>CM062295.1:108527395-109169784 GCA_031216915.1 Pictodentalium vernedei | reverse complement strand
CCCCCCCCTAAAAAAATGCCAAAAAATATATTGGGGTGGGGAGAGCCTACTCTCATCCCATCCCAACCCCACTGGGTAATTAACCCCCACCAGGTAATTACAGGGGGGGGGGGGAGGACCTGTTTGGGGAGTGGTATAACTACTTAAAGTCTAGTTATGCATATACCCTGCAGGTCATGAACAATGTGCTGATTTAATCCATGTACCCTTGTGAATCAAAACCCATGCATCATGGGGCATCTCATGAGATCTCTGTGACGGCCTGACTTTAGCATTAACAAAAGCAAAATCTTTATCTGCTACTGTCACAAATAAAGTTTGTACCCAGCCATCTTTAAATACTGGATGGCTTTCAATAATTTTCTTGCTTTGAGCTTTTCATTGTCAAAGTCCCCTGGTGTATTTATTAGGTAAATGTTAGAGAAATCAATCTCGGGCATTTGTCTCATGTCGTCCGACCATTTACCAACATTTATTGTGGCGGGGTCTAGCTGACAGAACTGTTCCATTCTCAAGAGTTAGTTTCTCTTTTAGCATGCCTGTTTTTTTGTAGTACTTGTTGTTTGGGGGTTGGGAATGTTGGCAAATTTAGTTTGTCCACCCCAAAACACCTTTTTAACAGTTCTTGCCGTGGTACACACTGAAGTTTCAAAAAATCCTTCATTTGCTGCACTGTCCAGCTTGAAAAAAACGCTTGAACTCTCCATAATTTCTATACAAATAATATTTAATTAACGACGCCCTCAAGCGTAATTTTTTAAAGCGTGATATGTCACATACATGCGACCATTCTCTTGGCAGTCTTGTGAACGAAAGGTGTATTGGCATTCGCAGAGGCCATTTCGGAACTTCGAAGGAACACTGAAATTTCGTGGAAGGCTGGCCGGCATTGATTAAAATTTTATTTCGTAGTTAATAAATGCAATGAATATTGTAAAATTTTGATCTCAAAATAACGTATTATCAATAGTAGTCATTTAGGAGTTTGCTAAGATCAGAAAAACATTCAGAAATGATTTCAAGTGAGTGAAATATGAAGTAACGTTCATCGCTGTTGCTCAAATGTTCTCGCACGAGTGTATTGTTTTGTACACAAACGTCAGGTGGTTGGGAGGGCATACGTCATTAAGATGGGAGATGCTGATCAAGTCTATTGAGAAACACACCATTATTGGAAATTTAAAAAATATACAAAAATTTACTTTTTCTATTACTTTCAGTAACTTTCTTTGATAAATATTTTGAATAACTATGGAGTATTCATTCCAAGTTGGGAAATTGGGAATTAATTGTTGGTAACTGGGAAAAAGTAGAAGAAACTAGAAAGTTTTTTAGCACACTAAAACATATGTCTCCCCTTCCTTTTGAGGTCAGAGGTCAAGGTCACATGCAGTTCATCAAGGTAGCAGACATGCGGTTTCATGGTGACACATCCACATGTCAAAAAAAAAAATTCTGGTCTGGACAATTACTCCCTATTTAAAGTACATAAATTTGACCTTGAGGTCAAGGTCACATGAAGGTCATGTAACATGTGGTCTCACTGTGATACATCCACATGCCAATCATCTAACTCCTAGGTCAAAAAACAAAAAAAGTTCTGATCTGGACAATTATTCCCTATTTGAAGTACATAAATTTGACCTTGAAGTCAGAGGTCAAGGTCACAAGCAGTTCTTCAAGGTAGCCGACATGTGGTTTCATGGTGACACATCCACATGTCCAAAAAAAAAAAAATCTGGTCTGGACAATTACTCTCTATTTAAAAAACAAAAAAAGTTCTGGTCTGGATAATTATTCCCTATT
Organism: Pictodentalium vernedei; assembly: GCA_031216915.1. Taxonomy (NCBI): domain Eukaryota; kingdom Metazoa; phylum Mollusca; class Scaphopoda; order Dentaliida; family Dentaliidae; genus Pictodentalium; species Pictodentalium vernedei. The sequence continues at coordinate 109,167,978 of CM062295.1, read as the reverse complement.
TGAAGTACATAATTTGACCTTGAGGTCAAGGTCACATGAAGGTCACGACATGCGGTCTCATGGTGACACATCCACATGTCAAATAACCAAGTCCAAGGTCAAAAAACACAAAAAGTCTGGTCTGGACAATTACTCCCTATTTGAAGTACATAAATTTGATCTTGAGGTCAAGGTCACATGAAGGTCATGACATGCAGTCTCATGGTGACACATCCACATGTCAAATAACCAAGTCCTAGGTCAAAAAACAAAAAAAATTCTGGTCTGGACAATTACTCCCTATTTGAAGTACATAAATTTGACCTTGAGGTCAAGGTCACATGAAGGTCACAACATGCGGTCTCATGGTGACACATCCACATGTCAAATAACCCAAGTCCTAGGTCAAAAAACCAAAAAATTCTGGTCTGGACAATTACACCCTATTTGAAGTACATAAATTTGACCTTGAGGTCAAGGTCATATGATGGTCACAATGGTATGCGACACACTGGCTCATGGTGATACATCCACGTGCCAAATATCTAAGGCCTGGCTCAAAAGACAAACAAGTTTTGGTCGGGACAAAGTTTCTTTGAAAAAAGCACAAATCTGACCTTCAGATCAAAGGTCAAGGTCACATGAAGGTCACAATGGTACGCTACACACCAGCTCATGGTGATACATCCACATGCCAAATATCTAAAGCCTGCCTCGAAATACAAAAAAGTTCTGGTCCAGACGTTTACCTTAAAAAAGCGCATAAATCTGACCTTCAGGTCAAAGGTCAAGGTCACATGAAGGTCACTATTGTACACTGCATGCCGGTTCATGGTGATACATCCACATGCCATGTATCTAAGGTGTAGGTCAAAAGACAAAAAAGTTATGGCCCGGACAAAGTTTGTGTGATGTTTCCCTTAAAAAACATATAGATCTGACCTTCAGGTCAAAGGTCAAGGTCACATGAAGGTCACTAAGGTACACTGCACACCGGCTCATGGTGATACATCCACATGCCAAGTATCTAAGATGAAGGTCAAAAGATAAAAAAGTTATGGCCCAGACAAAGTTTGTATGAGAAGAAGAAGAAGAAGAAGAAGAAGAAGAAGAAGAAGAAAGAAGAAGAAGAAGAAGAAGAAGAAGAAGAAAAGAAGAAGAAGAAGAAGAATATGCACTAAAACAATATGTCTCCCTTCTGGGAAGGGGAGACATAACAAGAGGCCCCAAGGGGCCTGAGGGCGCTCACCTGACATGGTAGCCTAAATATCAACCCAGAGATTTGATTTCAACAAGTTGCATCTGCTCCTCCTAAGAAAAGCTTATACCAAATATCCAAAGATTCTGACCAGTGGATCTAAAAAAAAAGAAGATTTTTAAAGAATATTCCTCATATTGAACTAAGTTATAATTCAGGCTCCCACAGGGAGCCCATATATGAACCCAGGGACTTGGCTTTAACAAACTTGAATCTCACCCCCCTAAGGATGCTGCACACCAAATATCAAAACATTCCAACTGCTGGGTCTGAAGAAGATGATTTTTAAAGAAAAGTCCTCATTTTGAACTAAGTTACAATTCAAGCTCCTGCAGTGAGTACAAATATGGACCTAGGGACATGGCTTGAACAGACTTGAATCTCACCCCCTAAGGATGCTGCATACCAAATATAAAAACATTCCGACTGATGGATCTGAAGAAGATTTTTAAAGAAAATTCCTCATTTTGAACTAAGTTATCATTCGGGCTCCCACAGTGAGTCCAAATATGGACCTAGGGACATGGCTTGAACAAACTTAAATCTCACCCGCCTAAGGATGCTGCATACCAAATATCAAAACATTCTGACTGCTGGATCTGGAGAAGAAGAATTTTAAAGAAAATTCCTCATTTTGAACTAAGTTATAATTCGGGCTACCACAGTGAGCCCAAATATGAACTCAGGGATTTGGCTTGAACAAACTTGAATCTCACCCCCCAAGCATGGTGCATACCCAATATCAGAAGATTCTGCCTGCTGGATCTTGAGAAGAAGATTTTCAAAGATATTTGCCTGAAATGCACTAAGTTCAAATTTGGGCACCTATACTGAGCCCAAATATAAACCCAGGGGGCTGATTTGAACAAACTTGAATCAGATCCACCCCACAATGTTGCATACCAAATATCAAAAGATTCTGCCTGCTGGATCTGGAGAAGAAGATTTTTTAAGATATTTGCCTGAAATGCACTAAGTTCAAATTTGGGCTCCTATACTCAGCCCAAATATAAACCCAGGGGGCCGATTTGAACAAACTTGAATCAGATCCACCTCACAATGTTGCTTACCAAATATCAAAAGATTTTGCCTGCTGGATCTGGAGAAGATTTTTTAAGAAATTTGCCTGAAATGCACTAAGTTCGAATTCGAGCTTCTATAGTGAGCCAAAATATGAATCTAGGAAGCCGATTTGAACAAACTTGAATCAGATCCACCCCACAATGTTGCATACCAAATATCAAAAGATTCTGCCTGCTGGATCTGGAGAAGAAGATTTTTGAAGAAATTTGCCTGAAATGCACAAAGTTCGAATTCAGGCTTCTATAGTAAGACCAAATATGAATCCAGGGGGCCAATTTGAACAAACTTGAATCAGATCCACCCTGCAGTGTTGCATACCAAATATGAAAAGATTCTGCCTGCTGGATCTGGAGAAGAAGATTTTTGAAGAAATTTGCCCGAAATGCACTAAGTTCGAATTCAAGCTTCTATAGTGAGCCCAAATATGAATCTAGGGAGCCGATTTGAACAAACTTGAATCACATCCATCCCATAATGTTGCATACCAAATATCAAAAGATTCTGCCTGCTGGATCTGGAGAAGAAGATTTTTTAAGAAATTTGCCTGAAATGCACTAAGTTCGAAATCGGGCTCCTATACTGAGCCCAAATATGAACCCAGGGGGCCGATTTGAACAAACTTGAATCAGATCCACCCTACAATGTTGCATACCAAATATCAAAAGATTCTGCCTGCTGGATCTGAAGAAGAAGATTTTTTAATGTTTTTCCCATTGCCTACCGAGTTAAAAAGTGCTGACTCAGCACTTTTTCAAAGTCCTGAAAAAAGTACCTTGTGATAAAACAGATAGGAATTTTTTTTAACCATTCTAGTCTACTGGATAAAAGTAAGCTTTATACAAAATAAGAATTCTTTGTGCCGTGTTGTTTTGGAGATATGTCAGTTTTAAGGTTTTTCCTATTTTTAGCTCCCGAGGTTCCCACGGGGCAATGAGAAAATTTTTTTTTTCATCAATCAACTACTTATGACCCATTATCATCTCATATCAAATTTGGTTCAAATCGACCTCACGGTTCAAAAAATAGAAATTTTAGGCGTGGCCAAAATTTTTGCCCCTCCCATAACGAAGGCAAATGATGCCCGACAAACTTCTCTTGAACAAATTTGATTCTAAACCTCAAAAGGACTCTGTATACCACATATCAAGTCTCTGCTACTGGTGGTTTATTAGAAGAAGATTTTCAAAAAATTTGGCTATTTTTTCCCCCACACCTCTGCTCAATATGAGCCGAAACCTAATTTGGATAAAAATCAAAATGCCCCTATATAACCACCATATACATGAAATTTAATTAAAATGTGGCCAGTGGTTTAGGAGAAAGAGGCTCAAACACCACCTTCATGCAGGACGACGGACGGACGACGGACAAAGAGTGATAAGAAAAGCTCACCCTGACTTTCAGTCAGGTGAGCTAATAACATTGGGAATGGGTACCAAAAACAGACTCTGAGGACCACTTGGGAAATCTCAGGTCATCAGGCGAACAGCAAAAGTTTAACTTACTAAAGCACCGGCTAGATGTATCCACGCGTGGTCATTATTGAAATCTTTTTTTGCTGTATGGTAAGTCTGATAAGCGAGGTCATACATTTGGAACAAAAATGCCAAGTCTGCTAAACGTCTTATCTGCAGCTCAGGAGCATCAGTTGTATATCTGTAAAATGTTATAATAAGCCGATTAATAAATAAAGCTTTTAGGAGTTGCAATAAAAATTTAAACTTTCACTTCTGACATTGGCAAGGCCAAGTGCCTTGCCAAAAATCAAGGTAAATAGTCAAACAGTTTAAAAGTGTTCACACAGGACAAGCATTTTTGCTCCCTGTGACCATTTATTCTTCTTTCAAAACATTATATTCGCTGATATAATGACAAATGAAAAATTATTAAAAATACTCACACAACGGATGTATTCTGATTTGCTGTAACTTGACTTGATGGTTTATTTACTCCAAACCATTTCTTAAACAAGTTCCGATGAATACCTTTTCGTTGTGTGTACTACAAAAAAAAGAAGATATAAAATGTGACGCAAACATGCATGATCTTGCAATACTAATCAAAACTAAATGTAGTAAGAAAATCAATTCAACAATACAGTTAAAACTAGAAGTCCTGGGGAGCGCGGTGGCTCAGGAGGTAGAGGTGCAGGCTGCAAGCCGAGAGGTCCTCGGTTCGAATCCCACCTGCGGCAACCGCGTTGTGTCCTTGGGCAAGACACTTCATTTCCGTTGCCCGCGTGGGGGCACGATGACGCCGTGTACTAAGGCGTACTGCACGTCGATGGTACGCTTGTCTTCAACCAATCTAACCCTGCCTGTGCTGCAGTGCGGAGTTACGATGTTGGGGAGCTGGCAGCTGCTCGTCGTTGCTCGGTGGTTCTCTCCGGGTACTCCGGCTTCCTCCACCCGTAAAACTGTCACGGTCATGATTAGCCATTGTGCATAAATATGTGACCTTAAACATCAATAAATAATAATAATAACTAGAAGTCCTGTCACGAACTGTGCGCTTATCTAGGCTTAATTGCGCATATGAATTGCGCACAATTGCCATATCGAATGACATCCAAAGCATGGCAGGTTCTCCTGGTTACTCATAGCAAACACGGGCAATGTTTCTGCCAATGGACCTCCGGGTTACCCGAAGGTCCATTTGCTGAAACATTGCTTGTGCACAGGCCATATTTACAGAATTTGATAGCGTTACTATGGTCATATCGCGTAGATTAACGCGCATATCGACGTGCTATTTGTGCGCATTTCAGGACAGGTCTTTTAGTTTTAACTGTATATGTAGAATTTCTTTGCATCTTTATAAGCAGAATCTCTCATAATCTATCATAAATTTTTCGTTTCCTCGACGAAATATGTCAAACGAGGTATAACTGGTTAAATTCATCTTTGCATCACTGTAAGAAAGACACTTAACACGAGTACCAGCAGAACATACCATAGTTTACAAGTACTTTCAACGACTTTTGGGGTTTAATAGTCATTTTATCACATAATCAGCATTCAATAGACCATTACCGAGATATATATTGTTTGCAACACGTCTAATAAACGTGTGATGTGTACAACTCAATGTGATGTCCTGAGTTGGTTTTGGAATTTGAACTGAACTAATCTTCTCTGTTTTTGAAGTTTGCCTTTCAAGACTAGCAGACGAACATTTTGCAAAAATATTCCTGAATAACTAAATGAAAAACATTTAATTTTTTTTGCATCAAAAACATAACTTATGGCCCCTAATGGGGTTGGGGGGGGGAGGGGGGAGGGGGGGTGGGGGTGGGTCAAAAGCTAGGTTTTCCAAGCAAAAATTTAAAAAATAAAATTTGAATGATGATTTTTGTGTATAGTTCCAGTTGGTTTTGTCCATTATGTTCAGTAATGTGTTAATTTTACACATTGTATGACAAAAAAAAATCTCAAACTAGTCACGATTTGATGTGTAATTTCTGAACCTCATTCACTAAAAGTGATCAGTGCCTCAGTAAACCTTGACTCCAGATTGATTTTAGTGAATGAGATTCAGAAATTTTGTATCAAATTGTGACCCATCAAGAGATCCTCTGTTTAACTGATCCTCTGTTTAACTGGTAGAGTGCTAAATTATTTTTCAGGGTTCATACAAAAATTTGCTCACAAAGTTCAAGGGTTTTTCAATGGCTTTTTTTTTTCAAGGGCTACATATACTATTCAGCTTGTTGTATGAGCTCTAAAAATCTAAGATTCATGTGACACGGATCTGACTTTGGAAGTCAGGAAGTACTGGTACCCAAAGTGTGATCTGTGTTACAGTAATCTTGGTAAAACGTTCCATACTTTTTTATGTTTTTTTTTAAATGAGCGACACGAGCGCAACAAACAAGTAAAAGGCCAGTACACATATTTACAATGCCCAGGAAATAGCTTGGTATTCAAGGGTTTTTCAAGAGATTTCTGAAATTTCAAATTCCAGGGTTTTTCAAGAAAAAACTCATTTTCAAGGGTTTTTCAAGAGCTGTATGAACCCTGTTTTTGGTTGTTGAAATTTTTTAATATGTCTTTGACTTGTAACAATTTATGGGAGAGTGCCTTTGGCACCCTCCCATAAATTGTGACAAGTCAAATCCATACAGGCTATGCAATTTCACTTCGAAGATAGTACGAAGCACATCTACAGAATATGAAACTTTTAAGTTGCAGTACCTGCATTTCAGAATGAAGCTCAGATACTCTACAGGTTAAGTACATTCAAAGTCTTGAAAATTTATTTATAAATTCAAGAACATTCAATGATTTCAAGGATGTGTGGCTATCCTGTGTCATTGTCGGAAAGGGCTCCTTTCTAAATGTGTGGCACATATCATGCTATCAGCAATCTAAATAAACTTGCAGTTATTGGTATAGACAGCTTTTTTAGGGACAAATGGGGAACTTTTGTGAACAGAGATGGAAGAAAACAAGAGATGGAATGTTTCACAAATACCACAATGTATCACGATACACTTGCCCACTATTTTTGTACCTGTACACTTCTTCAAAAACCGTGAATCCAAATATGGGTCAAGGTCAGGACTGGACTGTCATCGCGACGAAATGGATATTCTGCTCGGTATAAAATGTAACTGATCATGACTGATGAACAAAATCAATATTGGGCAGGGTTATCCAGCAATAGTTTGAAAATCAGGTTGTATAAGAATGAAAAATATGCAAATTCATCAATATTTTATTCACTATTCTCAAAAAAAACCCCACTGACTCAATGACTGATGAATATTGCATCAAGTTATTTATTTATTTATTTATTGGGGTTTAAGGTCACATACTTATGCACAATGGATAATCGTGACCGTGACAGTTTTATGGGTGGAGGAAGCTGGAGTACCCGGAAAGAACCATCGAGCAACGACGAGCAACTGTCAGCTCCTCAACATTCTAACTCTGTTCAAGCTCCGCTCAAGCAGGGTTACAGCGGTTGAAGACATGTGCACCATCGACGTTCAGTACGCCTTAGTACAAGGCATCATCGTGCCCCCATGTAGGCAATCGGGATAAAGTGCCTTGCCCAAGGACACAACGCGGATCGTCCCGGACGGGGATCGAACTTGGGACCTCTAGCATAGAAGCCCAACAGTCTACCACTGAGCCACCGTGCTCCCTTTGCATCAAATGACTTCCCTACTTCGACATCACACAAGCTCATAAATAGAACCAATCAGATGGGTCACAACTCAGACTGGGTATGCGTACATCATGCACTCTTCTTAGCTTCACCTAAATGAAATTGAAAAACGATCAAATCAATCAATAAATATGAACACTTCAAATCTTTCACTCATAAAAATCAAGTTGAAAAACATTCTTATGAAATTCAACTAAATGTTTATGGTTACGAGACAACATGCCCTGGGTCATTGGACTGAACTTGTGGAAACTTTCACGAGTCAGTATCTGTTAAAACACGAAAATATGAAACTTCAATTTATGATTAAACAGAACTGATCAATTATTCAGTAGATCTACTGTGTGTTGTTTTGACCACCAGTCAACACCACAATATTCTTTTGAATGAAGAGAGCTACGTGTATTCTTATTACCGATTGTCAGTTATGGGGAATTTCACAAACCATTTGTTCCAAGACAAATGATACACAATCACATCATGACCAGTCTATCATGATACATATTGCATCACGAGCCTGGTGTATCTTCCCATCCCTAAAGTATATGCAGTCATTATGTTAGGTAAAGATTTAAATCAGTGTAAGAAAGTTCAGTAATCTTGATTGTAAATGGAAATACAGTGCTTCCTTTCCAAGATGTGTTATCACACTCACACACCTATACTGCATTTATCTCGCACTCCTATTACAATACAGTGAAGCCCACTTAATTGGATATCTCTTAATTGTATACCCCTGTTAAATGAATATAATTTTCAAACACAAAACCATTTTCCATACCTTCAGTACAAATTTGATCTGTTAATTGCATATGGGTTGTACAGTAAACTCCTGTTAATTGTATATAAATTTTTGTAATATGTCGAAAAAATTACTGTGACACGCACCAAATTCCCCCTTTTTTGTTGACCTTTTTGGCCTCACCACATCCAATACAAACATTTATTCTATTATATCTTGTTTGACAGAGCTCTACGAGCTCTGTCAAACAAGATATAATAGAATAAATGCTCAGTTTACCTCCAGAACACAGGAAACTGACCAAATCCCTGTTAATTGTATACTCCTGTTAATTGAATAATTTTCACTGGCAAAATGGATATTCAATTACGAGGATTCTACTGTATTAGCAGTAGGATATATCTATTAATTTCTGCACTACACATAAGGCTTGCCTGGGATCTATGCCCAGAGAGGCCTATGGTGTGATGTAGAAATAGATATATCAAACTGTTAATATTTTATGAGCATGAGAACAGATTTGCTTGAGGTGAGGGGTTGTGTTTCAAAGACTACAAAATTAAAAATAGACACAGTAATATTGCTGTCTTGAACTGGATTCAATGTTTTATTCCACTCGATAATATACAATTATTGACTTTCCTTGAGGTTGACACAATGAATTAGAAATCTGAGAAAAGTGATATTCACTGAGGCCTACAGCCTCGGTGAATATTATTTTTCTCAGGTTGCTAATTCCTTGTATCAACCTCAAGGAAAGTCAATTATTGTTTTGTTATTAAGACAGAAAAAATCATTTGCAAATTCCTTGTTTTATTAAATATTTTTTGAAGAAGAACAGAATATTCAAATGCAACATAATAAATTTAATTTCTACATATTTATATAAGAAGCAATGTGAATTAACTTACTTCTTCATGTTGTAGTTAATTGTTACCTTTGAACAGTTCCAAAACATTGCAAAAAGGAAAATTAAAGGAAGGAGCAAGTCTTAAATACCATTTCCATTTTTATCACAAACAGGTATAGTAGAATCCTCTTAATTGAACACCCATTTTGCCAGTAAAAATTATTCAATTAACAGGAGTATACAATTAACAGGGATTTGGTCAGTTTCCTGTGTTCTGGAGGTAAACTGAGCCTTTATTCTATTATATCTTGTTTGACAGAGCTCATAGAGCTCTGTCAAACAAGATATAATAGAATAAATGCCTGTATTGGATATAGTGAGGCCAAAAAGGTTGATGAATAAAGGAAATTTGGTGCGTCTCATATGAATTTTTTCGACATATTATAAAAATTTATATACAATTAACAGGAGTTTACTCTACAACCCATATGCAATTAACAGATCAAATTTGTACTGAAGGTATGGTAAATGGTTTTGTGTTTGAAAATTATATTCAATTAACAGGGATATACAATTAAGGGATATCCAATTAAGTGGGCTCCACTGTATTTGGAATCATAATATCAACCTACCTGCGCTATTTATAGACAACAATGACAGTGTGGTGAAATATCAACTCAATTTTGATAAAAACAGAATATATCAGCAATACTCGAGTATAATCAACACTTCTGACGAGTGTTTCAGCCAATTAAATTACCAGATTTTTTCTGTCGTATAATAATTAATAAAAATTCCTGGTTATGCCTACCTGACCTCAGAATGGATGCAGGCTTGGGGTGTAGTATAATTTTTCCCTGCGATTACCATTAATTGTTTCCATCACTGTACATCATGTTATAATAGCAACTGATGGAGAAGCTCATGAGTAAATTATTTAATATTGCATTATAAAATACATTCACAAAGAAAATGACAAACTTTTCAAAATCATTTCCCTTGAGTATCTGCGGAGACAATTTTTGGTGCCCCTATCAGCACCTCTTAATAAATTTTGGTGCACTATTCTCTACTTGCCATGTGTTGACAGAAATGAAGCACTGGAAATATATTCTAACTCAAGATACCTGTTCATTTAGTATTCGCATTTGTTTTTCTGCCCATGGAATTAATGCTCTAACACAGAATTCGTGAACAAATATCCTTAGTCTATCATGATCACTAGTAGTGAGGCACAAACCATGACCAGATTTAGTAATATCTGATGAAAGTTTTGTCTTGTAATGCACATCATTAGATGCTGCAGCAGAACTGGCTGCTTCTGCCGACAGAGGGTCATTATTCAAATGTGAAGGTTCTTCAAATGATTCCTCCTGAGACACAGCTAGTGGATGGTCAATTATATTCTCACTGGATAGGCTTGAACTCATTTGTGAACCTAAAATAAAAAATTCAAATATATCAACTGAAGAGGTGCAAGGAATTATTTATTTATTGGTGTTCAACTGCTGAATTTTTTTTCAAAGACGGTTTGGACCATAAATAATTTTTTTTAAATATACCATGCTAATAGCAAGGGGAACGAACCTTAGTATAGCAGGACTTTGATCATAAATAAGTAAGTAAGGCTTAATAAAATTAAAAATCCGTTTCTCAGGCCCTCCCGCATGGTCCGTTTGGCTGCCGCATGCTCTCTTTTTATGACCAATGCAAACTTGAAAAAATAAATATTTTACACAGGTTAATAAAATTGATAAATTTGTCCCTTGAGTGCAACAAGGCTTTGCAATGCTTTAGCATTGCAAAGCCTTGTTGTACCCAAGGGACGAAATACACCACCACCCTGGCTATTCTGTAGATTATGAGACCTAGAACATAAAATAAACCAAGAATATGAACTTTTGATGGCAAAGAAATAATTACAAAAATAAAATATAAAATAAAAAACCGCCCGCCCGCATGCAATTTTACAAAACTTGGCCTGAGAAACAGAACATCTACTTTGTGTGGCCTAATAAGTAATAACTTTATTTACAAAAGACATTATAATACATGTTTATAACATAATTGCCCAAGAAACAACAAATAGTATAAATATTATATTACATCTTGGATTTATGAAGCTACATATTTGTCTTCTGTAGGGAGGTGACATAGCCAGCTGGCTGTATTACTGCCACCCACCTCAGGAAAAGGGAAAATGTAGAGTATGGAAAAAAAAAAGAAAAAAGTGGGAGATAAAAAAGAAACGAATGAGCAAAAAAGTGAAGAGAGAGAGAGAGAGAAAGAGAGGGAGAGGAGGAGAAAGAGAGAGATTGAGAGAGAGGAGAATCAGCTGCAACTGAAAATAACATGTATGGTAGAACAAGAGCGCTCGTATCGCTGAAGCAATACAATGTCCCCTACCGGACTAGTGAGCATTAATAATTATACAAATGTTATAACCTATATGTGATCAGCATGAATTCCGTTGGAGCATTTCCAAAAAAAGACCACAAAAATGATATTTTGGCACTTTTCCATATTTCCAAGGGCCATAACTCACACATGAATAATGCAATCAGCATGAAACTCACACTTGATCTGTAAGTCATCATTCTATAGTAGGTTACCAAGAATGAAATCATTCGGTTGAAGCATTTCCAAAACAAGAGGCCCGACGGGGCCTGAAGCGCTCATCTTGTACAGAACACAATTTAAACAGAGTCCAAATATGAGTCTACATTAAGCAAGCCATCTCCATAGGCTACACTGTCAATCCTTGAGTCCCTCAGGAGTGACAAAAATAATCTGGGCATCATGCCTTTTCTTCAGTTGATCATAAGTAAAATGTAGAGCTCCCCTATGAAGCCCCTTGATACAACCTATGTGGATTAATCTTAGTACCTCTAGAGGGTACTGAATACAAAATTTTCAATTCTTCAGCAAAATGGCCAATTCCGGCTCCCATAGAGAGCCCAAATATTAACCCAGGCTCTTGATTTGAACACAGTTAAATCTGACTTCCCTAGAGATGTTGTGTACCGAATATGAAAGCATTCTGACTGTTGGATCTGAAGAAGAGAAATTGTAAAGAAATTTCTTCGAATTGCACTAAGTTCAAATTTGGGCTACCATAGCGAGCCCAAATATTAACCTATGGATCTGATTTGAACAAACTTGAATCTGACCCCCTAGAGATGTTGTATACCAAACGTGAAAGCATTCTGACAAGTGAATCTGAAGAAGAAGATTTTTGAAGAAATTCCCTCATATTGTACTAAGTTAAATTTCATGTTCCCATATGAAGCCCAAATATTAACCTAGGCACTCGAATTGAACAACCTGGAATCTGGCCCCCCCTAGAGATGTTGTATACCAAATATAAAAGCATTCCGACTGGTGGATCTGAAGAAGAAGATTTTTAAAGAAATTTCCTCATATTGCACTAAGTAAAAATTTGGGCTACAATAGTGAGCCCAAATATATACCTAGGGATCCGATTTGAACAAACTTGAATCTGACTCCCATAGAGATGTTGCATACCAAATATCAAAGCATTCTGACTGATGGATCTGAAGAAGATTTTTTTAAATTACCCTCCATATTGAACAAAGATAAAATTTGGGCTTCCATAGGAAGCCCAAATATTATCCTAGGGACTTGGTTTGAACAATCTAGAATCTGACCCTCATAACAATGATGTATACCAAATATTAAAAGATTCTGACTGGTGGTTCTGAAGAAGAAGATTTTTAAACTATATTCCCCATATTACCCTATGTTAAAACTTCGGGCTCCCGTAGAGAGCCCAAGTATGAACCAATGAGCTTTATTTCAACAAACTTTTATCTGACCCCCCCCCTATGAATGCTGTATACCAAACATCAAAAGATTCTGATGATTGGTTCTGGAGAAAAGATTTTTTTAAATTTTTGCAAATATGCTGACTCAGCATTTTTTCGATGCCCATTACAGAACACCCTAACATAACTGACGGCAATTTTTTTTTTACCATTCAATTCTACAGGTCATAAGGATACTTCATACCAAATAAAAGCTCTCTGTTCCGTGGGGTTTGGGAAATATGGGCGTTTGAAAATATTTCTATTTTTAGCTCCCAGGGTTCCCATGGGGATGCATGAATTTTTTTGGGGGCATGGGTCAAGTACTTATGACCCAATACTACCACAAAACAAATTTGGTTCATACCGGACAATCGGTTCAGAAAATAGAAATTTTGGGCGGGGTCAAAAATCTTACCCCTCCTATTACAAAGCCAAATATTACTTCACGAACTTCATTTGAACAAACTTGATTCTACACCTCATATGGAAGCTCCATAGCAAATATCAAGTCATTGTACACACTGGTTCTTGAGAAGAAGATTTTTAAAATATTTTTGAGCATTTTCCCCCACTCCCTCCCTATGGGGCTGGGCATGCTGAGTTGAACAAAAATGAAATGCCCCTTTGGGACCATCACTCACACAAACTTTCACTTGAATTGGCCCAGTGGCTTTGGAGGAGAAGAGCAAAACATGGTGTTGATGGATGACGGACGACGGATGGACAGCGATGAGATTAGCTCAGCTTGACTTTGTCAAGATGAGCAAAAAAGTCCGGAAAACTAAAGTATGACTGACAGACTGACTGACAGACTGACGGACGGACAGAGTACAAATGAAACTTGATCTGTAAGTCATCGTTCTATAGTAGGTTACCAAAAATGAAATCATTCCGTTGAAGCGTTTCCAAAAAAAGTCTGGAAAACTAAAGTATAACCGACAGACTGACTGACAGACTGACGGATGGATGGACAGAGTGTAAATGAAACTTGATCTGTAAGTCATCATTCCATAGTAGGTTACCAAAAACGAAATCATTCCGTTGAAGCGTTTCCAAAAAAAGTCCGGAAAACTAAAGTACGACCAACAAACTGACTGACAGACTGATGGATGGATGGACAGAGTGTAAATGAAACGTGATCTGTAAGTCATCATTCTATAGTAGGTTACCAAAAATGAAATCATTCCGTTGAAGCGTTTCCAGAAAAAAGTCCAGAAAACTGATATTTTGGCACTTTTCCATATTTCCAAGGGCAATAACTCACACAAGAATAACGCAATCAGCATGAAACTCAAACTTGATCTGTAAGTCATCCTTCTATAGTAGGTTATCAAAAATGAAATCATTCCGTTGAAGCGTTTCCAAAAAAAGTCCGGAAAACTGAAATTTTGGCACTTTTCCATATTTCCAAGGGCCATAACTCACACAAGAATAAGGCAATCAGCATGAAACTCAAACTTGATCTGTAAGTCATCGTTCTATAGTAGTTTACCAAAAATTAAATCATTCCGTTGAAGCGTTTCCAAAAAAACTCCGGAAAACTGATATTTTGGTGTTTTTTGCCCATATTTCCAAGGGCCATAACTCACACAGGAATAGTGCAATCAGCATGAAACTCAAACTTGGTCTGTAAGTCGTCATTCTTTAGTAGTTTACCAAAAATGAAATCATTCCGTTGAAACGTTTCCAAAAAAACTCCGGAAAACTAAAGTGTGACTGACAGACTGACGGATGGACGGAGTGCAAACCTATAGTCCCCTCCGGCGATGCCGGTAGGAGACTAAAAAATAAAATAAAATAAAAATATATAAGGAATGATCTCTGCAGTCCTGGTGATAGGTGGAATTTAGTTTCGTTCTTGCACTGAGAAAGGGGGCATACATGGGAATGTGATATTTTGCCCAGAGCCAGCTTAGAGGTTTGAGTTCTTCGCTGGCAGTTTGTTTTCTGGAGTTTTCAGGAATCAACCCTAATTAATAAGGATTTATCAGGTTTATTTCAGTGAGTCTGTTGTGTCACAGGAGTTGGTACTTCCCGACCTTCATGGCATGATCTGTTACTGCATTTGACAGAGGCTTTATACAAGCCTAGAAACGTGTTGTCATCTTTTTTTTAAAATGTGCTCGTGGTAAATTTCGAACAAGTGGGTCAATGTCATTCCACATTTTTAGAAATGTGTGTAAGGGGAGATTTGCCGTGAACTGTGTTCGGGCTTGAGTCATTTTATCTCGCCTCTGTGTCTGGTAATCCTGTCGGTTTCGTTCTTGTTAAGATTATATAGACTATATAACGACAATGGTATGTTGTTGTGGGCCCAATCATACATAAATAATAGGATATTTAGTCTATATAGATCGTCCAGATATAGGATTTTATTTTTCTTTAAATAATTGTATTGTTACAATTTACTGAAGAGAACCCATTGGCTCTTTCCAATAAATTGTAACAAACCAATTTTATACAAATATTTTTCTTCTGCTGCAAAAACAAGCTGATGCATTCAGTGTAAAGCCACTAAAGTGGCTTCCCATACTTTTCAGTACAGCCATGGAAGTGGGTTCAAGCTTTCAACCAGTTGGGGCTATATATTTCTGCACAATGGCTAATCATGACTACAACATGGATATAAAGTCCAGACAATTGTTTACACCCATGTTGCCCATTTTAGAGAACGTCCACCACAGGCATTGGTAAGTGGGTCCTAATTTACCAGTAAAACAGAGCTTGTTTACCACAGTTAAAAAGCACTGTACATATCCTGGGGTTCAAATGGGGAGATGGCTGCAACAATTACCAGCCATTATGATATGCTTGAATTACAGTACACTGCTCACGATAAAATACTTCTCATTGTTCACGGATATGATACTCACAAATAAAGTTGGGGAAAACAACTTCGTGGATTCTGAAAACTGGTGCTATGAAACCATATCATGTGCATACCAACACTGACAGTGATAAATATGTGATCACAAGGATTAATTAGGTTAATTTCCTGTATCTGGCTAAATAAATATATGATGAATCCATAATGCCTTTGTGGCAGAGTTCAGAGAGTTCTGTCAATGACACATAAGGGATTAAATGGTTAAAACATATTTTCTGAGGAAAAAAAGAGCAAAGAAAAAAAAATGAAAGTGTCAATGACACTGTAGCTCAACTTGTCAAGACATGTACATGTATAGTATGTGACACAGCAATGACAAACATCTAGGTAATGGCCTGATAACAAAGGTACATATAAAGAATTGTAACGGTCTGTACATAAATACTGACCGTAGCCTGTAACAAATGTAAAGGTGCTAAAGTATTGTAAAGGTGGGTTACAGTTAGATCCTAAACTACAAAAGAAATCTTTGAGTCCCAGAGTGGGTTTGACTGAATCCAAAAATATTTGTTCTCATAGCATAGTGATAACAAAGGCACCCCAAAACACTCGTTCCTGTCACAAGGTGATAACAAAGATACGCCAAGAAGTTTCGAGAAGATCGGTTGATAAATACAGCCTCTAGCCCGAGCCGTATTGACATGTGCACTTACAGTGTATAAGTAGCACTGAATAAATCAAAGTTCATCTAATTTGCATAATTTCTGCACGAGAAAAAACCCCATACTATATGTGATGTATTCCATGTTACTAAACATTCATACAAAAATTTATTCAAATCAGAACTTTCATACAGAAGTTCTGTACAAACGACTGATTGCACTAATTTTGGTACAAAATGGCTGCTTGTGGCCATCTTGAATTTTGGACCACACCCAAAAACACTCGTTCTCATCCCAAGGTGATAACAAAGGTACCCAAGACATTTCGTGAAGATCGGTTCATAAATACAAACTGTAGCCCGAGACGTATTGACAAGTGTACTTAGTGTGTGTAAGTAGCACTGAAAAAATCAAAGTTCATCTAATTTGCATAATTTCTACACGAGAAAAAAACCTGTATTATATGTGATGTATTCCATGGTACTAAACATTCACATAAAAAATTATTCAAATCAGCCCTTTCATATGGAAGTTCTGTGCAAAAATCTGATTGCACCTAATTTTGTACAAAATGGCTGCCATCAGCCATCTTGAATTTTGGACTGGACCCCAAAACGCTCGTTCTCGTCCCACGGTGATACCAAAGGTACCCAAGAAGTTTTGTAAAGATCGGTTCATAAATACAGCCTCTAGCCCGAGCCGTATTGGCATTTGCACTTACAGTGCTGAAAGTAACACTAAATACATCAAAGTTAGTCTAATTTGCATAATTTACGCACAAGAAAAAAACCTGTATTATATGTGACGTATCCCATGGTACTAATCATTCATACAAAAAATTATTCAAATCAGTGCTTTTATATGGAAGTTCTGCACAAAAATCTGATTGCACCTAATTTTGTACAAAATGGCTGCCAGCGGCCAACTTGAATTTTGGATCGGACGCAAAAACATTCATTCTCGTCCCACGATCATAACAAAGGTACCCCAAGAAATTTCGTAAAGATCGGTTCATAAATATGGCCTCTAGACCGAGCCGTATTGAATTGTTGACGGACAGATGGACAGGCGGACAACTGGCCATGGCATAAGCTCAAATTTGGCTTCGCCAAAGTTGAGCTAAAAATTATTTGATGAATCCCTTATGTCCTTTGTGGCAGAGCTCACAGAGTTTTGTCAAACAAGACATAAGGGATTAAATAGTTAGAACATATTTTCTGAGGGAAGAAGAGCAAAGAAAAATTGTAAATTTAAAATCAAGTACTTAAATTACTGAATGCCACCGGGTATCATATTGAGAAGTTACATATTGTTTAAATGGTTCATTCAAATTAAAAAAATTGTATTTACGTGAAGCTACCGGAAACGAATTAATGTAATTCAAAGTATTTGATTTGTTGTAGTTGCATGCCATCAGGGATATTGTGTATCAGCTGTATCGTGGAGCCTGAAATGTGATACAGTAGAACCTGTCTTGAGAGACAACCCTTTGGGCCGCACAAAAGTGGTCTCTCAAGATAGGTGGTCTCTCATAACAGGTTTCAGGTTTTCTCAAGTCAGTGAATAACCACCCACAAAATTCAGAAATGGAGAAGAATGGATTTTTGTAATTACTTTGTAGTTGTTCTTTTTTATGAAGTTTTTGTAACAAATTGAAATGGACTGTTATAAAAATTATAAGAATTAATTAGTGTTGAAAATCTTCATTGAAGATTTTCAACACCAATTTATTTTTATAATTTTTATAACAGTCCATTTCAATTTGTTACAAAAAAATTTTCAACACACATTTATTTTTATTCCTATTTGTCATATTTCAGGTATGTATGAAATTGTTTATTCAGTAATAATCCTAATCTTTTCACAGGGGTCTAATAAAACATCTCAATCTTTAATGAGATTTTCCAATTCCAGAACAGGTAAAAAGTTTTTGTCATGGTTTCAGTCTTCAGAGGGGCGGTCTCTCAAGACAGGTCCATTATGGCATAAAAATACAAGTTGGTACCAGGTCACAGTGGTCTCTCAAGACAGGTGGTCTCCCATAGCAGGTCCATTATAGAGTAAAACCAATCGTGCCTGGTAGATGTGGTCTCTCAAGACAGGTGGTCTCTCAAGACAGGTGGTCTCTCAAGACAGTTGTCTCTCAAGACAGGTTTTACTGTATATATCATATCGTGATGGAAGCATATCATTGCAGCCCTAATCACTAACCAGTACAGTATTTATGCTGTAATAATGATGAACTATATATGGAATAAAACTTTGCACACAAAAGAAAACTCATAGTTGCATTTATGGAACACACTGCAATGAGCTCTGTCAAACAAAACTGAATTGGTTACATTTCTATACATGTAGTGACATTATGAGGAAAAATCTCAGCTCAAATTTTGGTATTTTCACATCAGTATGCAGAGGGTTAATGGAGAAACAAGAGGCTCCAAAGGGCCTTAAGCCCTCACCTGCCAAAGTGGTTCAAAGAAGTATTTGGGGTCACATTCAGTTAGACATGGTTCATCAACACTACAAATGAATGAAGTCATGAAAGGCAACTTTTATGGAAAAACACAAAGGAATGGAATAGATGAAACCTGAACCTAACATGCCCTCCCTGCTGCCACCCACCCTGCCCATAGAGCCCAAATATAAAGCCAGGGATCTGATTTGAATAAACTTGAATCTGACCCACCTAGAGATGTTGTATACCAAACATGAAAGGATTATGACTGGTGGATTTGAAGAAGATTTTAAAAGAAATTCCCTCATATTGCACTAAGTTAAAATTTGGGCTCAAATAGGGAGTCCAGGTTAATAACCCAGGGGCTTGATTTGAACAAATTGGAGGCTGACCCTCCTAGAGATGATGTATACCTAAGTATGAAAGGATTCTTAATGGTGGATCTGAAGAAGATTTTAAAAGAAATTTCCTCATATTGCACCCAGTTAAAATTTGGGCTCCAATAGGGAGCCCAAATATCAACCCAGGGATCCTATTTCAACAAACTTGAATCTGACCCCTCTAGAGATGTTGTATACCAAATATCAGATGATTCTAATTGATGGTTCTGGAGAAGATCTTTAAAGAAATTTCCTCATATTGCACTAAGTTAAAATTCAGGGTCCCACAGGAAGCCCAAATATCAACCAAGGGACCAGATTTGGTCAAACTTGAATCTGACCCTCCTAGAGACCTTGTATACCAAATATGAAATCATTCTGATTACGGGGGCTAAAGAAAAAGATTCCCCCCAAAAATTCCTCATATTGCACTAAGCTGATATTCAGGATCCCATAGGGAGCAAAAATATTTACCCAGGTGACCAATTTGAACAGACCTGAAACTGGCCCATCTCAAGATGTTGTATACCAAATATGAAAGGATTCTGACTGGTGAATCTGAAGATTTTTAAAGAAATTCCCTCATATTGCACAAAGTTAAAATTCAGGCTTATATTTATGGGTATTCAAGGGCATTTCCAACATCTTAGGCTGCATCATGGCCACAAGTATAAATTTTATTTTAGCTGAATGTTTGTCACTGCTTTTAGGGGAAGCTGAATACAAGACAATAATCCAAGTGTTACTGCTTGTGACCTTGATCTTGATGATATGACAATGCATCAAGGTCATGACACATTAGGTTATAGGTAACAATTGTATGATAATATCAAAAATTTGCTGTCATGACCTTGACCCTGATGATATAACCTTGGATCAAAGACAAGACACACCTTTGAGTCATGAGTAATAATTGTACCAAGTATGAATAAGATCTGTCAATCATACCAAATTATATGGACCGGACAAAAGTGACAGTGAAATGTCAACATTTTCTGTGACCTTAAGAAAAGGGTCTTTAACCTTGAGGGGCACATCTCATATTATAATTCGTGACACACTGTCTTTTGATAATACATAATATTATAAATTTCCATCAAAAAATATTCAGTGCTTAACTGGTAGAGTGCTAAATTATTTTTGATCGTCAGAATTTGTTCACATATGTTTGCTTTGTTACAATTTATGGGAGAGTGCCAATAGGCACTCTCCCATAAATTGTAACAAGGCAAATCTTAACAGACTAAATAATTCCACTTCAAAGGTGAACCGAAGCACATCCACTGAATATGAGACTATTAAGCGATGGTACCTGTACTTCAAAGTAAAGCCCAAAAAAGGGCTTCCAGCACTCTACCAGTTAAGAAGTTATTGCCCAGACAAACAAAAGTTGAGGACAGACAATGACAAATCATTACCAGGAAAGCTAGGCCGGCTCTTGTCAGACGGAGCTAAAACCTAAGGTTCAAAGTAGCACTCAGACACAAGTCTTCAATCAAGATCTCAAGTCATCAAACACAATACTGGCTACAATTAGGTGAATCTGTTTTGCTCTTGTAGGAAGGTTAAGAAAACAATAAGAGCCAAAGGATTAAATTTTTACTGATCCTCTCAAGCTATTTGTTGTTTATTATGCTGTTTGCTAACTGACCAATTAGCGTAAAAACAATTATGTACCTGTTGAAAGGTTTAAAAGTCAACATGAAGCAAGGAACTATTGACTTTTATCAGGAAAAATATCACTAACAGTGACGGAAACTCTGAACTCTGAGTTTTTATTTATTTATTTATATATTTATCGGTGTTTAAGGTCACATACTTCTGCACAATGGCCAATCGTGACCGCAATATGGAGATAAGTCAAGTCCAGTCAATCATTTACACCCATCCCATTTCAGAGGACTTTCCAAGCATTGGTGACTGGGTCCTATTTTATCAGTAAAACAGAGCTTGTTTACTGCAGTAAAAAAGCACTGTTTCACTTTCCGGGGTTCCCAAAGGAGAATGCTTTTACTTCAAAATATCGGTTCAGTCAAAATTTCAGTCGCGAATTGTTTTTTAAAAATATTTCAACAAAAGAATATGTGACCGCAACAAGGAGATAAAGTCAAGCCCAGTCAATCATTTATACCCATGTTGCCCATTTTAGAGGACTTCCACCTCAAGCACTAGTGACTGGGTCCTATTTTACCAGTAAACAGAACTTGCTTACTACAGCAAAAAAACACTGTTTCACTTCCTGGGGTTCCCAAAGGAGTATGCTTTTACTTCAAAATATCGGTTCAGTCAAAATTTCAGTCCCGAATTGAACATAATTCAGGAAGCTGGAGTCTCAACTTATTTGAGAATCGAATTGACAATCAAATTGAATACATAACAATCATTATCGGTAGCACATCGACAGAAAAAAAAACACATTGAAATCCAGAGCACATAGTTAACCCGTCACAAACGACCTATCATTAAGTTGCCTTTTCTGCACAGATGGACCAGAATTTGATAGTGTGAGTTCTCCAGCGGCAGATTCACACAATCATTCAGCAGTTGTTGTCATATTTACTTCACACATAATCAAATGCTCTGTGCATGTTAGTATATCTGGATTCATTTAACCCTTTAGCTCACGAATCGCCCACATCCACCCGCGTAATCTGCAAACTAAGCAGCAGAAAAAAATCATTTTTTAAAAATATTTCAACAAAAGCATATCATGTGACCCCTCAATGAGCTCATTCCAATGAGGGGTCACATGATATGGTTTTGTTGAAATCCTTTGAAAATTTAAAAAAAATAGTAATTAAAATAATCAATTTTGATATTCTCTGCATTGGGTAAACGGTTAAAATACAGAACATCCCAATCCTGAAGGATGTCAGAAACAAAACTCAAAAATTCATTATCTTTGCAGTTGCTGAGAAAGGCCACGTATATGCATTGACACTTGTGAACTGCCTACATATTACACTCATTCATCAGTAATCAGTTCAATAATGGGAATTGAACGATGACCCCCAATGCATATTGGTATGAATGCAGTCTCTTCGAGAAGATGAAGACACTAGACAGGAAATAGCTTGGTAATGTTGTAGGCTGTGTAGCAAGCATTAACCCTTTACCTAGCGTAACGACCAAAACCGGCCAGCGCTATTCTCAAAAATTGCCAATTAATTTTCATTATTTTTTTCATTTTTTGTCTCAAGAATATAGGTTATGACCCCTCGTTGGAACGAGCTCGTCGAGCTCATTCCAACGAGGGGTCATAACCTATGTTTTTGAGACAAAAAATGAAAAAAATTAGTTATTCAAGAATTATTTTTGCAAGTGTCGTCTGCTTTTCAGGTTAGGTAAAGGGTTAACTGTTGAAAGGCACTGGAAATCAGAAAGTAGTCAGTGGTTAATGATTAACCCAAATACTTTCAGATTTCAAGCATCTGTTTTTTTTAGCAAGTTAATCGCTTTTAAACATAGGTTTTATCCCATTCACACTGATATCCATTGCATTTTGACCACAAAAACATAGAAAAAAATACTGAAGATATTCAGTAGATATTCTGAGTCGATTGATGAATTCAAACTGAATACTGCGATCGAATCGAATATCATTTCAAAAAACAAATATTCGCAGGGGCCTCAACCACTGAACTACCATGCTCTTTACTCAGTCAGTAAACACTCCTAAAGCTGAGTAACTCTCCTGATATGCCTCATCATCATGTAAAGAAATAATTCACAAACCTTCTGTGACTTCAGAAGCTGTTTCAATGTTATCATTTATAATGGATGTATCCAAACCATTTGTTCCTTCCAACAACTTATTTGGAAATGCAGCTTCATCTCCAAATGAGTGGTCTTCATAATCAGCACCTTCCTTTTAAAAAATAAGATAATTTAATAATGATCAAATGTAAAACTTATCATGAAAGTGATAAATTAACAACAGCATGAGACAAATTAAGCTGTAGGACGGGCACAAAATATTCTATTTTTAACCGATTGAGTGCTAAATTATTTTTCAAAGGTGATTTGAATAGTGTTCATCTGATGATCGGAATCGGCTACCACAATCGGCCGATTATGGGCAATCGGATGACAACGGCAACGGCTCCTGGAACATCAGTTCAAATGATTGTTGCCAAGCAATTTGTGATTTTTTTGAATCACATTTTATTATCTTCTGCAATTGTTCAATTGTTAATGTAAAATGATGTCGATAATACCATTCAATAAAGTTGAGAAACAACCACAATGTGTATTCTTAATCTCTCTAGATGCCACTTTACGGGATATACGTGTTAAACGATATGCAAAGCTTACAACTGAGCACACTTGCAGCAATCGCCAGTTCATACCGGAAAAGTGAAGGATGCACTCCATTGGCTCAGGTCGCAGTAAAATTACCAGTCGCATGCACTTGGGCGGGAAACGTGGCTCTGAGAGCCACGTTTACCGCCCAAGTACCGCCCAAGTGTGCCCAAGTGTGCACGACTGGTAATTTTACTGGGACCCCAGTCAACGAAGTTTAACACTTTGAAAAATGTTCAGTTTAATGTAGTTCTTTCGAGCCTTGACTTGTCTTGTAGTGCACGGCATTACAATCGGAATCGGCGTCAGAATCGGCCGATTGTGAGCTCAAATAACCGGTAATCGGTCAGCGACCATTTTTGGTAAACTAGATTTGAAACATGGGGATTTTTTTTAAAGATATCCTGCTACCAGCACAAGGAGGCTTAGGTTAGCAAGATTTTGTTCTTAAATACTTCTTTTGTTACAATTTATTGGAGAGTGCCAGCAGGCACCAGCAGGCACTCTCCAATAAATTGCAGCCAAACAATTTTATATGAAAAGTTTTCTTCTACGGATCAAACATCAAGCCAATGTATACAGTGTAATGCCACTAAAGTGGCTTCCAGCACTTTTCAACAGCCATGAAAGTGGCTCTCTGCACTCAACAAGTTAACAAATAGGTTTCAAAGTATTAATTTCAGAAGATTACAACACTTGTGTATATACTACACTTCACTGGAAATCTTCTGTAATTAATACAAATTATTCTGTGTCTTCTCTACTTGCCATATTTATCTTCAGTTAACAAGCATTCCCTTTCAAGATCTGTTGGTGAGTGAATAGAGCCCTGCTAATCGCAAATTTCGCATCAAATTGAATCGGCCAAAAATCAAATTCAATCTTAAAGCAGATCTCAGGACTCTTAAAATTGTAAAAAACTGATACATTGGCAAGCTCAAATGACCAGTCTGTAATTAAAGTAATTACAGTTCATCATATCTGAAATAGGCACATGAAACGCTAGCAAATTTTTAACTCCTGGACCAGTGATGGCAGCCTGGTGATCCATGAGCTGAAAGCTTCCAGGCACTTCTTGTGCTTTGTTAAAAAAAATTATAAATAAATTGAACTATCCCATTCAAATTTAGAACTCCACCTTCTCATACAGTAGTTGTCATATCTCACTCAACTTATTCCAACAGAGTCACACAACATAATATTTCCATCATCAGGAAAAATCTAATCTAGAAATGTACGGTGGTATTTGGGGATCACTTATGACTTGTTTTGGCACTTTAACCCTTTACTTAACACCAAAAGATGTAGAAACTTGGGAATATTTTTCCTGGTTAACTAAAACTTTTCAATTTTTGTTTCAAATACAAGGCTTATTATCCCTCACTGGACTGAGATTGACAAGATATGTTATGAGAGCAAAAATTTAAAAAAAATAAAATGCTGATTTTTGTTCATATGGTGGGTGGATACACCATTACATAAAGTAAAGAATTAATAATTAAATAACAGCAATGAGAATACAGTTTTAAATTATCAAATCCCTGTAAATGAGAATTGCAAATTTACTGTAACTCAACTTATGGGTAAATTAACCTTTTTTCAACTGGTAGAATGCAAAATTAATTTTTAATATAGCCATTAGAACTTGTTCACATGAGTTTGCCTTGTGACAATTTATTGGAGAGCGCCAAGAAACACTTTCAGAAAATATGAAGCCTTTCAATTTATTAATTTTTTTCTGGAGAAAAAGACCTTGAGAATGTCACCAATTTTTCACTATGTTAAAATGTGCCCCCCCACCCACCCTCCTCATAGGGAACACAAATATCAACCCTTTATTTGAACAAATTGAATCTGTACCCTCATACTGTATACCAAATATCGAAAGATTGTGATTGTATCTCAAAAAGCAGATTTTTAAAGATTATTCCTCACATTGTACTAAGTTAAAATTTGGGCTTCAATAGGGAGCCCAAATATTGGCCAAGGGACTTGATTTGAACAAAATGAAATCTGAACTCCTAAAGATATACCAAATATCAAAAAATTCTGACTGGTGTATCTGAAGATGATTTTTAAAGATTATTCCTCATATTGCAATACGTTAAAATTTGGGCTCTAATAGAGAGCCCAAATATTAACCCAGGCACTCGATTTGAACAAAATTGAATGTGACCCCCCTAGAGATGTTGTATACCAAATATGAAAACATTCTGACTGGTGGATCTGAAAAAGAAAATTTTTTGATTCGAACAAACCTGAATCCCCCAACCCAAGATGTTGTATACCAAATATGAAAGCATTCTGACTGGTGGATCTGAAGAAGAAGATTTTTAAAGAAATTTCCTAATGTTGCCCTAAGTTAAAATTTAGCTATCATAGGGAGCACAAATCTAACCCGTAGAGATGTTGAATACCAAATATGAAAGGATTCTGACTGGTGAATCTGAAGAAGAATATTTTAAAAGAAATTCCCTCATACTGCATCAAGTTAAAACTCGGGCCCCCACAGGGAGCCCAACCCAGACCTCGATTTGAACAAACTTGAATATGATCCCCCTAGAGATGTTGTGTACCAAATATGAAAGGATTCTGACTGGTGGATCTGAAAAAGATTTTTAAAGAAATTTCCTTATATTGCACAAAGTTAAACTTTGGGCTCCAACTGAGAGCCCAAATATTAACCCTGGGACCCGATTTGAACAAACTTGAATCTGACCCCCCTAGAGATGTTGAATACCAAATATGAAAGGATTCGGACTGGTGAATCTGAAGAAGAATATTTTAAAAGAAATTCCCTCATATTGCATTAAGTTAAAACTCGGGCCCCCACAGGGAGCCCAAATATTAACCCAGACCTCGATTTGAACAAACTTGAATATGATCCCCCTAGAGATGTTGTGTACCAAATATGAAAGGATTCTGACTGGTGGATCTGAAAAAGATTTTTAAAGAAATTTCCTTATATTGCACTAAGTTAAACTTTGGGCTCCAACTGAGAGCCCAAATATTAACCCTGGGACCCGATTTGAACAAACTTGAATCTGACCCCCTAGAGATGTTGTACACCAAATATGAAAGCATTCTGACTGGTGAATCTGAAGAAGATTTTTTAATATTATCCTCCATATTGCACTAAGTTAAAATTTGGGCTTCCACAGGAAGCCCAAATATCAACTGAGGGACATGATTTGAACAATCTTGAATCTGACCCTTATAACAATCATGTATACCAACTTTAAAAGATTCTGACTGGTGGTTCAGAAGAAGAAGACTTTTTAAAGATTATTGCCCATATTGGCATTAGTTAAAAATTTGTCCTCCTGTATTGAGTCCAAATATAAACCAAGGGGCTTTATTTTAACAAATTTGTATCTCACCCCCCTATGGATGCTGTATACCAAATATCAAATGATTCTATCACTGATTCTGGAGAAAAACATTTTTTTTAATTTTTGCAGATATGCAACTCAGCATTTTGTTTATGCCCCTTGTATACAGAACACCCTGACACAACCGTTGGCAATTCTTTTTCACCATTCAATTCTACCAAATAACAGCTCTTTGTTCTGTGAGGTTTGGAAAAAATGGGCATTTGAAAATATTTTTATTTTTAGCTCCTGGGGTTCCCATGGGGACACAGGAACATTTTTTTTTTTGGCAGAAGTCAAATATTTATGACTTAATAATATCACATACTAAATTTAGTTCAAATCGGACATCAAAAGGAAGCTGCATACCAAATATCAAGTAATTGTACCCACTGGTTCATGAGAATATATTTTTTTTGAAATTTGGAGGATTTTCTCCCCACCCCCTCCCTTTGGAGCTGAGCAAGTTGATTTGAAGAAAAATAAAATGCAATATCAGAACAAGCTATCACCTTAAATTTAACAAAAATTGGTTCAGCGGTTTAGGAGGGGCAGGTGCAAACACCATGATCAAGGTAGACAGACAATGGACGATGGACGCCAGACGACGAGTGATCACTATTCTCATCCCGACTTTCAGTCAGGTGAGCTAAAAACACAATATGATGAATGTTTTAATTTTTGTCTTGAAAACATAGCTTATGACTAATCACTGGAACAAGCTTGACTAGGTCGTTCCAATGTTTCAATTATTTGGAGAATATTTTTTGCAAATCAATGTCATCTGTTAGTCGTAGTTAGTAAACGGTTAATGATACATAGGAGAAGGTGAATTCAAGTCTACTTCCAAAACCAACTGAACTCACAATCTTTCAATGTTCACATCTGATGCCACATGTTTATTAGAGGTGTGGTGAACGATATTTCTGTATTGTTAATGTGACTGTGTAATAAAAAGTTGTTGAAATTTTATTTCTGAAAAGCTATATTCAGTTATCATAAAGTTTCTGAACGAAGGACGATGGATGCTTTGTTGTGCAGGAAAGTATTTTTTTTTGTTTCTTGGGTTTTCTACAAAGGAGTCGAAGTCACGAACACAGACCTTCAATTTAAAATTCGCTGACTTAATGTTTAAGAAGGATTTGTTTATGTTCTATGTTGTCATGCACTTCAAGTTATTTTCCCTCAACCAAACAATGATCAATAAAATAATAGGGTCCTGCGATTATTCAATATCTGATTCAATATCATAGGTCTGCTTCGAGATTGATCCCGAATCAGACTCAAGATTGATTTTTTTCGAATCTCACATGCTAAGAGCAATTTGTTACATTTCCACCAAAAATTGGATAAAATTTACATTAGACAATCTATTAATGTAGGCTCAATTCATATTTAATTGAGTAACTGACAATGTTTAGTTGTTAGGTTAGTTGTATAGACTATTGAACGTCCACAGGTTTATGGAGTCCACTTCTCGGACATACTTATCAATGAATAATGATCTTCGGTAAGGAAAGAGTTCAGAATATCCAGTTTGAGACGAGAAACTGTGCATTTTTGTGTGGTGATAATAACACGTTAACACTTTAATCTGTCCACGAAAATAGACTCAAAATTAAAAGTCAGGCAGTGTGCCATCGACCATAATCAACGGAATAAACAAACCGACGTGTTACAAAGACCGTCGTTGGGTGTGACAGACTAATAGGGTGTTGGGTCTTTTTGTTCCTCTACCAGTTTGTACAACGGGGTGTTCCGTACCGAGTCACTTCACACTGATTTGTTTCGTATCCATACAAACAGACTTGAGTAAGAAAGAGAAGTGGTGACCGAGTGGATTTGTGTGCTGGTCCCTCATGCCGGAGGTCACTGGTTTGATCTCCAGTGGGAAGAGAATCCAAGATGACCATACATTTTCTGGCAACATCAATTGTGGTATTGTTGATGCTACAACGTACAGCCCTATTGTACTATAAATACAAATACGAATGGAACACTGTATTTAATGAAGAACAGAAGCAGCAGTGCACAATTTAATATAGTAAATATACATCCCCAAAATCACCCCCCCCCCCCCCCAACCGCCTGCCTCCCACACTGTCTCATCTCAGGATATATCACTTTTCCATCGAAGGTACAGCAGTGATTGATGCTAAGGAGGTGAAATTTTGCGAGTCTGTGTGGCTCATGTTGTCCAGAAGCAGGTGTTGTTATCAGAAAGCTGTAAATTGTAACAAGCTGAGCCTTCAAAAACTTAAATGTTGGAAGATTGGCCTACCTGTTTCAGCAACGAAGTTACAGAGAATATTTATTTTTAAGTGTTTAAGGTACTGCGGTGCTGTATATCAATTTTTCGGTACGGTTTCGGTATTAAGAGGATACCGAAAACTGTACCAAACCAGATCAAAATATCGTTTATTTCGGTATTTATATTTTTCTTGCAAAATTGACAGAAAGTCAACTCATCAAGGTGGATCATAAATCTAAAAACCTTTGGGCCTTATATTTTGATCGAAATGATAACAAAACATGCAAATGTGACAGGTATCAGGAGACGCTGCGAATATGCCAGAGAAAGAAATAAAAAAACGACGGCAGAAAAACGAAAAATGGCAAGTTGTTAACTTGGTACTTCCATTTCTAAAGAAATACGGCCCGGTTCCAGTGTTCGTAACATTCAGACGTATTCAATATATTTTCTGAAAATTACAGGGGACATAAGGGGTCAGGTGGGTGGTTGACAATTGGTTGGAAATAATCCACTGGCATTGACAATTCAGTATGTTGACAACTTGACATACAAACGGTAATACTGCCTGTGGTTATCACGGCTCCGAGATTTTTTTTTATAGCATTTCTTTCAATTCAGCATTGCTATTTTAAGTTGCAGATACTTTTAACAACTGATCATCTTATTAAAATACAAGCCCCCAAACTTCAATACTGGATCATCTGCTTTATATTCTTTCAAATAATAATTTATACTGCGCACAAGCACACACTGGGAAGATGTGATTGACCTAAATTTTACGACACATTAAAAAACAATGTACGGAAGTCAACTTGCGACATCAGATTTAGCATCATCGAAGTTCATTTGATCGATCGAGGCACAGCAAATGCTTTAAAAATGATTTGCTGCTATTAGTAAATCATGGATTTATACATTTTTTTCTCATGGAAAATGAATGGGGGGGGGGGGGGGGGGGGGGGGGGGTGTGTGTGCGCTGACCAAGTGTTACTACTAGTGAAAACTTACTGAAAAGCCTTGAAGTTGAATGTATATAAATGTTTCTTCCACCTGATTCATTGGGGGAGGGGCAAAGATTTGATTTGGGTTTGGGGGAGGGGCATGGTACAATGGACATAGAGGCCAACTGATTAGCTTAGCAAGTTATTTAATAAATTACTCGATCCAGTATGATGATTCACACTGAATCGAGTGATTCATTAAATAACTTGCTAGACTAATCAGTTATCACTGTTGAATTAACTTGTCAAGTTCATGAGTTATCAGCGCAGAACCTGTTAAGTTAGTATATGGCTGAATGTTGGGAAATTGTGTCAGTTTGAGACCACTTTCAGTATTCTGTGCACATACTGAATACCATACCGAAACTGAGGTATTTTCCTGAAAAATACCAATACTGATACCAAACCTCAAATTTCAATACAGCACATCACTAGTTTAAGGGGTCACTTTCAGCATCTAAGCAAATAACTTGTCTATTAAGATTCAATTTGAGATTAGATTCGAAATCGATATCAGAGACAAGATTCTATTGAAAACAAACTGTGATTCGCAGATTCCTATGAAACAAATTTTACTACTTTTCTCAAAGCACAACATCTTAAACCCCATTTGTATAAAATCACTGTGAAAGCTTTTTACCCCCCCCCCCCCCCCCCCCCCCTGCCAATGAAGCCATTTAAAAACATCAGTTTAAAATATACAGGAGACGGTGCAAGACACACAGTGAGCACATCAATAACACCAAATGCAAACAATGAAACAGGATAACTCTTACAATAATTAAAGAAAGAATTCATTTGTTCTGCTGCAGGGTTCCGGCAGGCAAGGATGGATAACATTCAAGGCTATTCAAGGCTGATTCTAAACATTTTTCAGCATTTTCTAAGGTCATACAAAAGCCAAATTCAAGGATTTTTAAGGCCACACCTTCACCAGTTCAATCTAGAGCCCTCTGGTAATTACGGGAAGGGAACTGGGAGGAGGAGGTCACGACCAAGAGTCCTTGTTAGTACTATGCCTACACAAACTATGGCATATAAAACTATATAGTTTATGATTATGCACATCTGCATATATTTATGTATTATTGGTGTTTAAGGTCACATATTTCTGCACAATGGCTAATCATGACCGCAACATGGCTATAAAGGCAAGTCCAGTCAATTATTTATATCCATGTTGGCCACTTTAGAGGATGTCCACCTCAGGCAATGGTGACCAGGCCATATTTTACCAATAAAACAGAGCTTGTTTACCACAGAAAATAAGCACTGCTTCACTTCTCAAGGTTCCCACGGGGATCGTCCGTGTTTGTATTTCGGGAGTATTCAAGGCTTTTTAAAGTGTTGTGGTGCATTTTCAAGGATTTCAAAGCCTTGAATGGCCCCTTGTCAAATTCATAGAATCCTTGAATCCAAGACACCGCGGGAACCCTGTACTCTATGAAAGCCATGTTTTGTCACAAGTTAAGAAGTATACCAGTCGGCATGCAATCCCATTCCCCAAGCCTCAGGCATTGAAAAAATTATTTACTGACAGAGTACATATAGATGATTACCATCTGCCAAAATGAGAGTAAAACACTTAAAATCTGGCCATTATCCAAAAAAAATAATCACTGTTCTCTGAGAAGATAAAAATTATTCCCTTCTTCCAAAGAATGTTCTGGCAGACAAAAAGAAGCAAAGACCATTTCCCAAGCAAACACATGTGCAACAGTATAGTATTGGAAAGAGAGTTTTGAGAATGAACTCACAAATAATATTGAAGAAAGCATTTTTAAGTCATTGTCTGAAACACAAAAATTCATGCATTGCTTTCTGTCAGCACCAAAGCATTATTTGAAATAAATACCACCCTAATCTAGTGCTGGACAACATGGATGTATCTTAAACTTTTAACCAGCTAAGTATGTTCTTGAATTTCTTATAAAATCAGGTCATGGCTGCTGCACTTGCTGAATAACTAAAATTTTCATTTTTGCCTCAAAAACATAGCTTATAACCCCTCACTGCAATAACTCAATTATCATAACTTTCTTTAAAAAAAACAATAAAATCTGCATTGCTGCTGTAAATAGTTCTGGCTGGATATTTATTTAATTATTTATGTTTAAGGCCACTTTTAGTTAGCATCTATGGCTATATTATGACAACAGCATAGGTATGAAGTCAAGTTTAGCCCCTCGTTAATTGCTATGTTGCCCACTTTAAATGATTTCCATACTTCAGGCATTTGTTCCATGTCCTATTTTACCAGTGAAGCAGAACTTGTTTAGCATGGTAAACAAGCACTGCTCCACTTCCTAGGGTTCCATGGGGTACTGGGTGGATATGGTCATTATATACACAGAAACATACAGTATTGTAGACACGAAACCTATTTCTTTCATGATCGGCCTCAAAATTTGTTCTGATTCAAAGGAATTGGTTTTGATTCACATGACCTCTGCCTACGGGAATCAATTTTCATTCTTTAATAATTTAGATTTTGAGAATACTGTTATACCTTTGCAAGTTTCTAGCCTTACAATTACATGAAAAACACATTCACCATACAAGCTTTTCTAGTGGTATTTATTTATTTATTTATTGGTGTTTAAGGTCACATATTTATGCACAATGGCTAATCATGACCGTGACAGTTATACGGGTGGAGGAAGCCGGAGTACCTGGAGAGAACCACCGAGCAATGGCAAGCAACTGTCAGTTCCTCAACAGAATAACTCCACACAGGCAGGGTTAGCATTGGTTGAAGACAAGTGCAGTACGCCTTAGTACACAATGCCACCATGCCCCCACGCAGGCAATGGAGATGAAGTGTCTTGCCCAAGGACACAGCGTGGTTGCCGCAGGTGGGATTCGAACCGAGGACCTCTCAGCTTGCAGCCTCCACCTCTACCTACTGAGTCACCGTGCTCCCTTTTCTGGTGGTACTGTTAATGGAAATTACAGTACATTGGCAGTGGTTTCTATTATTTAGGCAGCCAAGAATTCACTAAACACTGCTGCTAAGTCAAAGTGTTAGCTAATTATGAAGGGGAAAAAAATAAGTAGAATTTTCTAGACTTTTAACATGACTTTCTGGACACTTTCAGAATCTATAGGAAGAATTAAATGAACATTTTGAGAGAATCAAAGTTGATTCTCACTGTTTTCCAAGCAAGAATCATTTGTGGGAATCGATTTTGATTTTTGCATGAATTTTGAGCCATGACTGGGATTGCGACATATTCCCACCAGTGGGTCGAGATTTCCAGAATAAAATACTACGAAATCAAGGCCGCATCAAGGCAAACAAATTAAAATGGCATCTCAGGTTGAATGTTCTCACATTTCTGTATTGACAGATGAGATTCTACGGTGTTGCGAGGTGGAACGTAGAAAGAGAATTTCAACCAGATTGTGATCTCAAGTTGTGATCAGGTCATAATCCTCTGTCCACTTTTGTGATCACAGTACTGTTCCGGTGCTTATTAGTAATAGTGTACTGGGCATGAAAATCTGTCTGTAGCAAGCAACAAATCTATAAAATATGAAAAACTAATCTCTTTCATAACTACTTGAATACCATCAGCTTGCTTCCTTAATCATATTGTTGTAGTTTTAGACATCTGAGACAAGGCAAGGGAACATCTGTCCAGAAATTAACTTGCCAGTCCAAAGGGAATTTGAGACAATGATAAGCAATGCTGCAGTTCATGAACCAATGAGCATCATATAGTATTCAGTGGTCCAAAAACCACAAATCCGCTTGTTGATTCCCTTGTACTAACAATCATGGTGAAAGAAATATGTGCACCTGTTAGTAACAGTGACAAATACCCATACATGGGTACTTAAGTCTTCAAAGAGTTCCTGCAGGCAAGGACTGATATAATTCAAGGCTATTCAAGGCCATTTCTTCTTGTATTTCAAGGCCCGACAATGGCAAAATTCAAGAATTTTCAAGGCCCTGCCTTCACTAGTCATACAGTTAAAACTAGAAGTCCTGGCATGAATTGCGTGCTTATCTTGATACAATTTCGCACAGGAATTGCGCGAAATTGTCCTAATGAAACTACCCAAACTACCACAGAGTCTTGCCATTACTCACAGCAAACACAAGCAATGTTTCAGCCAATGGACCTCCGAGTTAAACCCGGAGGTCCATTGGCTGAACCATAGGTTGCGTAGAGAATGTGACAGCCTTTCCATATGACCTAACGCGCCGATAAACGCGCTAAGTGGCGAGGTGTTTGCGCGCAATTGATGACAGGACTTCTAGTTTTAACTGTAACTAGTACATCTTGTCATTACTCCCTCCACCCACATCCCTACAAGGGAAGTGGGAGGATGGAGTAATGACCGCAGAGTCATTATTAAGACCATGCATTCACTAACTCTGGCATACAAAACTATATAGTTAGGATTACATGCTTCATCACCATTTTTATCTTGTGAATATTCAAGGCTTTTTAAGGCCTCCTGACACATTTTCCAGGATTTCAAGGCCTTGAATAACCTTTAGTCAAAAGCAAGGCCAGTCTTTAAATCCAAGGCCTCACAGAAACCCTGTTTTATTATCTTCTGAGAGGTTCACCAATGTGTACTTGACTGATAGAGAGCTGAACTTTTTTTTATTGTCAAAAGCTGTTCACGTCTTTACCTTGTTACAATTTATGGGAGTGTGTCTGAAGGTGCTCTCTCAAAAACTGTAACAATGCAAATCCATATCAAACATTAATTTGACTTAAAGCAACTCCACAGAATATGAAGCATTTGAGTTATGGAATGTGCCCTCCAGCATTCAACGAGTTAAGTTTTATCATCTTTTATTCTTTTACTCTTTATCTGTTCAAAATAAAGCTCTGCTGTCTTCTGTACAATCTTCATACACGAGATAATATCATAATCAATACGATCAAAACCTTTCACTTGTAAAAATCAGATTCTGCCTTTTATGAAAGTATATCTCTTTGAAAATAACAAAAAAGCAAGAAATTCAAGCCGAGTTCCTGCAGTTAATAAATCCTGCAACTGATAAAATTCCAAGGTTATTCAAGGACATTTCTCAACATTTTTCAGCATTCTTCAAGGCCCTACAACAGCTAAATTCTTGAATTTTCAATGCCCTACCTGCACTAGTCCTAACTTGGGCACCCTCTTGTTATTACATGAGGGTCCTGGTTGAGACTTCACAACTGTGCAGGGACCGACCTGGGCATGCGCCAGTGCGTATTTGGTTCTGAAACATCAGGACCTGGCTCTTAAATCTCAGAAATAGGCTTCTCAGTTGGCGCGTAACTTCTCAGATCATATTTTGATATTCTTTCGATGGATAATCGAGAGAGACACTCTTACATGTATTATATATATAATTATCATTTATCATTGTTGTAGAGTGCTTAAGTTAATACTTCAAGTCTTAATTACCAAGCATTAATCTTCACTGTGGTTTCTGATCAAGTCTTGGCTGCCTAAATAGGCAGCCAAGACTTGATCAGAAACCACAGTGAAGATTAATGTTTGCTATAGTGTACTAAATGAAAATGATGAGAGCTATTACATACTTGCAGTGTGTGTTACAAATAGCAGTGTGACTCCGTAAATTGAAATCTGGCGCATGAATTGAAAAAATAGGCTCCGAGGCTAAAGCGTATTTTAAATAGTCCTGATCGGTCCCTGACTGTGGCATATAAAACTACATTGTCATGATAATGCACTTCGTCTGTGTTTTTACTTAATTTATTTATTTATTGGTGTTTAAGGTCACATACTTATGCACAATGGCTAATCGTGACCGTGACAGTTTTACGGGTGGAGGAAGCCGGAGTACCCGGAGAGAACCACCGAGCAACGACGAGCAGCTGTCAGCGTTTTTACTTAATGAATATGCAAGGCTATTCTTGCCCTACTGACCCATTGTCCAGTATTTCAAGGCCTTGAATGCACATAGTTAAATTCCAGGCCTTTCTTTGAATCCAAACCCCCAACAGGAACGCTGCCAAGCTATTACATAGAAGTTTGGGGCAGGACTTTTACTTCATATCAGACCATGTACTAAAAACAGTTGCATGCACAGCAGTATATTCTGTGCTGGAAGTCCTGGAAAGCAAGTTTAATTAACCCTTTACCCAACGAATCGACCACATCCGCCCACGTAATATGCAAATTCAGCAGCTGAAAAAATATTATTTTTCAAAAAATTTAAACAAAACCATAGCATGTGACCCCTCTTTGGGACAAGCTCATCAAGCTCGTCCCAGTGAGGGGTCACATATGGTTTTGTTGAAATTTTTTGAAAAGTTAAAAAATTTATAGTAATTTATATATTTTTTATACTTACCAATGACCCAGACATAGCTGGTGCTAACTCTAAAAATCCAGGGCCAAACACAAATTTTGCCCCCCAATCCCCAAAATTTGCATCTAAAACCAAAAGAAATCATGTCCTAAAGGACCTCCATACTTTGCCCTTACTGCGCATGCGCAGTGTCAAGGACGTTCCGAAATTGGCGCCAATTATCATTCTTACTGGCAGTGCCTGGTCAGCGCTATCTACTCAGCGGGGAGGTAAGAGTTCCCAACTCCTGGGAGGGCCATCCCCGTCTGGGTCATTGGTAAGTATAAAAAATATATAAATTACTATAAATTTTTTAACATTTTTATTCTGTACCAATGACCCAGACATAGCTGAATAGTAAAAAGGCTGGAGGGCCTAGGACATAGAGGAAAATCCAATAAGCTCAACTATATAATATAGAGGCAACCCCTCAAGGAGAAAAGGAGTATTAGGCTTTACATGTATCTTTCTTATTTTATGTTAAATTAGAAAGATACAATACCCTTCATAATTGAGCACAATAACATTCATGTTCTCTATTAACACCCAGTATAACCCTTTATACTAATTATTTTTAAAGTAAGCCAATAAATAAAGTTAGTCCAGAGAATTGAGACTCTTTATATTCTTTAAAAGTGTCTGAGGACTGTATATTAATGCCCGTTTGACACTTGACATATACAAATGCTTCACACCGAGCTACACTTTAAAAATATGACATGAATGAATTTTAACATTAATATTACACTTTAAAACCATCCCGGAAACGACTCAGAAATACTGACTTCGGAGGAGGTATTCCCTTGCTTTTCACTATAAAGCAGGTGACCTAAGGGAACACCTCCCCCCCCCCTTCCCCTTCCCCTTGCCCTGGGTCAAATAGCCCAGAGCGAAGAGGGCAGCCGGACGGAGTCACTGCCGGAACAGAAAGCCTGCATAACTCTATAGTTGCAACTGTTTAGTGGACGACATTCTGAGCAACAGATAACGGACCTAAACAATGCAGGTCTCCAGAAATGGACTCAATATTTCTGAGATAAAAAGTCGTGAATGTGGATGGCTGAGACCAATAAGCAGCCTTCATTAAATCTGTAATAGCAATACTATTAACGTAAGCCCAAGAAGTAGAAAGAGCTCTTACTTCATGAGCCGAAATCTTAAGCACAGACTGCTGAGAAGAAGATAAATTTTCATAAGCAGTACGGATAGTTAATTGAATCCATCTAGCAATAGAATGGACCGAAATGTCCTTTCTATTAGGCCTTAGAGACAGAAAGAAACGTTTTCATCCCTTTCTGATAAATTGAGATCTCTGTTTATAGATACGTAACGCTCTAACAGGACAGAGTAAAGGCCTATGCCCGTCTGAAGACAGAAGAGCCTTAATAACAATAGGTTCCGGATATTTATTAGGAGCCTGATTCTTAGCTAAAAATCCCACATTAGTAGTGAAGGTGATAGTGTTCCTGACACTACGATAGTGAGAATCATCCACCGACAGTGCATGAAGCTCACTGACTCTTCTAGCAGAAGAGAAAGCTAAGAGAAAAGCTGTCTTATAAGACAAGAATTTGAAATCTACTGTTCCAAGAGGTTCAAATGGCTTTTCCTTCAGTTTAAGAAGAACCCAAGCTAAATTCCACTTAGGAATTAACCTAAGAGTTCTGGGTCCATTTATCGAGAAGTTTCTAACTAACTTAGATAAAGAGACATTAGATCCAATTTGTAAACTACCATGATGTGCATAGGTATCAGATAACATAGACCTATAACCCTTAATAGTAACAGGCTGCAGTTTGATTTCGTCAAACAAGTATACTAGAAAGTTTGCAATGTCTGGTATGGAGGGATCAAAAATATCAACAGAATGATCCCTACACCAACGATGAAAGACCTTCCACTTAGCCGCATAGTTTAGCGAAGAGGAGGTCCTCCTACAGTTAGAAATCGCGTCCACTGCTCGTCCTGTAAAGTGTTTGCCATGCAAGAAGGACCGCACAACGGAAAAACGTGAAGGTTGAGACCTTGCGGGTTGTGATGGAGTTGACGCGATCTCCCCTGCGAAAGAAGATCCTCCCGTGGAGGAAGCTTTCGCGGTAGGTCCCACAACAGACACCTGAGTAGATTTATCCACGGTCTCTGTGGAGACAGAGATGCTACCAACAGAATCTTGCATTGAGATTGTTTTATCTTTAGCAATACTTGCTGAATTAACGGCGCTGGAGGATACGCATATCCTATCATTCCGTCCCAAGGGATCGACAGACCGTCTACTGCAAATGCTCTTGGATCCGGACATGGAGACACATACGTCTGCAACTGATTGTTGAGATGTGTCGCAAATAAGTCTATCATTGGCCGTTCCCATTGGTAGCAAATCTGATTGAATACTTGTTTGTTGAGAGTCCACTCCGACGGCAACAAGCGACCCTTTCGTGAAAGGGAGTCTGCTAGAACGTTCAGACGACCCAGTATATGACGGACCGAAAGAAGAACATGATGTTCTAGGGCAAACAGAAGGATTCTTTCCGTTAGATTGAACAACGGAATTGAATGAGTGCCTCCCTGATTCCGTATATACGCCACTACTGTCATATTGTCGGATAGGATTTGGACATGAGCATTGTGAATAATGTCCATCCAATGACGTAACGCAAGCCAAATTGACATCATTTCCTTGATGTTTATGTGCTTGCCCAGGAGTTGCGGATCCCAAAGACCCTGGCATCTCGAATCCGTTGGGATCAATGATGCACCCCAACCTGTTTGACTGGCATCCGTCATAATGGTAAAACTCGGATCCGGCAACTGCAGCGGAACTCCCTGAGTTAACCACTGAATGTTTGCCCAAGTCTGAATCTCTCGTTTCACTTGATCTGACAAGAGAACGTCTATGTCGAGCGAATGAATTTTTCACACTCCAATTGTGAGTCAAGAAAATTTGGAGAGGACGCGTGCGTAACCGCCCAATCGGAATGAGATCCGCAGCGGCTCCGCACAGACCTATCAGTCTCATGAACTCCCTCGCTGTAACTTTGTCTGCATGCAGACAATAGCGAGCGTAACAACTGACTAATTTCGCTCTGGTTAACGGCAGACGAAGGAGTTTGTTGTGCGTCTCGAAGCTCATTCCCAGATGTGTGAATGACTTGGACGGCACCAGATCCGACTTCTCCTCGTTTATTATAAAACCGAGACGTCAGAGCAATAGAAGCAGATTCTGCACATCGTTCTGAAGCGTTAACTCGTTGCCGTACCTCTGAAAAATGTCGTCCAGGTAGGCCGACGTTACCGCAGACGAATGAGCTCGGAAATACATCATTACCGAGTTCATTACCCGAGTGAAAGCCCAGGGTGCTAGATTCAATCCAAAGCACATCGCCCGGAATTGATACACCACCCCTAGGACTGCGAAGCGTAGATACTTTCTGAATGTCGGATGTACTATGACGTGAAAGTACGCATCTTTGAGATCTATGCTTGTTGCATAATCGTTCACCCGAATACTCGCTCTGACCGATCGAATCGTCTCCATATAAAACTTCAGAGCGACGATCAGCTTGTTTATCCAGCTCAAATCTATGACTGGACGGAACGAGCCGTCTGGTTTCGGAACCAGAAACAGATGGCTGTAGAATCCCGGTGTCTCCTGGTTTTCTACGACCTCTACCGCATTCTTCATTAAAAGAGACTGCACCTCTGATAACAGAGCATCTCTTTTCTGCGGATTTGACGGAAGTTGAGTCCATTTTGGACTTCGTGTTAATGGAGGCTTTCGTTTGAAGGATATCTTTAGACCTTCCGAAATCACCCCTCTCACCCAAGGGTCGTCCATAATCGACGCCCACTCTTGTGAAAAACTTGACAACCTTCCGCCAACCAGCACGCGATAGAGGTTGAAGCCATCACCTCCTGGACCTGCGAGGCCTGCGGTAGGAGAAACCACGTCCTCCACGACCCGCACCTCGTCCCGTCGACCTC
Organism: Pictodentalium vernedei; assembly: GCA_031216915.1. Classification (NCBI taxonomy): domain Eukaryota; kingdom Metazoa; phylum Mollusca; class Scaphopoda; order Dentaliida; family Dentaliidae; genus Pictodentalium; species Pictodentalium vernedei. The sequence continues at coordinate 109,127,506 of CM062295.1, read as the reverse complement.
GGGGCGTCCGACCGGTTGTCCCGGCCCGAAGGACGTCCCGCACGTGAGTCGCTGCCTTGACGGTCTCTTGAATAAGACCAAGAGGACGCACCGGAACCTCTATAGGAACCTCTCTTGGGCGCATTAGACCCAGAAGTGCCTGTCTTACTCTTATCTGCCATGACCGACTTCTTAGAAGCAGATTTGAACAGCAGAGAATCCGAAGCTTTCTTAGTAATTTTATCATAAATTGCAGAAAGCTTGCCGTCGAAGAGAAGTTCTCCGGAGACCGAAGCGACTCTGAGAGAGTTCTTCACCTTACTATCCACGAGTGTGGATGTAGCTAGGGCTGCGTCACGTCTAACCAACTCCAGGTTTGCCACTGAAAGGGCGGAGTTACACGTGGAATAAGCTACTGCCCTTGAAAAAAGTCTTAAAGAGGATTGTATATCCTGGAATTCTTTCCCTTGAAGACGCAGTGATAACACCTTAGTAAGGTGGTCTGCGTAAGATAAAGCATCTAAACTGGCTCTGTTAGACGAAATAGTAGTCTCCAACACCACGGTTGGAATAGACGCAGACGACGGTAACGACAATTCTAAGTCTTCCACCTCATCGTCCATACGCAGAGGAACTCTCGGAATACCCTGTCCTGCCGTATCGAATTTATTCCTTGCATTAATGAAAGGCAGGTTGAGAGTATTGTTGGACAAGAAACCCGCTTTCCCTGTTTTGGAAGCAAGTTTGAATATAGCGTCGTTCAATAATTCAAATGTTCTTGCAACATTATTGGACTGAGACGGAAACTCGGGAGCGATGTCCCTGAACCGCTCAAAGAAATCAGAGTCCAATGACGCTATAATTCTCTTGTCCGGAACCGCAGCAGTCTGGTCCGACGGAACAACTTGAGGAAGAAAGTGCCGGATGAAGTCCACGGCAGCTTTATGTTGTTCCGAAAGGGATAGCTCCAAGTCATCCGTATCCCTTTCACCATCCGGTCGGACCTCATGATGCTCCCGGTCGTCCGCCCCCGATGCTTCTGCGGAGCGTACCAACCCAGCGCCGTCGGATAATTCCCGATCCGACACCGTTTCTGTCGGTTGCTGGGATGCTGCGATAAGTTGTGCTATTTGAGCAAGCACGTCCGACATCGAGGCCTGCGGAGGCGCAGTCTTTCGCTGCTTCGCCGAGGGCAGCTCCGCATCTGATGACTTCCGCATACTCTTCCTATGCGAACGTCCGGAGTCCACCGGCCTCGTGTCCCTGGCTACCGGATGGTGTGACCTGGTTGCCGAAGAATCCCTGATCGGCGAAGCTGGCAAAATATCGGCGGTCACGTAGCCAAGGTGCGGTCATGTGCGCTGGTGAGAGGAAGAAGCCTGAGCAGTCTCCGCGGACTGCCTATACAACGGAGCGTCCTAAGCGACGGACGTGTGCTCCGCTTGCGACACATTTTGTACCACAACATCTGGTCCCAGATGTTGTTGTACGAGAGAGGGGCCTCTCTCGCTCGCGGCCCGGCTGGACCTGGACGAGCTAGGAACTGGACTCGAAGGCTTCCTCCGATCTCTCCTACTATCCGCCATCACTGGGTGTGCACATTGAATGTTTATAGTGCTCGCATCACCCAACATTTCCTCCAGGACCGCATCGGACGAACCCGGCTGCCGAATCATTCGGTGAATGGACGCTACACCGGGCGAGCTAGCGGACGACATTTGTCTTATCTCCATGAGCACTTTTGCCGCTAGCTCTGAATTCATTTGTGACGACGGAAGCGCACTTGCGGAAGATAACATGGAAACATCACCCTGTTCTTGTTCCTCTGAAATAGAAACTGATAGAGTAGAGTGACCCTGCGGAGAAAGAGCCGGCATAGCCCTTTCTCCACTAACAACATATCGTGACACACGTTTCCAATGCTTGTCATCCCAATATTGACATATAGAACAGGGATTAGTGCAAGTACACTGACTACAATTAATACAATGATCATGAAAGTCAGAGGAAGACTTCTTCCTATTACAATTTGAACAATATCCTTTCATTGTGAAAAGTCAACAACAAGTCCTAGTACTCGCACAAACCCCTAAACACAAAGACACATAATAACATGATCCATTAATATAGAAAAAACAATTGAAAATCAAAATAATTTTTGAAAAATATTTTTTCAGCGAAGCCCAAGTTTCTGAAAAGTAACGTTGAGCCCCAATGGATCCCAAGGCTAAGTGTGGTCAAAAATTTTAAAATTATATTAAATAATTAATGCAACACTTACAGATAATAATAATGTATCTTATAGTGAGATAAACTACTCCAAAGGCAAACAGCCCCCCTCAAAACAGACTGTTGCCAATGTAAACAAACAGTGTAAAAACACCAGAAAACATGACTCCAGGCACTGACAAAACTGGCCCGAAATCAGTCATCAAATTTACACTCTATCTGATGCAAGACAGAGACTCCCAGGGGAGAATCTGCAGAACATCAGATGGAAGATGCAGAACACAACGTTTATACACCCATGGGTGAAAACGTAACTATGGGGAAAATAACAGAATACATTCTGTAACCAAGCTAACTCTCCCAAGAGAATTTAGAAATGATCTTTCTCAAAAATATGCCAAAAGCATGGGAGAATAGCAAGGGGGGACCTAGAAGACCAGGGGAGAGGAAACACTGAATAAGCAGTGCAACTTTATAGCAAGAATGACAACAACAGGCCCATGCCTCGAAAGTTAAAAAATTTATAGTAATTTATATATTTTTTATACTTACCAATGACCCAGACTTAGCTGGTGCTAACTCCACAAAAACCAGGGCCAAACACAAATTTTGCCCCCCAATCCCCAAAATTTGCATCCAAAACAAAAAGAAATCATGTCCTAAAGGACCTCCATAGTACGACTCTACTGCGCATGCGCAGTGACGCAGTCGTCCCGAAATTGGCGCCAAATATCATTCTTACTGGCAGTGCCTGGTCAGCGCTATGTACTCAGCGGGGAGGCAAGAGTTCCCAACTCAGGGAGGGCCATCCCCGTCTGGGTCATTGGTAAGTATAAAAAATATATAAATTACTATAAATTTTTTAACATTTTTATACTGTACCAATGACCCAGACTTAGCTGAATAGTAAACAGGCTGGAGGGCCTAGGACATAGAGGAAAATCCAATAGGCTCAATTATAAAATAAAGAGGTAACCCCTTAAGGAGAGAAGGAGTATTAGGCTTTACATGTATCTTTCTTATTTAATATTTAAATTAGAAAGATACACTACCCTAATAATTGAGCACAATAACATTCATGTTCTCTATTAACATCCAGTATAACCCTCATACTAATTATTTTTAAAGCAAGCCAATAAATAAAGTAGTCCAGAGAATTGAGACTCTTTATAATCATTTAAAAGTGTCCGAGTATTGTATATTAAAGCCCGTTTGACACTTGACATATACAAATGCTTCACACCGAGCTACACTTTAAAAATAAGACATGAATGAAATTAAACATTAATATTACACTTTAAAACCATCCCGGAAGCGACTCAGAAATACTGTCTTGGAGGAGGCATTCCCTTGCTTTTCACTATAAAGCAGGTGACCTAAGGGAACACCCGCCCCCCCCCCCCCCCCCCCCCCCCCTTCCCCTTGCCCTGGGTCAAATAGCCCAGAGCGAAGAGGGCAGTCGGACGGAGTCACTGCCGGAACAGAAAGCCTGCATAACTATAGTTGCAACTGTTTAGTGGACGACATTCTGAGCAACAGATAACGGACCTAAACAATGCAGGTCTCCAGAAATGGACTCAATATTTCTGAGATAAAAATTAGTAAATGTGGAAGGCTGAGACCAATAAGCAGCCTTCATTAAATCTGTAATAGCAACACTATTAGCATAAGCCCAGGAAGTAGAAAGAGCTCTTACTTCATGAGCAGAAATCTTAAGCACAGACTGCTGAGAAGAAGATAAATCTTCATACGCAGTACGGATAGTTAACTGAATCCATCTAGCAATAGAATGGACTGAAATGTCCTTTCTATTAGGCATCAAAGACAGAAAGAAACGTTTCCGTCCCTTTCTGATGAACTGAGATCTCTGTTTATAGATACGTAGTGCTCTAACAGGACAGAGTAAAGGCCTACGCCCGTCTGAAGACGGAAGAGCCTTAATAACAATAGGTTCCGGATATTTATTAGGAGCCTGATTCTTAGCTAAAAAACCGACATTAGTAGTGAAGGTGATAGTGTTCCCAACACTACGATAATGAGAATCATCCACCGATAGTGCATGAAGCTCACTGACTCTTCTGGCAGAAGAGAAAGCTAAGAGAAAAGCTGTCTTATAAGATAAGAATTTGAAATCTACTGTCCCAAGAGGTTCAAATGGCTTTTCCTTCAATTTAAGGAGAACCCAAGCTAAATTCCACTTAGGAATTAATCTAAGAGTTCTGGGTCTATTTATCGAAAAGTTTCTAACCAATTTCGGAAAAGAGACATTACATCCAATTTGTAAACTATCATGATGTGCATAGGTATCAGATAACATAGATCTATAACCCTTTATAGTAACAGGCTGCAGTTTGATTTCGTCAAACAAGTATACTAGAAAGTTAGCAATGTCTGGTATAGAGGGATCAAATATATCTACAGAATGATCCCTACACCAACGACGGAAAACCTTCCACTTAGCCGCATAGTTTAGCGAACAGGAGGTCCTCCTACAGTTAGAAATCGCGTCCACTGCTCGTCCTGTAAAGTGCTTGCCATGCAAGAAGGACCGCACAACGGAAAAACGTGAAGGTTGAGACCTTGCGGGTTGTGATGGAGTTGGCGCGATTTCCCCTGCCAAAGAAGATCCTCTCGTGGAGGAAGCTTCCGCGGTAGGTCCCACAACAGACACCTGAGTAGATTTATCCACGGTCTCTGTGGCGACAGAGATGCTACCAACAGAATCTTGCATTGAGATTGTTTTATCTTTAGCAATACTTGTTGAATTAACGGCGCTGGAGGATACGCATATCCTATCATTCCGTCCCAAGGGATCGACAGAGCGTCTACTGCAAATGCTCTTGGATCCGGACACGGGGACACATACGTCTGCAACTGATTGTTGAGATGTGTCGCAAATAAGTCTATCATTGGCCGTTCCCATTGGTAGCAAATCTGATTGAATACTTGTTTGTTGAGAGTCCACTCCGACGGCAACAAGCGACCCTTCCGTGAAAGGGAGTCTGCTAGCACATTCAGACGACCCGGTATGTGACGGACCGAAAGAAGAACCTGATGTTCTAGCGCAAACAGAAGGATTCTTTCCGTTAGATTGAACAACGGAACTGAATGAGTGCCTCTCTGATTCCGTATATACGCCACTACTGTCGTATTGTCGGATAGGATTTGGACATGAGCATCGTGAATAATGTCCATCCAGTGACGTAATGCAAGCCAAATTGACATCATTTCCTTGATGTTTATGTGCTTGCACAGGAATTGCGGATCCCAAAGACCCTGGCATCTCGAATCCGTTGGGATTAATGATGCACCCCAACCTGTTTGACTGGCATCCGTCATAATGGTAAAACTCGGATCCGGCAACTGCAGCGGAACTCCTTGAGTTAACCACTGAATGTTTGCCCAAGTCTGAATCTCTTGTTTCACTTGATCTGACAAGAGAACGTCTACATCGAGCGAATGAATTTTCACACTCCAATTCTGAGTCAGGAAAATTTGAAGAGGCCGTGTGCGTAGCCGTCCCATCGGAATGAGATCCGCGGCGGCTCCGCACAGACCTACGGCAGACGAACGAGATTGTTGTGCGTCTCGAAGCTCATTCCCAGATGAGTGAATGACTTGGACGGCACCAGATCCGACTTCTCCTCGTTTACTATGAAACCGAGACGTCGGAGCAATAGAAGAAGATTCTGAACATCGTTCTGAAGCGTTAACTCGTTGCCGTACCTCTGAAGAATGTCGTCCAGGTAGGCCGACGTTACCGCAGACGAATGAGCTCGGAAGTAGATCATTACCGAGTTCATTACCCGAGTGAAAGCCCAGGGTGCTAGATTCAATCCGAAGCACATGGCCCGGAACTGATACACCACTCCTAGGACTGCGAAGCGTAGATACTTTCGGAATGTCGGATGTACCATGACGTGAAAGTACGCATCTTTGAGATCTATGCTCGTTGCATAATCGTTCACCCGAATACTCGCTCTGACCGATCGAATCGTCTCCATATAAAACTTCGGAGCGACGATCAGCTTGTTTATCCAGCTCAAATCTATGACTGGACGGAACGAGCCGTCTGGTTTCGGAACCAGAAACAGATGGCTGTAGAATCCCAGCGATTCCTGGTTTTCTACGACCTCTACCGCGTTCTTCATTAAAAGAGACTGCACCTCTGATAGCAGAGCGTCTCTTTTCTGAGGATTTGACGGAAGATGAGTCCACTTTGGACTTCGAGTTAATGGAGGCTTTCGTTTGAAGGATATCTTTAGACCTTCCGAAGTCACTCCTCTCACCCACGGGTCGTCCGTAATCGACGCCCACTCTTGAGAAAAACTCGACAACCTTCCGCCAACCGGAACGCGATAGAGGTTTAAGCCATCACCTCCTGGATCTGCGAGGCCTGCGGTAGGAGAAACCACGTCTTCCACGACCCGCACCTCGCCTCGTCGACCTCGGGGCGTCCGACCGATTGTCCCGGCCTGAAGGACGTCCCGAACGAGAGTCACTATCCTGACGGTCTCTCGAATAAGAGCTAGAGGACGCACCGGAACCTCTATAGGAACCTCTCTTGGGCGCATAAGACCCAGAAGTGCCCGCCTTATTCGTGTCTGCTGTATCCGACCTTTTAGGAGCGGATCTAAACAACAGAGAATCACTAGCTTTCTTTTTAATATTATCATAAATAGCTGAAAGCTTGCCGTCAAAGAGAAGATCTCCTGAGACCGAAGCGACTCTAAGAGAGTTCTTCACCTTAGAATCCACTAGTGTGGATGTAGACAGGGCTGCGTCACGTCTAACCAACTCCAGATTTGCCACTGAAAGGGCGGAGTTACACGTGGAATAAGCTACTGCCCTTGAAAGAAGTCTTAAGGAGGATTGTATATCCTGAAACTCTTCCCCTTGAAGACGCAGTGATAACGCCTTAGTAAGGTGATCTGCGTAAGATAAGGCATCTAAATTGGCTCTGTTAGACGCAATAGCTGTTTCCAACACCGAGGTTGGAATAGAAGCTGACGACGGTAATGATAGCTCTAAGTCTTCCGCCTCGTCGTCCATACGCAGAGGAACTCTCGGTATACCCTGACCTGCCGTGTCGAATTTATTCCTTGCATTAATGAAAGGCAGGTTGAGAGTATTTGCGGACAAGAAACTTGCTTTCCCCGTCCTGGAAGCAAGTTTAAAAATAGCGTCGTTCAATAATTCAAATGTTCTTGCAACATTATTGGACTGCGACGGAAACTCGGGAGCGATGTCCCTGAACCGCTCAAAAAATTCAGAGTCCAATGACGCTATAATTCTCCTGTCCGGAAGCGCAGCAGTCTGGCCCGACGGAACAACTTGAGGAAGAAAGTGCCGGATGAAGTCCACGGCAGCTTTATGTTGTTCCGAAAGGGATAGCTCCAATTCATCCGTATCCCTTTCACCATCCGGTCGGACCTCCCGATGTTCCCGGTCGTCCGCCCCCGATGCTTCGGCGGAGCGTACCGACCCAGCGCCGTCGGATAATTCTCGATCCGACACCGTTTCTGTCGGCTGCTGGGATGCTGCGATAAGCTGAGCTATCTGCACTAGAATGTCCGACGTCGAGACCTGCGGAGGAGCGGTCTTTCGCTGCTTCGCCGAGGGCAGCTCCGCATCAGATGGCTCCCGCATACTTTTCCTATGCGAACGTCCGGAGTCCATCGGTCTCGAATCCCTGGCTGCCGGATGGTGTGACCTGGTCGCCGAAGAATCCTTCATCGGCGAAGCTGGCAAAATATCGGAGGTCACGCAGCCAAGGTGCGGTCGTGTGCGCCGACGAGAAGAGGAAGCCTTAACAGTCTCTGCGGACTGCTTATACAACGGAGCGTCCCGAGCGACGGACGTATGCTCCGCTAAAGACACATTTTGTACCACAACATCTGGTCCCAGATGTTGTTGTACGAGAGACGGGCCTCTCTCGCTCGCGGCCCGGCTGGACCTGGACGAGCTAGGAACCGGACTAAAAGGCTTCCTCCGTTCTCGTTCCCTCTCCGCCGTCACTGGGTGTGCATCTATTATTTTTATAGTGCTCGCATCACCCAAAATTTCCTCTTGGACCGCATCGGACGAACCCGGCTGCCGAACCATTCGGTGAATGGACGCTACACCGGGCGAGCTAGCGGACGACATTTGTCTAATCTCCATGAGCACTTTTGCCGCTAGCTCTGTATTTATTTGTGACGACGGACGCACACTTGAAGAAGATAACATGGAAACATCACCCTGTTCTGGTTCCTCTGAAATAGAAACTGAGAGAGTAGAGTGACCTTGTGGAGAAAGAGCCGGCATCGCTCTTTCTCCAGAAACAACATATCGTGACACACGTTTCCAATGTTTCTCATCCCAATGTTCACATATAGGACAGGGATTAATGCGAGAACACTGACTACAATTAATACAATGATCATGAAAGTCAGAGGAAGATTTCTTCCTACTACAATTTGAACAAAGTCCCTTCATTGTGAAAGAACAACAATAAGTCCTAGTTACTCGCAAAAACCCCTGACACAAAGATACATAATAACATGATCCATTAATAAAATGAAAAAACAATTGCAAAACAAAATAATTTTGAAAAAATATTTTTTCAGAGAAGCCCAAGTTGCTGAAAAGTAACGTTGAGCCCCGATGGATCCGATGGCAAAGTGTGGTCAAAAATTTTAAAATTATATAAAATAATTAATGAGACACTTTCGGATAATATAAATGTATCTTATAATGAGTTAAACTACCACAAAGGCAAACAGCCCCCCTCAAAAAAGGCTGTTGCCAATGAAAACAAACAGTGTAAACACAGTAGAAAACATGACTCCAGGCACTGAAAAAACTGGCCCGGAATCAGTCATCAATTACACTCTATCTGATGCAAAACAGAGACTCCCAGGGGAGAATCTGCAGAACATCAGATGGAAGATGCAGAACACAAACGTTATACACCCATGGGTGAAAACGTAACTATGGGGAAAATAACAGAAAACATTCTGTAACCAAGCAACTCTCCCAGGGAGTTTTTAGAAATGAAACTTCTCAAAAATATGCCAAAAGCATGGGAGAATTGCAAGGGGGGACTTTAGAAGGCTAGGGGAGAGGAAACACTGAATAAGCAGTGCAACAATTAGCAAGAATGACAACAAGAGGCCCATGCCTCGAAAATAGGCAACTTAACATAATTTCAACAAAAAATTTTAAGTACAGCCCTGATTATTTTTTGCCACTTCTTTTTTCCTCTCCTCCTTCTATCCTCCTTAGAATCACATTTTCTCCAAGAATTACGTGTCTGGCATCCTTTAAACTGAGATTTACAAGCACAAAGATCAGTGAGATGTTGACTGATGAAGGGCCAAACAGAGAATGATATTTGGCGCCAATTTCGGGACGACTGCGTCACTGCGCATGCGCAGTAGAGTCGTACTATGGAGGTCCTTTAGGACATGATTTCTTTTTGTTTTGGATGCAAATTTTGGGGATTGGGGGGCAAAATTTGTGTTTGGCCCTGGTTTTTGTGGAGTTAGCACCAGCTAAGTCTGGGTCATTGGTACAGTATAAAAATATAGGCAACTTAACATAATTTCATAAAAAATTTTAAGTACAGCCCTGATTATTTTTTGTCACTCCTTTTTCCTCTCCTCCTTCTATATCCTCCTTAGAATCACCATTTCTCCAATAATTACATGTCTGGCATGCTTTAAACTGAGATTTACAAGCACAAAGATCAGTGAGATGTTGACTGATGAAGGGCCAAACAGAGAATGATAATTGGCGCCAATTTCGGAACGTCCTTGACACTGCGCATGCGCAGTAAGGGCAAAGTATGGAGGTCCTTTAGGACATGATTTCTTTTGGTTTTAGATGCAAATTTTGGGGATTGGGGGGCAAAATTTGTGTTTGGCCCTGGATTTTTAGAGTTAGCACCAGCTATGTCTGGGTCATTGGTACAGTATAAAAATATTAAAAACGATATTTAAAATAATAAATTTTGATATCGTTTGCGTTGGGTAAAGGGTTAAATAAAAACAAAAGAAAACTTCCTATCACAATAATGAGCAGATATAAAAAAGTACAAAGCCAAATCCTGACCACAGCTTTATGACATCCTTGTACCTCCAACAGATTCAGATAATTTCAAAACAAACAACCTGTCAACCATTACTGAACCTGCATAATTTGTAGATGAGAAGATGTTTTTAGTCCTTCAAGGGAGAAATGTTTGCGAGTGAAACATTCCACTCTCACAAAGCAGGTTACAAGTGCTCTTGCAAACATTTTGTACACACTTGTGATCTGGACATTGCTAACCAATCAAAGATGCCATTTTATATCCATATCGAATGTAAGGCCTGTCAACTCATCATTTTTCACTCGAATCATATCTAGAATTGAATGAGGCAAAAGTTTTGAAACCAAATTTAATCTCAAATTAAAACCACTTCCCAACTGTTATGATATTATGACTGTCTTACTAGTGCTGCAAAACTTCCATGTGTACCTAGAATCAATATGCTTACCGGTTAGATCATTTTATACCATTGAGCCACAAGTACTTGTAGTTAGACCTATCACTTGTTTCTGAAAGGGTGAGCACTTTATTCATATGGCAACAAATTTACCAAAGGTATCTGTTGAGAAATTTTGGCATGGACCAGAGCATAGATCTGATGTGCAATATACTTTCATTAATTAGACTCATATAGGAGAGGGCTCTGACACATTGAGTTTTAAACAGCTTGAAGCAATAGCTTTGAATGTATTGATACCAAAAAAGCATTTAGACATTTTCTGTTCTTAATATTCGGGTGGTGACAACTCATCAACCCCCCCCCCCCCCCCACCCCCCACCCCCCCAGTTCTATGGGACTAGATTCAAATGAGTATTGACCAAGTATCACCGTAGTGGACAAATAAAAAGCCATCTAACATCCCTTGTGTGGAACAAGGTGCCTGCTGCAATGAGATGGTGCTGTATTCCACTCAAGGTGTGATATATTGAGCAAACTAGATGTTATGCAACCTCCACTATTGCTTCAAATGGCATTTTCCAGAATTTTCTGACTAAATTTGGGTTATCAAGTTATGGTGGATATGATTAATCTCATTCTACAGAAAACTTACGATGAGCTGTCATCTTCAGAATGTTGACAATAAAAAATGTATGAAATCCCCAACTTGCTGGGATTCAATTTTTTTCAAATAATCAAGATGATTTCAAATTGAATCAGTGAAAATATTCAAAACCAAATCAAATATTGAACTTTCATCGGTCCCTAGTCTAATGACAGGTACAAAGGATCACTGGGGAAAATATCTAGAGTGAACTGTTTGATTACTTATGTTTAACAGTACTTTCAATAAAGATGGGTGGTATTGGAATTTTGAGTTCGGTATCGGTTTTAGTATTTTTAAGGGGGTATGCCTTGGTATCGGTTTGGTATTTGGTTTCTGACTTGACTGAGATTTGCTGATAATACCAAAGAGGAATTCACATCAGAAAAAACAAAATAAGTTGTAGTACAGTGGAGCCCAATTAATTGGATCTCTTAATTGTATATCCCTGTTAATTGAATATAATTTTCAAACACAAAACCATTTACCATACCTTCAGTACAAATTTGATCTGTTAAATGCATATGGGTTGTAGAGTAAATTCCTGTTAATTGTATATAAATTTTTGCAATATGTCGAAAAAATTACTGTGACATGCACCAAATTCCCCTTATTTATCAACCTTTTTGGCCTCACTACATCCAATATAGACATTTATTCTATTATATCTTGTTTGACAGAGCTCTATGAGCTCTGTCAAACAAGATATAATAGAATAAATGCTCAGTTTACCTCCAGAACACAGGAAACTGACCAAATCCCTGTTAATTGTATACTCCTGTTAACTCCTTGCATGCTGCTGGCGGATATTCCTGCCGAAGACAAGGAATAGTTGCCAGCGAAATAAATATTATTAGGGCACTTTTATCCAAATTCTCCCTTGTATATTGGTTTATATGTTTGATCAATGATTTGTTGAGTTAAATTTATATGAATTTTTCATCATATCTAGTCATGGCTGCTTCACAGCAGCCATGACTAGATGTGATGAAAAATATTTGACAAATACTCAGCGGGTTAAGAGTTAATTGAATAATTTTCACTGGCAAAATGGATATTCAATTAAGAGGATTCTACTGTATCATTCTACCACAGTGCTATAAATGACACCGCTAATGCGCTCAACAGTGTCATTCTTTTATGACCACTAACAGGTAGATTTGACTAGAGATCACTGCTAAGCAATTGGACATGTGCAGGTTGTAGTATAGTGGGAATTCAGGACAGTTACCAAGTCCATTGAGGGTTAACAAAACTGAAAAGAAAATCAATCACTTCTTTCATGACAATGAACCTTTCAACTGTTATCAAGCCTCAACTGGGACTTATAAATAGCGAATGTAGGAAAGTTTGAAAATTCAGACGGTTTCGCTATTGAACGTTTGGTTCGGTTCGGTTCATTTTTTCGGTAACTCAATAATATTGGTATCAGTTCATTTTTTCGGTATATTTCCCAACTCTAACTTTCAACACCAAAGGCCATAACATGTTGGAATCCTGAGAGTATACTTCTCAACTGTACACATGGATGGACTACAGAAGCACAAAAAAAGGGCACAAAGGTCTATATACAGCTACGTAGTATAGGATATAGAGTCTTTAAAACAAGCCTGGAAATAAGCAGACTGGCATCTGCAGAATGAGGGTGAATTTGGTGATGATACCTGCATCACTAAATTTACACTCTGTGAACCTCAATCTGAATCAAGATCACAGGTCTAAACAGAAGAGCAACCCAGAGGATATTCTGGGTGATTCTAGCTCACTGTATGGGATAGCATCAGCAAATTTACCCTCTGGGAACCTCCATCTGCAAATGACAGATTGGTTATTTCCAGGTTTGATTTGTGAGAGTGATATTTAGCACTTATTAAATGGAATTTGTGTGCACTGCTCAGGGCTCAAAATAAGCGGTGTCGCGTCACTTTTTGCTATGTAAAACTTGCAAAAAGCTACACAGTGTTAAATTATGTTTAGCATTTTGCGATACAAGATAATCAACTGCAGCCTATTAGGCTGCAGTTGATTATCTTGTATCGCAAAATGTAAATGAAAATTTGCAAACAAATTTGAAAACTAGTTCACTGATGCTTTACTTCTGATTGTGGAACATTCCAGGCATAACTCAGATTAACTCTCCATCAAGCATCATTAGCAACTTCATATGTAAGATGAATTCTATTGGTTTGAATTCTTCCTGTTTTACAACATTTTGCATAAAATGTCCATTAAAAATAACCACAAGCCCATTAAATTAAAAATCCCAACTTCCATTTTGAGAACTCCATTAAACAACCAAGACGCCATTTATAACAGTATACAAGTCCATGCAATCCTTAAAGGCAGTTCAGTTAAAAAAACATAGTAAATGTTTCATGTGTTGCAGATCATTTGGAAATGCCCAGAAATGGATGGAAACTATTCTATCTACTTAGAAGAATTCAATATAAAACAGCATAACATAACTCTGGTATACAAAAATAGCCATGTCATTTTTACAAAATGCTATTCATTTTTTGGAAATGCGTAGCATTTTGCTACGCAAAGAAAAAAAGTTATTTTGAGCACTGGCACTGCTAGGACCAACCACACTCATGTTTATCTCCAGCTTCCCTCATGAAGGACAAAGCTTTATGTTACATACCTGACAGCAATTCTGAAATCACTGTCAAACTATATATCGCTTTACATTGATCTTCAAATACTGAATGAATAAATGAATGAGTAATCATTCCTATTTCTAGTACATGCAGGGGGGATAATCACCACATCACTCAGGGGATAATGTTTCCACAAAGACAACAGCTATCAAACTTTGTGCAAAGCAATAGGTTGCATAAGAAATCTTTCAGTAATTGCATCTCAGCAGGCCTTTAAAGTTTGCCAATGATGCGTGAGAATTGGTTTTGATTCTTACAAACTACTTCTGTGAGAATCAGTTTTTTTTAGTTCTTAATTTAGAATTTGAGAGTACTGTTACACCCTTTTGAGTGCAATCCGTACAAAATTCACAGTAAAAAAACCTAACCTCATATTAATATTTTTACTCCAATTCAGCCCTTAGGATCCAGTGCCAATTTTAGTGAGCTTCTTGTCTTACATATAGAACACATGTCCCAACATACAGGCTTTGCTGATGGAAGTTGCAGTACCGCAGCAGTGTTTTCTAGTGATGTCTTGGCTGCTTGTATACTACCCCGACTTCAATAAATGCAACTGTCAAACCCAAGTGTTACCTTATTATGAGGGAGTAAAAACTAAGAAGAATTCTCCAGGTCTTCATGAACAATTCCAGCGAAAGAATCAAAATTGGTTTACATTGTTTTTCTTGCGAGAATCATTTTCAAGAATCAATTCTGGTTCTTGACATGAATTTTAAACTCTGCTCAGGGGTCAATGTGGAGGTCCATTGGCTGAAACTTTGATTTTGTCTCTGAAGCAGTAAAGAGTATGTTCAGGGAGAATTTGGGGGAGAAAGGTAACTTTTTTTTAACATTTCAAGTGCTTAAACGACTGCATCAAATTTTTCTGAAGCAAAGGTAAGATAGGGGATCTGTGGGTAGAATAAATCATATCCTTTTACTAGCTTTGCATACGATATATGACAAATGTACATATTTTGACAATAATTCAGCAGTACATTAACTCTTAGAAGCCGGGAATCGAGTTTTCTTGCCTGTGATGTAATACGGCAGGTAATCTGGCTGTGACGGTTCAGTATCTTTGGGCTGGGAGAGAATTAAACACTGAGCAGGTGCTTCTAGTCAAGTGTCGTCTGCCTGAATAGGCAGACGACACTTGACTAGAAGCAACTGCTTTTACTGTAAGTTTTTCGTGGTATGTCATGTTCAATAAATTCATTCTGATTCCCCGGTTTGCGGTATGTCATGTTCAATAAATTCATTCTGATTCCCCGGCTTCTAAGAGTTAAAATGGAGGTTGAAATAATGGTTGAAGGTACACTTATTCCCATCAAAATTTGCATATGTAGCAACAATATAAAACCAAACAAAGACTTGCAAAAAAGGATGCCGACATTGTGCTTGTTGACTTACCAGTGCAATAAAATACTTAGACTTTGATTTGTGCTGTAAAAAATGGAACATTAATGTATCTATATTTTTCTCACAACATAACAAACCTTTCTCTGTGTAACATTTCTTAACAGGGTTTGTAAACATATAAAAATACCAGCCAAACTAACCAACATCATGTGCAATAAGAAGGTATTACATTTATATAGTAGGCTCCCCAACTCTGGAAGGTAGAGGTACTCGATAATTCTGATCTTTTCTACATATTAACCCTTGAACCAACACTTGTAAACAAAATTCTTGAATAACCAATTTTTTTCATTTTTTGCATCAAAAACATAGCTGATGACCCTTCAATTGTACAAGCTCAATAGGCTTGTTCCAATGAGAGGTCAAAAGCTATGTTTTTTACACAAAAAGTGAAAAAATAATGACAATTAAATGATGATTTTTGTGAATAGTGCTGGCTGGGTTTGACACTTATATTGGGTAAAGGGTTAATGGTGGAGATAAACAGAATGGAATGTTAATTAGTTGACTGTTAATATGTCTACATAAATGATAGTAGCTGGGGAATAAAAAAACAAAACAAGAAAAGTCAGTGGAGTAACACATGCAACCTCCCCCCCCCCAACCCCCACCAACTCAAAGCTACCAAATGGAACCGACCTTAATGATTGTGTGAAGTTTGATGATTGTAAACCCTCCTCATGAGAACAGATGCTACTGTATGCAAAACTGAAGTAATATTGATATAGACAATATAACAAATAATAACATAGTTGTGGAGGGCAATGCAGTTTATTGATGTCCCAATAGGAATGATTAACAGCCAGACTTTCCACAGACTGATCAGACATGATAAATTTACTTCTTTTGAGGGTTGGAAATGAAAGGCATGCCTAAAATCACTTGTGTTTTATCCTTTTGCAAAGGGAGCTGAGGGAATGTCTGAGATACTGGCGATTTCAAAAATGGATGAAACTAAACTGGGTCTCAAAACAAATACTTACTCACGATTCAACTTGCGCTAGCAGTAGGCATGCAAAAAAAACCCCACTTCCTTCAGATTTCCATAAATTTAACTACTTTTGAGGGTTGGAAATGAAAGGCAGGCCTAAAATCACTTGTGTTTTATCCTTTTGCAAAGGGAGCTGAGGGAATGTCTGAGATACTGGCGATTTCAAAAATGGATGAAACTGGGTCTCAAAACAAATACTTACTCACGATTCAACTTGCGCTAGCAGTAGGCATGCAAAAAAACCCACTTCCTTCAGATTTCCATCACTGTATCCATCGAGTGGATCAAGCTTGTGAATAATAGTTTTGTTGATGGCTGTCACTGTGACAAGCATCAACAGTTTTGAGGGTTACATCCAAAATTATTACCTACCACATGGATTGGAACCAAATAGCGTGATATTCCATTATTTTGAGAAACGTTATATATTTCTAAGTGAGTGTACGAAGCAGCATTATTCTATTGGGTAAAACATCGAATTTAGAGGGTGATTTTTTATTTATTCATTCAAGCTACAAAATATTTTAAGGTCTATCTTAGGCCTCTGCGAATCATAATTTTCAGCTCAAATTGAATACTGAATCAAATCTTAAGGAAGATTCTAATCCAAATCAAATCCGACAATGTTAAATATCCAGTGAAGTCAGTGAACTGCATGATTTTTTGTGATGGCAACGAAAAACGAATGTAATATTGGGAGTGCCAGTGTAAATATATCATAAGATGGTTGATACGTTTACAAGCATGTGAGTATTATGCAATCAATGATTATTATCAATCCATCTGTAACAAATCACCACAAAATGATAAGTAAGTAGCACCAAACATTCTTTAGGCCTAAAAAAATAAAAAATCTGTTTCTCAGGCCCTCCCACATGGTCCTTTTGGCTGCCGCATGCTCTCTTTTTATAACCAATTTAAACTTAAAAAAAAAAATTAAAATTAAATGGTTTATGTCTGATATTTTACCCAAGTTAAAAAAATTGATGAATTTGTTCCTTGAGTGCAAGAAGGCTTTGCAATGCTTTAGCATTGCAAAGCCTTCTTGCTCTCAAGGGATGAAATACACCACCACCCATGCTATTCTGTAGATTATGAGGCCTAAAACTTGAACCAAGAACATGAACTTTTGATAGCAAAGAAGTAATTACTGAAATAAAAAATAAAGTTAAAAACTGCTCGCCCGCATGCAATTTCACAAATAATGGCCTGAGAAACAGAAGATTTACTTTGTGTGGCCTTACATACGTATTTTGTGTCAATCTCTCGTGTATCGAAAAAAGAACAAATTTCCGCCATTTTAACCTTTGTATTTTGGATTAGTCACATTCTATGGGGTTTTCAATTAATAGTCATGGTGTATGAGCACATGTTCATGCCATGATGTAATATTAATGTAAATAAATTGAGTAATGCGTAAAGGCATGTGAGTTCCAACAGAAGGAATTGTGAGTCACATTTGCTTCTATTATTATATTGTAATTCTGTCTCAATTTAAAGATAACAGTCGCTGACTCGACAAGAACAGATTATAATTCTATCAAGACGAACAAAAATGGTCTTGCACCTGGTTATTATATTACGATCGTAAATTAGTTTTTGACAACTATTGGAAGGAATTCATCAATAAAACATTGTAGCAATAACTATATCAAAACTGCACCATGGATTCAAAATTCTGAATACCCATCAATGGATTCGAATCAAATTGAATCTCATGGAAGATTTGAGTCTGAATCGAATCTCGAAGGCTCGCTGGAGTCTAGTCGATCTGTCATCATGAGATGCAAGTTAGCAAGATTATATCAATATGCATATTAAAAGTATATGGAGATCTGACAATAATCATGTCTTATTCTCATTTATTGGAAAGCTCTCTTGAAGAGAACTTTCCAATAAATGCTATTAAGTTGAGAATTTGGTTTTGGCAAAGCCCACTAGAGTCGAGTTGCAGCTTTTTTTATTCCATTTCAATTCCAATTCCAAGAAATTGTACTGGTCACTATGACAGGCTCAAGTGAAATGTTTCATGTCAAAACATTTAAGTTGTGCTGGTCAATGACCATGCTTATTTGCAGGCTTGAAGTGGATGGCTATGTGATAGAAGGGGTAAGATAGAGTGTATAGCTATTTATGGGATGGAAAGGTTAACAGAGAGTGTAGGCTCGTTATAGGATTGAAGGGTTAAAATATTGAGAATGTTTATTTATACGAGGGTTTAACATATACTGCATAGCTATTTATGGAATGGAAGGTTAACATATAGTGTATGGTTATTATAGAAGGATTAACATCTTGTGCATGGCTAGTTGAGGGATGGAAAAGTTAATATATAGTGCTGGCTATTTTTTCAAAAGAGGGGTTAACATTCTGTGTATCGCTAGTTGTGGGATGGAAGGGCTAATATATAGTGTATGGTTATTTATGGCATAGAAGGGTTAATAACTACTCTGCCACATAAACTACACTGAATGAAGATATCCATACTTGTATGCTTTTTAACAACTGTTGACATAAAGTTGAGGTTCCTAGTATAAGGGAGTGGATAGCTTAGCAGCAGTATCGTCAGGTATGCAAATCATTTAACAAGTAGCTCTGTGTTTCTTCTTTCGAAATGTAACTCATGAATCCAAACTGGAATAAGCCTAATGAGCACATTCTACTCAAAATTATAGCCTAAGTCGTGCAAGGAAATAAATAAAATTTTAACTACTGAGCATAATCTTGAATTTCTTATCAAATAAAGTCATGGCTGCTGCAAAGCAACCATGCCATGATTTGATGAAAATGTCAACAGGGTCTGGCATCAAGAAATCACTGATGAGAGAACTACTTCTGTACTGTGCAAGAAACTCCACCTGTTGCAGGGAAAGGACATGCAGTATCAGGCCTGCAGAAATTAGAATTTAGGGTGACATGAAAAAAATGTTTGCTTAACTTTTCAGGCAACCCTTTTTCAGGCTTTTAAAGCAAGAGAGAATTACAGTAGGGCAGTACTGAAATTTCAAGCTCTCTTTCGGGAATTTTAGAATAATGTACCTTAGTACTGTTACAGTATTTAGTGTCAGAACATACATGTATCAACACCAATACCAATAGCAGATGCTAATTTTGGTATACTGCCTACGTGGAGGTCAGCATTTACAGTGGGTAAAGAATTGTTGAAATGCTGAAAGTGACACAAGAACTCGCAGCCAGTCATTTGAAGAAACAAAAATGCTGAAAGTGGGTATTTTCTCACAGCAATTTGTTACAACAAATGACCAGTGACATGTACCTTCAGAAATTCATAATCCATGGGCTGTTCTTGCGAGAAATTTTGCGTAATGTTCTATTGTTAAATAGTTTTTAAACTAATGTCGGGGATATTTTTCAATACCAAAATTTTGGACTATTGAGAATCCTTTGGTAAAGTAAATCGGTATTGACTTGATTTATTTATTTATTTATTTATTTAATGGTGTTTAAGGTCACATATTTCTGCACAATGGCTAATCATGACCTCGACAGTTTTACGGGTGGAGGAAGCTGGAGTACCCAGAGATAACCACTGAGCAACTGTCAGCTCCCCAACATACTAACTCCACACAAGCAGGGTTAGCATTGGTTGAAGACAGGCGTACCATCGACGTGCAGTACGCCTTAGTACACAGCGTCACCGTGCCCCCACGTGGGCAATGGGGGGTGAAGTGTCTTGCCCAAGGACACAACGCGATTGCCGCAGGTGGGATTCAAACCGAGGACCTCTCGGCTTGCAGCCTGCACCTCTACCTACTGAGCCACCACGCCCCCGCATTGACTTGATACCGATACTGAATGATATTTACAGTATATCGCCCATTTCTAGAGAGAGGTAAAGTAATAGATATGCTTACAGGTGTTAATGTTATGACTGACATGAGCAGTTAAGAATATTGTAGCAATGCTTAATCCATGAAAATTGGGAAGGGGCTTTTTGGGGACTGAAGATCCACTGAGATAACTACAAACTGTGTCATAACTTCGGGAATCTAATAGATCAGTGGTGCCTGATAAATCATGCCGTTGGGGAGTCTGACAGTTGCACGGTGTTGCTCTGTGGTTCGCTTCGGGTACTCCTGCTTCCTCCACCCATAGAACTGTCCAACACAAGATGACCCTGGCAGTTGAAAGTGTTGTTAAACTCCACTAAATAAATAAATAAATAAATAAATAAGGCTTAATAAAATTAAAAATCTGTTTCTCAGGCCATCCCGCATGGTCTTTTTGGCTGTCGCATGCTCTCTTTTTATGACCAATGCAAACTTAAAAAAATAAAAATTAAATGGTTCATGTCTGATATTTTACACAAGTTAATAAAATTGATAAATTTGTCCCTTGAGTGCAACAAGGCTTTGCAATGCTTTAGCATTGCAAAGCCTTGTTGCACCCAAGGGACGAAATAGACCACCACCCTTGCTATTCTGTAGATTATGAGGCATAAAACATAAAATAAACCAAGAATATGAACTTCTGATGGCAAAGAAATAATTACAAAAGTTAAAAAATTTATAGTAATTTATATATTTTTTATACTTACCAATGACCCAGACATAGCTGGTGCTAACTCTTAAAATATAGGGCCAAACACAAATTTTGCCCCCCAATCCCCAAAATTTGCATCTAAAACTAAAGAAAACATGTCCTGAAAGGCCCTCCACACTTCGCCCCTACTGCGCATGCGCAGTGTCAAGGACGTTCCGAAATTGGCGCCATTTATCATTCTAATAACCAGTGCCTGGTAAGCGCTATGTACTCAGCGGGGAGGCAAGAGTTCCCAACTCCTGGGAGGGCCATCCCCGTCTGGGTCATTGGTAAGTATAAAAAATATATAAATTACTATAAATTTTTTAACATTTTTATACTGTACCAATGACCCAGACATAGCTGAATAGTAAAAAGGCTGGAGGGCCAAGGACATAGAGCCAAATGGAATACGCTCAATAAAATAAAATAGAGTCATCCCCTGTAGGGAAAAGAAGTAATAGGCCTTACATGTATCTTTCTTATTTATGATAAATTAGAAAGATACAACACCTTCCAAAAATTGAGCTTCATACATCCATGTACTCTATTAATATCCAATAATCCTTATACTAATAATTTTTAAAGTAAGCCAATAATAAAGTAAGTCTAGAGAATAGAGACTCTTATACTCCTAAAAGTGTGTGAGAATTGCATAAACATGTCCGTTGACATATGCAATATTCAAAAGCTATACTTTAAAAACTAAGACTTGAATGAATTTTATAAACTTAAACTTCTCACTAAACAACCATCCCAATAACAGCTCAGAATTACTAACTCCGGAGGAGGTATCCCCTTGTTTTCATAGTAAAAAACAGGTGACCCAAGGGAACACCCTCCCCCCCCCCTTTTCTTGCCCTGGGTCAAATAGCCCAGAGCGAAGAGGGCAGCCGAACGGAGACACTGCCGAAACAGACAGCCTACCTAGCTATAGTAGCAACTGTTAAGTGAATGACATTCTGAGCAGTAGAGAATAGACCTAACAATAGAGGCCTCTAGAAATGGACTCGATATTTCTGAGATAAAATTCATGAATGGATGGCTGAGCGCAATGAGCAGCCTTCAAAAATCTATAATAGCAACACTATTAATGTAAGCCCAAGAAGTAGAAGAACTCTTACTTCATGAGCCGAAATCTTAAGCACAACTGCTAAGCCAATGATATACCATAAGCAGTACGCTAGTTAATAGAATCCATTAACAATAAAATGGAGCGTAACGTCCTTCTACTAGACATCAAAGACAGAAGAAGCTTACGCCCTTGTAATAAACAGATATCTGTTTATAAATACATAAACTGTACCCGGAAAGAGTAAAGGCCTATGCCCATACGAAGACGGAAGGACCTTAAAATAATAGGTTCCAGATAATAGGAGCCTAACTCTTATGCAACAATCCAACCTAAATAGTAACGGAAGTATTGATTCCGAAACTATGAAAGTGAAAATCATCCATCGATAGTGCATGAAACTCACTGACTCTACAGTAAAAGAGAAACCAACAGAATTACTGTCTAAAAGGTCAGAATTTGAAAACTACTGTTTCCAGAGGCTCAAATGATTACTTAGCTAAATAAGAACCGAAGTTAAAATCCGTATAGGAATTTAATTTAAAGATTCTAAGTCTATTTATCAAAAAGTTACTAACTGACTTAGATAAAGAGACAAAAGACTCAAATGTAAACTATCGTAGAGTGCATAGGTATGAGGTAACATAAACCTATAACCTAAATAACAACAGGCTGCAGTAGATCTTGTGAAACAAGTATACTAAAAAATAGCAATGAGTAGTATGGAGGGATCAACCATATGAACATAATGATCCCTACACCACGACGGAAGAGCCTCCACTTTAGTCGCATAGAATAGCGAAGAAGAGGATCTCCTATAGTAAGAAATCGCGTCCAAAGCTCGTCCAGTACAGTGCTTACAATGCAATACGGACCACACAACGGAATACATGAAGGTTGCGACCTTGCTGGTTGTGATAAAGATGACACGATTTACCCAGTGAAAAAAGATCCTCACATAGAGGAAGATTTCACGTTAAGATCCACAGAAGACAAGAGAGTAAATTACTCATGATCTCTGTGAAGATAGAGATGCTATCAACAGAAATGTATTGTGGTTGTTTATCTTAGCAAAACCTGCTAAAACAACAGCGCCGGAGAATACGCGTATCCTATCATTCCGTCCTATAGATCAATAGAGCGTTAACAGTATTAGCTCAGAGATCTGGACAAGCCAACACATACGTCTGCAATTGATTAGCAAGCTGTGTCATAAATAAAACATCATTGGGCGCTCCCATAGATAGCAAATCTGATTAAATACTTGTTTGTTGAGAGTCCATTCTGACAGCAACAAGCGACCCGTAAGAGAACGGGAGTGCGATAAAACAATCAGACGACCCAGAATATGACGGACCAAAACTGAACTTGGTGTAGTATAACCAACAGACGGATTCTTTCCATTAAATTGAATAACGGAAACGAAAGAGTGCCTCCCTGGTTCCGGAGATACGCCACTACTGTCGAATTAAAGGACAGGAATTTGGGCATGCGTTTCTGAATAATGTTCATGCAATGACATAAAGCAAGCCTAAAACATTATTCCGCGGAAGTTAAACTGATAGTTAAAAGACTGCGGAACCCAAAGACCCTGGCACTTCGAATCCGTAGGGATCAGTATATATCCCAATCTGTTTGACTGGCAACCGTCATAACAGCCACACTCGGGTCCGGCAACTGCGGCGGCACTCTCTGAGTCAACCACCGAATGTTTGCCCCAGTCTGAATCTCTTGTAACACTAGATAGACAAGAGAATGTATAAATCAAGCAATTCATGGATTGCCGGAAAGTTGCCATCGAAGAGAAGCTCCTCCGAGAACGAAGCGACTCTGAGAGAGTTCTTAACCTACTATCCACGCGTGGATGTAGCTAGGGCTGCATCACGTCTAACCAACTCCAATCAGCCACTGAAGGGCGGAGTTATACGTGAACAAACTACTGCCCTCAAAAGAAATTACATTGAGAATAATATCCCGTAAATCTTTTCTTAAAGACGTAATGATAACGCCTCAGTAAGGCGGATTACGTATAATAAAGCGTCTAAGTTAAGTCTACTATACATAATGTCGTTCCCAACATTGAAATTGGAAAAGACATAAACGGCGAAAAGAATATATGCAGTCTTTAATCACACCGTCTAGACGCATATGAACTCTCGGTATGCCCTGCTCTGCCAAAATAAACTATATGTAAAAAAGATAAAATGGCAGAAATGAGCCACGCGGACAAGAAACTAAACTATCATGTTTAGTAGCAGGCTTGTATATATATATAAATATATAGCGTCGAAAAATAAAACACATGTTGTAATGACAATATTGGACTGCGTCGGTAAGTCAGGGACAAAGTCCCTGTACCGATCGAAAAATCCGAGTCCAATGACGCTATAAGTCTCTTATCCAAGATCGCAGCAATGAAGTCCGAAAAATAATCACTGGAAGAAATGCCATAAGATATGAAAGGCATCTTCCGATACTACTAAAGGGAAAACTCGAAATCTTTCGAATCCCTTTCGCCATCCTGTCGGACCCTATAAAGCGTTCGGTCGTCCGTAGCTTGATGCAACCGCGGACCGCACCGACCCAGCGCCGTCGGATAATTCCTGATTCGACCGAGAAACCGTCAATTGCTGGGATGCTGCGAAACAACTGTGCTAACTCGGATAGCACGTCCGTCACTGAGGCCTGAGGAGCAGCGGTCTTACGATGCATTGCCGCAGGAAGCTCCGAGATCGTTACCCCGTGCATACTTCCAATATGCGAGCGAACGGAGTGTATAGGCCTCGTGTCCCTTGGCTACCGGATGGCGCGACCTATTCGCTGTGGAATCACTGAATGCCGAAACTGATCGGATACTCGAGGTCATGTAGCCAATGTGCGGTCGTGTGCCCTGCTGTGAGGATGAGGAAGCATTAAAGACAGTCTCTCGGACTGTCAATATAACGGAGCGTCCCGAGCAACGGACATATGCTCCGAATGTAAAATATCTGAACCACAACATGCGGTCCCCTATGTTGTTGGCTTCCTCCGATCTGTCCTCAATCTGCCGTCACTGGGTGAGTACTAAAGTAATTAAAGTGCTCGCATCACCCAAATCTCCTTCCTAGACCGCAACGGACGAACCCGGCAGCCGAACCATTCGATGAATGTACGCTACACCGGGTGAGCTAGCGAATGTCACTCCGTAAGCGATAGACATATTCCATGAGCACTTATTGCCGCTAACTCTTCATTAACTATGACGACAGAGGCACACTTTTGAAAGACATCTCCATAACTCTTCGAACAAGAAACCAGAAATGCTTGGATAGCAAGCATAAAATAATAATATATATAGCGTCGTTCAATAATTCGAAAGTTTGTGTGACATTATTGGACTATGTCGGAACTGAGGGACGATGTCCCTGAACCGAACCAAAAATTTCTAAGTCCACCGACGCTATCAGTTTCTTATCCGGCATCGCAGCATATGTTGTTCCGAAAGGGAAAGCTTGAAATCCTCCGAATCCCTTTCGGTATCCCATCGGACCGGATGAAACTTTCGGACGTCCGTACCCGCTTCCGCGGAGCGTCCCGACCCAGCATCGTCGGATAAAATATATGCGACAGATTCAGTTGATGCTGGGATGCTGCGATAAACTGTGCTATTAAGGAAAGCACGTCCGTTCCCGAGGCCTGTGCAGTAGCGGACTTACGATGCATTGCCGCTGGAAGCTCCGTGTACGTTGACTCCCGCACACTTCCTATGCGAACGTCCGGAGTCTGCAGGCCTCGAGTCCCCGGCTACCGACCCAGCGCTGTCGGATAATTCTCGATCCGACACCGTTTCTGTCGGCTGCTGGGATGCTGCGATAAGCTGTGCTATGTGCACAAGAATGTCCGGCGTCGAGACCTGCGGAGGCGCAGTCTATCGCTGCTTCGCCGAGGGCAGCTCCGCATCAGATGGCTCCCGCATACTTTTCCTATGCGAACGTCCGGAGTCCATCGGTCTCGAATCCCTGGCTGCCGGATGGTGTGACCTGGTCGCCGAAGAATCCTTGATCGGCGAAGCTGGTAATATATCGGCGGTCACGCAGCCAAGGTGCGGTCGTGTGCGCTGACGAGAAGAGGAAGCCTTAGCAGTCTCAGCGGACTGCCTATACAACGGAGCGTCCCGAGCGACGGACGTATGCTCCGCTAACTACACATTTGTACCACAACATCTGGGGCCAGATGTTGTTGAACGAGAGAGGGGCCTCTCTCGCTTGCCGTCTGGATGGACCGGAACGAGCTATGAACCGGACTAAAAGGCTTCCTCCGTTCTCCCTCCGATCCGCCGTCACTGGGTGTGCATTAAGTTAATTTTATAGTGCTCGCATCACCCCAAAATTCCTTCTAGACCGCAACGGACGAACCCGGCTGCCGAACCATTCGGTGAATGGACGCTAC
The DNA here is from genome assembly GCA_031216915.1 of Pictodentalium vernedei. Taxonomy (NCBI): domain Eukaryota; kingdom Metazoa; phylum Mollusca; class Scaphopoda; order Dentaliida; family Dentaliidae; genus Pictodentalium; species Pictodentalium vernedei. The sequence continues at coordinate 109,101,084 of CM062295.1, read as the reverse complement.
ACCGGGCGAGCTAGCGGACGTCAAAGGCCGTCGAACCTACTAGGGTCCTCTTAGGCAATTGGCGTATTACATGAGCACTTTTCCGCTAGCCCTTCATTAATTGTGACGACGGAGGCACACTGTTGGAAGACATCACAGATACATCACCCTAATCTTGATCGTCTGAAATAGAAATTGATAAAGTAGAGTGACCCTGCGGGGAAAGGACCGGAGTGTCCAAATCCCCAACAACATACCGTGACATACGCTTCCCATATTGTCATCGAAATCATACGATACAGAACAGGAGTTAATGCGAGTACACTGACCACATATAGAATGATAATAAGGTCAGAGGAAGACTTCCTCTTAAAGCAATTGATCAATATCCTTTCAATGTGAAAAGAAAACAAGTCCTGGTACTCGCACTAACCCCTGGCAATCAAAATACATAATAATAATATGATCCATTAATATAGAAAAAATAATTGAAATCAAAATATTTTGAAAAAATATTTTTTCAGAACAGCCCAAGTTTCTGAAAAGTAACGTTGAGCCCCAATGGATCCCAAGCCTAAGTGTGGACAAAAATTTTAAAAATATTTTAAACAATTTATTCAACACTTACGAACAATAATAATGTATCTAGTTATGATTAAAATAACATAAAGATATTATTATTTAGAAATCCCCCCCTCACACAGAGGGCTGTTGTAAATGTAAACAATGAGTGTAAAAACACTAAAATAAGACTCCAGGCACCCAGGCCCGAAATCAGTTACCAAAAATACACCATCTGATGCAAAACAGAGACTTCCAGGGAAGAAACTGCAGAACATCAGATGGTAGATGCAGAACACAACGCCTAACCACCCGTAGGTGAAGACGTAAACATGGGGAAAGAACAGAATTCATTCTGTTATACAGCTAAAACTCCCAAGAAATTTTAGTAATAATAATTACAGAAACTATGCCAAAAGCATGGGAGAATAGCAAGGGGGAACTTAAAGGACAGGGAGAGAGGAAAAACACTTGAAAAAACAGTGTAACTAAATAATCAGAATGACAACAAAATGGCTGCTGCCTTGAAAATAGGTAACTTAACATAATTTCATTAAAAAATTTTAAGTTACAGCCCTGATAATATTCTGTCACACATTCTTTTCCTCTCCTCCTTTTCTATCCTCCTTAGAATCACCATTTCACTAATATTTATGTGTCTGGCATCATTTAAACTGAGATTTAAAAGCACAAAGATCAGTCAGATGTTAACTGATGAAGGGCCAAACTTAGAATGATAAATGGCGCCAATTTCGGAACGTCCTTGACACTGCGCATGCGCAGTAGGGGCGAAGTGTGGAGGGCCTTTCAGGACATGTTTTCTTTAGTTTTAGATGCAAATTTTGGGGATTGGGGGGCAAAATTTGTGTTTGGCCCTATATTTTAAGAGTTAGCACCAGCTATGTCTGGGTCATTGGTACAGTATAAAAATATAAAATATAAAATAAAAAACCGCCCGCCCGCATGCAATTTTAGAAAATTTGGCCTGAGAAACAGAACATGTACTTTGTGTGGCCTAAATAAAAATTAATAAAAAAATAAATAAATAAATAAATAAATAAATCATGAAGCCCAAGCAAAGTTTTAGTCACTGGACCTATAGGTTCAAACCTGAGGTCCACTTGCAATAACTGTGCTCACTCGCATTAGCTTTCCCAATTTAAAACTGAAAGCTTCAATGTTAGACTGAAAATGAAAATTAATTTCTTATTTTCATTGTAAATGATAGAAAAGAATCCTCATCTATATATATACCTACATTATTCTCCACTGGTTTTGATATGAATTGAGACCATGGATCTGGGAAGTTGGTGTCACTTTTTATCGTTTCTATGGACTGTACTGATCTGGAATTTATTTGCAGTAAGTGGCACATATGAGCTCCAAAGGTGGACTTCATACTTTGGTAGATTGCCTCACCTCTGAAATAGAAACATTTTCAGATATTAGTCCTATATCTAAACAAAAGTGTCAATGACACTGTAGCTCAACTTGACAAACTTGAACTTGGTAAGTTATAAATGAAATGGCAAAATTGAAGATCATTGGTACCCATGTCATTTGATGAAATTTCAACATAACAGCATTGTGTGTGCACAACGTCAGAGTAATCCGTGCATTTTTAAATGTAAACTGTAAGACTGGCTATAGGAAGAATGTTGATACGCAAATGCAGTATGTTCAGAGGTTATTGCAAATGGCAACTTTTTTCACAGAAATGAATGCTAATCAATTGCTTTTATCTAAAGGTCTTGCCTGATGAGCACACCAAGTTCAAAAACAATCCTATGATAAATGTGGCCTGTAGGCCAAGTCAAAGAATGTTGATGCACAAATGCAATAAATTCAAAGATTGTTGCTAACAGCAACAGTTTTTGATTGAAATGAAAAGAAAATCAATAGCTCTTATCTTTGTCACCCTGCATAAGCATACAAAGTTTAAAAAAAAGCCGATAATGAATGAACCCTCCGAGGCATGACAAAGGAAGATGTTAATGCACAAATGCACGAAGTAGAAGGTCAATGCTTGTGGCAATGGTTTTTTGGGTTTTTTTTAGGGGGGGGGGGGGGGGGGGGGAGGTTATGGAAATTTATAAATATACCCTGCAGAGAGTGCAAAATGGATAAGTTGATGCACAAATGCAAAAGTTCAAAGGCTGGTGATAACGACAATAGTTTTTTATGGAAATGAAAAAAAAGCAATATCTCACATCTAGAGGTCACCCCAAACACACATACCAAGTTTCAAAGTGATCCGATCATAAATGTGCCCTGAAGGGTGTGTTAAAGGGAAATAACGAGGTCTGACTAAACTAAGTTCAAAGGTCAGCGGCAACAATTTATTGACAGACATGAAAGAAAATCAACAGCTCCCATATAGATGTCACCCCACACAAGCACACCAAGTTTGCAAGCGATCCAATCATAAATGTGCCCTGCAAGGTGTGTCAAAGGGAAATATTGATACTTAACTGCACTAAGTTTTTACTAAGTTCATCGAAGGTCATTGCCAGTGGCAACATTTTTTGACGGAAATCGAAGAAAATCGATAGCTCCCATCTAGAGGTAACCCCAAACAAGCATACAAAGTTTCAAACCGATCTGATCATAAATGTGCCCAAAAGGGCATGCCAAAGGAATATATTGATGCCTGACTAAACTAAGTTCAAAGATCGTTGCCAGCGGCAACATTTTTTGATGGACGGAAATGGAAGAAAATCGATAGCTCCCATCTAGAGGTCACCCCAAACAAGCATGCCTGGTTTCAAACCAATCCAATCATAAATGGTAGGGTGTGCCAAAGGGAAATATTGAGGTCTGACTAAACTAATTTCTACGAACGTTGGCCGTGGCAACATTTTTTTACGGAAATTGAAGAAAATCAATAGCTCCTATCTAGAGGTCACCCCAAACAAGCATTCCAAGTTTCAAAGTGATCTGATCATAAATGCGACCTGTGAGGTGTGCCAAAGGAAATTGTGGACATACGTACGTACGTACACCCGGATAAGTACGTATGTACGTTGACGGACGAGAAGTGATGGCAATAGCTCAGCTTAACTTTGTCAAGTTGAGCTAAAAATAAAAAAAATACAACAAAAAATTTTTTTGCCCACAACACTGCCGAATCTCATCCATCAGAAAAGAAACATGAAATGTTTCATCTCAGATTCCATTTTCGTCTGTTTTTTCTAGATTCAGTACTCATATTTTATTCATAAAATCACTGCCTAACAAAGACAAGTAAAAAGATGGCTGAGCCAAAAAGATGTTTCCAGAAATGCAAATTGATGGACACAACATATTGACTTTTTCAAATGCAGAACTGTGAAATGGTTTAAGCCGTATAACTCTAAAAATGGTTTAAGCCATATAAAAAACAAAATACAATGAAAGTGTCAATGACACTGTAGCTTAACTTGTCTGTGTGATGTGTTTGATGAAATGGATAATGTTCAATGCTTATGAAAGGATTATGAAAGAATTGTGATAATTGGGAATATGTCAATTTCTGTTCCCTGTATGCTATGTTTTTAACAAAAATAATATGAGGTGTACATTGTACTAAAGGGCAAAGGGGTGGGTTAATATGACCTCACAGTTAATGTATGTGGCCCTCACAGTTAAGTTGAGTTAACGTATGTCAACAAAAATTACCAAGTTACAGTGAAATTATTCCAAAACGAGTCATCCTATCAAGTTATATTGAAAACCCTTCATCCATGATGGTTGACCAGTTACTACTAAAAGGGGATGTCCTCATCTCAGCATTATACTGAGTCATTCTACTAATTACAATGAAATCCCTTCACAAATACGACCTGTAGTCTGTACTAAAGTTTTTGGGGTTTTGGGCTCGGGAAGCCATCATGGTTGAATGATTGCGACCAAAAGGAGATGTCATCTGGGCATCACCTGGAGTGATCCTACAAAATTACAATAAAATCCCTTTATAAATATGACTTGTAGACTGTGCTCAAGGTTTTCGGCCTTCGGGCCTCTGTAGCCGTGACAGTTGCCCAATCGTGTCCAAAAGGGGACGTTCTCATCTAGACATTATATGAAGTCAACCTACCAAGTTACAATGAAATCCTGTCATAAATATGACCTGTACACTGTGCTAAAGGTTTTCGGGCTTTGGGCTTGGGCAGCCATCATGGTTGAATGATCGCAACCAAAAGGGGAATTCTAATCTGGGCATCATCTGGAGTGATCCTATGAAGTTACAATGAAATCCCTTCCTAAATATGACCTGTAGACTGTGCTCAAGGTTTTCGGGCTTTGGGCCCCTGAAGCCGTCACAGTTGACCAATCACGACCAAAAGGGGATGTCATCATCTGGGCATTATATGGAGTCAACCTAATAAGTTACAATGAAATCCTTACATAAATACGACCTTTTGACTATGCTAAAGGTTTTTGGGTTTTGGGCTCGGGCAGCCATCAAGGCTGAATGATTGAGACCAAAAAGGGACGTTCTCATCTAGGCATTATTTGGAGTCAGCCTAACAAGCTACAATGAAATCGCTTCATAAATATGACCTGTAGACTGTGCTCAAGGTTTTCGGGCTTTGGGCCCCTGAAGCCGTCACAGTTGACCAATCACGTCCAAAAGTTCTCATCTAGACATTATATAAAGTAAATCTACCAAGTTACAATGAAATCCCTCCATAAATATGACCTATAGACTATGCTAAAGGTTTTAAGGGGGACGTTCTCATCAAGACATTATATAAAGTGAACCTACCAAGTTACAATGAAATCCCTCCATAAATATGACCTATAGACTATGCTAAAGGTTTTCGGGTTTTGGGCTCGGCAGTCGTCACGGTTGACAGATCACAACCAAATGGGGAAGTTCTCATCTAGACATCATCCGGAGTCATCCTACCAAGTTACAATGAAATCCCTCCATATTAAATATGAGCTGCAGACTGTGCTATAAGTTTTTGGGTTTCGGGCTTGGGCAGCCATCACGGTTGATAGATTATGCCCAAAAGAGGACGTTCTCATCTAGGCATTATACAGAGGCATCCAACCAAGTTACAATGAAATCCCTTCATAAATACGACCTGTAGACTGTGCTAATGGTTTTCGGGTTTGGGGCTCAGGCAGTCATACCGGTTGCCCGATCGCGACCAAAAGGGGACGTTCTCATCTAGACATGACCCCCAAACCTGCATATGAAATTTTGTGACGATCAAGAACTGCGGGGTGTAGCCCGTGCTAAAGGAAAATGTGAACAGACATCACAAACTAACAGACTCACAGACTAACAGACTTCCGCACGCGTGATGACAATAGCTTATCCTGAATATGTCAAGTTAAGCTAAAAAACAGGATTTCACTGTATAATCCCTTCTATGTGGCAAACTAGGCAGAATTTTCTATCTCCCTTCCTCCCCACAACATTGCGGAATTTCACATGTCAAAAATGAAAAGTGAGAACATTAAATTTCAGAAGCTGTTTTGATTTGTTTTTTCTTGATTCAATCTTGAGTTCACAATATTATATTCATAAAATCACAACCCTCTGGTGTAGATGTTTGGAGACCAGATTGTGATCTGATGAAGATAGAGATTACATTTGTACTCACAGTATGGTATGGGGATTATGTCAAATCCCCTAATCAATCAACTTACTTTGACTGTTCTGTCTCCACAACATCATGCAATAAAACATGGTACTTCAAAACAGATGGACAGAACCATCTTGGCAGTTTATTTGGAAACTGTGTCTGTTGCTGCTGCTGTTGCGTGTTCAACGTATTGAATGCACTGATTGGATCAGAATTTGATGAAGAAACTACAAATATACCTGACACAAAGTTAAAGAGAATATTATACAAACCACAATAAAAACCCTAAATGAACAGCTGCACCATGAGCACATGATACGCCCGTTGTTAATTAAAAGAAAGAAGTACACAATATGAGTCTACATGTGTACCTACCAAAAAATCGGGAAAATCTTTCGAAGCGTTCTCGAGTTATCGTACAACGAGTAAAAAATCAACAATTTTCTAAGTAATAAAGTCCCATAACTCTGGAATGACTAATCAAACGGCAACACTAAACGAAAGGGAGCTTCCCTCCATCGATATACACCACCTACCCAAAAATCACAAAAATCTCTCAAAGCATTCTTGAGTTATCGTACGACATGTAAAAAATCAAACAATTTTCTAAGTAATAAAGTCCCATAACTCTGGAATGACTAATCGAACGGCAACACTAAACGAAAGGGAGCTTCCCTCCATCGATATATACCACCTACCCAAAAATCACGAAAATCTCTCAAAGCATATTTGAGTTATCGTACTACGTGTGACCGGACAGACAGACGGACGGACGGACAGACGGTATACCATAATACAACCCGTTTTTTTCAAAACGGGCGTATTAAAATAAAAACAAAAACAAGAGGCCCCAAGGGGCCTTAATCGCCCACCGGGCAAAGTAATTCAAACAAAGTGGTTCAAAGAAGTATTTGGAGTCACATTCAGTTAGACATGCATGGTTCATCAACACTACAAAGGAATGAAGTTATGAGAGACAAATTTTAAGGAACTAGGGACATGGCTTGAACAAACTTGAATCTTACCCCCCTAAGGATGCTGTATACCAAATACATTGTATCAAAAGCATTCATCTGCTGGATCTGAAGAAGAAGATTTTTAACGAAAATTCCTCATTTTGAACTAAGTTATCATTCGGGCTCCCACAGTGATATGGCTTGAACAAACTTGAATCTCATCCCCTATACTGAGCCCAAATATGAACCCAGGAGGCCGATTTGAACAAAACTGAATCAGATCCACCCCACAATGTTGCATACCAAATATCAAAAGATTCTGCCTGCTGGATCTGGAGAAGAAGATTTTTGAAGAAATTTGCCTGAAATGCACTAAGTTCGAATTCGGGCTTCTATACGGAGCCCAAATGTGAATCCAGGGAGCCGATTTGAACAAACTTGAATCAGATCCACCCCACAATGTTGCATACCAAATATCAAAAGATTCTGCCTGATGGATCTGGAGAAGAAGATTTTTTAAGAACTTTGCCTGAAATGCACTAAGTTCGAATTTGGGCTTCTATAGTGAGCCCAAATATGAATCCAGGGGGCCGATTTGAACAACCTTGAATCAGACCCATACCAAGATGCTGCATATCAAGTACCAAAAGATTCTGAGCACTGGTTCTGGAGAAGAAGATTTTTTAATAATTTTTCTGTAATTCATACGGTGCTATCAGACTTATGCCCCATACAGAGCCCCCATGGGACGTGGCCATTTCATTTGAACAGACCTGAATTGCCATATAGTAATGAACATCCACATGCAGTTTCGTGAAAATTGGACCAGTGGTTTCAGAGGAAAAGTCGTTTGAAAAATGTTCATGACAACGGATGACGACGGCCGGCCGGTGATAAGTTAAGCTCCCTTCAGTGAGCTAAAAAAACCCTCCTACAACCAACAAACCAGTATCCAGTGATAATTTTGAGGCACTCAGCTGGATAACCCCCAGTCTCATCAAATGATTTCAAGGACTCAAATTTGCTAGTTGAATAGAGACTGCACTAAACAAGAGGCCCCAGGGGGCCTGAGGGTGCTCACCTGACATGGTAGCCTAAATATCAACCCAGAGAATTGATTTCAACAAGTTGCATCTGCTCCCCCTAAGAAAAGCTTATACCAAATATCCAAAGATTCTGACCAGTGGATCTAAAAACAAGAGGCCCCAAGCTGGATAACCCCCAGTCTCATCAAATGATTTCAAGGACTCAAATTTGCTAGTTGAATAGAGACTGCACTAAACAAGAGGCCCCAGGTGGCCTGAGGGTGCTCACCTGACATGGTAGCCTAAATATCAACCCAGAGAATTGATTTCAACAAGTTGCATCTGCTCCTCCTAAGAAAAGCTTATACCAAATATCCAAAAGATTCTGACCAGTGGATCTAAAAAAAAAGAAGATTTTTAAAGAATATTCCTCATACTGAACTAAGTTATAATTCAGGCTCCCACAGGGAGCCCATATATGAACCAAGGGACTTGGCTTTAACAAACTTAAATCTCACCCCCTTAAGGATGCTGCATACCAAATATCAAAACATTCCGACTGCTGGATCTGAAGAAGATTTTTAAAGAAAATTCCTCATTTTGAACTAAGTTACAATTCAAGCTCCCACAGTGAGTCCAAATATGGACCTAGGGACATGGCTTGAACAAACTTAAATCCCCCCCCCCCCCCCTCCCCCAAGGATGCTGCATATCAAATATCAAAACATTCCAACTACTGGATCTGAAGAAGATTTTTAAAGAAAATTCCTCTTTTTGCACTAAGTTATAATTCGGGCTACCACAGTGAACTCAAATATAAACCCAGAGACTTGGCTTGAACAAACTTGAATCTCACCCCCCTAAGCATGGTGCATACCCAATATCAAAAGATTCTGCCTGCTGGATCTTGAGAAGAAGATTTTCAAAGAAATTTGCCTGAAATGCACTAAGTTCGAATTCGAGCTTCTATAGTGAGCCCAAATATGAATCTAGGGAGATGATTTGAACAAACTTGAATCAGATCCACCCCACAATGTTGTATACCAAATATCAAAAGGTTCTGCCTGCTGGATCTGGAGAAGAAGATTTTTTAAGAAATTTGCCTGAAATGCACTATGTTCGAATTTGGGCTTCTATAGTGAGCCCAAATATGAATCCAGGGGGCCGATTTGAACAAACTTGAATCAGATCCACCCCACAATGTTGCATACAAAATATCAAAAGATTCTGCCTGCTGGATCTGGAGAAGAAGATTTTTTAAGAAATTTGCCTGAAATGCACTAAATTCGAATTCGAGCTTCTATACTGAGCCCAAATATAAACCGAGGAGGCCGATTTGAACAAACTTGAATCAGATCCACCCCACAATGTTGCATGCCAAATATCAAAAGATTCTGCCTGCTGGATCTGAAGAAGAAGATTTTTTAAGAAATTTGCCTGAAATGCATTAAGTTCGAATTCGGGCTTCTATAGTGAGCCCAAATATGAATCCAGGGGGCCAATTTGAACAAACTTGAATCAGATCCACCCCACAATGTTGCATGCAAAATATCAAAAGATCCTGCCTTCTGGATCTGGCGAAGAAGATTTTTGAAGAAATTTCCCTGAAATGCACTAAGTTCGAATTCGAGCTTCTATACTGAGCCCAAATATAAACCCAGGGGGCCGATTTGAACAAACTTGAATCAGATCCACCCCACAATGTTGCATGCCAAATATCAAAAGATTCTGCATGCTCGATCTGGAGAAGAAGATTTTTTAAGAAATTTGCCAGAAATGCACTAAGTTTGAATTCAGGATTCTAAAGTGAGCCCAAATATGAATCCAGGGAGCTGATTTGAACAAACTTCAATCAGATCCACCCCACAATGTTACATACCAAATATCAAAAGATTCTGCCTGCTGGATCTGGAGAAGAAGATTTTTTAAGAAATTTGACTGAAATGCACTATGTTTGAAATCGGGCTCCTATACTGAGCCCAAATATGAACAAACTTGAATCAGATTCACCCTACATCTGGAGAAGAAGATTTTTTAATCTTTTTCCCATTGCCTACAGTGTTAAAAAGTGCTGACTCAGCACTTTTTCAAAGTCCTGAAAAAAGTACCTTGTGATCAAACCGATTTTTTTTAACCATTCTATTCTACTGGATAAAAGTAAGCTTTATACAAAATAAGAATTCTCTGTGCCGTGTAGTTTTGGAGATATGGCAGTTTTAAGGTTTTTCCTATTTTTAGCTCCAGAGGTTCCCACGGGGCAATGAGAAAAAAAATTTTGGCATCAATCAACTACTTATGACCCATTATCATCTCATATCAAATTTGGTTCAAATCGACCTCACGGTTCTGAAAATAGAAATTTTAGGCGTGGCCAAAATTTTTGCCCCTCCCATAACGAAGGCAAATAATGCAAGACAAACTTCTCTTGAACCAACTTGACTCTAAACCTCAAAAGGACTCTGTATACCACATATCAAGTCTCTGCTCTGGTGGTTCATTAGAAGAAGATTTTCAAAAAATTTGGCCATTTTTTCCCCACACCTCTGCTTAATATGAGCCGAAACCTATTTTGCCTAAAAATCAAAATGCCCCTATATAACCACTACTTACATGAAATTTAATTAAAATGTGGCCAGTGGTTTAGGAGAAAGAGGCTCAAACACTGCCTTCACGCAGGACGACGGACAACAGACGACGGACAGAGAGTGATAAGAAAAGCTCACCCTGACAATAAGAAAACGGAGACAGGCTTTCAAGTTTTGTATTCAGTCGGATACGTCAGACATACAGCTGAAAACTTGGGCGAACGGGAAACAGCTCACCATAAAAAAATTAGGGCAACCTTTAGGCGGACAAATCGACTGTTCACCCAATTTGTGCAGGACTGATAGACCTTCCCTGCCAAGTTTGGTTGATGCTGGCTCAGTAGTTCCAGAGAAGAAGATGAAAATGGGATTTCCCATCAGGTTTCTATATGAGTCGCAACTGCAGCCATGTTTGTAACACGATCAACATTAAATGAGGATCGTTGGTAGAGGGGATCCCAGTCATCATTTATGTGAAGTTTCAAAACATTTGGCCTTGCAGTTTCACAGATTTTTGAAAATCCACCAACCAGCATCAAAGAATGCCTCTGGCAGCCATGTTTTTCATCTGACGGGAAAGAAGATGAAAATGTGAAAAGTTTCTGGATGATGACGGGTGGTGGGCGACGATGGACGTCAAGTGATGGCAATAGCTCACATGGCCCTTTGGGGCAGGTGAGCTAAAAATATAATTAAAATAATAAATTTTGATACTGTGCTAAAAAAAAAAACACACTCCTAGCTTGTTAATGAAAAGCAAGCTTCATTGACAGATTCGAATATAACATTTTCTATGAAACTAAGGAAATAACAAACCTCCTGACATAAGCAGTGGGGGAGATAAAGCACAAAATGGAGATTTCCTGAGGAGACTGCAAAAAAGAAGAATTGCAAACATATGCCAAAAGATGAAAATAATGGCATATTCCCCACTTCCACTTGACCAAACCATGGTGGTTATTCTGGGTCCATGTCTACCTCACTGTGTCCACATAGACCATACTCAAGGCTGAGCCACCACAGGTTTTAAGACTTTACAGGTTTTACACTTGTACAGTTAAAACTAGAAGTCCTGTCATGAAATGCGCACAAATAGCACGTTGATATGCACGTTAATGTGCACGTTATGACCAAATTAAAGCTATCATATTCTGTACATATGGCCTGTGCACAGGCAATGTTTCAGCCAATGGACCTCCGGGTAACCCGGAGGTCCATTGGCAGAAACATTGCATGTTTTTGCTATGAGTAACCAGGAGAACCTGCCGTGCTTTGGATGCCATTCGATATGGCAACTGTGTGCAATTCCAACGCGCAATTAAGCCTAGATAAGCACACTATTCGTGACAGGACTTCTAGTTTTAACTGTAGTCACTATCATTGTGTTTTGGTAGTAATCCACCATCTACATATTGTAATGGGCACCAGACTGTGATGACATTTACTTGATGGATGTTTGGAACATGCAGACACAGAAAAATAGGGTGTGTGTGTGTGTGGGGGGGGGGGGGGGGGGGGGAGTGTAAAATGGCTGCTGTAATGGCTAAAAGCCACCCTGGCTTCCATTCAGGTCAGCCATTCTCTCTTCTTGAGTAGAGCTGTAGGTTAACAGAAACCGAACCGAGGTTTTTAGTTTTTTTTAAAAACCGAAACCATCAACATCCCGTAATCTAAGGTTTTTTTTTTCGTTTTTTATTAAATACGCTCTTGCTGCAGAAATTCACAGAATGTAGCCATCCAAGAGTACTGAGAGTACCCAGACACTGCCAATGGCAGTGTCTGGGTGCTCTTACTACTCTGGGAAGGCTACATTCTGTGAATTTCTGACATTTCAGTTTAGTTGTGTTTGTAGCTTTCCTCAAGTTGCGTGTAGGTGTCAAACCACGAAAAATGGCGAAGCACAATAAAAGTTCTGTATATTTAGGTAATTATTATATTGGCCTTCCTGATTCTTCATGTATTATAGCTTATTTCGGGCATTCATTGAGTTTCACTCAATTTCACTGCCATCCAGTTATGACTCCGGACATAAGAATGAGTTTTATTGAATTTTATTTGGCCTCATGAACAAACCGAAAACCGAACTGAACCGAGGTTTTATTCCACCTGAAAAACCAAAACCGAAACCGAACAAGAAATTTAAAAACCTACAGCTCTATTCTTGAGATACTGAGTTATTGTGGGCTGCAGATATTTGGTTGTAAATGTTGGTCTATTTTCACTGCTAATATCAAGACTGTCAAAGGATACATCCCACACAGTGGCTTACAAATTCATGATCTGATGGTGGCAACAATTCCAGAAATGTTTCTCTGAATGACTCATACCATGGAGTGGAAGCTGAAATGATAGAGAACATTAATTTCATGATACATGTAACTTCTATTAATACACTTAGATGTGAGTCTTCCATGGAAGACGTGTGTCGCCTGCACTATATTTTAATATTTCAGACAGAATTCTAAGTGGAAAAGGGGCATAACTATGGAAAAAATACAGCGGATCAAAAAATAAAATAGGAGGTGCACAATGCCATTATGTGATAAAGAATCACTGAAAGTTTCATCAAAATCCATTCATAGGTTAAAGAAGAGTGGCGGATAAGAGAAAGTGTGACGCGGACGACGACGCAGACGACGCAAGACGACAAAAGTAATCCCTATATGTCGCTACCCACTTCGTGGGGCAGGCGACACAAAAACTAGTGGGGGTTCCATTTTGCCCTTTACCTGGTTTAGCCAGAGTAATGAAAGTGTCAATGACACTGTAGCTTAACTTGACAGTGTGTTGTGTTTGATGAAAAGGATAATCTTCAATGTTTATGAAAGGATTATGAAATACAACAAGAATTGTAGTAATTGAGAATATGTTAATTTCTATTCCCTGTATGCGATGTTTTCAATAAAAATAATTTGAGGTGTAGAATGTACTAAGTTACAATGAAATCCCTTCATAAATACTGCCTGCAGACTGTGCTAAAGGTTTTTGGGCTTCAGGCCTGTGTAGCCATCATGGTTGACCCATCACAACCAAAAGGGGACGTCCTCATCTAGACATTATACTGAGTCATCCTAGAAAGTTACAATGAAATCCCTTCATAAATACGACCTGTAGTCTGTGCTAAAGGTCTTCGGGTTTTGGGCTCGAGCAGCCATCACTGTTGAACGATCGCGACCAGAAGGGGATGTTCTCATCTAGACATTATATGGAGTCATCCTACCAAGTTACAATGAAATCCCTTCATAAATATGGCCTGTAGGCTGTGCTAAAGGTTTTCAGACTTTGGGCCCCTGTAGCCCTCACAGTTGACTGTTCGTGATCAAAAGGGGACGTTCTCATCTTGACATTATATGGAGTCATCCAACTAAGTTACAATAAAATCCCTCCAGAAATAGGACCTGTAGACTGTGCTAAAGGCTTTCAGGTTTTGGGCTCGGGCAGTCGTCATTGTTGACAGATCGCAACCAAATGGGGAAGTTCTCATCTAGACAACATACAGAGTCATTCTACCAAGTTACTATGAAATCCCTCCATATTAAATACAACCTGTATAGTGTGCTTAAAGTTTTTGGGTTTCAGGTATGGGCAGCCGTCACGGTTTGCAGATCAAGACCAAAAGGGGACATTCTCACCTAGACATTATACAGAGTCATCCTACAAGGTTACAATGAACTCCCTTCATTAATATGACCTGTAGACTGTGCTAAAGGTTTTGGGGCTCGGGTAGCCATCACGGTTGACCAATCGCGACCAAAAGGGGACGTTCTCATCTAGGCATGACCTCAAACCTACATATGAAATTTCATGACAATCGGACAAGAACTACGGGGTGTAGCCTGTGCTAAAGGAAAATGTGAACAGACTCACAGACTTCCGCACACGTGATTGCAATAGCTTATCTTGACTTTGTCAAGTTAAGCTAAAAATCACCAGGTAAAGAGACTGATGTGGGTGGATAGGGCTGCACGGTATACTGGTAAACCAGTAATTACCGGTATTGAGAATGATGAAACCAGATGAATAACGGTATTGTTTTAAAAGTACCGGTATATCGTAAGAAACGGTATTGGATCAAATTATCAAAGTGGATGTTGATATATTATTAGGGAAAAAACTGTCAATGTATTCTATCATTGCTGTCAACTCCTATGATAAAGTACACGTCAATCAATCTTCATTAGACCAATAAAAACATAGCTTGCAACGCACTTGAGCTGCATAAGTTACAATAAGTATACACATTCCAACAATCTGAAACTGAAACTGAAAGTTGAATATTTCGGGGAGTGCGTCGAATTCAGGGAATGAACACTTTGACACATTTGTGTATGTAATCTTGTGTTTTCCCGTGTGGATAATAAAATTACTCACAAAATCATCATATGGATTGTTTATTTTATTTATTCTATTCCTCTCAAAAACAGATAAAACCTGAAGCCACGTTGATCAACATTGACATCAACACTGTCATTGTGAACTTTGAATTTACATGTATGAATATTAATAAGTTGTTCAATGGCAATCAAGGCATGGCTTGGACATCCCTGTCACTTTTCGTCCCAGTTTTAAAACGACAACCAGCAATCTAAAATTTAATTATTTTTTTGTAACTTCAAATATTTTTTTATAGATGTTATCCCAGAAATTAATAATGAATTCAAATAAACTTAGTATTTATATCTTAACCCTTTAAGAACTGTGCTAACCATGCATCACATCAGATGAAGTTTTGGGGGTATGAACATACACGGTACAGAAACAGAAACAAAGGGAAAGGGAAGCCTGCACAAAAATAATCCATTTAGACATTAATAATTGCTAGAGGTGTAGGTTAACCAAAACCGAACCGAGGTTTTTAGTTTTTTTAAAAAAAACGAAACAGAAACCGTCGACATCCCGTAATCTAAGGTTTTTCGTTTTTTTATTAAATACTCTCTTGCTGCAGAAATTCACAGAATGTAGCGATTCCAGAGTAGTGAGAGTACCCAGACACTGCCAATGGCAGTATCTGGGTACTCTCACTACTCTGGGAAGGCGACATTCTGTGAATTTCCGACATTTCAGTTTAGTTGTGTTTGCAGCTTTCCGCAAGTTGCGTGTAGGTGTCAGACCTCGAAAAATGGCCAGGCACAATAAAAGTTCTGTATATTTAGGTAATTATTATATTGGCCTTCCTGATTCTTCATGTATTATAGCTTATTTCGGGCATTCATTGAGTTTCACTCAATTTCACTACCATTCATTTATGACTCCGGACATAAGAATGAGTTTTATTGAATTTTACTTGGCCTCATGAACAAACCGAATACCGAACCGAACCGCGGTTTTACTCCACCTGAAAAACCAAAACCGAAACGAACAAGAAATTTAAAAACCTACAGCTCTAATAATTGCCGCACACATGAACATTAATTACTAACACAAACACACCACTGACCATATCTATCAACACTTAAAATACAATAGGTCATAAGAAGAACCAAACAATGGAGAGGAAAATGCAGGGTGTGAAATGCACACACTCCATAAAACAGCTGTATTAATTAATATTCATGAACAAAGGAAAAATAAACACTACAGTCAGGTACAATGATGAATTGTGGGATATTCTTTTCGAATAGAAAGTCATGGCACTTTATGGTTTTCTCTCATGTCTGAACTGTCTCTGTGATGTTATTTTAAATCAAAATAAAATAACGTTGTTCACGTTTGTCAAAAAAATGCTTTCTTAAAGATATCGGTTTCAGCTGAACATAAGGTTCCGAGTACAGTTAATTTTATTCAATTCTTAATTGCCCAAATATAACTGTGTTGTCAATTGTTTACGAACTCAGTTCCCCCAGAACATCGCCAGAGTTTTTCACCCTCTGATCTAGTCTACGATATACCGGTATATCACGGTATTTTTTTCAATACTGATACCAGTATTGAAATTTGAATACTGTGCAGCCCTAAAGTGGGGTATTACAAAACATATCATACAGCTTGCACATCTAAATGTACATAACATTTCTCCATTAACTTGAAGGGACAACGAAATACCATGGGTTAGTATGAAGAATATTCCTCAAGCATCACATCAGCAATATTGCCAACAGTGGAAAGTAGCCAGTCCACAGTGGCCGTACTGTAATCTAAGGGAACAATCTTATTCAAGAGGAAGGCACGATTCAATAATTTGGAATGTACATGGTCTATTCTCCCAAACTATATATGATTTTTATGATGTGAAATTAAATTTACAGTTTTATGCCCATCCTTTTAGTGCAAAGATGAGAAGTTGCCCATACAAGAGACAGGTTCCTCACTAAACCATTGCAGGAAGATACACTACTGTTATCATGAAAGAAAGCAGAAAATATTGACAAAATTCTGTCTGTCTTCTCCCAATGAAGGTATGGAATCTCTTTTGGCGAAAAAGAAATGCAAGAACACTGACTCTCTGATTCTACATGTATAGTAGAACCGTATTAATTGAATTTATTTATTGGTGTTTAAAGTCACATATTTCTGCACAATGGCTAATCGTGACCGCAACATGTATATAAAGCCAAGTCCAGCCAATCGTTTATACCCATGTTGCCCATTTTAGAGGACTTCTACAACAGGTAGTGGTTACCAATACCAGATCCTATTTTTTAACAAGTATAACAGTTTGTTCACCATCATAAACAAGCACTGCCTCACTGCCCAGGGTTCTCATGAGGGTGTTAAAAAAATACCTACTTTGCAAGGAAAAATTATTCAATTAACAGGAGTATTCAACCAACAGGGATATGGTCATTTTACATGGAGCGCTGTCAAACAAGATAATTTACCCTGGAAGAACCCAAAGCTGATAACTGCATTTAAATACCTGAAACTAAAACAAATCTTTGATTTAAGTTTATGTCTCTTATATCTGATTTCCATTTTTGACAGATAACAACAGATGGACATCAATCAACTCAAGATCTCTATAATTTTTTAATTGTTCTATAAAACTGCATAGGTTGGATTAGGGCTGTCGTGATTATTTGATTAATCGACCAACCGTCGACTGTTGCGATGGTTTTATTTTTAGTCGATCGTTGTTCATTTCTAAAGTGGTACAAGTCGGGTTAAAGTTGTGCTGTGTACTGAGATAAATTAACGGATTGTTAACCTTTGAAATGTCTCACCATTGTTACTTGTAATGTCCCATGGCCTTTGTTTTCCACATTATTGTGCAACAACGTAATTTTGAAAACACTGAGCCTTGCCATTTGATCAATCCCTGTTCTCTGTAGTATTAACCAGCACCAGTACTAAAGAGTATCATTCAAACAGTTTATCTTTTAATAATTGCAGTTTGGGAAGTCACTGCACAGTAAATAGAATCTTCAGTCTTGTACACTCGAGCAACACGGTTTGGAATAATTGGAACTGCGAAAGTGAGAAAATTGTTTCAAAACCCACAATTTTCTCACTTTGCAGTTCCAATTCTTCTAAGACCCACAGCGGTAACTTCACTTGTAGTACTAAGTTGCAACTTGTGTTGGAGTGGAGGGGTTTTTATATTCAAAATTTCTGAATATTAGTTACAGAAAAGAAACATTTGCACAAATGTTCTTCTGTTTAAATTCTTCAAATCAATCGGAGTCCGCCGGAGATATTCCGGTGTTTCTAGTTTATCTCAATGCAGAAAGGTACACATTCAAACATCGTCAGTTTTAAATTTATTTTGTAAGTATATTAGAGCTTGTTGAATTCACGGGACACGGCTATTAATCGACTAACCGTTGACTAATGCTGGCGATTAATCGACTATGAAAATTGATAGTCGCGACAGACCTAGGTTGGATGACTTTTTGTCACTTTGCAAGAATAAATGAATTTTTGTAAACTAACAAAGAGTAAGGCCACACAAAGTAGATCTTCTGTTTCTCGGGCCATTATTTGTAAAATTGCATGCGGGCGAGCGTTTTTTTATTTTTTTTTTATATCGGTAATTATTTCTTTGCCATCAAAAGTTCATGTTCTTGGCTTTTGTTTTAGGCCTCATAATCTACAGAATAGCATGGGTGGTGATGTATTTTGTCCCTTGAGAGCAAGAAGGCTTTGCAATGCTAAAGCATTGCAAAGCCTTCTTGCACTCAAGGGACAAATTTATCAATGTTTTTAACTTAGGGAAAATATCAGACATAAACCATTTAATTTTAATTTTTTTAAAGTTTAAATTGGTTATAAAAAGAGAGTATGCGGCAACCAAAAGGACCATGCGGGAGGGCCTGAGAAACAGATTTTTTATTTTTATTGGCCTAATCAATCATGTTATTAAATGTAGAAAAAACATTATTGAACATTTATTGAATCCTGGGATAACATATTCTTGAGTCATTGGGGACTGAATATTACCCTTTCCACATAACTGATCTAGAAAGTTCAGTAGAACAGTTTTAACAATATAACATTCAAAAAACAAATATGAAACTGTTTCCTTCATATTATTACAGAAGGTGCACAATTTCATTTCAAAAGTTTACACTTCTAAATATTTGCATTTATAATGAAAGTGTCAATGACACTACAGCTCAACTTGTCCCAAGAAGGGACTGAGCTAAATAGAAAGACCTAGTAATGCCAAGTCATTCACTCAAGTACAGAAAAGACATCAGATTCACACCAAAGCTATATGTACATGTATAGTATGTGACACAGCAATGACACACATCTAGGTAATGACCTGATAACAAAGGTACATGTAAAGTATTATAAAGGTCTGTACATAAATACTGACCATAGCCTGTAACAAATGTACAGGTAAAGTATAGTAAAGGTGGGTGACAGTTAGATGCCTCTAGCCAGAGCTAGTGTATAAGTAGCACTGAATAAATCAAAGTTCGTCTAATTTGCCACAGGCAGCCAGCCATCTTGAAATTTCAGACCACACCCAAAAACACTTGTTCTCGTCCCAAGGTGATAACAAAGGAACCCAAAAAGTTTTGTGAAGATCGGTTCATAAATACAGCCTCTAGCCCAAGTCGTATTGACATGTGTACTAACTGTGTATAAGAAGCATTGAATAAATCAAAGTTCATCTAATTTGCATAATTTATGCACGAGAAAAAAAACCCATATTATGTGTGATGTATTCCATGTTACTAAACGTTCATACAAAAATCTATTCAAATCAGAACCTTCATATAGAAGTTCTGTACAAACAAGAGGCCCCCACAGGGCCTGAAGCACTCATCTTGAACAGAACACAATATAAACAGAGTCCAAGAATGAGTACATTAAGCAAGCCATCTCCACAGGCTACACTGTCAATTCTGGAGTCCCTCAGGAGTGACAAAAATAATCCGGGCATCATGCCTTTTCTTCAGTTGATCATAAAGTAAAATGTAGAGCTCCCCTATGAAGCCCCTTGATACAACCTATGTGGATGAATCTTAGTTACACACCTCTAGAGGGTACTGAATACAAAATTTTTAATTCTTCAGCAAAATGGCCAATTCCCGCTTCCATAGGGAGCCCAAATATTAACCCAGACTCTCGATTTGAACACAGCTGAATCTGACTTCCATAGAGATGTTGTGTACCAGATATAAAAGCATTCTGACTGTTGGATCTGAAGAGAAATTTTAAAGAAATTTCTTCATATTGCACTAAGTTAAAATTTGGGCTACCATAGCAAGCCCAAATATTAACCTATGGATCGGATTTGAACAAACTTGAATCTGCCCCCCTAGAGATGTTGTATACCAAATATGAAAGCATTCTGACTAGTGGATCTGAAGAAGAAGATTTTTGAAGAAATTCCCTCATATTGTACTAAGTTAAATTTCAGGTTCCCATATGGAGCCCAAATATAAACCCAGGCACTCAAATTGAACAAACTGGAATCTGACCCCCCCTAGAGATGTTGTATACCAAATATGAAAGCATTCTGACTAGTGGATCTGAAGAAGAAGATTTTTGAAGAAATTCCCTCATATTGTACTAAGTCAAATTTCAGGTTCCCATATGGAGCCCAAATATAAACCCAGGCACTCAAATTGAACAAACTGGAATCTGACTCCACTAGAGATGTTGTATTCCAAATATGAAAGCATTCTGACCGATGGATCTGAAGAAGAAGATTTTTAAAGAAATTTCCTCATATTGCACTAAGTAAAAATTTGGGCTACCATAGCGAGTCCAGATATATACCTAGGGATCTGATTTAAACAAATTTGAATCTGACCCCCCTAGAGATGATGCATACCAAATATGAAAGCATTCTGACTGGTGGATCTGAAGAAGATTTTTTTAAATTGCCCCCAAATTGAACAAAGTTAAAATTTGGGCTTCTGTAGGAAGCCAAAATATTAACCTATGGACTTGGTTTGAACAAACTTGAATCTGACCCTCATAATAATGATGTATATCAAACATTAAAAGATTCTTACTGGTGGTGTTCTGAAGAAGAAGATTTTTAAAGAATATTCCTCATATTACCCTATGTTAAAAATTTGGGCTCCTGTAGTGATCCCAAATATAAACCAATGAGCGTTATTTTAACAAACTTGCATCTGCCCCCCCCCCCCCCCCCCCCCCCCCCCCCCATGAATGCTGTATACCGAATATCAAAAGATTCTGATGATTGGTTCTGGAGAAAAGATTTTTTAAAATTTTTGCAAATATGCTGACTCAGCATTTTTTCGAAGCCCATTACAGAACACCCTAACATAACCGATGGCAATTTTTTTTTACCATTCAATTCTACTGGTCCTAACAATACTTCATACCAAATAACAGCTCTCTGTTCCATGTGGTTTGGGAAATATGGGCGTTTAGAAAATATTTCTATTTTTAGCTCTCAGGGTTCCCATGGGGATGCAGGAATTATTTTTTTTTTGCATGGGTCAAGTACTTATGACCCAATAATACCACATACCAAATTTGGTTCATACCGGATCATCGGTTCAGAAAATAGAAATTTTGGGCGGGGCCAAAAATATTACCCCTCCCATTAAAAAGCCAAATATTGCTTCACGAACTTCGTTTAAACAAACTTGATTCTACACCTCAAAAGGAAGCTCTATAACAAATATCAAGTCATTGTACACACTGGTTCTTGAGAAGATTTTTAATATATTTTGGAGCATTTTCCCCCACTCCCTCCCTATGGGGCTGGGCATGTTGAGTTGAACAAAAATGCAATGCCCCTTTGGGACCATCACTAACACAAACTTTCACTTGAATTGGCCCAGTGGCTTTGGAGGAGAAGACCAAAACATGGTGTTGACGGACAATGGACGGACGAAGAGCGATGAGATTATCTCAGCTTGACTTTGTTAAGATGAGCTAAAAACTGATTGCACCTAATTTTGGTATAAAATGTCTGTCGGCAGCCATCCTGAATTGTGGACCGCACCCCAAAACACTCGTTCTCGTCCCAAGGTGATAACAAAGGTATGGAATGTTACTAAACATTCATACAAAAATTTATTCAAATCAGAACCTTCATATAGAAGTTCTGTACACAAAAATGACTGCACCTAATTTTGGTATAAAATGGCCACTGGCAGCCATCCTGAATTTTGGACCACACCCAAAAGCACTCGTTTTCGTCCAAAGGTGATAACAAAGGTACCCAAGGAGTTTCAGGAAGATCGGTTCATAAATATGGCATCTAGCCAAGCCGTATTGACATGTGCACTTACTGTGTATAAGTATCACTGAATACATCAAAGTTCATCTAATTTGCCTAATTTTGGCACGAGAAAACATGGGGGGGGGGGGGGGGGGGGGGAGTGGGGGGGGCATCAGGCCCCGGGCATACCCCCATGATGCATACCACCAAACAATCGCAAGAGAAGAAATGATCCATGATACCATGATCACCCTGTAAACTATTATTGAACTTCTTTACACCTTTTCCTCTGGGTTGATCACTTAATGATAGAGTGACACTTAACGGGTTGTGGTCACTGTGGTATTAAGTATGAATATCAACTTTCCGAAAAAATTAAATGTAGTGTAAGATGGATGACATGACAAAATAGTGAAGCCTTGCCATTTTATATTTGGGTCCCCTCCATGTGTACCACCTTTCCTTTCTTCCCCGATTTTCAATATGCCACCAATCGTTTAAGTTGTATTTGTCGATAGAGGATAAAATATTTTTATTAGCATTTGTATTATTTTTGTGTCATTGCGAGTATCTTTCTCGTAGTCTTGCGGTACGTTCCAGTTACCACCTATCAAAACTGAATGAATTGTTGCCTATGCTTTCAATTTTAGAAAATAGTTCAGAAAATTCTGGTTTATCGCTGTTAGGTCCATAAACTACACACACAAAGTTAATCTGTGATCTTTTACGATGACAAAAATTATGTAGTTTCCACCAGCTTTTGTCGTACTATTGTGTATAACAAAGTCAAATGTGTTTTTAAATAGTATGGCACCACAGTTACTGGAAGTTGTGGCTGCAACCACTTTTTTCAGCGATAACAATGAATGCACCATATCATTCCTGATCCCGTGTTACACATACAGTATATAATACAGTAGAATCCTCTTAATTGAATATCCATTTTGCCAGTGAAAATTATTCAATTAACAGGAGTATACAATTAACAGGGATTTGGTCAGTTTCCTGTGTTCTGGAAGACTGAGCATTTATTCTGTTATATCTTGTTTGACAGAGCTAATAGGGCTCTGTCAAACAAGAAATAATAGAATAAATGCCTGTATTGGATGTAGTGAGGTCAAAAAGGTTGACAAATAAGGGGAATTTGGTGCGTGTCACAGTAATTTTTTCGACATATTACAAAAATTTATATACAATTAACAGGAGTTTACTCTACAACCCATATGCAATTAACAGATCAAATTTGTACTGAGGATATGCTAAATGGTTTTGTGTTTGAAAATTATATTCAATTAACAGGGATATACAATTAAGAGATATCCAATTAAGTGGGCTTCACTGTATAGATAATGGAAGCCTATTTTGCCCTGACTAATACCTCCTTCCCAGTTCATTTGTGAATTTGTCCATTGAACAACGGTTCATCAACACAGTTTTCTTGTACAGCTATCCACAAGGTATTTAACTTCATGTTTATTATAAATTAATAATCAAATCATCATTCTACGGCTTCTTTATTTCATAAAAAAAACTCTCCGTTCAATTTTTTTGCCCGCAACTCGACACCATTGGAACAACAATGATGACGTGACATTTCATTGCTACTACGCAGTGCGTTGTTCTTGTGCTGCAGACGACAGAACAGAAGAATGGATGTGGGCTATAATGTAAGAGCCTTCCCTGCAAAACAATTGTTGCACCCCTGTCCTTGAGTTCTATTTATTGTCAAGGCACAACCAACTTCTCCGAACTTTAATAAATGAAAGAGTCAATGACTCTGTAGCTCAACTTGGATATGACAGGAATTAGTACTTGCTGTGACCAAGACAACTGAATAATGAATATGACAGGAATTAGTATTTGTTTTGGCCCAGTCAACAATAATAAAAGAATTACAAGGTGACTGTAATGGACTACAGATTAAGACCAATCATTGTAGATTATTATTTTTGTGTGGAAATTTTCAGTCCCAAACAAAATATTTTCAGACTAAAATTTTTTCTTCTTCTTCTTAAAATTGACCAAAATGCATCAAAACACAAAAAACTAATTTCTGGATTTTGGTCCAAAATTTTCTAAGTCCCACCCGGACTCCAAATTTTCAGTGTAAAAAAAATTTTTTTTTTTTTTGTCTTAAAATTGACCAAAACGCATAAAAAACCAAAAAACTAATTTCCGGATTTTGGTCCAAAATTTTTTAAGTCCCACCCGGACCCCTAATTTGCATAATTTATTCACGAGAAAAACTCTGTATTATATGTAATGTATCCCATGGTACTAAACATTCATACAAAAATTTATTCAAATCAGATCTTTCATTTGGAAGTTCTGCGCAAAAATCTGATTGCACTTAATTTTGAACAAAATGGCTGCTAGCGGCCATCTTGAATTTCAGACTGGACCCCAAAACACTCCTTCTCATCCCACAGTGATAACAAATGTACCCAAGAAGTTTCGTGAAGATCGGTTCATAAATACGGCCTCTAGCCCGAGCTGTATTGGGATTTGCACTCACAGTGCTGAAAGTAACACTAAATAAATCAAAGTTAGCCTAATTTGCATAATTTATGCACAAGAAAAAAACCTGTAATATATGTAATGTATCCCATGGTACTAAACATTCATACAAAAAATTATCCAAATCAGAGCTTTCATATGGAAGTTCTGTACAAAAAACAGATTTCGGCATCGTCGGTACAAAATGGCTGCTGGCAGCCATCTGGAATTTGGGACTGCACCCAAAAACACTCGTTCTCGTCCCACGGTCATAACAAAGGTACCCAAGAAGTTTCGTAAAGATTGGTTCATAAATACGGCCTCTAGCCCGAGCCATAGCAGCTTGGCACTTACAGCTCTGAAAGTAACACTAAATAAATCAAAGTTAGTCTAATTTGCATAATTTACGCACGAGAAAAAAACCCGTATTATATGTGATGTATCCCATTGTACTATACATTTATACAAAACTTTATTCAAATCAGAACTTTCATACAGAAGTTCTGTACAAAAAACTGATTTTTGCATCATCGGTACAAAATGGCCACTGGCAGCCATCTTGAATTTCGGACCACACCCAAAAACACTCATTCCCGTCCCAGGGTCATAACAAAGGTACCCAAGAAGTTTCGTAAAGATTGGTTCATAAATGCGGCCTCTAGCCCGAGCCATAGCAGCTTGGCACTTACAGCTCTGAAAGTAACACTAAATAAATCAAATTCAGTCTAATTTGCATAATTTACGCACGAGAAAAAAAACCCGTATTATATGTGATTTATCCCATGGTACTAAACATTTGTACAAAACTTTATTCAAATCAGAACTTTCATACAGAAGTTCTGTACAAAAAACTGATTTTTGCATCATCGGTACAAAATGGCCGCTTTCGGACCACACCTAAAAACACTCGTTCCCGTCCCAGGGTCATAACAAAGGTACACAAGAAGTTACGTAAAGATCGGTTCATAAATACGACCTCTAGCCCGAGCCATAGCCAATTGTTGACAGATGGACAGATGGACAGATGGACAGACGGACGGACGGACGGACAGACGGACGACGGGCCATGACAATAGCTCAAATTTGACTTCGTCAAAGTTGAGCTAAAAACTGGTGGTTAATTTAAGACAGCGCTACCTTGTTGTCCGAAGTTTAAAATTCAGGAAGCTTTGAACGGAATATGTATAGACGGGCAGAAAGAGTATTAGATCTAGGCTATAAGCCTATGACAGACATAGAGGGGTGAGAGTGATCTCATGGCCTGTATAAAAAAGGAAATTCTATTGCATTTCTTTTTTACAATGCCAGTTAGGAATCGTGACATTGACAACATTTAAATTTAATGCTGAACAACATTAATCATAATAGTGTATTAGGCCCACTACATGCTGATTGAAGCGTAGAGGGGGGGTGGGGGGATGAATGGGTTGGGAGTGGCGATGCTTGTTGTAGGCACATATTCAGATGAAGCACTTGGCCGATTAAGATATCTCGGGGTCTCAATAAAAATCTTTTCCGGAGACACTTTCTAAAAATGAAAGTGTCAATGACACTGTAGCTCAACTTGACAAACTTGAACTTGGTAAGTTATAAATGAAATGGCAAAATTGAAGATCATTGGGACCAATGTCAGTTTTTTTACCAAAGAAAATCGATGGCTCCCATCTAGAGGCCTCCCCAAACAAGCATGCCAGGTTTCAAAGCAATCCGATCATAAATGTGCCCTGTAGGGTGTACAAAAGGAAAATATTGTGGTCTGACTAGACTAAATTCTAAGAACGTTGGCCGTAGCTCCCATCTAGAGGTCACCGTAAATAAGCATACCAGGTTTCAAAGCAATCTAATCATAAATGAGCCCTGTAGGGTGAGCCAAAGGGAAACACTGTGGTCTGAATAAACTAAGTTCTAAGAATGTTGGCTGCGGCAACATTTTTTGATGGAAATTGAAGAAAATCGATAGCTCCCATCTAGAGGTCACCCCAAACAAGCATGAAAGGTTTCAAAGCAATCCGATCATAAATGTGCCCTGTAGGGTGTGCCAAAGGGAAATATCGAGTCTTCTGACTAAACCAAGTTCTAAGAACGTTGGCCGCGGCAACATTTTTTGATGGAAATTGAAGAAAATCGATAGCTCCCATCTAGAGGTCTCCCCAAACAAGCATACCAGGTTTCAAAGCAATCAAATCATAAATGTGCCCTGTAGGGTGTGCCAAAGGGAAATATTGTGGTCTGACTAAACTAAGTTCTAAAAACGTTGGCCGCAGCAACATTTTTTGACAGAAATTGAAGAAAATCGACAGCTCCCATCTAGAGGTCTCCCCAAACAAGCATACCAGGTTTCAAAGCAATCTGATCATAAATGGGCCCTGTAGGGTGTGCCAAAGGGAAATATTGAGGTCTGACTGAATTAAGTTCTACGAACGTTGGCCATGGCAACATTTTTTGCCGGAAATTGATGAAAATCGATAGCTCCCATCTAGAGGTCACCCTAAATAAGCGTATCAGGTTTCAAAGCAACCAAATCATAAATGTGCCCTGTAGGGTGTGCCAAAGGGAAATATTGTGGTTTGACTAAACTAAGTTCTAAGAACGTTGGCCGCGTCAACATTTTTTGACGGAAATTGAAGAAAATCGATAGCTCCCATCTAGAGGTCATCCCAAACAAGCATACCAAGTTTCAAAGCGATCTAATCATAAATGCGACCTGTGAGGTGTGCCAAAGGAAATTGTGGACGTACGTACTAACATACTAACATACTAACGTACGTACGTACGTTAGTACGCCGACGGACGAGAAGTGATGGCAATAGCTCAGCTTGACTTTGTCAAGTTGAGCTAAAAAAAAAGAAAAACCTTTCTAGAAAACCCACTGCAGGTATTTGTGTGTGTGTTTGGGAGTCGGTGGGGAGGCAAGGCCAGCTTTTGGGGGAGTGCCGTTCCCCTTGACCCCTTCTACTTGCTGCTGCAAACGTTCTCCCTCCTCAATTGCCAAACTTGAACTGACTACATCAAAAATTACCTGTTACTTGCATGATGAGTGAAACGTAAAACTAGAAGCTGGTGAATGCGGGGCAGGGGGGGGGGGGGGGCACAGACTATTCAGATGCGGCGCTTGGTGGATGAAGATCAACAGCCCTCTGTCTTATTAACAGCCTTCGATTTTTGGGCCGGTAATAAACCCTCAGGCTTTTATTCATTCCTCTCGGGCCGGTAGTAAATCATAACGCCTTCAAAACTCATGGTATTGTTATATTACTGGAAGGTATCTTCAGAATCTGTAGTTTATGTAAACTTGGCTGCTCGTAGTTACTGGCTTTCTTGCCTCTAGATTCATGGATAAGCCTATTTCGACTTTTTCCCAATTAAAACAAAAATTATACATATCTGGCCAAACCACGGTCGGCCCAGGGATTTGTAGAGCCCTCCCCACGGGAACCCTGAGAAGCAACATGGGCAACATGGATTATTAATGCTTCCCCTGGTCTTGAGTTGATACTCATGTTGTGGTCATGATTATTAGCCATTGTGCAAAAATTTGTGACCTTAAACACCAATAAATTAAATAAATTGTCTAGAGCCACCCCCCCCCCCCCCCCCAGGTGGGGGTCATATGCCTATATCGGGGGAATGTTGGGTGCCACTCCTAGATTGCGGGGCATTTACAAAGTCAAATAACCTGAGAGAAGGAAATAAGCAACACTAATGAGGTGTATAAATGGGGGTAGACTTTATTTATTTATTTAAATTTTTCGTTTGAACTAACTGTAACATCAGCTGCACATTTTCTGCACATGCAGATTCTGCTGCAGACATGTCCAATAATGAAACTTGTACTTCTTTTTTCTTATAAACAGCATAAAACATACAACTGCAGTCTAAAAATTCACCGACTATCACTGTAAAGAAGATGACAAGAACTTCATCTGTTTCAACATTATGCAATCATTTTAGATGGTATTTTCAGACATCAGAAATGTTACGTCATCATTGTTGTTCCAATGACATCGAGTCGGGGGCTAAAAAGTCGATCGGAAAGTTTTTTTTATCAAATAAAGAAGCCATAGAATGATGATTTGATTATTAATTTATGATAAACATGAAGTTAAATACCTTGTGGATAGCTGTACAAGAAAACTGTGTTGATGAATCTTTGTTCAATGGACAAATTCACAAATGAACATGGAAAGGGGTATCGGTCAGGGCAAAATAGGCTTTCATTACTTGTCTATATTATATAGACCTACTGTATGTGTAACACGGGGTAAGGACTGACGTGGTGCATTCATTGTTATTGATGAAAAAAGTGGTTGCAGCCATAACTTCCAGTAACCGTGATAGCACACCTCTACTTGAAATTCGAATGCAGACAAAAAATGGCGTTTACAAAACTTACACGAAAACTGAAGATCATAACTGCCAACAGTCACAACAGTCCCTCGATTTCCTTCCATCAATTGAGGTTGTACATTAGCAACAGAATCGTTTAGCAGTTTCCGAACCATGGTCTGTGGAGGAGCTTGAAAATTCATGTCCTGTACACCAATTTTCATGTTATGGATGGAATGAGAAACATTATTGGGATCCTTTATGTGAGCTGTAAAACAGTAAGAAAATGTTTTTAAAACATCTACATGTGCAGTACCAGCCGAAATAAATTGTTAGATAAAGATTCGAATAGTTCTGACAGATTTCTCCTGGGTTGAAAATTAAATGAAAACTGCATATAAATATTTCATTATTTTATTTCATTATACAGTTAAAACTAGAAGTCCTGTCATGAAAAGCGCCCAAATAGCACGTTGATATGCACGTTAATGTGCGCGTTATGGCCCAAGTAAAGCTATCAAATTCTGTACATATGGCCTGTGCACAAGCAATGTTTCAGCCAATGGACCTCCGGGTAACCCTGAGGTCCATTGGCAGAAACATTGCATGTGTTTGCTATGAGTAACCAGGAGAACCTGTCGTGCTTTGGATGCCATTCGATATGGCAAATGCGCGCAATTTCAACGTGCAATTAAGCCTAGATAAGTGCACTATTCGTGACAGGACTTCTAGTTTTAACTGTAGATACTACTAATGTACAGTTTATATTTAATTGCAATTTATTTACTAGTATGGTACTGTTATCAGAATAAGAGGCCCCACAGGGCCTGAAGCGCTCACCTTGAACAGAACATGATATAAAGGCCACAAATGAATCTACAGTTAAAACTAAAAGTCCTGTCCTGAAATGCGCACAAATAGCACGTCGATATGCGCGTTAATCTACGCGATATGACCATAGTAACGCTATCAAATTCCTTAAATATGGCCTGTGCACAAGCAATGTTTCAGCCAATGGACCTCCGGGTAACCCGGAGGCCCATTGGCAGAAACATTGCCCGTGTTTGCTATGAGTAACCAGGAGAACCTGCCGTGCTTTGGGTGTCATTCGATATGGCAATTGCGCGCAATTCATACGCGCAATTAAGCCTAGATAAGCGCACAGTTCGTGACATGACTTCTAGTTTTAACTGTACATTAAGCAATCAATCTCCATAGGATCCATTGTCAATCCTTGTGCCCCTCAGTAGTGACTAAAATAGTCCAAGCATCATGCCTTTCCTTCAGTTAATCATAATGTACAAAGTTGAGCTCCCCTATGGAACCCCTTGATAAACAACCTTTGAGGATTAATCTTAGTTACACACCTGTAGAGGGTACCTAATAAACATGGCTTCTTATAAAATTAACTTGAAATTATGTTTCTATTTTTAGCACACATTGATTCCCACGATAGCTAGAGTGTAGGGCTAATTTTTTTTTTTTAATATCTGTTTCCCACTTATGCTGCATAATAAAAATTTTAAAATCAGACTAAGAGTTCTGAGTGGTGAACTAGAGATGTTGTAGACCAAATATGAAAGGATTCTGACTGGTGGATCTGAAGAAGATTTTTAAAGAAATTTCCTTATGTTGGTCTAAGTTGAAATTTGGGCTACAATAGGGAGCCCAAATATGAACCCAGGGGCCCAATTTGAACAAAACTCTTTCCCCTCCAATTACAAAGGCAAAAATAGCTTCACTAACTTCCTTTGAACAAACCTGAATCTACACCTCAAAAGGAATCTCCATACCAAATATCAAGTCATTGTATCTGCTGGTTCATGAGATTTTTTAAAAATTTTGGAGCATTTTCCCCCACCCCCTCCCTATGGGGCTGGGCAAGTTGAGTTGAACAAAAATGCAATGCCCCCTCAGCACCATCACTCACACAAAATTTCACTTGAATTGGCCCAGCTGTTTTGTCAGAGAAGCCCAAAACATGATGTTGATGGACGATGGACGGAGAGCGATTAGATGAGCTCTGCTTGACTTCGTCATGGTGAGCTAAAAAGCCAGCTTTTCTGCGATTCGATCGAGACACCTTTACACCAAGAGGCCGAGTTTTCATAAATAACATAATGCAAAATCAAGAAGACATCAAAAGAAACCAAACGAAATTAGCAAATCAAATCCAATGTCCTCGTATTTCTTTTTCAACAGGTGTGACTCTATAGTGTAGCAGGGAGGTGAATGGACACAACATTTTGTCTGGATCACGACTCTGCTATGATGACATCAAAATCTGTCTGCTTTGATGATCATAGAACTGTATTTTTTTCTTTCTTATACATGTACATGTATAAGGCCATGGTTAATTAATTTAATTCTCGGTTTAGCGTTATTCACCTCATTTTGTTTTTTGCCCTCCAAAATAATGCATTTTCTTTATTATTGGCTTGGCAAATGGGTTACCTCCTTAAAAGGGCCAGGAGAATATACCATTTTATGTTTCTTCCACATCGATTGAAATGCCAGATTATTGCCTCATTTTTGCCAGATTGCTATAGCAATCTGGCAATAATGAGGCAATAGTCTGGTGTTATTAAAGATAAAATGTTGACTAATGGTACATTTTATTATCGGCTGTCCTACATATAACCTTGGCCATTGAAACTTTTACTTTCTGAGACAACCCACACATGCCAGGATGCAGAGTGTAAGTGCAAAATGAGAAAATATGCATCTTGTGGAAAGGGATGTATTACACCATTTCCCCATGAGGATATAATTAATAATTAATAATAACCTCATTCTGCATTTTGTTCTGATAACCTGGAATAATGCTAAACTGAAAATTAACTAACCATGGCCTGTACATCTTTCTAATATATAAATGCGAATGCCTGTATCTATATCTCTCTCTCTCTCTCTCTGTCTTTGTTCCGGGTGAACTCCTCTGTTTCTGGACCGATCGATCTCAAATTTTCTACACAGGGGGTAATTCGTCCCTGCGAGTAACATGGGATGGGTGCCATGCCCATGCGGGGTGACCTTGACCTTGAAATTGATGACCTTGACTTTTTATTTCGAAAAAGACTGGGCCGATCAGGCTAAAATTTCATATGTGCGGGTATATTGACCCATCGATCATTTTGACTTTATCGGGGTGCCCGCGCTGGGTGACCCTGACCTTGAAACTGGTGACCTTGACCTTTTATTTCGAAAACGGCTGGGCCGATCGGTATAAAATTTCATATGTGCGGGTATACTGACCCATCGATCATTTTGACTTTATCGGGGTGCCCGCGCGGGGTGACCTTGACCTTCTATTTTGAAAACGGCTGCAACGCTGGGTATCACCCGCTAGTAATATATAAATGCGAATGTCTGTGTCTCTCTATCTTTGTTCTGGGTGAACTCCTCTGTTTCTCGATCGATCGATCTCAAATTATGTACTCAGGAGTAATTCGTCCCTGTGAGTAACATGGGATGGGTGCTGTGCCCACGAGGGGTGACCTTGACCTTGAAATTGATGACCTTGACCTTTTATTTCTAAAAACGGCTGGGCCGATAGGGCTAAAAATTTCATACGTGTGGGTATAATGACCCATCAATCATTTTGACTTTATCGGGGTGCCCGTGCAGGGTGACCTTGACCTTGAAATTGGTGATCTTGACCTTCAATTTCGAAAACGGCGGAGCCGATCATATCTAAGGGTATATTGATATAACCATCTTCTCCCATGCAACGCCGGGTATTCACCCGCTAGTCTTAATATATAAACGCAAATGTCTGTGTCCATCTCTCTCTCTATCTTTGTTCTGGGTGAACTCCTCCATTTCTCGACCAATCCATCTCAAATTTTGTACACGGGGGTAATTCGTCCCTGCGAGTAACATGGGATGGGTGTCGTGCCCATGTGGGGTGACGTTCTGATTCTCGCTTGAATTTTATCCACACAGACTAGGCATATTCTTGTGCTAGTATTGACCTGTTCACATCCACTAAATCTCTGCACAGGAAACCATAGCCTACCTTTTGTTTCCAAATTTTCATTTTTCTTTTATTTGAGGAGGGGGCGGGGGGTTAATTTCTGTTCTTATAAGAACATGTAACTTTGTGTTGTATTTGGAATTACAGATACAGTTAAAACTAGAAGTCCTGTCATGAACTGTGCGCTTATCTAGGCTTAATTGAGCGTAGGAATTGCGTGCAATTGCCATATCGAATGGCGTCCAAAGCACGGCAGGTTCTCCTGATTACTCATAGCAAACACGGGCAATGTTTCTGCCAATGGACCTCCGGGTTACCCGGAGGTCCATTGGCTGAAACATTGCTTGTGCACAGGCCATATTTACAGAATTTGATGGCCTTACTATGATCATATCGCGTAGATTAATGTGCATATCGACATGCTATTTGTGCGCATTTCAGGACAGGACTTTTGGTTTTAACTGTATGGATATACCCTTGATCTACGGATGCGTTTCGCCTGTAAAGTTAACTTCAATGTCACTGAACTTTCAATAAATTGGAACTTTTCGAAATCAGTGCCAAATCTCAACTTCCTGTCAGTCACAGTATTTTTTATTTCTGTTTCCGATTTAATTGCATGTGGGACTATACTGCCTATACTGCCTCAGACTGGACGTTTTCATTCTCATCACACATTAGAAGTTGAATAATATTGCTTTTTTAAATTTGAAACTGCCCTCCTGAGATTTTCAAAAAGACAGGCCTTATTGTGATCATTCCAGTCAAATTGTGGCAGTTCTGAACCAACACTTATAATGTTGTCTTTGAAGGTCTCTCATTTTAGAAATTGGGGCCTGCCGCATTCCCTCAGTGGGAAATTCGGCCCAGCGACCTCCCTCTGCACAATCATAAATCAGAAAAAGGTGGAAGATTGGAAAATGTTTTGAAAGTACTAGCCGTAGAAATCACTCCGTTGTTGGTCCGATTTCCAGTTGGGGTAATGCGGAGGGCTCGCTAAGTCAAGGTCATAAGTTTCTCTATTTACCCATTCTTCTTTCTCTTATATTTTGAGCTCCATTCACATAAATCTGTTTTCAACTTATGCTTATACTCAGCTGTTTATTGATAATTTATTGAACTCAACAATGTGTACATATGTTAAAAGTTTGAATCAAAATTTTGGATTATCACAGCTGTATGACTGTCATCTCGTATCTATTTATGTGTAATTACAATATGAGTGGAAACGACCTTATATAAGCTATCAGCTTTTTGTCGAATCCACATACATCATTATACTGTTTCATGTATATTCTGAAAGTTGGAAATAAATATTGTTTAAAGTAAATATTAACACTTAGATGTGAGTCTTCCATGGAAGATGTGTGTCGCCTGGCGTTTCAGACAGAATTCTAAGTGGAAAACGGACATAACTCTGGAAAAAGTACAGCGGATCAAACAATAAAATAGGAGGTGCACAATGCCATTATGTGATAAAGAATCACTGAAAGTTTCATCAAAATCCATTCATAGGTTAAAAAGGAGTGGCGGATAAGAGAAAGTGTGATGCGGACGACGCAAGACGACAGGGCATAACTCTGGAAAAAATACAGCGGATCAAAAAATAAAATAGGAGGTGCACAATTCCATTATGTGATAAAAAATCACTGAAAGTTTCATCAAAATCCATTTATAGGTTAAAGAGGAGTGGCGGATAAGAGAAACTGTGATGGGGACGACGTGGACGACGACGCGGACAATGCAAGACGACAAAAGTAATCCCTATATGTCGCTCCTCACTTCGTAGGGCGGCGACATAAAAAGACAGGCCTGCTTATGTACCAACAGGTCGAGATTTCATAAATAAATATTGCAAAATCAGGACTGAATCACGATAAAGAAATGAAAATATCATTTCAGAATAAAATGTTCTTGTATTTTTTTCCTTCCTGTGATATTTTGCAGTGCTGGGAGTAAGTAAGCAGAAGATGATATTAACTGGATCGCAACGGGGGTCACGATCCTGTCGAAATTCTCTTACCCACTTTTGTGATCACAGTACTGTACAGTTAAAACTAGAAGTCCTGTCACGAACTGTGCGCTCATTTAGACTCAATTGCGTGTAGGAAATGCACGCAATTGCCATATGGAATGGCATCCCAATCACGACAGGTTCTCCTGGTTACTCATAGCAAACACAAGCAATGTTTCTGCCAATGGACCTCCAGGTTACCCGGAGGTCCATTGGCTGAAACATTGCTTGTGCACAGGCCATATGTACAGAATTTGATAGCTTTACTTGGGCCATAACGCGTACATTAACGCGCATATCAACGTGCTATTTGTGCGCATCTCACGACAGGACTTCTAGTTTTAACTGTAGATAAGCAGAAGATGATATTAAATAGATCGCAACGGGGGTCACGATCCTGTCGAAATTCTCTTATCCACTTTTGTGATCACAGTACTGTAGTTAGAAAAAGGGACGTCCCGCTTGATAGATTTGATCAATTATTTTGACTGGCCCCAGTCAACTCCCTGTCTAAAGTCATGTCCAATCTGAAAAAAGTTACTCGTTCCACGATATATTTGACCTGTTTTAGTGTTGAAAAGTTTTTAATTGGTCAAGGGTATGTAAAACTCTATGTTTAAACTGTCAGATGACATCAATATCTCGATTGTAAATTCACACGTTTGTTTTTCCTATCAGTTTGAATAAGGCAGGTACAGTACGTGGAGAGTGTTTTATCACTACATCACCCGTGGAGTGGAGATTCCACCCAAGCAATAATTGCAAATTTGTTGCAAAGCATAACAAGCGCAAGCAAATTTTCAGCCAGTGGACCTCGGGTTAAACCCGGAGGTCCATTGACTGAAACATTGCTTGTGCTTTTAGTCGATATACAGTTAAAACTAGAAGTCCTGTCACGAACTGTGCGCTTATCGCGGCTTAATTGCGCGTAGGAATAGAGCGCAATTGCCATAAAGAATGGCATCCAAAGCACAGCAGGTTCTCACTGTTACTCATAGCAAACGCAGGCAATGTTTCTGCCAATGGACCTCCGGGTTACCTGGAGGTCCATTGGCTGAAACATTGCTTGTGCACAGGCCATATGTACAGAATTTGATAGCCTTACTATGGTCATAACGCGTAGATTAACGCGCAAATCGACGTGCTATTTGTGCACATTTCATGACAGGACTTCTAGTTTTAACTGTATACAAAATTTGAAAGTTATAGTTTGGGTGATAAATCCACTCTGCAGGTGATTTAGTTACAATCCACTCTCCACGTACTGTAGATATCTTCCAAGTCAGCAAGTTCAGTACCTTGTCCCTTTACACCATTTTTCATGATCTTTAGCAAATGTATGTCAAACACCTCTGCACTTACTGTTTATATTCTCCCTCCCCCTTAGAACATAGCCAACTTAGCCAAGAGCACATTAATTTAATACTTTAACTGTGCTACTCAAGAATATTTAATCAGTAGCAACCAAGTTATAAATATAGTAAGCTGAATTTCAGTTTTTCTATTAACAGCTAATCTGTTTTCCACAAAGATGTGGTGGTGACGTAGTGGCATTTTCAGAAGCATTGTCACTGGCATTCACCAAACAGAGGGCAAACCCTCACATTTTTGGCACTGCATTGAGTGATCAAGATACAAACCATTTGTCACATACTGTATATGGGAACAGGACAACCCGCCCCAGGGACAGCCCGTCCCAAACCGACTGGGACAACCCACACCAAGTGATATTGGAGGTGCGCAGACAAAATGCCAATGGACAAAATAGAGCCAGCCGTGAGGGCGCACATGGAATAAGGTGAGGTAAGTTCTCGGCACTAGAACATTTAGAGCTTTAAGCTGGATGTTTGGTTTAACTTTTTTTTAACCGTTGCATTTGTGTGACAAATGCCCAAATTTCCGACAGTTGTAACACTGAACGGGTTTCGGAAGTACACAAACTTCCTCTGTTTCATAATTTTTGCTCTTGATGTATACCCCTTTGCTTATTACAGTATAAATTCAATTTCGTTACTCTATTGATAGAGCTGTAGGTTTTTAAATTTCTTGTTCGGTTTCAGTTTTGGTTTTTCAGGTGGAGTAAAACCTTGGTTCGGTTCGTTTTTTTCATGAGGCCAAGTAAAATTCAATAAAACTCATTCTTATGTCCGGAGTCATAACTGAATGGTAGTGAAATCGAGTGAAACTCAATGAATGTCCGAAATAAGCTATAATACATGAAGAATCAGGAAGGCCAATATAATAATAACCTAAATATGCAGAACTTTTATTGTGCTTGGCCATTTTTCGAGGTCTGACACCTACACGCATCTTGAGGAAAGCTGCCAACACAACTAAACTGAAATGTGGGAAATTCACAGAATGTAGCCTTCTCAGAGTAGTGAGAGTACCCAGACACTGCCATTGGCAGTGTCTGGGTACTCTCACTACTCTGGAATGGCTATTCTGTGAATTTCTGCAGCAAGAGAGTATTTAATAAAAAACGAAAACCCTCAGATTTAGTACTGAAATGGTTAACCGGATAACCGGTTTGAAACCGGTTACCCATCTAACCGATTAAAAAAACATCAACCGGTTATCCAAAATATCGATAGTGATCGTCATTCCACGGTTAAAACGTTGTAAATCTTCCGCTTCCTCTTCGAGATATATTACACCTCCAAGCAGCGCTATATATATTGAGAAATAATCGACTTTGGCGTTCAAGACTTCGTAAATGATCGGCAATTCCCGTGAGTATTGATTAACCGCAGAAGCCATTCTGTAGTATGTATACAAACGAACGTTGTCGAGTTCATTTGTATACACACTACGGAATAGTTTCTGAGAATACTGCTTTCCAATTCCTATAGTTCTGATCCCTGATTCGGTGAAATAATGGCTACAGTTAGCCGGATATCATCCGGTTATAGCTCTTGGTTAGTCGGTTGTGTAAATGAGCCAATCGTTTCAGCGCTACTCAGATAACGGGATGTCGACGGTTTCGGCTTTCGTTTTTTTTTTTAAAAACTAAAAACCTCGGTTCGGTTTCGGTTAACCTACAGCTCTATCTATTGAATTTAATAAGCAGAATGAAGAATGTCAGAAGTCTTCACTACTGCCAACAGGAATAATTCAAAGAGAAGCAACATGATGATTGTTAACAGCTAAAACAACACATTTATTGTCTTAGTCTTAGATAAGGAAAAAGATCAACGTTGTGATGAATCCACATTACGCTAAAACAACATGTCTTGTCATTTGATTTTTGCACATCAAACAAATATCATTCCTCTTAGAGGGTCTCTCTCCAGAAACAAGAGGCCCCAGGGGCCTGAGGGCGCTCACCTGACATGGTAGTCTAAATATCAAAACAGGGACTTGACTTGAATAAGCTACATACGCCCCTTCCTAAGAAAAGCATATACCAACTAGATGAAGCGATTGTGCCAACACAATACACAGGATATTCCTTCTATTTTCAGTTCCTGCACATTTACGTCCCAAAATTGAGATAAACGCATAAAAAACAGATTTTTTTCCCAAACAAAATATTTTCAGCCTAAAATCTTTTTTTCTTCTTAAAACACACAAAAAATCAAAAAAACTAATTTCCGGATTTTGGTTCAAAATTTTCTCTAAGTCCCACCCAGACCCCAAATTTTCGGTGTAAAAAAAAAAAAAAATTTGTCTTAAAACTGACCGAAACGCATCAAAAAACAAAAAAAAATTCCTGATTTTTGTCCAAAATTTGTAAGTCCAGAACGGGGGTTGCGGACGATTCGGACCTTGGACCTTGGATGATTCGGACCCTGGACGATTCGGACCTTGGACGATTCGGACCTCGAGTATTGGACGATTCGGACCTCAAGTGTTGGACGATTCGGACCTCGAGTCTTGGACGATTCGGACCTCGAGTGCAGACGAATGAATGAATGAAATGCTTCGGACGAATTTTTTAATTTTTATGATTGTTGTTGAGTGTTTACTGTATGTGTTTCTATCTTACAGTTAAAACTAGAAGTCCTGTCACGAATAGTGCGCTTATCTAGGCTTAATTGCGCGTTGGAATTGCGCGCAATTGCCATATCGAATGGCACCCAAAGCACGGCAGGTTCTCCTGGTTACTCATAGCAAACACATGCAATGTTTCTGCCAATGGACCTCCGGGTTACCCGGAGGTCCATTGGCTGAAACATTGCCTGTGCACAGGCCATATGTACAGAATATGATAGCTTTAATTGGGTCATAACGTGCACATTAACGCGCATATCAACGTGCTATTTGTGCACATTTCGTGACAGGATTTCTAGTTTTAACTGTATCTTTTGTATATTTTTATGAACACGTGCCCTTTGTGAACTTATTTTATGTCAGTTTGTTTAATATATTTCTGTATGTTCTTTTGTGTTTCAAAAACACAACTTTTGTTATAACAACATAATGGTAAGCGATTAGTAATCAAGTGGTGATTATTGTTTATGTGATAGGTGTGTGTGTGTGTGTTTGATGAACCACTCATCGGTGGTGAATACAAAGTGATCATCATCAAGTGTAATTAATGTGCTATCTAAACACATGGCTTCTTGTGACTATATATGCTGGCTGAAATGTCTTTTGGCATACCAATTTCTCATGATCATCATGGATAGTGACAACCCTTGCACCTCATGTAGGAAGACAGTTAGGCCAAGGCAGGAAGCAATACAATGTGACAACACACAGTGCGGAATGTGGACACACAGAACATGTAGTACAGGTAAATATCTTTGCATAATCTTCCTTCATTGATTTCATTTGGACTTAATATAGTATTAACATAGATACATGTAACAGTAATTAAATTTATTTATTTATTGGTGTTTAAGGTCACATTTTAAGTCTAACCAAACGTTTATCCCATGTCCCCAATTCCCTGGGGTTCCCGAGCCGAAACAATAACTTTATTTATGCATAAACTATACCAAAGCCATATAAATACATTTCCGTTCATTTTTAATATTTTTAGGTATTGACAGAAACGTCTACAGAGCAGCTGTGCGGGAGCGCCGAGAAATACCTTTCACATGTCAACGTTGTCGGAGTATTTCCCAGCTCAGCAATATTGAAGATGCCACAATGGCTGTAGAGTCTAATGCACCTGGACCCCTAGAGAGCACCAGCACATCAGAGACCTCCATTCCAGTAGGACAATTTGATGTGCAGTTCAACTTGTCTTCAAATAGCACGTTCGATGTCACCAGAGATCAAAGATCAATAAGACCAGAAACAAACGAGAATTAAGTAGACATAAGTTGCTTAATATAACTTGGATAAAGTGTTTTGTCTGAAAAACATAACTTATGAGCCCTCATCGAGGGGTCATACGGTATGTTTTTCAAACAAAAAAAATGAAAACTTAAATGTGATTTTTGTATATTTACCGCTGGTCTGATTTTGCCGTTATGTTGGATAAAGTGTAATAAATTATTGTTTTTGTCTGAAAAACATAACTTATGACCCCTCATCGAGGTGTCATACGCTATGTTTTTCAAACAAAAAAAATGAAAACTTAAATGTGATTTTTGTATATTTACTGCTGGTCTGATTTTGCTGTTATGTTGGATAAAGTGTAATAAATTATTGTTTTTGTCTGAAAAACATAACTTATGACCCCTCATCGAGGGGTCATACGCTATGTTTTTCAAGCAAAAAAAATGAAAACTTAAATGTGATTTTTGTATATTTACTGCTGGTCTGATTTTGCCGTTATGTTGGATAAAGTGTAATAAATTATTGTTTTTGTCTGAAAAACATAACTTATGACCCCTCATCGAGGGGTCATACGCTATGTTTTTCAAACAAAAAAAATGAAAACTTAAATGTGATTTTTGTATATTTACCGCTGGTCTGATTTTGCCGTTATGTTGGATAAAGTGTAATAAATTATTGTTTTTGTCTGAAAAACATAACTTATGACCCCTCATCTTTTTATTTTCAGTTCTATTGCTGATGACACCGTTCGAGAAGCCGCTGTAGACCTAGAGGCAGAGGTTACTTATGAGGTGGTAGAGACTGGTTCTGAGTGAGGTAAAAGAAAGCTAGTTGCAAGTGATGGCTACAGTTACGTCCATAAACGAGTCCAGAAGAATGGAACTATTGTTTAGCGTTGCAGCGGAAAATCAGAAGGATGCCCAGTAGTTATAAACCAAAGTGAAAGGTTGTTTCAAAAGAACACACGTATGCATACTCATCCAGCAAAACCAGGCATTACAACGGCTGTAAATATTAAGGCAGATGTCAAGCAAGAGACCAAAATATCCCAATGACCTTACATTCATCTTGAATGAGGAATACTTACACTCTACCATACCAGAGGCATTCTTCAGAGCAGACATCAGCGTTGGAGATCGACGTCATTTGATTTTCGCAACCGACAAGAAGCTGGAGCTCCTATCTAAAGCAAAGATATGGTTTATAGACGGAACGTTTAAAGTGGTAAAAGACCCCTTCTACCAACTGCTGTCGATCCACTCATTCATCAAATCTGGAGACGATATGAAACAGCTACCACTATGTTATATCATAATGTCTGGTAAAAGAAAAAAGGACCATAGGAAAGTATTGGTGAAGGTATTGGAGTTGCTATCAACATCAACAGAGGTGGAGTCGTTTGTTGTAGACTACGAAAGTGGCATATGGCTGGCATTGAAACAAGTCTTCGAAGAACCAGAAATCCATGGGTGTGCTTTTCACTTTGGGCAAGCACTATGGCATAAAGTCCAAGAATCTGGTCTGCAGACAGCTTACACTAGCAAGGATGATACACAAAGTTGCTGAGGAAAGTATTTGCCCTGCCATTCCTTCCTGTAGATGATATCCCCGAAGCTTTTGACCATCTGAAAGAAAAAGTCCACCAGAACTGAACCAATTCATGGCATACGTAGAAGCAACATGGTTCCAGAACCCAGTATGGGACGTCCCTTCATGGTCAGTATTCAACAGAAGTATAAGAACCAACAACGACGTGGAGGGGTGGCACAATCGCCTTAACAAGAGAGCAAAAAAAGCAAATTTGCCATTTTATCTTCTCAAAAATCTTCTCTACTCAGAGAGCAGTGATATTCCCACCAGAGTAAAGATGGTTAGTGAAGGAAAGTTGCGAAGAAATCAGAGAAAGAAAACAAGACAAACCGAGGGAAAACTGATGCAGCTTTGGGAAGATTATAACAACCAGGTGATTTCAACCAATAGACTTTTAAAAAGTTGTGCAAAACTGTATGCTCCATGTTAATTGTGTGGCGATTGTGCAAAATTATGCTTCATATTAGTTGTATGCTAGGGCTATGAATCTCCATTTTCGTTTGTTTATTATATTACCATTTGTATTTCTCATTTATCACTACGATATTTGTGTGACGATTTTTGTAAATTAAACTGGCCGTTTTTGGCAGTTACTTTGTGTAAAACGAGTAATAAACTGTTATATGAGACTGTCAATTTAAAATAAAATAATTGAATGTTAACGTCCCTTGTTATCTGTATTTTACAAACCCTTGAAAATATCCACCTTTGTTTAGTTCCAAGACCCACTTGGTTTCAAAGTTGAGGTCCGAATCGTCCACACTTGAGGTCCGAATCGTCCACATTCGAGGTCCGAATCGTCCACACGCGAGGTCCAAATCGTCCAATGTTCAAGGTCCGAATCGTCCAAGGTCCGAATCGTCCAAGGTCCGAATCGTTCTAGAATAGGGTCCGAATCATCCATGGTCCGAATCGTCCAAGGTCCGAATCGTCCGGCATTCCGGAACGGGACCCCCAATTTTCCGTGTAAAAAAAAAAATTTTTTTTTGTCTTAAAATTAACCGAAACACATAAAAAACAAAAAAAAATTCCGGATTTTGGTCCAAAGTTTTTAAAGTCCCACCCGGACCCCAAATTTTCAGTGTGAAAAAAAAAAAAAAAATTTGTCTTAAAATTGACCGAAAAGCATCAAAAAACAAAAAAATGAAAGTGTCAATGACTCTGTAGCTCAACTTGTCAAGACAAAGACATAAACATGTATAGTATGTGACACAGCAATGACAAACATCTAGGTGATGACCTGAAAACAAAGGTACCGTACATATAAAGTATTGTAACGGTCTGTACAAAAATACTGACCGTTGCCTGTAACAAATGTATAGGTAAAGTATTGTAAAGGTGGGTGACAGTCAGATGCTTAACTAGAAATGAAAGTGTCAATGACACTGTAGCTCAACTTGTCAAGACAAAGACATGTACATGTATAGTATGTGACACAGCAATGACAAACATCTAGGTAATGACCTGATAACAAAGGTACATATAAAGTATTGTAACGGTCTGTACATAAATACTGAGCGTTGCCTGTAACAAATGTATAGGTAAAGTATTGTAAAGGTGGGTGACAGTCAGATTCTAAACTAGAAAAATCTTTGAGTCCCACAGTGGGTCTGACTAAACCCCAAAATATTTGTTCTCATAGCACAGTGATAACAAAGGCACCCCAAAACACACTCATTCCTGTCCCAAGGTGAAAACAAAGGTACCCCAAGAAGTTTCGTGAAGATCAGTTCACAAATATGAGCTGTGTAGAAGTTGTGACAAAAAACTGATTGGACCTAATTTTGGTACAAAATGGCCACTGGCAGCCATCTTGAATTTTGGACCGTGCCCAGAAACACTCGTTCTCGTCCCAAGGTGATAACAAAGGTACCCAAGAAGTTTTGTGAAGA
The DNA here is from genome assembly GCA_031216915.1 of Pictodentalium vernedei. NCBI lineage: Eukaryota > Metazoa > Mollusca > Scaphopoda > Dentaliida > Dentaliidae > Pictodentalium > Pictodentalium vernedei. The sequence goes on along the minus strand of CM062295.1, from coordinate 109,057,274 downwards.
TCGGTTCATAAATACAGCCTCTAGCCCGAGCCGTATTGACATGTGCACTTACAGAGTATAAGTAACACTGAATAAATCAAAGTTTATCTAATTTGCATAATTTCTGCACAAGAAAAAAACCCGTACTATATGTGATGTATTCCAATCCATGTTACTAAACATTCATACAAAAATTTATTCAAATCAGAACTTTCATACAGAAGTTCTGTACAAAAGACTGATTGCACTAATTTTGGTACAAAATGGCTGCTGGTGGCCATCTTGAATTTCGGACCACACCCAAAAACACTCGTTCTCATCCCACGGTAATAACAAAGGACCCAAGAAGTTTCGTAAAGATCGGTTCATAAATACGGCATCTAGCCTGAGCCGTATAGAAGTTGTGTACAAAAAACTGATTAGATCTAATTTCGTTACAAAATGGCCACTGGCAGCCATCTTGAATTTTGGACCGCACCCAGAAACACTTGTTCTCGTCCCAAGGTGATAACAAAGGTACCCAAGACGTTTCGTGAAGATCGGTTCATAAATACAGACTCTAGCCCGGGCCGTATTGACATGTGTACTTACTGTGTGTAAGCAGCACTGAAAAAATCAAAGTTCATCTAATTTGCATAATTTCTGCACGAGAAAAAAACCCGTATTGCATGTGATGTATCCCATGGTACTAAACATTCACACAAAAAAGTATTCAAATCAGCGCTTTCATATGGAAGTTCTGTGCAAAAATCTGATTGCACCAAATTTCGTACAAAATGGCTGCCATCGGCCATCTTGAATTTTGGACCGGGCCCCAAAACACTCGTTCTCATCCCACGGTGATAACAAAGGTACCCAAGAAGCTTCGTAAAGATCGGTTCATAAATACGGCCTCTAGCCCGAGCCGTATTGGCATTTGCACTTACAGTGCTGAAAGTAACACCAAAAAACATCAAAGTCAGTCTAATTAGGCATAATTTACGCACGAGAAAAAAACCCGTATTATATGTGATGTATCCCATGGTACTAAACATTCATACAAAAAATTATTCAAATCAGAGCTTTCATATGGAAGTTCTGTACAAAAAACAGATTTCTGCATCGCCGGTACAAAATGGCAGCTGGCAGCCATCTTGAATTTCGGACCGCACACAAAAACACTCGTTCTCGTCCCACAGTCATAACAAAGGTACCCAAGAAGTTTTGTAAAGATCGGTTCATAAATACGACCTCCAGCCCGAGCCGTATCCAATTGTTGACGGACAGACGGACGACGGGCCATGGCATAAGCTCAAATTTGGCTTCGCCAAAGTTGAGCTAAAAAATCTTTGAGTCCCAGAGTGGGTCTGACTGAACCCCAAAATATTTGTTCTCATAGCACAGTGATAACAAAGGCACCCCAAAACACACTCGTTCCTGTCCCAAGGTGAACACAAAGGTACCCGAGAAGTTTTGTGAAGATCAGTTCATAAATACGAGCTGCATAGAACTTGTGACAAAAAACTGATTGGACCTAATTTTGGTACAAAATGGCCACTGGCAGCCATCTTGAATTTGGGACCGTATCCAGAAACACTCATTCTCGTCCCAAGGTGATAACAAAGGTACCCAAGAAGTTTTGTGAAGATCGGTTCATAAATACAGCCTCTACCCTGAGCCGTATTGACATGTGTGCTTACATTGTGTAAGTACAGTTAAAACTAGAAGTCCTGTCATGAAATGCGCACAAATAGCACGTCGATTAGCGCGAAAATCGACGCGTTATGACCATAGTATGGCTATCAAATTCTGTACATATGGCCTGTGCACCAGCAATGTTTCAGTCAATGGACCTCCAGGTAACCCGGAGGTCCATTGGCAGAAACATTGCCTGTGTTTTCTATGAGTAACCAGAAGAACCTGTCGTGATTTGGATGCCATTCGATATGGCAATTGCGCGCAATTCCAACATGCATTTAAACCTAGATAAGCACACAGTTCGTGACAGGACTTCTAGTTTTAATTGTAGCACCGAATAAATCAAAGTTCATCTAATTTGCATAATTTCTGCACGAAAAAAAAAACCCTTACAGTATGTGATGTATTCCATGTTACTAAACATTCATACAAAAATTTATTCAAATCAGAACTTTCATACAGAAGTTCTGTACAAAAGACTGATTGCACTAATTATGGTACAAAATGGCTGCTGGTGGCCATCTTGAATTTTGGACCACACCCAAAAACACTCGCTCTCATCCCACAGTGATAACAAAGGTACCCAAGAAGTTTCGTAAAGAATGGTTCATAAATATGGCCTATAGTCTGAGCTGTATAGAAGTTGTGTACAAAAAACTGATTAGACCTAATTTCGGTACAAAATGGCCACTGGCAGCCATCTTGAATTTTAGACCGCACCCAGAAACACTCGTTCTCGTCCCAAGGTGATAACAAAGGTACCCAAGACATTTCGTGAAGATCAGTTCATAAATACAGACTCTAGTCTCAGCCGTATTGACATGTGTACTTACTGTGTGTAAGTCGCACTGAAAAAAGCAAAGTTCATCTAATTTGCATAATTTCTGCACGAGAAAAAAACCTGTATTATATGTGATGTATCCCATGGTACTAAACATTCACTCAAAAAATTATTCAAATTAGTGCTCAGGGACCAGCTGTGAGGGCGACTAGGGCGATTATGTCGCCCTTCTAAGCCCAGAGTCGCATAGAAAAATAGTTGGGGCGATTACAAGTCGCCCTCTAAAAATTGGCCAAAATGAGGAACGGTTGAACTGAGTGATCTGCGGTTTTCATAAAAACGATTATTTTCAAATCGAATGTGTTTACGTGTGATAAATGGGCATTTTCGTTTGTCAAATGAACAACCATTTATTTGAAATCACACGACAATCAGTTTCCATTGTTGCTTTTGGCGGATTTTTTATTTCTATTTTGTTCCATTTCAGTCGGAGCTTTAAGTGTCGGAACGAAAATAGGTGACTTAAGCGACTCAACAAAATAACCCAGTTTGAAAGTAGGTTACCTCGCTTAGGATGCCGCAAATGTATACACAACGGACATATTTTCTAACACTGAATTTTTATTTCATTTTGCTGACGACTGTTAACTGTTGGGCCATCTATTCCCAGAAAAACACGAGTGGAATTGAAACACATGAAAAAAAAGGTTTAGTGATGACAAGAAAAGCTTTGTACAGGACACAAGTGTGCATGTGAAGGATCTTGAAAAAGGGGTCCTCCTAAACACCGGAATGACACAAAATGACGCGGAAAGACACTGGAATACTATAATGAAAGTGTCAATGACACTGTAGCTCAACTTGTCAAGACAATAACATGTACATGTATAGTATGTGACACAGCAATGACAAACATCTAGGTAATGACCTGATAACAAAGGTACCTATAAAGTATTGTAACGGTCTGTACATAAATACTGACCGTTGCCTGTAACAAATGTATAGGTAAAGTATTGTAAAGGTGGGTGACAGTCAGATTCTAAACTAGAAAAGAAATCTTTGAGTCCCAGAGTGGATCTGACTGAACCCCAAAATATTTGTTCTCATAGCACAGTGATAACAAAGGCACCCCAAAACACACTCATTCCTGTCCCAAGGTGAAAGCAAAGGTACCCAAGAAGTTTCGTGAAGATCAGTTCACAAATATGAGCTGTGTAAAAGTTGTGACAAAAAACTGATTGGACCTAATTTCGGTACAAAATGGCCACTGGCAGCCATCTTGAATTTTGGACCGCACCTAGAAACACACGTTCTCGTCCCAAGGTGATAACAAAGGTACCCGAGAAGATTTGTGAAGATCGGTTCATAAATACAGCCTCAAGCCCGAGCCGTATTGACATGTGCACTTACAGTGTATAAGTAGCACTGAATAAATCAAAGTTCATCTAATTTGCATAATTTCTGCACGAGAAAAAAACCTGTACTATATGTGATGTATTCCATGTTACTAAACATTCATACAAAAATTTATTCAAATCAGAACTTTCATACAGAAGTCTGTACAAAAGACTGATTGCACTAATTTTGGTACAAAATGGCTGCTGGTGGCCATCTTGAATTTCGGACCACACCCAAAAACACTCGTTCTCATCCCACGATGATAACAAAGGTACCCAAGAAGTTTCATAAAGATCGGTTCATAAATACGGTCTCTAGCCTGAGCCGTATAGAAGTTGTGTACAAAAAACTGATTAGATCTAATTTCGGTACAAAATGGCCATTGGCAGCCATCTTGAATTTTGGACCGCACCCAGAAACACTCGTTCTCGTCCCAAGGTGATAACAAAGGTACCCAAGACGTTTCGTGAAGATCGGTTCATAAATACAGACTCTAGCCCGAGCCGTATTGACATGTGTACCTACTGTGTGTAAGTAGCACTAAAAAAATCAAAGTTCATCTAATTTGCATAATTTCTGCACGAGAAAAAAACCTGTATTATATGTGATGTATCCCATGGTACTAAACATTCACACAAAAAATTATTCAAATCAGCGCTTTCATATGGAAGTTCTGTGCAAAAATCTGATTAGCACCAAATTTTGTACAAAATGGCTGCCATCGGCCATCTTGAATTTCGGACCGGACCCAAAAACACTCGTTTTCGTCCCACGGTGATAACAAAGGTACCCAAGGAGTTTCATAAAGATCGGTTCATAAATACGGCCTCTAGCCCGAGCCGTATTGGCATTTGCACTTACAGTGCTGAAAGTAACACCAAAAAACATCAAAATTAGTCTAATTTGCACAATTTACGCACGAGAAAAAAAACCGTATTATATGTGATGTATCCCATGGTACTAAACATTCATACAAAAAATTATTCAAATCAGAGCTTTCATATGGAAGTTCTGTACAAAAAACAGATTTCTGCATCATCGGTACAAAATGGCGGCTGGCAGCCATCTTGAATTTCAGACCGCACCCAAAAACACTCGTTCTCGTCCCACGGTCATAACAAAGGTACCCAAGAAGTTTCGTAAAGATTGGTTCATAAATACGGCCTCTAGCCCGAGCCATAGCAGCTTGGCACTTACAGCTCTGAGAGTAACACTAAATAAATCAAAGTCAGTCTAATTTGCATAATTTACGCACGAGAAAAAAACCTGTATTATATGTGATGTATCCCATGGTACTAAACATTTATACAAAACTTTATTCAAATCAGAACTTTCATACAGAAGTTCTGTACAAAAAACTGATTTTTGAATCATCGGTACAAAATGGCTGCTGGCAGCCATCTTGAATTTCGGACCACACCTAAAAACACTCGTTCCCGTCCCAGGGTCATAACAAAGGTACACAAGAAGTTTCGTAAAGATCGGTTCATAAATACGACCTCTAGCCCGAGCCATAGCCAATTGTTGACATACGGACAGACGGACAGACGGACGACGTGGCATGACAATAGCTCAAATTTGACTTCGTCAAAGTTGAGCTAAAAATGATGCGGAATGACATTTATTTTACAAAATACTGGACCCCAGAATGTATTTTGTTTATTAACTAACAAAGTACCCTCCAAGCAACCTTCTTACATCTGGTCCTGTTCACACTTTCAGACTTAGGAAATTATTAGCTTAGTTGGACTTTGGTGAAAGGCATCCACAGGAGGGTGCTGTGGGATTGGAACGAAGAAGAGGGGAGTGGTCATGAAGGAGAGGGTAGCAGTGGGGGATTTTCAGTCAATAATTACTTTGTGATTTTTTAACCTGGCATAGATGCATCATAGACAACTGGACCTGGATTAATCAGATGTTAATGGAGGACCACAAGCTGAAAATATGAATGGGCGGCAGGGGGTGGTACATAAATATTCTTAATTTTCCCCACTTGCCTATGAAGTCTCCGTACTTTACTTTGCAGTCTCCCTATTTTTTCTGGAGGGAGACATGAAGTCTCCCTAAAATTCCCCCCTAGGCTGGTCCCTGTTAGCGCTTTCATATGGAAGTTCTGTGAAAAAATCGGATTGCACCTAATTTTGAACAAAATGGCTGCCATCGGCCATCTTGAATTTCAGACCGGACCCCAAAACACTCGTTCTCGTCCCACGGTGATACCAAAGGTACCCAAGAAGTTTCGTAAAGATCGGTTCATAAATACGGCCTCTAGCCCGAGCCGTATTGGTATTTGCACTTACAGTGCTGAAAGTAACATTAAATACATCAAAGTTAGTCTAATTTGCACAATTTACGCACGAGAAAAAAACCTGTATTATATGTGATGTATCCCATGGTACTAAACATTCATACAAAAAATTATTCAAATCAGAGCTTTCATATGGAAGTTCTGTACAAAAAACAGATTTATGCATCGTCAGTACAAAATGGCGGCTGGCAGCCATCTTGAATTTTGGATCGCACCCAAAAACACTCGTTCTCGTCCCACGGTCATAACAAAGGTACCCATGAACTTTCGTAAAGATTGGTTCATAAATACGGCCTCTAGCCTGAGCCGTATCCAATTGTTGACGTACGGACAGATGGCCAGATGGACAGACGGACGACAGGCCATGACAAATGCTCAAATTTGGCTTTGCCAAAGTTGAGCTAAAAATTCCTGATTTTCGTCCAAAATTTCTTAGTCCGGAACGGGGCCCCAAATTTTCAGCCTAAATATGAACCTAGGGACTTGGCTTGAACAAACTTTAATCTCACCCCCCTAAGGATGATGCATACCAAATATCAAAAGATTCTTATTAGTGGATCTGAAGAAGAAGATTTTTAAAGAATATTCCTCATACTGCACTAATTTAAACATAAATTTGGGCAACCATAGAGCCCAAATATGGACCCAGGGAATTGATTTCAATAAACATGTGAAACAATCTTCCAAAGATGTTACATGTGAAATTTGAAAGCTTTTGGAGTAGTGGTTTGGGAGAAAAGTAGCCTTACATGTTTTTCCCATTACTCACAGTGTTAAAAAATGCTGACTCAGCACTTTTTCAAAGTCCCCAAAAAGTACCCCATGATAAAACCGATAGCAATTTTTTTTTACCATTCCATTCTGTTGGTCATAAGGAAGCTTCACACCAAATAAGAATTCTCAGTGCCATGTAGTTTCAGGGCTCGCCTTGAGTAAAATGGTCGGGGCCTAAAAAAAGTGCCCCACATATTGAGGTCGGGGCCTTTTCGGGGCTGATTTTCCATTTAGTCCATCATTGTTAGTGCTTTTTTGTGGAAAATGTCGGGGCTTGAAAAAAAGCCCCCAGCAAGTGCTCCTCGGGACTGATCTCGGGGCCTGGGCTGATCAGGCCCGACTCAAGGCAAGCCCTGTAGTTTTGGAGATATGGGCGTTTTAATTCTTTTCTATTTTTAGCTCTTGCAGTTCCCATGGGGCGACGGGAAAAAAAAATTAGGCATAAATTAAGTACTTATGACCCAATAAGCCCTCATATCAAATTTGGTTCAAATCTGCCTCTCCCATAACAAAGGCAAATAATGCCTAACAAACTTCTCTTGAACAAACTTGATTCTAAACCTCAAAAGGACTCTGTATACCACATATCAAGTCTCTGTTACTGGTGGTTCATTAGAAGAAGATTTTCAAAAAATTTGGCCATTTTTTTCCCACACCTCTGCTCAATAGAGCCAAAACCTAATTTGCATAAAAATCAAAATGCCCCTATATAACCACTACTTACATGAAATTTAATTAAAATGTGGCCAGTGGTTTAGGAGAAAGAGGTTCAAACACCACCTTCACGCAGGACGACGGATGAAGAGTGATAAGAAAAGCTCACCCTGACTTTCAGTCAGGTGAGCTAAAAATAGGGAGACTGCAGAGTCAAGCAGGGAGACTTCATAGGCAAGTGGGGAAAGTTAAGAATACTTATGTATCACCCCCTGCTGCCCTTTCATATTTTCAGCTCGTGGTCCTCCATTAATGCCTGATTAATCCAGGTCCAGTTGTCTATGACGCATCTATGCCAGGTTAAAAAATCACAAAGTAATTATTGATTGAAAATCCCCCACTGCTACCCTCTTCTTCATGACCCCTCCCCTCTTCTTCATGCCAATCCCCCCAGCACCCTCCTGTGGTTGCCTTTCACCAAAGTGTGCTAAGCTAATAATTTCCTAAGTCTGGAAGTGTGAACAGGACCAGAGGTAAGAAGGTTGCTTGGCAGGTACTTTTTCAAGAACCTTCATATGCACACTTGTGCACTGTACAAAGCTTTTCTTGTCATCACTAAAACTTTTTTTTCATGTGTTAAAATTCCATTCGGGTTTTTCTGTGAATAGACTAGTGAGGCATGGGAAAGACGTGCGATCGCTCTCGCGCACCATCGCTCATGCAAAAATTGTCCAAGGTGCACGAATAATCGCTCGCTTCTGTTCTTCGGTGTTTTTCATCCTTTTGAGTTGCGTCAACATAAACATTCAATTAGGTTTTGATGTTGGGAAATTTTTAAGAATCACTCACAATTTGATGCGTTTAAAGTACAATTCCAAACAATTTTCTTTTCATCGTTACGGACATGACACACAGTAGTTCACTTATACATCCACACACAAGATGTTAACAGTACGAAGGTTGTACATTGACAAAATTGCTCAGATCTTACTCCTGCCACAAAACAAACATGTGTGTTCAGATATAAAAAAAAGGGTGGTCATTGTTAGATCTGAGAAACGTTTTAATACTTCCGTATTTTTTTTTATCAAAGACATGCGGAATGTTGCCCTGTTCCTTATTTTCATTTATACATGTGACACCTGTCGCTCCAATTCACCAGTGACACGAATTAATGTGCCCGATTTGGAATTTACGCATCCATTTTCCACATTTTAATAATCTGCCATTTAAAATCCAGAACTAATTTTAGTGGGTTGCATATATTTTCACCGTCAAAATTTCCATCTGTGTTCAGTTGTATTTATACATTCGTTTCGAAGGAAGCTTGTCAATGGAAACTGCGAAATAAATGTTTGTACATGCCATAATTTTTAGTTCACTTCAGATTATCTATCTAGATCTTACAAGTTAAAAGTTCATTTCAGGAATTCTTGTAATACATTTAATAAACAAACACAAGATTTCAAGCTTGCAATTTTATTCTGAACCACAGGCAAACAATAACATTAACTTAATTTAGAAAAAAATACACTTTGAATGTACAGTTCAACAGTATTAAAAAGTGAAGTTAAACATTGAATCAAAATCAATCTCCTCACATTTTTCACTCTCGCAAACTTTATCTGAGGTGAGTGATTTTCCACTCGCCTCCATTTTGCTCCATTCGTCACTGATAGACGGCCCAACAGTTAACAGTCGTCAATCAATCGAAATAAAAATACAATGTTAGAAAATATGTCTGTTGTGTATACATTTTCAGCACCCTAAGTGACGTAGCCTACTTTCAAACTGGGTTAATTTGTTGAGTCGCGCAAGTCACCTATTTTCGTTTTGACACTTGATGCTCCAACAGAAACGCAACAAAATAGAAATAAAACAGCTGCAAAAAGCGACAATGGACAATTGATTCTCCTGCGATTTCAAATAAATGGTTGCGTATTTGAAATGAAAGAGTGAATGACTCTGTAGCTCAACTTGGATATGACAGGAATAAGTACTTGCTGTGACCAAGACAACTGAATAATGAATATGACAGGAATTAGTATTGTTTTGGCCCAGTCAACAATAATAAAAGAATTACAAGGTGACTGTGATGGACTACAGATTAAGACCAATCATTGTAGTTTATTATTTTTGTGTGGAAATTTTCAGTCCCAAACAAAATATTTTCAGACTAAAATTTTTTCTTCTTCTTCTTAAAATTGACCAAAATGCATCAAAACACAAAAAGTTAAAAAATTTATAGTAATTTATATATTTTTTATACTTACCAATGACCCAGACTTAGCTGGTGCTAACTCTAACAAAACCAGGGCCAAACACAAATTTTGCCCCCCAATCCCCAAAATTTGCATCCAAAACCAAAAGAAATCATGTCCTAGGACCTCCATACTTCGCCCCTACTGCGCATGCGCAGTGTCAAGGACGTTCCGAAATTGGCGGCAATTATCATTCTTACTGGCAGTGCCTGGTCAGCGCTATGTACTCAGCGGGGAGGCAAGAGTTCCCAACTCCTGGGAGGGCCATCCCCGTCAGGGTCATTGGTAAGTATAAAAAATATATAAATTACTATAAATTTTTTAACATTTTTATACTGTACCAATGACCCAGACTTAGCTGAATAGTAAAAAGGCTGGAGGGCCTAGGACATAGAGGAAAATCCAATAAGCTCAACTATATAATATAGAGGCAACCCCTTAAGGAGAAAAGGAGTATTAGGCTTTACATGTATCTTTCTTATTTAATATTAAATTAGAAAGATACAATACCCTTTATAATTGAGCACAATAACATTCATGTTCTCTATTAACATCCAGTATAACCCTTATACTAATTATTTTTAAAGTAAGCCAATAAATAAAGTTAGTCCAGAGAATTGAGACTCTTTATAATCTTTTAAAAGTGTCCGAGTATTGTATATTAAAGCCCGTTTGACACTTGACATATACAAATGCTTCACACCGAGCTACACTTTAAAAATATGACATGAATGAATTTTAACATTAATATTACACTTTAAAACCATCGCGGAAGCGACTCAGAAATACTGACTTTGGAGGAGGCATTCCCTTGCTTTTCACTATAAAGCAGGTGACCTAAGGGAACACCCTCCCCCCCCCCCCCCCCCCCCTGCCCTCGGTCAAATAGCCCAGAGCGAAGAGGGCAGCCGGACGGAGTCACTGCCGGAACAGAAAGCCTGCATAACTATAGTTGCAACTGTTTAGTGGACGACATTCTGAGCAACAGATAACGAACCTAAACAATGCAGGTCTCCAGAAATGGACTCAATATTTCTGAGATAAAAATTCGTGAATGTGGATGGCTGAGACCAATAAGCAGCCTTCATTAAATCTGTAATAGCAATACTATTAGCATAAGCCCAAGAAGTAGCAAGAGCTCTTACTTCATGAGCGGAAATCTTAAGCACAGACTGCTGAGAAGAAGATAAACTCTCATAAGCAGTACGGATAGTTAATTGAATCCATCTAGCAATAGAATGGACCGAAATGTCCCTTCTATTAGGCATCAAAGACAGAAAGAAACGTTTCCGTCCCTTTCTGATAAACTGAGATCTCTGTTTATAGATACGTAACGCTCTAACAGGACAGAGTAAAGGCCTACGCCCGTCTGAAGACGGAAGAGCCTTAATAACAATAGGTTCCGGATATTTATTAGGAGCCTGATTCTTAGCTAAAAAACCCACATTAGTAGTGAAGGTGATAGTATTCCCGACACTACGATAGTGAGAATCATCCACCGACAGTGCATGAAGCTCACTGACTCTTCTAGCAGAAGAGAAAGCTAAGAGAAAAGCTGTCTTATAAGATAAGAATTTGAAATCTACTGTCCCAAGAGGTTCAAATGGCTTTTCCTTCAATTTAAGAAGAACCCAAGCTAAATTCCATTTAGGAATTAACCTAAGAGTTCTGGGTCTATTTATCGAGAAGTTTCTAACCAACTTAGATAAAGAGACATTAGATCCAATTTGTAAACTATCATGATGTGCATAGGTATCAGATAACATAGACCTATAACCCTTAATAGTAACAGGCTGCAGTTTGATTTCGTCAAACAAGTATACTAGAAAGTTTGCAATGTCTGGTATAGAGGGATCAAAAATATCTACAGAATGATCCCTACACCAACGCCGAAAAACCTTCCACTTAGCCGCATAGTTTAGCGAAAAGGAGGTCCTCCTACAGTTAGAAATCGCGTCCACTGCTCGTCCTGTAAAGTGCTTGCCATGCAAGAAGGACCGCACAACGGAAAAACGTGAAGGTTGAGACCTTGCGGGTTGTGATGGAGTTGACGCGATTTCCCCTGCAAAAGAAGATCCTCCCGTGGAGGAAGCTTTCGCGGTAGGTCCCACAACAGACACCTGAGTAGATTTATCCACAGTCTCTGTGGAGACAGAGATGCTACCAACAGAATCTTGCATTGAGATTGTTTTATCTTTAGCAATACTTGCTGAATTAACGGCGCTGGAGGATACGCATATCCTATCATTCCGTCCCAAGGGATCGACAGAGCGTCTACTGCAAATGCTCTTGGATCCGGACACGGAGACACATACATGTACGTCTGCAACTGATTGTTGAGATGTGTCGCAAATAAGTCTATCATTGGCCGTTCCCATTGGTAGCAAATCTGATTGAATACTTGTTTGTTGAGAGTCCACTCCGACGGCAACAAGCGATCCTTTCGTGAAAGGGAGTCTGCTAGCACATTCAGACGACCCGGTATGTGACGGACCGAAAGAAGAACCTGATGTTCTAGCGCAAACAGAAGGATTCTTTCCGTTAGATTGAACAACGGAACTGAATGAGTGCCTCCCTGATTCCGTATATACGCTACTACTGTCGTATTGTCGGATAGGATTTGGACATGAGCATTGTGAATAATGTCCATCCAATGACGTAACGCAAGCCAAATTGACATCATTTCCTTGATGTTTATGTGCTTGCCCAGGAATTGCGGATCCCAAAGACCCTGGCATCTCGAATCCGTTGGGATCAATGATGCACCCCAACCTGTTTGACTGGCATCCGTCATAATGGTAAAACTCGGATCCGGCAACTGCAGCGGAACTCCCTGAGTTAACCACTGAATGTTTGCCCAAGTCTGAATCTCTTGTTTCACTTGATCTGACAAGAGAACGTCTATGTCGAGCGAATGAATTTTCACACTCCAATTCTGAGTCAAGAAAATTTGGAGAGGACGCGTGCGTAACCGCCCCATCGGAATGAGATCCGCAGCGGCTCCGCACAGACCTATCAGTCTCATAAATTCTCTTGCTGTGACTTTGTCTGCGTGCAGACAATAGCGAGCGTAACAACTGACTAATTTCGCTCTGGTTAACGGCAGACGAACGAGATTGTTGTGCGTCTCGAAGCTCATTCCCAGATGTGTGAATGACTTGGACGGCACCAGATCCGACTTCTCCTCGTTTACTATAAAACCGAGACGTCGGAGCAATAGAAGTAGATTCTGAACATCGTTCTGAAGCGTTAACTCGTTGCCGTACCTCTGAAGAATGTCGTCCAGGTAGGCCGACGTTACCGCAGACGAATGAGCTCGGAAATAGATCATTACCGAGTTCATTACCCGAGTGAAAGCCCAGGGTGCTAGATTCAATCCGAAGCACATCGCCCGGAATTGATACACCACTCCTAAAACTGCGAAGCGTAGATACTTTCTGAATGTCGGATGTACCATGACGTGAAAGTACGCATCTTTGAGATCTATGCTTGTTGCATAATCGTTCACCCGAATACTCGCTCTCACCGACCGAATCGTCTCCATATAAAACTTCGGAGCGACGATCAGCTTGTTTATCCAGCTCAAATCTAGGACTGGACGGAACGAGCCATCTGGTTTCGGAACCAGAAACAGATGGCTGTAGAATCCCAGAGTCTCCTGGTTTTCTACGACCTCTACCGCGTTCTTCATTAAAAGAGACTGCACCTCTGATAATAGAGCGTCTCTTTTCTGCGGATTTGACGGAAGTTGAGTCCACTTTGGACTTCGAGTTAATGGAGGCTTACGTTTGAAGAATATCTTTAGACCTTCCGAAGTCACTCCTCTCACCCAAGGGTCGTCCGTAATCGACGCCCATTCTTGTGAAAAGCTCGACAACCTTCCGCCAACCGGTACGCGATAGAGGTTTAAGCCATCACCTCCTGGACCTGCGAGGCCTGCGGTAGGAGAAACCACGTCCTCCACGACCCGCACCTCGTCCCGTCGACCTCGGGCCGGCCCGAAGGACATCCCGAACGTGAGTCGCTACCTTGACGGTCTCTCGAATAAGACCAAGAGGACACACCGGAACCTCTATAGGAACTTCTCTTGGGCGCATTAGACCCAGAAGTGCCTGTCTTATTCTTGTCTGCCGTATCCGACTTCTTAGAAGCAGATTTGAACAACAGAGAATCGGAAGCTTTCTTTGTAATTTTATCATAAATAGCAGAAAGCTTGCCGTCAAAGAGAAGTTCTCCGGAGACCGAAGCGACTCTGAGAGAGTTCTTCACCTTAGTATCCACGAGTGTGGATGTAGCTAGGGCTGCGTCACGTCTAACCAACTCCAGGTTTGCCACTGAAAGGGCGGAGTTACACGTGGAATAAGCTACTGCCCTTGAAAGAAGTCTTAAAGAGGATTGTATATCCTGAAATTCTTTCCCTTGAAGGCGCAGTGATAATGCCTTAGTAAGGTGATCTGCGTAAGATAAGGCATCTAAACTGGCTCTGTTAGACGAAATAGCTGTTTCCAACACCGCGGTTGGAATAGAAGCCGACGACGGTAATGATAGCTCTAAGTCTTCCACCTCATCGTCCATACGCAGAGGAACTCTCGGAATACCCTGTCCTGCCGTGTCGAATTTATTCCTTGCATTAATGAAAGGCAGGTTGAGAGTATTGGCGGACAAGAAACCTGCTTTCCCCGTTTTGGAAGCAAGTTTAAATATAGCGTCGTTCAGTAATTCAAATGTTCTTGCAACATTATTGGACTGCGATGGAAACTCGGGAGCGATGTCCCTGAACCGCTCAAAAAATTCAGAGTCCAATGACGCTATAATCCTCTTGTCCGGAACCGCAGCAGTCTTGCCCGACGGAACAACTTGAGGGAGAAAGTGTCGGATGAAGTCCACGGCAGCTTTATGTTGTTCCGAAAGGGATAGCTCCAAATCATCCGTATCCCTTTCACCATCCGGTTGGACATCATGATGCTCCCGGTCGTCCGCCCCCGATGCTTCGGCAGAGCGTACCGACCCAGCGCCGTCGGATAATTCCCGATCCGACACCGTTTCTGTCGGCTGCTGGGATGCTGCGATAAGTTGTGCTATCTGCACAAGTACGTCCGGCATCGAGACCTGCGGAGGCGCAGTCTTTCGCTGCTTCGCCGAGGGCAGCTCCGCATCTGATGGCTCTCGCATACTTTTTCTATGCGAACGTCCGGAGTCCATCGGCCTCATGTCCCTGGCTGCCGGATGGTGTGACCTGGTCGCCGAAGAATCCCTGATCGACGAAGCTGGTAAGATATCGGCGGTCACGCAGCCAAGGTGCGGTCGTGTGCGCTAACAAGAAGAAGAAGCCTGAGCAGTCTCTGCAGACTGCCTATACAACGGAGCGTCCCGAGCGACGGACGTATGCTCCGCTTGCGACAC
Organism: Pictodentalium vernedei; assembly: GCA_031216915.1. Classification (NCBI taxonomy): domain Eukaryota; kingdom Metazoa; phylum Mollusca; class Scaphopoda; order Dentaliida; family Dentaliidae; genus Pictodentalium; species Pictodentalium vernedei. The sequence goes on along the minus strand of CM062295.1, from coordinate 109,042,039 downwards.
ATTTTGTACCACAACATCTGGTCCCAGATGTTGTTGTACGAGAGAGGGGCCTCTCTCGCTCGCAGCCCGGCTGGACCTGGACGAGCTAGGAACCGGACTCAAAGGCTTCCTCTGATCTCGCCTACTATCCGCCGTCACTGGGTGTGCACGTTGAATGTTTATAGTGCTCGCATCACCCAACATTTCCTCCTGGACCGCATCGGACGAACCCGGCTGCCGAACCATTCGGTGAATGGACGCTACACTGGGCGAGCTAGCGGACAACATTTGTTTAATCTCCATGAGCACTTTTGCCGCTAGCTCTGTATTCATTTGTGATGACGGAAGCGCACTTGCGGAAGATAACATGGAAACATCACCCTGTTCTTGTTCCTCTGAAATAGAAACTGAGAGAGTAGAGTGACCTTGCGGAGAAAGAGCCGGCATAGCCCTTTCTCCAGTAACAACATACCGTGACACACGTTTCCAATGTTTGTCGTCCCAATATTGACATATAGAACAGGGATTAGTGTGAGAACACTGACTACAATTAATACAATGATCATGAAAGTCAGAGGAAGATTTCTTCCTATTACAATTTGAACAATATCCTTTCATTGTGAAAAGTCAACAAGTCCTAGTTACTTGCACAAACCCCTGACACAAAGATACATAATAACATGATCCATTAATAATGAAAAAACAATTGCAAATCAAAATAATTTTTGAAAAATATTTTTTCAGCGAAGCCCAAGTTTCTGAAAAGTAACGTTGAGCCCCGATGGATCCGATGGCTAAGTGTGGTCAAAAATTTTAAATTTATATTAAATAATTAATGCGACACTTACGGATAATAGAAATGTATCTTATAGTGAGAAAAACTACACCAAAGGCAAACAGCCCCCCTCAAAAAAGGCTGTTGCCAATGTAAACAAACAGTGTAAAACACCAGAAAACATGACTCCAGGCACTGAAAAAACTGGCCCGAAATCAGTCATCAAAATTACACTCTATCTGATGCAAGACAGAGACTCCCAGGGGAGAATCTGCAGAACATCAGATGGAAGATGCAGAACACAACGTTTATACACCCATGGGTGAAAACGTAACTATGGGGAAAATAACAGAAAACATTCTGTAACCAAGCAACTCTCCCAAGAGAATTTTAGAAATGAACTTTCTCAAAAATATGCCAAAAGCATGGGAGAATTGCAAGGGGGGACTTAGAAGGCCAGGGGAGAGGAAACACTGAATAAGCAGTGCAACTTTTTAGCAAGAATGACAACAAGAGGCCCATGCCTCGAAAATAGGCAACTTAACATAATTTCATAAAAAATTTTAAGTACAGCCCTGATTATTTTTTGTCACTCCTTTTTCCTCTCCTCCTTCTATATCCTCCTTAGAATCACCATTTCTCCAATAATTACGTGTCTGGCATCCTTTAAACTGAGATTTACAAGCACAAAGATCAGTGAGATGTTGACTGATGAAGGGCCAAACAGAGAATGATAATTGGCGCCAATTTCGGAACGTCCTTGACACTGCGCATGTGCAGTAGGGGCGAAGTATGGAGGTCCTATAGGACATGATTTCTTTTGGTTTGGGATGCAAATTTTGGGGATTGGGGGGCAAAATTTGTGTTTGGCCCTGGTTTTGTTAGAGTTAGCACCAGCTAAGTCTGGGTCATTGGTACAGTATAAAAATACTAATTTCCGGATTTTGGTCCAAAATTTTCTAAGTCCCACCCGGACCCCAAATTTTCAGTGTAAAAAAATTTATTTTTTTTTGTCTTAAAATTGACCAAAACGCATAAAAAACCAAAAAACTAATTTCTGGATTTTGGTCCAAAATTTTCTAAGTCCCACCCGGACCCCTAATTTGCATAATTTATTCACGAGAAAAACTCTGTATTATATGTAATGTATCCCATGGTACTAAACATTCATACAAAAATTAATTCAAATCAGATCTTTCATTTGGAAGTTCTGCGCAAAAATCTGATTGCACTTAATTTTGAACAAAATGGCTGCTAGCGGCCATCTTGAATCTCAGACTGGACCCAAAAACACTCCTTCTCGTCCCACAGTGATAACAAAGGTACCCAAGAAGTTTCGTGAAGATCGGTTCATAAATACGGCCTCTAGCCCGAGCCGTATTGGGATTTGCACTCATAGTGCTGAAAGTAACACTAAATAAATCAAAGTTAGCCTAATTTGCATAATTTACGCACAAGAAAAAAACCTGTAATATATGTAATGTATCCCATGGTACTAAACATTCATACAAAAAATTATTCAAATCAGAGCTTTCATATGGAAGTTCTGTACAAAAAACAGATTTCGGCATCGTCGGTACAAAATGGCTGCTGGCAGCCATCTGGAATTTGGGACTGCACCCAAAAACACTCGTTCTCGTCCCACGGTCATAACAAAGGTACCCAAGAAGTTTCGTAAAGATTGGTTCATAAATACGGCCTCTAGCCCGAGCCATAGCAGCTTGGCACTTACAGCTCTGAAAGTAACACTAAATAAATCAAAGTCAGTCTAATTTGCATAATTTACGCAGAGAAAAAAAACCTGTATTATATGTGATGTATCCCATGGTACTAAATATTTATACAAAACTTTATTCAAATCAGAACTTTCATACAGATGTTCTGTACAAAAAACTGATTTTTGCATCATCGGTACAAAATGGCCACTGGCAGCCATCTTGAATTTCGGACCACACCTAAAAACACTTGTTCCCGTCCCAGGGTCATAACAAAGGTACACAAGAAGTTTCGTAAAGATCGGTTCATAAATACGACCTCTAGTCCGAGCCATAGCCAATTGTTGACGTACGGACAGACGGACGGACGGACAGACGGACGACGGGCCATAACAATAGCTCAAATTTGACTTCGTCAAAGTTGAGCTAAAAATGAAAATGCCCATTTATCACATTCAATTCTTGAAAATAATCGTTTTTATGTAAACCTCGGATCACTCAGTTCAGCCTTTCCTCATTTTGGCAAATTTTTAGAGGGTGACTTGTAATCGCCCCAACTATTTTTCTAGGCGACTTTGGGCTTAGAAGGGCCACATAATCACTCTAGTCGCCCTCAGGGCTGGTCCCTGCGCAACACAATAACAAATATTGTATGATGGCGCAATCAGCGTGCAAGAATCCAAACAATAGTGTTGCTAACTCAACTTTTGAGCTCTGTTCTCAGTTGATATTTAAAATCAGATATTTATTGCAGCAAACAAATAGCTCATAAATATCAAAATCATAAAATTAGCTATTATCCGCCTAAATTCCAGCTGCAGTGTTGCAAATTCCTTGCTTTTCACCTTGTTGTACAAGTTATTAGTTGGCTTGAGTGTTTTTAAATTATGAGACGAGCAATATCATTTGGAAAATTTGTTTTGGATCATTGTTTTTTTTATACAGTCATTTTACTGATATCGAATCTTTACCAAATGCGGGTCACTTCAACTTTAATCACGTCGCAAAAATCGAAAGGTAACACAAAGTAACAAAACTTTGAATCAAAAGTTTCATTAATATTTTACTCTTTAAATGATAAAGTTACAGTGTTATCTGGCATCTGCATATTATGTTATTTAGTTGGAAATCATTAGCACCCTGTCTAGTATCCAAATTTCGTGTATGGGAATTCCCTGTTCTATTTTTTTCACTCTTCGAGAACAGGGTCATTCCATCAGACCGAGACTTACTTTTCGGCTGAAAGCATCGCCATTTCATTCACCTTTTAGCAGGAGGAAACCTGGAAAAGTACATATTTATCTGCATTCTATTTTTCACGATGAATTTAGTGTTGCTTGCGTGTATTTTTACCTATTTCGAATCGGCAAAATACACACTTGATCAATAAGAAATAACTTGAGATTGATTGTTTTTTCTGAACTTTTCTCAGTCAACTAGAACAACTGCGTAAATCAAAGAGACGTGAACTGTATCTGGGTGACTCTGTGGATTATGTTGTTTCAGTGTTTGCAACAGCTCTGTCTAACTGACAAATTACGTGGGGTGGGTTGGTTGCAATGGCAGAATTCCATAAGGTGAAGAATAATTGTGTAAATGGTGGAGTGGGAGGATAGGGTGGGGATTTGAGTGATTCCCAGGCCGCACAACCCCAAACTTTTTTGAATGTGATCAAGTTACCATGCTAATACCTGTGCCACCACCTCTCCACTTGTGTTCAAGGGAAGAGTTGGGGGGTCATAGGCAAAACGCCAGTTATCTTGGTCAATATTATATGGCCACATTTCAAATTAGTGGTAGCGTGACCTGGACATCACACACACACACACTCACCCCCCCCCCCCCCCCCCCCCCCATCCACACACACACACGCCAGGCTGGGATGCTCTTAAGTCATCCAGATCACTGCCGTCAGGGTGGTGGAAGCAGTTTGTGGGGACTTGTTGTCATTTTTTTCTTTCTTTTTGGGTGGTGTCTGGAGGAATAACACTGTTTCCTGCAATTTTGCCCCACACACACCCTGACCCAGGGATTCCATCAGCGGGGCAGGGGGGCCCTTTTAGGGCATCTTTCCCCTAAATTCAATTTCCTGCATCATTTTATTTGTTCACACTGCTGTAGATGAGTTGGCAATGGTTCTATATCTTTGCTGCCTGCCTGTTCAGGCAGCCAGCAATGATGTAGAACCATTGCCAACTCATCTACAGTCATATAGATAATTTTGAGCTTTAGGATTTCAAAAATGTACTTGTAGTTTGGGTATGAAATTTCCAATTAGGTACAAAACATTCAGCATGATTTTTGTCATTTACGGACTGTTGGTTATGAGCACCTAAAAAAATCTTGATTTCTGATTTTTTGCGTTCACTCGATCCGGTTTTTCGATTTTATAAAAAAAATCATATTGTTCCATAAAATCGAAAAATCGCCCATCACTAATGTCAAGTTGATCAGAGGCCCAAATTCTCTTTTACACACACCATGTCTATGCATAGGTAAACCATATTCATCCTTCCTAGCACAGCCCATGCAAATGTTCCCATTTCCAAGTTGGACCAGCAGGTCGTAGAAGCCTATTCGACTTGGAAAAGCCTTTTATTGATTAACAGTACGCCTATATTGGTCCAAATCCCTGCAGAATGCCTTGTGGCATTCTCCAGGAATTTGTAGCAATATTACAATATTAGATATATTTTTTCATAGCTAAAGTGTGAACGGTATTTGTAAATGTTTGTTTATTTACGTGTTACTTATCATTTCAACTAGATAATCATGGATGAAAGTTGAGGATGCACCTGCCCCCACCCCCACGGGTCACCGGGGCTCATCGACACAAAATATTCAGAATAAGCAAGCAGATGTGTCTCCTGTTGCACCAGAAACAAAATATTTAATGTGCAAATCCATTCCCAGTGGTTAGTACTGGTTACACGAATATTTAGTCCTTGGAACGTCAGTAACGCTCATTGTTGTCGCCTAATTTCGTTTTAAAACACCCCCAAGTTGAAATCCATGTTATCCAATGCACGAAAGAGAAAACTGACCAACAATTTCACTCAGTATGTGAAAGAACATAACCGCATTTCAAACTATTGCATTTAAAACAAAAAATTCCAGCAATTAAGTTCAGTTTACGAAAAGATTTGTGGTGATTCGATTATCATAAATTGGTTCGAAAATGGTAAAATGGGTAGGTCCAACGATTTCCTTATCCATAAAATATAACATTCAGAATAATTTCCATTTTTTATCACATGATTTGGGATTCTGCATTGAAACAGCATAGAAAAGTTATTGCTGGAGAACATTTTCAAAACGAAATCGGATATGGTCTGAAACTAGTGAAAGTGGTTCGATATCGGTAAAATGCCTGTATATGAAATACATTATACAATTTCCTTATCTATGACAAAGCTTTATTTGTGCATTCCTATAAGGGCAGTCGAGCTACCCAAATACCGAAATATTTTTTCATGACAGCATTTGCTACAGTGTTGAGTGAATGTCAGTGACCTCGACCCATGACGATCTCGTCCCAAAGTGACCTTGACCCGATTTGGTGACTTCGACCCACTTTTGGTGATCTCGACCCAGAGTGACTTCGACCCACTTTTAGTGATCTCGACCCACTATTTTTTCCGTCCAGAACTGCGGTAATGGCCAGGGGGTGATCTCGACCCACTTTGGATATTATAATCACAGGCGCACGTTACAAACGAGTTTTATGTACAAAATATTATTTGTTAAAAATCGTAACTGACTACCCCGATCATAGTATTTTATAATAAAGATTTAAAAGTATGCCATTCAAACTGATGTGTCTTGACCTCCATATTTACGTGGTTTTATTATAAATTTTTATAATTTTATAAGAATACATTTTCCGATCTAACCCACTTCTCTTATATAGACTTATAATATTTACATGTAAACATTACTATCAAAATTGTATTTTCCTAATCACTTTTATAGGAAAAAATACACACAATTATCACACTGTATTCCTTCTTGTCTCGGACGAACAATTAAGTTACACTGCCTGCAGCTGTTGTCTTCCGACATGTTGGAAGCTGTTGATGTCCTTATGAATGAAAGGTTTTAGGGCGCCGAAGGCGCGCAGGGACGATATGGGATTTACAAATCCCTTGCGACCCGGTTAACCTTATTTTATTTCACTTGGATCACTTGGATCACACAGGCCTAGCTATACTATTGCCTCAAATGGGGTCTGAGGGGGTATGCACGCGGTTAGAATTCGTTTACGTTGGAGTGATAGATTGTCAATACTCAATCCCTCAACGCCATTAAGACTATTAGAGAGTGGGCTCTATTCGGTTCTAGCTTGGCGATGGCAGAGGTTTGAGTCCCACCATGGTGGCGAGCCGGTTTCGTAGCGGCCCTAGTATATGACCATAGCGGTTACAAACAAAGGAGTGGAGAAAGCTCCAACAGTTTAGTTTTGAAAAACCGGGAATCATCCATCAAGCTTTCTGGGAGATAGGATGCCGTATGTGATTATGAGGTATCTGGTTATCCTTCGGGAATTCCAAATGACCTCCTCCCCCCCCCCCCCCCCCCCCACAAAAAAAACAAAAACAAAAACCACTCTCTCACAGACACACACCTTCAAAAGGGCTGTTAAATCTTTATTCAAATGTTTATTTATATAAAATGTACACTCGTCCCCAGCCAGACAAGCTTGTTTCACTGATGGTGCTTGGTGGTTTCTTGTGTATGTTGCAGAAAGGTTGGTTGCACCAATTCCTCCTACGCTTCGTCTACCATTTCCATGCGTCTTCTTGATAAGAGTGTTGGAAGAAAATGTTCTGTTTAGGAATCGGTGTTCGTTCAGCTCAACCATTAATTCACTATTTTGGAGTCTGTTGAGGGTTTTGTTTTGTAGGTCTTTTAATCGCGTATCAATAGTTTCTATTTTTGCTAGCTCGTGAAGTTTCTTTACCAGAGTCCATTTCGGTTTGAATAGTGCCACACGCAGGGCATAATTCTGAACCCCCTGTAGCTTCTGAATGTTGGTTTTGCTCAGGTCACTTGTTATTATGGCACCGTATTCTAGCCTCTTTGTTTGCTTCTAATTTGTGATGTCCTGGTATTCTGGAAGCATCTTTATATACATTAGCTAAAACTACTGTTGTTTATTTAGGATATAAGTATAGTTCATCAGTTAAGAACACATATGTCGCTCGCTGGTTTTGATCTACAGGCTCATACAATTCGAAAATCAAAACATGATTAAACTAATTAAATCAAAAGAGTAGTCCGTGATTAGATACTCAGTAGGTATTTCTTTAGACCCATTGAACTCATTGACATGCAATTGATATGTCAGTGCCGATGTTTGTTTTAAATGATTTTTTTTAATAAACATCATGGACTATTTGACTTTTATAAAAAAAAAGGACAGCTTCCACCCAGCATTTCCGCGAGTATCCAAAGTGGGTCGAGATCACCCCCTGGCCAGTACCGCACTTCTGGACGGGAAAAATTGTGGGTCGAGATCACTAAAAGTGGGTCGAAGTCACTCTGGGTCGAGATCACCAAAAGTGGGTCTTAGTCACCAAATCGGGTCGAGGTCACTTTGGGACGGGATCGTCATGGGTCGAGTTCACTGGACACCCGTTGAGTGGTGGAAAGCAAGAATCGAATTACTGCAAACAAAAAGAAACACCCGGAAATACCACGACAATGGGTGGCTTTATTTGCGTATGTTAGCACCGCCCCTCACATTTCCCGTACATTTTTAAACTTTGTGCTACATAGTGACCTTTCGCACGGTCAAATTACACATTTATCGAAGCTACTATGACAGACAGACAGATTTATTTCAATATATCCTGTACCTTCGTTTGTCAGTCGACAGAAAGGTTTGATGAGTTGAACGAATGACAGGTTGTTTTTTCGGCAGAGTTGTTCAGCATCTTGGCTGCACAATACAGCCACCTGAGGACAGAATGCATTTTGTATGAATTCCTCTGCTGAAAGTTTACACTGTGACATTCTTATATTCTCAGATACTAGGATCGTATATAAATAAATCCATTTCTAGTCACGTTTTATTTCGACCCATCGTCGCTATCATAATATTGACATGCGCACCCCTATTTCCTGGAAATGGGAGACCACTCTCAGAAATCTCTCCATCAGTAACTTTTTCATCGTTTTGGTGACAGTACAGAGGGTTTTTTCCATTGACGACAGTACTAATCTTTCCTCCCCTCCCCGTCTCATCAAGCGGATTTGGGCAAAAGCAACCATCTAACCATTTAGTTTATCATCTCATAAAAAAAATATACTGAAAAAAAATATTGGTCGCCATGTGAATTTTGCCTTTAAATTTGGAGCGTCGTGCACTAGGGTCCGGGTCTTTTCGGCCTCGGGAACATTCGGCCCCAGGTATTTTTCCGGGAACATTCGGCCTCAGTCGAGGCCGAATGTTCCCACTTTTGAGGCCGAATGTTCCCACTTTTGGTAAAACATTTCTGAGTTTGGGAGTTGAAAAATAACTTTAAAAGATATTTTTTTAGTTCATTTTGTTGTTTTTTTGTATATTAGGTGTTTTTCCAGAATATTTTTTTTAAAGAATAATATATATGACCTACCTTTATTCCTAAAGTCGAAATATATTAAGCACGAGACCGATCCATAATGAATAATGAAATATAAAATCCATTGTGTAAAATCCACTGTATTGAATAACAGAATGACAATATGTGTGCTCCAATGCTGACATGCAAACCCGAAATGATATACTTCTTCGTTGGGTGTTGTTTGGCACAACTCAGCTTTAAAAGTTTGTTTTTATATGTTCTTCTGAAGTAGTGATCAAAGTTCTGGCCTCTGATGAGATACTCATACAGCGTTTTTACAGTACGACTCAAACTTGATTGATTTAATCGCACTTGATTGGGCGATCATATATACTGTTTTTACAGTTTCTTTGAACACTTAAACCTTTTTATGTAGATTGTAACTATATCCCTCTCCCTTATAGGTTGATGGATGACTTCCAGCTTTAAAAAAACTCTCGTGGATTCGTAAGCAAATAAAGTTATAAAGCAAATAAAGTTGTTCGGGTCTCAAGGGATTTAAATCCCACATCGTCCCTGTGCGCCCTCTACGCGCTGAAACCTTTCATTTCATTAATTGCTTCAGCTTTCAGAAACACATATCGGTTTCTTTTTCTGTTTTTCTAAAACAACCAACAAACTGCGATTTCAGTATTCATAAGGAAATAAAATTATAAAGCAAAGTTATTCGGGTCGTGCAAGGGATTTAAATCCCACATCATCCCCGTGCGCCTTCGGCGCGCTGAAACTTTTCATTCATTCGAGTCCAATATCAATCTTGCTCGCTTACTTGCTTGTCCAAAGGTATCCAAGAAGTTAGAGGAAGCATCGGAGAAATATAAAGAGAATGATATAACTACATCTAGATTTTTGAGGTTGTGTGCCAGTATATATAAAGTGTAAATGTATTTTATATTGTGTATATTTTATATTACACGGTATTTATTTTTGTTGTTAGTTGTAATAAAGGTATTTAAACTCATATGAAACCGCGTCTCTCTTAGTCTCCCTTGTTGAAAACGGAGGCCGAATGTTCCTAGGCCGAATGTTCCCGGGGCCGAATGTTCCCGAGGCCGAATGTTCCCGAGGCCGAAAAGACCCGCTCCCGTGCACTCCCGTTCAGTTTCGCACTGAATGAAAAAGACATATCTTTACCTACCCCCACCCAATTTCAATCTCTCACACATTTCAGAAGACAATAGTCACCAATGTTTTATATCTTTCCAAAACATGTACTATGAAATTGTATTCACACTTGAAAGCTCAGTTCATTTTCCACCAATCGGATAATTCCAGAAACTTTTATCCTCCATTAAAAACACTGTATTGTAACCCATAGGTTACAATGACCTAAACAAACTAATAATAATAATAATAACACTTTGGCCAGCCGCTGATTTGTCGATGTTCTCGGACGAGAAGGCCTTGGTTACCCCTGAACTCCCAACTGCCTCCCTGTTCCCACGCTTCTCCTCTCCTCCCAACATTCGGAGATGAACTGCTTGATGACATCCCTTGCCCCATTCTTCCCAATCTCTCCGATTAGAACATTAACCCTCTCCTTTGAGTCTCCCCCTAACCACATGTCCTTCATTCTCCCATCCCACTTCCCCATTATACTCCCAGTGAATCTCAATTCTTTTAGACTGATACTTTGGGCATTCTAGAAGGAAGTGTTCCAGGGTCTCCACCATGCCCAAGTTACACATCTGGCACTCCCTTTCACCGTCTTTCCCAATTTTTCCCCTCAGCTCCAGGGATCACGACCTCAGCTTGAACAGCAGTGACCCCCCCCCCCCCAAAGGTGCCATCAAGGTACTCTTCAAAACCTGGCCTCTCTTTATCACGCAGGCCACCCAAAGACCTCTTTGATTTGACCCCCTCTCGACAATTACGGTTACAATCCTCCATGACCCTTTCTCTGACGATTTTTTTACCCTGGTTTGCCCCAACGTCCAGGTCCGAGATCTCCAATGAGTAGTTCTCTACTAGCTCCCTCACTTGGACCATCCACCCCGTTTTGATATTTGAGTTGAAAATTCGCAGGAACATCACTTTACACCATCGGCTGTCGGGGAGATTCACCAAATAATTAAGATAATCGAGTTTCAACAGGTCTATCCTGTCCTTGATCCTCATCCACCCAAGCTCACCCCTGATTGCTTCTAGCGCTGCGGCATTACTCGACCCCGTTATCCATCGGCCTGCATCGTTCTGTAACATTTCCAAGCTCTTTACGGCCGTCTGGTTTAGGGGTACCACTTCCGTACCGTATGTTATACTTGGCAGTCCCACCATTTCCCAAATGGTTTTCCCCGCGAAAACCTTATTGAAACTGTTTCTCCCTATAAGTTTCATTTGGTTAAGGATTCGCTTCCCCTTCAGAATCAATTTATTTGTGTGGTTTCGGTAGATGCCTCTTCCTGTAATGTTTATATTTACCCCCAAATACTCGTAATCACCTGTCTCTCCTACACTGAGAAGTTTGCTGCTCCCTTCCGGAATGCAGAACTCACTCACTCTCCACCTTCGAGTGGGGTCCACTTTGCGGCCCACAGGTATAACTTTGCTCTTGCTTTCATTAAGTTCGAGTCTCCACTTGCTCCCATATTTTCCAACAATTCCCAGCATTTTCGTTAGCCCCTCTTCGCTTTCTGACACTAGAACCATATCGTCTGCAAAAAATAGCCCTGGGATCTTCAAGTCCCCAACTGCTACCCCCCTCGTCGCTACGCAGGAGTTCATCTCCTAAACCTTTGATGTACAATGCAAACAGGATTGGCGAAAGGATACACCCCTGTTTTAGGCCTATCTCCATTGGCACACGTTTTGTTGTAATGTTTCCCAGGCTAAGTTCACTCTGTACATCTTTATATAATGCTTTCATAATTCCAACAAACTCGCCTCCTAAGCCCAGAGCCTCCAGCTTGCGTCACATACCCTCCCTCCATACTCTATCGTATGCCTTTTTGACATCCAAAAAGGCCATAAACATCTTTTTCTTTTTTGCTTTCGCGGAGTATCATTTGGGATAGCGTGAAAAGATGGTCGGTTACTCTCTTTCCCTTCCTGAAGCCATTCTGGATTTCTCCAAAAAAACCCTTCTCCTTAATCACCTCCTCTAGTCTCCCATAAAGGACTTTACAGAAAACCTTTCCAATGTTGCTACTGACAGAGATCCCTCGATAGTTATCCAAAACGTCTTTTTCCCCCTTTTTGTGAATAAATGTCACTTTGCTTTCCCTCCACTCCTTTGGGACCTCTTGTTTTTCTATCGCTAAATTGAATAGGGCAGTTAGGCTTTCCAAGAGTTCCTCTCCCCCTTTTTTGATAAACTCGTCAGGAATTTCGTCCACCCCTCCCGCTTTTCCATTCCTCAATTTTGAGATCACCCTTCGCACCTCCTCAGTTTTGATTTTGCTGCACACGAAGTCCGAGAGATTTTCCTCGACGAGCTATTTGCATATAGGCATTTTGGCTATGCATATTGGCGTTTTGGCCATGCGAAATTTAAAGATCCTCGAATTGGCGGGCCAAGCTTCACAATGAGGATATCTTATATTTGATAAATTAATATGAAACAGGTGCTACCTAAGTGCGCGCGCAGACTTCAGAGACATTAAAATTAAGTTTTAGTAGATACCACCCACCCCCTTCAACCCTGAACGAAACGAAAACCAGGGAGGTGGAGGTGGGGACCCCCCCCCCCCTCCATCCATAAAAAACATAGAGAAAAGAAAATAACGTAAAGCATCAAGGCATCATTTACACAGCAAAAGTAACCGAAATTGGCGAGAAGGGGTCCGAGTAAATAAGTCTCCAGGTGACCTACGAGATAAAGAAAAGCTATGATTTTAGGAGTTCAAACTGCGATCGAGGCCTCTGGAATTTAAGGGTTAGATTTGGAAAGCCGGCTAAAAGGAGTGCCAAATGTGTAATTTTGGGATCAATGGAGACCATGGAAAACTTTGTCTTAGAATGTCCAAAATATCAGTCTGACTGAATAAGATTCACTTGGGGCGCATCCTGTCTATATGGACCACTTGTGGTTTCCCTTTTCGACCACAGCTGACCTTATAGGTCACATCAGAGACTTTCTCTTTTATCTCATAGGGACCTCTCCAGTAGCATATTAATTTGGCTGAACACCCTTCCTTGCGTATGGGGAAGTAGATGTATACTTCCATTCTAGGTTCGTATTTTCCACTTTTAGTCACAATACTTCTTCTGTCTTGTTTGCTATGCACTCTGACTGTTCTATGTGCATCTTCCATGTTTTCCTTTAGCTCCCAAACCCAATGGTTGTTTGGTGTATACTTTATGGATGTAGGCATTTCGTATATAATGTCTAATGGGGTGGAAATCTCTCTACCCAGCATCAGTTGATTGGGTGTGTATCCAGTTGTCTCATGAATGGATGACCGGTAGGCCATCATTACATAACGTACGTATTTGTCCCAATCTGTTTGGTGGTCATCGACATATACATCCGTAGCATGGTTGCAAGGGTTTTATTAAACCTTTCAACCATGCCATCACTCTGGGGATGGTAAGGTGTAGTACGTGTCTTTTTATGTCTAAAATGTGACACATTTCTGTGAACAAATTGCTCTCATACTGGCGTCCTTGATCTGAATGGATGGTTGAAGGCACTCCGAATCTTGGGATTACCTCCTACATAATTAGTTTTGCCACTGTCTCAGCTTCCATATTATCGATTGCAAAACTTTCAGTCCATTTTGTAAAGTAGTCAGACACAACAAGAATATACTTGTTTCCTGAATCAGTTATTGGTAGTGGACCGAGGATGTCGGTTGCAATCCTGTCCATGGGTCTACCCGTCTCAACCATTTGCATGGGAGCATGGCGTCTTTGCTGTGTGTTCTATTTCTTGCTTCAATTGTCACATCCAACAACATAATTCCTTGTGTCTGACTTTAAACCTGGCCAGTAATATTTTTCCCTGATTTTCGCCAGTGTTCTTCTCAAGCCAAGATGCCCGGACATCTTATGATCATGGCAAAACTGTAAGATAGTTTGCCTCTCTGACTGGGGAATTACCGTTTGTAATCGTATTTTGTTACAACCTGTTTGTTTCATCTGTCTATACAGTAAATCATTTTCAACAACCAACGGATTCCATTGGGACCACAAGGACTTAACTATATGTCCCTCCCCTTTTATTGTTTCAAAGCTTGGCCTGTTGCCATTCTTAACCCAACCTTTGACCAAAGCTACATCATGGTCTTCCTGTTCATCCTTTATGGTAAGTGGGGTGTCCTTTTCAGTTGTTTTATTTACTTGAACAGGTTGTTCTTGTGTTATTAGCATTACTTGCTCTGTTTTGGAAGATTCTTCCAGCTCCCCAATGTTGCTGAATCCACACTGTCTGCAAGGAATTCGACTTAATACATCTGCATTGTGGTGCCGTGCACCTGGCCTGTGTTTTCATGTCATAAGTGCTGAGTACTTCCAACCAGCGGGCCAACTGCCCTTCTGGGTTTTTGAAGTTAAACAGCCCCTTGAGTGAACTGTGGTCTGTACATACTGTAAATTGGCGTCCATATTGGTAGTGCCTGAACTGTTTCACAAAACAGACAACAGTTACTGCCAGTAATTCTTTCCTGATAACACAGTACTTCTTTTCTGATTTTGTCAATGTTCGACTTGCACAAGCAACTACTCACTCATGCCCATCAAATACTTGAGATAGTATGGCACCAATTGCACTGTTACTGGCATCTGTGTCCAGTATGAATGTTTTTGAGAAGTCTGGAAAGGCAAGAATTGGTGCCTTCATCAAGTGATACTTTAATTGGTCAAATGCTTCTTGGCAATTGTCTGAACATACAAATGGTTGTCCCTTTTCAGTCAAGACATGTAAGCATTTGGCTTTGGCTGAGAAGTTCTGAACGTATCTCCGATAGTAACTACATAAGCCCAAAAAGGATCGAAGTTCAGTAACATTAGCTGGGTTTGACCACTTCTTGATAGCATTTATCTTTGCTGGGTCAGTTACTACACCTTGTGCATTAATTATGTGTCTCAGGAATGAGACTTCGTTTGCAAATAGACAACATTCCTGAGGTTTTATTTTTAGCCCTGCTTCTTTAAGTCTGTTGAAGACTTTTATAAAATTTAATATCATATCTTCAAATGTTTTACCAACCACTATAATATCATCAAGATATATTAAGCATATATCCCAGTGCAAGCCGGAAAGAACGCTTTCCATTAGACGTTCGAACATCGTAGGGGCTGATGTCAAACCAAAACTCATGACCTTGAACTGAAATAGTCCTCGCCGAGTTGTAAATGCAATTTTGGTTTGTCTTCTGGATCCATCTCCACCTGCCAGTATCCTGAGCAGAGATCGAGGGTAGAAAACCAAGTGCTACCTGATAGATGGTCCAGTGGCTCATCTATCCTTGGCAAGGGGTATGCATCCTTTATTGTACAGCTATTCAACCGGCGGTAGTCCACACAGAACCTAAATGTGCCATCCTTCTTCCTAACTAGTACCACACCTGAGGCCCATGGACTTGTGAAAGGTTCTATTATTCCATGTTTAAGCATGTCGTCAATGTGCTTGTTCAACTCATTTTCCAAATGTACTGGTGTCCGCCTTATCGGTTGTTTGATTGGCTTACTGTCACTAGTGTTTATTTTGTGCCTCACTATGGTTGTTTTACCCAAATCTTTGTCAGATGACGCAAACAACTTATATTCATACAGAAATTCTGCAGCTTGCCTTTCCATCCTTCAAACAGATTCTTGGAGGCCTCATTCAAAAGATTATCTAATTCCAGAGGTAACCTTTTGGTATTCTGTTGGCTTTCTTGTGGTGTATGTTCAACAACATTTACTCCACTAAGTTGTCCAATCACTGTACCTGGATAAATAGTTTTAGCATTCTGTCCAAAATTCAGTAGTCTTACAGGTACAGTACATGTTTTACCAGGGATTACAACACTTCGTGCTGTCAGAATGCTGTCTTTTACTATTTTTCGATCATCAAATGGCTCAACCATACTCTCAGACTTTGGCAATATTTTTCCATTAGGCACAACAACTTGGCACGCGATAATGCCCTCACATGCAGGTGGTATACTGACTGTGTCAACTGCAGTGATACGATAGCAGCCAAGTAAACCTTCTCGTTGTACTGGTATCTTGGTATTCTTTATCTCAAGTATGCCATTGGCTGCATCAATTTTACAGTTATTTGTTTTTAGAAAATCCAAACCTAAAATACCGTTTACTTTAATATCAGCCACTATAGCTCTTGTATGACATGACAGCTCACGAAATGTAAATGTGAAGTTAGCCTGTCCCTTGGTTAATAATTCTGTCCCATTGGCTGTTACGATTGTCTGTAAGACTGGCTCTAATTTTGGCCTAAGCGCATCGGGTATGTGGGCATAGATATCCTGTGACAGTATTGTACAGTATTGTCACTGTTGCTCAGTATCAATTAGCACATTGACTTTTATACCTTGTACAGCTGATGTTATATACATACCAGCTTCGTCTGTTGACAGACCATTACCAATTGAAATAATTTTTCTGTTCAACTTGTTATGCTTCTCGGGTTTTATTACTCGAGCTGATGCCTTCCTGTTTGGACAATTTCGTTTCATGTGATCACATGAGAAACATTGTATCTCCTTTGACTTTACAGGTGATTTTTGATAATCCTTTCCACCATTTAATTGGAAACCGGGATAAAGTGCAAAGGACACAACATGGGTCGTCTCGGACAGGGATCGAACTCGGGACCTCTAGCATAGAAGTCCAACAGTCTAACACTTAGCCACCGCGCTCCCATTGACAGCAAACGTGCACCGTACAGTAAGTTTAATGCACAAACATAACACAACGCGTTAGATTCAGATTAACGGTATACATATATGTAAGATGTTAACAAAAATAAACATTATACAACAGTAACAAATAGCATACCGTGGGAAGTGGCATAGCCAGATTGGCTGTCTACCTGCCATCCCCTAAAGGAAAGAGAACGGGCGAACAGACTGTGACTAGATGGGTAAACATGGAGCGATCCATCTTATCTATGATAGGGATGCCGATTTTTCCGTTCCTTGGGTCGAAACTATGTTCTAGTGTAAAAAGCCAAGATGAAGAGCCAGCAGGAGGGTAATGTTTCTGTTTAGACAGAAAGCAACCTGCTTACCAAATTACCAGCATTGCTCCGCGTAAAGTTCAAGAGCCACAATCAGTCAAATCGAGTGGTCAATATCGTTCCAACTTGAGAAGATCATGATCTTTGTAATTGGACGAGGGGTCTACATCGGCGGGCGCACCAGGGGGGGGGGGGGGGGGGCGAATACCGTAAACTAGCTGACATCATTTAGGTGTGGGCCAGTTTACCGCCCGTGACTCCCCATGATTAGCTGACCGACATGACCAAGCACTTGCTTAAATACGTGTTCTCGAGCGCAAATCTTTTCCTCAAGAATATTGTTTACAGCGTCTTAACTGTGTGTGGCTCTACGCGAGGTAAGTGGGGCAACTAGAGGGAAAACGCAGCAGGTTGCATTGGACGAGGATGGAAGATTTGGACATATCGCACGACTAGTATGTTTCTATTGCGGATTTGTTTAATTTGCTAATGGTCCACTATGATCAATACTTACTAAGTACAGTCTGGGCAGTAGGGTTTATCGCAACGGATATAAGACGAATATGACGAAATGTATGTTGAGGTCAATGTTTCCTTAAATATTGCCCTGTTACTGATATTTCGAACTGTGTCGTCTAAAGAGAATGGAAGAGTATGTTTTACTTTGCTGAGCTATTTTCGAGCATACCCTAGATATATGAGCTTTGTAGGTTAAGTGTTCATCAATGCTTATTCCCAGAAATTTTAGATATTTTTCTGTCTCACTTCCCCTGACTTTGCTTATCTTTTGATTATTTATTTTTATCTCTTGACAGAAATTATTATTCTTATCATTCGGTTATTAGTCTCGGTCAAGACTTTTAGAGCCCAGCTTGGCATAGGTGGAGCAGGGTCCTTATTTATTTATTTATTTAGCTAATCATTTATGCCCAGGTTGCCCATTTTCGATGACTTCCACTTCAGGCATTGGTGACTATTTAACTATTTGTCCTACTTTACCAGTAAAATAGAGCTGGTTTACCACAGTAAACAAGCACTGCTTCACTTCCAGGGGTTCACACGGCGAACAGAGTTCTTGCGACGACAATGTTATTTATTTTATGACCAACAAGGCAGTCTTTCTATATTATTCGACGACAATACAATATCCCGTGTTGGAGATCGAGCACAAAAAAACCCAAAACAAAAACAATGGTATTGATATTTATTTATTTACCGAGGTTTCACGACACTATTCATCAGTCAGTCATATTGTATTGGATAGATTATGGGAGGAGGAAGCCGGAGTACCCAGAGAGAACACCTAGCAATGGCGAGTAACTGTAGGACTCGACAACGTACTGACCCCACAAAACTTGGGTTAGCATCGGTTGACGGCATGTGTATTATAGACGTGCAGCACGCCTGAACTCCCTGCGGCACCATGCTCCCAGTGTGGCATTGCTAAAACTGATTAGCGCTGATAAAATCATTGTTTGACAGACTCCCCCGCGCGAACCCCGGGAAGTTAGGCAGTGCTTGTTAACTGTGGTAAACAACCACCATTTTACTGGCAAAATCGGACCCAGTCACTAATGCTTGGGGTGCAAATCCTTTAAAATTGGCAGCATGGGGCATAAACGATTGACTGACCTTGACTTTATCTTCATGTTGTGGTCACGATTAGTCATAGTGCAGTAGTATGTGACCTTAAACACCAATAAATAAATAAATTTGACAGACTTTAGATAGTTCTGTCTGACAAGGTAAAATAAATAAAATATTTAACTTTATAGATTTCTATGGTATGCACTGATGTAGACGATGAATGAGGAATTTAATATTCGCTCCACAAATTCAAAAATCAATAGACTGTTAAATTCTGAAGAGGCGGTTTTACACAATAGCGGACTCCCCGCACGACTCTCCCACAAAACATTCCTTATTTTGCAATGAGTTCAAACATGTGGACATAATCAAGTTCTTCGGTTGAGTTTTTTCTCTCGATAAACTGTATAACAAGAAAAGATTTGTGCAGACGCAAGCGCGCGATAAAATGCCCATGAAAACACTTATCTTGTGCATATATCATGCAATCGTTTCGTATTACAACATAAACAAGAAACATCTCACTAAAAGAAGGTGACTACCGTATCTCAAAGCAATTTGACTAGTTATTCACAAGAAATTAGTTTAAAATAATTTCGAGTTTATTGGACAGGGTTCAAGGCTATGGACGTTAATATATTTCTTCAAAAACACTTGAAAGACACCCTTCCCACACAGAACACCACAGTCCCCCCCCCCCCCCCCCCCAAAAAAAAAAAAAACAAAAAAAAAAAAACAAAAAAAACAGCTTTTTGGTCGAATCATCCGGTACGAAACTCGACTTGGGACAAAACGCCCGTGCTGAGGTGATTTTTGAGAGGAACTGACCGGCACCATCTCCAAGTATTGTCAGTGATGGTTTTCGATTTTTTTTTAAAAAAAAAAGAACTTATTGGACGACACACAAAATACACAAAGCAGAATGCATAAACGTAGGCTACAAGCATATCGCAGATTGGGAGAAAATAGTCACGCAGACATCTCATCTAATATTGTCGAGGGCGGATGTAACATAACAAAAATAGTTTTAAAAAAGTACTTCTAACTTTGGAGGTGGCATAACACAACACGAATATTGAAACATTGAATGCGGTGAATCCCGGTTTAATAACGAATTCCGCACATTAGTGGATCCAGTATATATATATATATGCAGTTCCATTTTTGTTATTTTCCAAGTCATTTGAATTGTCCTGAGAATTCAATACTGCATGGTCTGGGGGCAATTATCGCCCTAGTATCCACGCGCGCTAAATAACTTGTCCGTGCCCCTGCTGCTACAATTTAGCTTGACCAATGAGAGTGAAGATGCTAACTTGTAGCTACAATTCAGTAAATTGTAGCTACAATTTAGCTAAATTGCAGGCACAATTTAGTATACTATAGGTGCAATTTAGCTGAACTGCAGGTACATTTTATCAAATCGTAGCTACAATTTAGCTAAATTGCAGGTACAATTTACTAAATTGCCCTTGCAATTTGATAACTAATGAAAGTAGGGATCAGCGAATCACAAATTTCTTTTCGAATCGAATCTCGAATCGAATCGTGTCTCTGATATCGACATCGAATCGAATCCCGAATCGAATCTTAAAAGACAAGTTATTTCATATTGCATCAAACGCATGTTATGGAACACTGTGATGACCCTTACGCGACGGAGTGAACACCTTAAACACCAATAACTAAATATTCTCTGTAGCACCGTCGCTGAAACAGCTAGGCCTATTGTCCATAGTTTTAGTTTTTGAAGGCCTAACTTGTTACTATTCACGTTCTTAAGAACGTGAATAGTAACAAGTTAAGCCTTCAAAAACCAAAACTATGGATAATGTTCTGGGCCAAATTCACACCTTACCTAACAATTAAACATTGTCAATTACTCAAATAAATAGGAATTGAGCCTACATGAATAAATTTTCTAATGACAGTTTTATCCTATTTTTGTTGGAAATGTAACAAATTGAAGTTAGTACGAGAGATTCGAAAAAAATCGAATCCTGAAACTGAATCGGGATCGATCTCGAAGCATACGTATGGTATCGATATCGAATCGAATCTCGAATATTCGCAGGACCCCAAATGAAAGTGTCAATGACATTGTAGCTTAACTGTGTGTAGTGTTTGATGAAAAGGATAATGTTCAACGTTTATGAACGGATTATGAAATACAAGAATTGTGATAATTGAGAATATGTTAATTTCTGTTCCCTGTATGCTGTTTTCAATAAGAATAATTTGAGGTGTAGACTGTACTAAAGAATTGAGGTCTGGGTTACTGTGGCTCTCACAGTTAACGTATGTCAACAAACGTTAACAAGTTACAGTAAAATTATTTCAAAACGATCCTACCAAGTTACAATGAAATCCCTTCATAAATATAATTCGAAGACTTTGCAAAAGGAATCCAGATCACATGGCCATTGCGCGGTCACAGTTGACCGATCACGGCCAAAATAGGAAAGGCTCATCTTGATAACACACAAAGTTATCCTACCAACTTACAATGAAATCCCCTCCTAGAAAACAACCTGTTGACAGGGCTAAAGGAATCTAGGGTACGTGACCAGGCGGTGGTAACGGCTGACCAATCATCACCAAAATAGGGAAGTCTCATCTAGAAATTATACCGAGTAATCTTTCCAAGTTGCAATGAACTCGCTTCGTGAATATGAAGTATAGACTGTGCTAAACAAATCTAGGTCACAGGCCTGTATGGTCCTCGCGGTTGACTTATCATAGCCAAAAAGGACGGTGTCATCTAGGCATTATACTAAGTCATCCTACAAATTTACAATGAAATCCCTTCATAAATGCAAGCTGTAGACTGTACTAAAGTAATCTAGGAAACGCACCCTGCGGCCGTCACAGCTGACTGAACCCGACCAAAAGGACGTTCTCGTCTAGACATCATACAGAGTCATCTTACGAAGTTACAATGAAATCCCTTCATAAATATGACCTGTAGACTGTGATAAAGGGTTTCAGGCTTCGGGCCCTCGTAGCCGTCACGGCTGACCGATCGCTACCAGGGGGGGGGGGGGGGGGGGGGGGGGGGACTGATCTAGACATCATACGGAGTCATCCTACCAAGTTACAATGAAATCCCTTCACAAATACGACCTGTAAACTGTGCTGAAGGTTTTCGGGCTCAGGTAGCCGTCACAGCTGACCGATCGCGACCAATGAGTACGTTCTCATCTAAACATGACCTCGAACCTGCATATGAAATTTCGTGATGATCAGACAAGAACTGCAGGGTGTAGCCTGTGCTAAAGAGAATGTGAACAGACTCACAAACTTCCGCACGCGTGATGGCAATTTATTTATTTATTAGGGTTTAACGACACTTTAACAGTCAAGGTCATATCGTGCCGGTGACAGTTTTACGGGTGGAGGAAGCCGGAGTACCCGAAGAGAACCACCGAGCAACGACGAGCAGCTGCCAGCTCCCCAACATCGTAACTCCGCACTGCAGCACAGGTAAGGTTAGATTGGTTGAAGACATGCGCACCATAGACGTGTAGAACGCCTTAGTACACGGAGTCATCGTGCCCCATGTGGACAATCGGGATTAAGTGCCTTGCCCAAGGACACAACGCGAGAGTCCGAATCGATCGCTCAGACGGCCACTCATCAAAGAGCTAACCGGGCTCGACGTTGCTTAACTTCGGTGATCTAACGAGAACCGGTTACTGCAACGCCACCTCTCCCCCGCGTGACGGCAACAGTTTATCTTGACTTTATCAAGTTAAGCTAGAAATTACATGGCGCTAAGCCGCATACATGACAAACCAGACAATGATCCGAGTAACGCAAAAAGCCTTTTAAAAACCGAGATGAAAACAGCACACGACTGATGATTATTTCTTTTTCCTTCAAAAAGCAGCCTTTAAAATAATAGCCTTTTTTGGACCAAAAAAATTAAAATTGTAATAATTAATATGTTTCTCAAAAGAAAAATATAACTCGAAGCGAGTGTTGTCATTGCAGTCACAGGTACTCGACACAAGCTGTGAAATCGAAAGAAAAATGATATTTTAAAAAATGATATTTTATAGCATTTTTGAATCGATGCTAACGTTCCCCCATAATGGTATATAAATATTAACAAGGTACACAACTAGCTCGCTTTTCGAAAACGATAGCACTCGACTTCGTTATACCCTCCCCCCCCCCCCCCCCCTCAAATTTGATTCACATGACATATCCAACAGTACCCGGTGTCAGTGGAAAAGAGAATGAATAAGCTTTACAGTGGTGCATGTTTTAAAGTAGAGATGGGCGGTATTGGAATTTTGAGTTCGGTATCGGTTTCGGTATTTTTGTGTGGGCATACCGCGGTATCGGTTCGGTATTCGGTATGTGACTTCAGATTCACTGATAGTACCAAAGGGGAATCCATGTCAGAAAAATACAGAATAAGTTGTTCTTGTATCATTCTATCACAGTGCTACACATGCCATTGATGATGGGCTCAACATTGTCATTCTTTTGTCAACACAGATCATATCTACAGTAATTTGGTGACTTGTTCTAAATACGCTTTAACTTTTCAAGCTCCACTTAAGGCGTCTGTAATCATAGAATGTGTGTCCTGAAGATGTCATCTTTAGGTGGGCCTGATGACAGTAGTAAAATTATCTGGTCAGTGATTTCTAGCCAAGTCTTGGCTGCCTGTTAAGGCAGCCAAGACTTGGCTAGAGATCAGTGCTAAGCAACTTGACATGTACAGGTCGTAGACTATTGATAATTTAGTACAACTGCCCTGGTCCTTAAGGCTTAACAAAACTGAAAAATAAAATCAGTCACTTCTTTCAAGAAAATGAACACTTCAACTGCTATCAATCCTCATCAAGGCCTTATGAATAGCGAATGCACAGGGAAAATTGAAAATACCGTTGGTTTCGGTATTCAAAGATTGGGTCGGTTCGGTTTTTCGGTGTCCCCATGATATCGGTATCGGTTCGGTTTTTCGGTATATTGCCCATCTCTATTTTAAAGTACTAAGTGTACAGCTAAATGTGTGAAAAGTGACAATTTAATGAAGCGTACGCAATAATAAATATATATAACGAAGATTAAGTATTGTTTGTTTTATTGTAGACTATTTTCAAAATATAAATGGTTTCTCTCCCAAAACCTTTCTGTTAAATTCACTCGTAGTGAACAGAAACATCTAAATGTTACGCACATGAATTAGTTACACCTCCATCGTGCAAGTATAATAATATTCACCCCGTCGTGCACCTCGGCGAATTCGTTGTTTTCCTTGCACAAAATGGCGTGTCGATCAGTGTCGATGGCGAAATGATCTATTTTGTCTTTAAAATAGTCTACAATAAAACAAACAATACTTAATCTTCCTTCTATATATTTATAATTGCGTAAGCTTCCTTAAATAATCACTTTCCACACATTCGGAGGTACATTTAGTACTTTAAAACGTAGTTTTTATATACTTTTTACCGGATACCGTCCTTTTTACCGGCAGAAAGTATTACCCGGTTGGAATGTATAGAACACGAAACACATGTGTAATCAACTCATGGAGTTGACTGTAGGCACCACTGGTTCCTGGAAGTCTGCTGCCGTATTCGCACCAGAACTGATAATTTAATAATATTTCACGAAAACAACTTGCGGCTAAATGTGCTTTACATATCCAAGAACAAAGCCAGGGGATCAAAATTCTTCAAGACATGGCGACAGAGCTGCATGGGGGGAAATTCCAAAGCCATTGCTCTTGTTTACGTATGAGTATACTTTCGATTTCCGGTCGACGTCATCGGACGGAAAAAACATGTAAAACAACGCCGTCTAAAATCAAATAATGAAAAAGATCGCCTTCAAACAGTATTCTGTTACTAGATAGAGACTGCACAATTGCCATATTCAATGCAAGGTATCGTGATACCTGTTGAAATTTCTTAGAATTACGATTTTATTTTTCGATGGAAATTCGTGGTATCGAGTCATTTGCGAATGTCTCTCGAGCATGGAAACCATCTTCAATAAAAAATGCAGACAGCGTTGTCCTTTTCCAAAATGAAGTCCTGTCGCTGCACTAGAAAGTGTTTGGAATGCCTAGCTTTGTTATTGAATATCTGAAGCACATTCGGCCACGAGTTGTTCTTGCGAAATATTATTTTATTATCAGTTCTGGTGCGAATGCGATAGCCGACTTCCAGGAACCAGTGGTGCCTACTGTCAACTCTATGAGTTGATTACATATGTGTTTCGTGTTCTATACATCCCAACCTTCATTTTGATGTATAATTTATGAATTTAAGGAATATGAGAGGTGAGAATTTCAAAATAAACAAAATTCCATTTCTTATATTGCCCCTTAAAAGGTAAGTATCCCCAATACAGTACTGTTTTGTGTCCACAAAAAGTCACTTTTCAAAGTCTGCGTTGTTCCGCAGCATCGTGTCTTGTCCACTTCTATCAAGAATAATCATAGAATATTTGCACACCTGTTTCGAAAGAATGCGATTTTGCCATGGAGAAAATTAACGCGGGATTTGTTGTACTCGAAGATGCCCAGCACCCCCCCCCCCCCCCTCCCACACACACACACACAAAAGCGTCACGTGCCCCCCAAAAGCGTCTCCGGTTTCGTCAGTTTATGTGTACATTATGGCATATTTCACTACCTTCCAGAATGCCATCATGGAAATGAATCTATCAGACCCTTGCCGGCCCCTCCAATGGTGATTTGTAACGAAGGTTTGAAGATTTCCTGCCCCATCTTCGCAGTCGTGCGTGATTGGAATTGTCTGTCGGTACTGGGCGGTTTTTCTCCCACTGTTTTCATACGGCATTCAACGCGTTGTCACAAACATAACATGTTAATTGCCGATTAGTTCCATGAGCAATTTTGTTATGAAATCTTAGTTTTGGCATTTGAGTGCATGCTTCCGGCATAAATTACAACTGAAGTGACTCCACGCTATTTGAATGTATGAAACAGAACGAAATGGATGTTCGGATTAGAGAAGTTCGCATGCACGGAAGAAAGATCTTACAATTCTTGAGAGAAAACGTTTGACACTGATTCCTGATAAGATGGTAACACCACCACTGCCTAAACCCTTTACCTAACACGAAAGGCAGACGACACTTGCAAACAAAATTCTCGAATGACTATTTTATTTAAAAAAAATTTTTTTGCATCAACGACACAGATTATGACCACACCCCCCCCCCCCCCCCCCCCATTGGAACGAGCTCATTTCTTTGAGGATCATAAGCTTTGAGACGAGAAATGAAAAATAATGAAATCTCAATGGTGATCGTTGTGATTAGCTCTGACCGGATTTAGCCGTTATGTTGGGTAAAGGATAATGATCTGCTTACATATCGTCGGCTGAGTGCTAGAATGTTCTATGTCCCATGGGGGACATAGAACATTCTAGCACTCAGGCGATGATATATGAGTCATTATCAGATTTCGCCAGGGACCGATCAGGACTATTTAAAATACGCTCTAGCCTCGGAGCCTTTTTTTTCAATTCATGCGCCAGATTTCAATTTACGGAGTCACACTGCTGTTTGTAACACACACTGCAAGTATGTAATAGCTCTCATCATTTTCATTTAGTACACTATAGCAAACATTAATCTTCACTGTGGTTTCTGATCAAGTCTTGGCTGCCTATTTAGGCAGCCAAGACTTGATCAGAAACCACAGTGAAGATTAATGCTTGGTAATTAAGACTTGAAGTATTAACTTAAGCACTCTACAACAATGATAAATGATAATCATATATATAATACATGTAAGAGTGTCTCTCTCGATTATCCATTGAAAGAATATCAAAATATGATCTGAGAAGTTACGCGCCAACTGAGAAGCCTATTTCTGAGATTTAAGAGCCAGGTCCTGATGTTTCAGAACCAAATACGGACTGTCGCATGCCCAGGTCGGTCCCTGATTTCGCGTATATTTTGGTTGGTAGAAAGAAAAAAAATAAAGTTTATATTTTTCAGTTCCTAACAATTTTGTCACAATGTATAATCATTAGGTGGCATGAAAACAAGCAAAGCCGAGCTTAATCATCCTTACAACACATCTTGTGGTACCTTTGAAACTTGGAAATCAAAACGAGAGTCTTTGCAGTAACGTTTTATTAACTGAAATTTCCGAGTGCAATATTTCTGATGAAATCAGCGAGTGTGTGTAACAAGCATTGGTCATTTTCCAACTAGTGAATCAAACAGGGTTCTATACACAAGCTCACCCTCTAGCTTCATCACACACCTCTCTACAGTCTCCAACAGAAGTTCTGGCGCAACTTTCTCGCACCACTCCTCATCCATCACAAAATTCTCGTCAATTCTCGCAGCAACACATACACCACACCTAACCAGAACACTCGACTCAACCTGTTTAGTGTTCTCTTGATCACCCTACCCATCAATCTGTATACTTGAATCCATAAACCTCTCCCCATTCTTCCCAATCTCCTTGACTATCGGTAAAATTTCAGCCTCTTTTCCACCAACTTTCGCTTTTCCTAACTCTATCTCAGCACTATCCTGTTCTACTACAACATTACAACTTCTGTCTTCTGTCTCTATTACAATTTTAGATTGACTACTAATTGTTTAAACCGGCAATAGTAGCACTAAATATTATCTCTGTTGCCACAAACGCAATATTAATGCATAGAAAATGAGTGGAACACCATTGGATACACCAACAAATCGTTGTTCCATTCGATAAGTCATCCAAGTAACAGTATGTTATCTTTACTATACCAAATAGTGCCCTTGGCAAAATCTTGGGTACGAAAGAATGTATCATAAAAGGGATCTTTTCTCATACAAATAATGTCTAGTTCTATCTGATGTTAGGGGTACAGCTCGTGGCAACTGTATGCTGGAAACTACGTGTGTGGGTCTTCATATGTAAAACAATATTTCCGGCACATTTAATATTTGAGTATTATCAGGAGACAAAAAAAAGCATAACGTTGCAGCAATGACCCGATTATTATAGAATGGACACATTCAGTTACAGGGAGGAAATTTTCGATACTGTGATGAACTAATTTTGATATGCACACATTGCATAACGAATGCAAGCAAATACACATTGTATAACATAGGGTTTATAAAACAAAATGAAAAATATACAAGCTAAATGTCTCTGCGTTGAGGCAACATTTGTAACATTACGGACTTTACAATCACAAACTGTTCCGTATTTGACAAGCTCATTATTGATATAACCAATGTTATTCTGTTTAACCGCAGCTGAAGTAGAACATCAACACTTACGAAGAATTAGACAATGCAAGCTATTTAGACGAGGATAGACCATTCTCGCAATATGTTGAACATATTACAGGTGGGACTCTTCTGTTACAAGGGAGACAAAATCATTATGGAGAGGATTATCTTTATTGGTGAATGAATCCTCCACTTCCCCGGACCCGAATATCAAACGGATCTTAATGAACAAAATTTGTGCCACAAAATCTCGAAAGCAACATTGTTGTATGTAAATGACACAATTATGTTGGTGGCTAAATTTTTTCTTGTCTTTGTTTTTTTTCTGTTCTAGTTGCTCGTAGGTCGTATTCGTCTCCTTTAACTGACATGATTTTGTTTGAAAAAACAAATATACCAAATTAACTCAATGAATGGAATTATTCTCAATCATACTGAATGGAAGCGTCTGTCAACTAATGACTGCCAAACATGTTTATCAACTTCAAAATGACCACTGAACATTGATTTTAGTTTTGCTTCAGGAACAATAGCCAACACTTCGTCATAATTATACAAACAAACGTCGGTACATTTTTGGAGCCAACAAAAATTATTAGCATTTTTCTGGCTCACTATTTTCATGCACCTTACAAACAGATCCTGGTCAGAGACATCCTCTACAAACCCGGAGTACAATGATTGCTGATATTCAACAATAACATACCTATTAATGCAGTCAGAAGGAGATAGTATGACAGGCCAGTCTTCACACACTTCACCTCTTTCTCACACCTTTCTACAACCTCGCTTAGTATGCTCCGTACAGCGTCCTCGCAATTTGTGCTGTGACCATGCACACTTCTACCGCTCGAGCCCAAACTATTTCCTCCACCCTTTTCTAAAACATGTTGCACATCCACTGTACTGCGTTCTTCCGACCTCGCAATCTCCACCATTCTCTCGCCCTCTGGACATTGTTGCATACCACCGACATCCACGCTCTTGCCACGCACCTCACCTGACAAACACAC
This sequence comes from Pictodentalium vernedei, assembly GCA_031216915.1. NCBI lineage: Eukaryota > Metazoa > Mollusca > Scaphopoda > Dentaliida > Dentaliidae > Pictodentalium > Pictodentalium vernedei. The sequence continues at coordinate 109,013,003 of CM062295.1, read as the reverse complement.
TTCCATCCGTTCTGGCAAATGCTACTTTCCAATCTCACCTCCCACATCTACTGCATACCTGTCTCTAACAGAGATTCCTGCACAACCTCCTTACACGAGCTCCCATCTTCTACACAACACTCCACCCCCTCACTGTTCTCTGTCACACGCTGCATACTTATTGAACTTTCTCTGATACACGCTTATTTCAACCTGCCAGTCTCTAGCATACCAGCTCCATCCATCTCCAGTGGCACACAACCGACGTCCGCACTATTGCCTTGCGCCTCACCTGACGAACACACTTCCATCCTTTCTCGCACATGCCACTTCACAAGCTCACCCTCTAGCTTCATCACACACCTCTCTACAGTCTCCAACAGAAGTTCTCGCGCAACTTTCTCGCACCACTCCTCATCCATCACACAATTCTCGTCAATTCTCGCAGCAACACATACACCACACCTAACCAGAACACCCGACTCTCAACCTGTTTAGTGTTCTCTTGATCACCCTACCCATCAATCTGTACACTTGAATCCATAAACCTCTCCCCATTCTTTCCAGTCTCCTTGACTATCGGTAAAATTTCAGCCTCTTTTCCACCAACTTTCGCTTTTCCTAACTCTATTTCAGCACTATCCTGTTCTACTACAACATTATAACTTCTGTCTTCTGTCTGTATTACAATTATAGATTGACCACAAATTGTTTAAACCGGCAATAGTAGCACTAAATATTATCTCTGTTGCCACAAACGCAATATTAATGCATAGGAAATGAGTGGAACACCATTGGACACACCAACAAATCATTGTTCCATTCGATAAGTCATCCCAGTAACAATATGTTATCTTTACTATACCAAATTCAGACAAAACATATTCCATCCTGACTAGAATATTGCTCGTTGAGCTCGTTCCAATGAGGGGTCATAAGCTATGGTTTTGACGCAAAAAGTAAAAAACAATTAGTTATTCAAGAATTTGATTTGCAAGTGTCTGCTTTTCGTGTTAGGTAAAGGGTTAACACAGCTAGATAATAAAATTCTGGAATAATTAAAAAGTTTCATTTTTGGATTGAAAAAAATACCTTTTGACCCCATCCCCAATTGGAATGAGCTCATTGTAATGGTCGAGGGGTCATAAGCTATGTTTTGGAGGCAAATGTTTTCAAAATAAATTTGAATGGCGATTTTGTTGAATAGTGTTGGATGGAAATGTTAGTTAAAGAAAGTAAAGGATTAAAACAACATTGATTTACTATGATTTTACATGCCAACTATAAATATTTTCCCAATTTGTAAACTGAGGCTCTGGCGGGGTCAGGTTCCCAAATAGTGCGTAGAGGGCAATTACAATGGGTGGAGGGGGGGAGGGGGAGGGCAGATCAATAAGGTATCTTTGATTGGATATCCTGACAGCCTGAGCTGGGGAGGGCATGTCTCCCTCTCATCGATGGGTGTCCAGGGGCCCTTCCCAGAAAAAAAGTTTCAAATCTTGTAGCACTGAAGGCAATTCTGGAGTCTCCTGACACCTTGTTTGGGGTACGACCAGGAAGGTGGGTGTTAGAAAACATAAGGTGTGCATTGGATTTGAAAGATGCGACTACCAGTTGGAATTTTTGGGGTAGTGCCTCCTATCCCCCTCCTCTAGCTCTGCCAATGACTGGGGTCCTTCCTACTTTCGCCCTATTTGATATCCTCCACACTGGCAAACAGGCTTAACGAAAAAAGCACAGCACATTGCAATGTGTTTGACTAGTTTTCTGACATTACCCTACTCAGGATCGAAATAAGTTTTTCTGAAAACGTCAATTGCATGAAAAACAGAGCAGATGATCTAGCAGATGATCTAAGATTCTAGACAAATTATCACACCTAAGGTCACTATTTCAAGTCGCCGAACACCAATATTTTAAAATTTCATTGATTTAGGTGGAAAGACGTCGATAGCCTATCCCAGCAAAAACATAAGGCAAATGGACACTCATAATAAAATACTGCCCTCTTTCTCCAAGTCAATCACTAATTCGATTTTGAAAAAGCACTACACAATCTTGGCCACGATTTACCTAAATTTGTACATGTACCCTAAAATAAGAGGCCCAAAGGGGCCTTAATCGCTCACCCGACAAAGTGGTTCACAAAACTATTTTGGGTCACATTCAGTTTGTCATTGTTCATCAACACAACAGAGGAATGAAGCCATGAAATTATTCATAACTATGGCGTCCATGTCAGATGATTATTATCAATCATAGGTCCTCATGACTGCTTCCAATTCTATCAGCTGTACACAAGAACATGGTTTGAACAAACTTGAACTTAACCTGCCCCTCACCCCCAAATTAAATGAAAGTGTCAATGACACTGTAGCTTAACTTGTCTGTACATTATGTTTAATGAAAAGGATAATGTTCAAAGTTTATGAAAGGATTATGAAATAAGACAAGAATTGTGATAATTGGGAATATGTTAATTTCTGTTCCCTGTATGCCATGTTTTCAATAAAAATAATATGAGGTGTAGACTGTACTAAAGAACTGAGGGGTGGGTTAGTGTGGCCCTCACAGTTAATGTATGTGGCCCTCACAGTTAATGCATATCAACGAAAGTTACCAATTTAGAGTGAAATTATTCCAAAACGAGTCATCCTATAAAGTTACAATGAAATCCCTTCATAAATACGGCCTGCAGACTGTGCTAAAGGTTTTGTGGCTTCGGGCCTGTGTAGCCATCACGGTTGACCGATCGCAACCAAAAGGGGACGTCCTCATCTAGACATTATACAGAGTCATCCTACCAAGTTACAATGAAATCCCTTCAGAAATATGATCTGTAGACTGTGCTAAAGGTTTTCAGGTTTTGGGCGCGGGCAGCCGTCATGGTTGAATGATCGTGACCAAAAGGGAGCGTTCTCATCTTGGCACTATCTGGAGTAACCTTAACGAGTTACAATGCAATCCCTTCATAATTATGACCTGTAGACTGTTCTAAAGGTTTTCTGATTTGCAGCCCCTGCACCGTCACAGTTGACCAATCGTGACCAAAAAGGGTCATCATCTAGACATTATATGGAATCAACCCACCAAGTTACAATGAAATCCCTCCATGAATACGATCTGTAGAATGTGCTAAGAGTTTTCGGGTTGGGCAGCTGTCACGGTTGAAAGATCGTGGCCATAAGGGGACGTTCTCATCTAGACATTATCGGGAGTCATCCTACCAAGTTACAATGAAATCCCTTCTTAAATATGACCTATAGACTGTGCTAAAATCTTTCGGGCTTCGGGCCTCTGTAGCCGTCACAGTTGACCAATCATGACCACAAGGGGACGTTCTCATATAGACATTATCTGGAGTCATCCTACAAAGTTACAGTGAAATCCCTTCATAAATATGACTTATAGACTGTGCTAAAGGTTTTCGGGCTTCGGGGCCCTGTAGCCGTCATAGTTGACCAATCGCGACCAAAAGGAGACGTTCTCATCTAGACATTATATGGAGTCAACCTACCAAGTTACAATGAAATCTCTCAATAAATATGACCTGTAGACTATGCTAAAGGTTTTTGGGTTTTGGGCTCGGGCAGTCATCACGGTTGACAGATCGAGCCCAAATGGGGAAATTCTCATCTAGATATTATACAAAGGCATCCTACCAAGTTACAAAAAAATCCCTTCATAAATACGACCTGTAGACTGCTAAAGGTTTTCGGGGTTTGGGCTCGGGCAGCCATCACGGTTGACCGATCGCGACCAAAAGGGGACGTTCTCATCTAGACATCATACAGAGTCATCCTACCTAGTTACAATGAAATCCTTCCATATTAAATATGACCTGCAGACTGTGCTAAAAATTTTTGGGTTTCGGGTTGACAGATCATGACCAAAAGGGGAAGTTCTCATCTAGATATTATACAGAGCCATCCTACCAAGTTTCAATGAAATCCCTTCATAAATACGACCTGTAGACTGTGCTAAAGGTTTTCGGGTTTTGGGCTCGGGCAGCCATCACGGTTGACCGATCGCGACCAAATGGGTACGTTCTTATCTAGACATGACCCCAAACCTGCATATGAAATGTCGTGACAATCGGATAATAACTACGGGGTGTAGCCTGCGCCAAATGAAAATGTGAACAGACTTACAGACTAACAGACTTCCGCACGCATGATGGCAAAAGCTTATCTTGACTTTGTCAAGTTAAGCTAAACAAGAGGCCCCAGGGGGCGCTCACCTGACATGGTAGTTTAAATATCAAACCAGGGACTTGACTTGAATAAGCTGCATACACCCCTCCTAAGAAAAGCATATACCAACTAGATGAAGCGATTGTGCCCACACAATGCACCGAATTTTCCTTCTGTTTTCAGTTCCTGCACTTTTATGTCCCAAAATTGAGATAAATGCATAAAAAACAGATTTTTTAAAATTTTTGTTCAGAAATTTTTGAAGTCCCAAACAAAATATTTTCAGACAAAAGTTTTTTTTAAATATGAACCCAGGGACTTGGCTTGAACAAACTTGAATCTCACCCCCTAAGGATGCATGCTGCATACCAAATATCAAAAGATTCTTATCAGTAGATCTGAAGAAGAAGAGTTTTAAAGAATATTCCTCATGCTGCACTAATTTAAACATTTGGGCTCCCGTAGAGCCCAAATATGGACCCATGGAATTGATTTCAATAAACATGTGAAACAATCTTCCAAAGGTGTTATATGTGAAATGTGAAAGCTTTTGGAGCAGTGGTTTGGAAGAAAAGTAGTCTTAAATGTTTTTCCCATTACCCACAGTGTTAAAAAATGCTGACTCAGCACTTTTTCAAAGTCCCAAAAAAGTACCCCAAGATAAAACCGATAGCAATTTTTTTACCATTCCATTCTGTTGGTCCTAAGGAAGCTTCACACCAAATAAGAATTCTCAGTGCCATGTAGTTTCAGGGCTCGCCTTGAGTAAAATGGTTTTAATTTTTTCCTATTTCCCGAGGTTCACATGGGCGACGGGAAAAAACGACGGGCATAAATTAAGTACTTATGACCCCATAAGCCCTCATATCAAATTTGGTTCAAATCTGCCTCTCGGTTTGGAAAATAGAAATTTTGGGAGGGATCAAAATTCTTGCCCCTCCCATAAGTTAGCCCCACAAACTTCTCTTGAACAAATCTGAGTCTACACCTCAAAAGGAAGCTGCACACCTAATATTAAGTCGCTGCTACTGCTGGTTCATGAGAAGATTTTTTAAGATTTAGGCACACTTTTTGGGCGTGGCCCTACCAAGGGGCCAGGTAACTTGATTTGAACAAAATCAAATTGCGATGTCATAACAAACTATTATCTCAAATATCAATTAAATTGGTTCAGCGGTTTGGGAGGAGAAGACGCAAACACCATGTTCACTGACGACGGACGGTGAGTGATCACTATAGCTCTCATGGCTGAAAGTCAGGTGAGCTAAAAACAAATATCAAGCCAGGGACTCGAATTGAACAAACTTGAGACTGGTGGTTCTGGAAAAGATTTTTAAAGAATATTCCCGATACTGCGCCAAGTTAAAATACGATAATATGAACCTACAGACCTGATTTATCTGTACATACCTCAAAGGGAAGCCGAATACCAACGCATTGCATCCATGGTATGATGAGATTTTTTCAACTGAAGCAATTTTACCCCAGCCATTCCTGGGGTGTGGCAACTTGATATGAATATAATTACAATGCAACTCCATGATCAACAATTCCCTAAAGATTTCTCTGAAATTAGTTCATTGGGTTTTTAGCTCAACTTGACACACTCAAGCTGAGCTGTTGTCATCACTCCTCGTCCGTCGGCGTTCGTGCGTACGTCCACAATTTCCTTTGGCACACTGCACAGTTCGCATTTATGACCAGATCGCTTTGAAACTTGGTATGCTTGTTTGGGGTTACCTCAAGATGGGAGCTTTCGATTTTCTTCCATTTCTGTCAACAAATGTTGCCGCTGGCAACAGCCTTTGAACTTAGTTTAGTCATGCCTCAATATTTCCCTTTGGCACACCCTACAGGGCACATTTATAATCGAATTTCTTTGAAACCTGGTATGCTTATTTGGGTTGACCTCTAGATGGGAGTTATCGATTTTCTTCCATTTACGACAAAAAATGTTGCCGCTGGCAATGACCTTTGAACTAATTTAGTCGGGCATCAATATATTTCTTTGGCACACCCTACAGGATACATTTAAGATCAGATCGGTTTGAAACTTGGTATGCTTGTTTGGGGTTACCTCTAGATGGGAGCTAACGATTGTCTTCCATTTCTCTCAAAAAATGTTGCCGCTGGCAATGACCTTTGATGAACTAAGTGCACTTATGCATCAATATTTTCCTTTGGCACACCCTGCAGGGCACATTTATAATCGGATCAATTTGAAACCTTCCTGAGGTGTGGCAACTTGATATGAATATAATTACAATGCAACTCCATGACCAACAATTCCCTAAAGATTTCTCTGAAATTGGTTCATTGGGTTTTTAGCTCAACTTGACGAAGTCAAGCTGAGCTACTGTCATCACTCCTCGTCCGTACGTCCACAATTTCCCTTGGCACACTGCACAGATCGCATATATGACCAGATCGCTTTGAAACTTGGTATGCTTGTTTGGGATGACCTCTAGTTGGGAGCTATCGATTTTCTTCCATTTCCGTCAACAAATGTTGCCGCTGGCAACGGCCTTTGAACTTAGTTTAGTCATACCTCAATATTTCCCCTTGACACATCCTACAGGGTACATTTATAATCGGATTTCTTTGAAACCTGGTATGCTTATTATTTTTTTTTTATTTCTCTTCTTCTTCTTTCTATAATTTCAGAAATGTGTTTCCAACCTATATCAAACCGTATTATTACTCAGTAAATTATTTACTGGTTTGGATTTAACATATTTTATAGCTGTTTCTCGAATATATTAGAGGTAATTAATTAATGGTGTGGAAATGACCTTGTACAAGCCAACGGCTTACTGTCGAATCCACAAACACCTTCATGTTGTATACTGTACTCACTGAGGTTGGAAATAAATATTGTTTAACCCTTTACCCAACGTAACGGTCAAAACCGGCCAGCGCTATTCTCAAATATCGCCAATTAATTTTCAAAATATTTTCATTTTTTGTCTCAAAAACATAGGTTATGACCCCTCGTTGGAACGAGCTCGTTCCAACGAGGGGTCATAACCTATGTTTTTGAGACAAAAAATGAAAAAAATTAGTTATTCAAGAATTTTTTTTGCAAGTGTCGTCTGCTTTTCATGTTAGGTAAAGGGTTAAACTAAAGAAGAGAGTTGGACAGAAAATTCATCGCAAACTAAAATTCAGAGTCGTAAGTAGAGATTCGTTGAAGTAGGAGAAGAGGTAGTTCAGCTATCCAAATGTAGTGGCTTCCTCAGTGGGGAAGCTGAGAGATATCAGGTGATTTCGGACTTTTACCAGTTCGGCCCAGGTGATCTCGGTCCGTTTGGTGAGTTCGACCCAGGTGAGTTCGGACCACGTGAAAGTGACTTCGGTCCACAAGAAAGTGACTTTCGGCCCACAAGAAAGTTACATTTTTTCCCAAGGTATATAGAAGTAAATATCAATAATTTGTTAAGTACGCTAACTATTGTCGCGTTTTCAGAGGTGCATAGGTGTAAATATAAGTTAAGCAAAATTGTCGCAAATTCAACAAATTAAAAAACTATCATTGCGTTAATACAACGCTAACTATTGTCGCGTTTCCAGAGATATTCAGGTGTGAATATGAGTAGTATTTTCATCAGTTACCGTATTCAACAAATTATACTAAAACCACCTGAATATGGAGGTATAGTCATCTCAGTTTGGTTGGTTTTAATATAATTTGTTAAGTACCCTAACTATTGTCACTTTTCAGAGGTGCATAGGTGTAAATATCAGTTACGCAAAATTGTCGCAAATTCAATCACCTGGGCCGAACTGGTAAAAGTCCGAACTCACTTGCATTCAGCTGAGACACGTGGGAAGCTGAAGCGTTCAGATAGCTGATCAAGGCCAAGGAATAGGAAAAGAGAAAACTATGGTCTTTGTAACAAGAATGAGAATAACACTGTCAGAATTTTTAGAATTATTTGTTTTGGTTCAATAAAGGTTATTATTTGGTTAGTTTCATATTGGCCAAGATATCAGCCTTTGGTAATTTCACATCAGCCTTTGACCTTCAGTCTCAGATTGATATGAAGTTACCTTGGGCTGATATGTCAGCCAATATGAAACTAACCAAGAAATGATGTCTAATTGACTCTTAACCTGCGGAGTATTTTCTTGATAATTTTCATAAAAATCTAGTCATGGCTGCTTTACAGCAGCCATGACTAGATTTGATGAAAAATGAATCTACATGTAACAGAAGAAATCATTGGGAGAGCTGTAGGTTAACCGAAAACGTACCGGGTTTTTTATTTTTTTAAAAAAAAACCGAAACCGAAACCGTCGACATCCCGTAATCTAAGGTTTTTCGTTTTTTATTAAATACTCTCTTGCTGCAGAAATTCACAGAATGTAGCCATCCCAGACTAGTGAGAGTACCCAGACACTGCCAGTGGCAGTGTCTGGGTACTCTCACTACTCTGGGAAGGCTACATTCTGTGAATTTCCCACATTTCAATTTGGTTGTGTTTGCAGCTTTCCTCAAGTTGCGTGTAGTAGGTGTCAGACCTCGAAAAATGGCCAAGCACAATAAAAGTTCTGTATATTTAGGTAATTATTATATTGGCCTTCCTGATTTTTCATGTATTATAGCTTATTTCAGGCATTCATTGAGTTTCACTCAATTTCACAACCATTCAGTTATGACTCTGGACATAAGAATGAGTTTTACTGAATTTTACTTGGCCTCATGAACAAACAGAAAACCGAACCGAACCGAGGTTTTTCTCCACCTGAAAAACCGAAACCGAACAAGAAATTTAAAAACCTACAGCTCTAATCATTGGTGAGAAAATCCATTCAATTTACATGGGGGAAATATGATTAAATGCACCCACGTTATACTTATTTCAGTGACAAGAGAAACCCTGAGCTGGGCAGGAAAGAGTTACATGCCATACTGGACCAACTGAGGCAAAGTAAGTCCATAGACATGGGGAATGCATTGGTCATCAGAGTAATTCTTTGATAAATCAAGATTGTTTATTTAATTAACAGCAGTTAAATCTCTAAACTGAATGAAATTGACCAGTAAAATGTCTACTAAAGGCAAGGTAAATGTTTTGGTGTTTGGAAGTTGTATGCAATGCAATTTATTTGTTACTGTTAGTTTATTGTTTCTCTTTGAAATTCAATCTCTGGAAATACCATGTCCTGTAAGTTTCTTCAACTTGTTTTTTTAATATTTGCTTTTAATAAGGCCTAAAAAAATAAAAAATCTGTTTCTCAGGCCCTCCCGCATGGTCCTTTTGGCTGCCACATGCTCTCTTTTTATAACCTATTTAAACTTAAAAAAAATAAAAATTAAATGGTTTATGTCTAATATTTTACCCAAGTTAAAAAAATTGATGAATTTGTCCCTTGAGTGCAAGAAGGCTTTGCAATGCTTTAGCATTGCAAAGTCTTCTTGCACTCAAGGGATGAAATACACCACCACCCATGCTATTCTGTAGATTATGAGGCCTAAAACTTGAACCAAGAACATGAACTTTTGATGGCAAAAAAATAATTACTGAAATAAAAAATAAAATAAAAAACCGCTCGTCCGCATGGAATTTTACAAATAATGGCCTGAGAAACAGAAGATCTACTTTGTGTGGCCTAACTGCTATTAACCCTTAGCTCCTCATACAACCACAAACAGCCCCTCTTTTATTTCTTCAAAAAAATTTGTCCCAAGTGGATTCTTCCTTGAGAACCTGACTGGTAGGATGCATTTATCTTGACTGTGTTTTTACATCATTGTTGGCTAGGGCCCTGCAATGCCTCAAGATTCGATTTTATTTCGAATCTTAAACCGGTATTCAGTTCGATTCAAAATCGGCTGTCCGATTTATTTTCCTTTGAATCTTTTCAATGGAATTTCGCTTGGTACCAGTCATCTTATTTATTTATTTATTTAATTATTGGTGTTTAAGGTCACATATTTCTGCACAATGGCCAACCATGACCGTGACAGTTATACAGTTAAAACTAGAAGTCCTGTCATGAAAAGCTCACAAATTGATATGCGCGTTAATGTGCGTGTTATGGCCCAAGTAAAACTATCGAATTCTGTACATATGGCCTGTGCACAAACAATGTTTCAGCCAATGGACCTCCGGGTAACCCGGAGGTCCATTGGCAGAAACATTGCATGTGTTTGCTATGAGTAACCAGGAGAACCTGTCGTGCTTTGGATGCCGTTCGATATGGCAATTGCGCGCAATTCCATCGCGCAATTAAGCCTAGATAAGCGCACAGTTCGTGACAGGACTTCTAGTTTTAACTGTACGGGTGGAGGAAGCCGGAGTACCCGGAGAGAACCACCAAGCAACGGTGAGCAACTGTCAGCACCCCAACATACCAACTCCACAACAAGCAGGGTTAGCATTGGTTGAAGACAGGTGCACCATCGACGTGCAGTACGCCTTAGTACACAACGTCACCGTGCCCACACGTGGGCAATGGGGGTGAAGTGTTTTGCCCAAGGACACAACGCGGTTGCTGCAGGTGGGATTCGAACCGAGGACCTCTCAGCTTGCAGCCTGCACCTCTACCAACTGAGCCACCGCGCCCCACCAGTCATCTTAGTCGTCTCACAAAATGTACAGCTGAGATAGAAATTGTACATAAACAATGTTGAAAATGAGGCTGAGTGTAATTTCCATTATATTAACATAAAAAAACATCTGCGCCCATGCCACTATCTATGCTAATTCCAGTTTCACATGTCACTACCATTGCCGAAAGCAAACTTAAAAGTTCCCAAGCAATATCGACGATTACATTATATTACAGTTCCTAGCAGTAGCCCTGTGCAGTTTTCCTGTACAGAATTCCCGCATGCGTTTCTGTTTTTGAACAAAAATTCTTACTGGGTAATATTCCAACTACATCATCATGGCATGACTTCGTCTATTTTTGATTCAAATTCGAATAATAGACTCGAGTCAATTCAAGATTTGATTCGAATCGAAAATAGGACCCTATTGTTGGCAACTTTGTACATGTATATATGGTAGTTATTAATGTAAGATTGATCTGCGGACTAAGGGTTAAGGTACAAATAAAAGTTATTCACATTCTGATTTATTACCTCTTAGTTACTTTTGAAATGTAATAAGCTGGTCAATGAAATTTGAGTGTTGTCCCGTAAATGTTTTTACTTTTAGATCAAGGAAAGAGTAACATAAAAGTGATGTAGAGCACTGAACAAGTCCCTCAGTAATACAGTGGAGTCCACTTAACAGGATATCTCTCAATAACTGAAAAACCCTGTTAATTGAATATAATTTCCCCAACACAAAACCATTTACCATACATCCAGTACAAAGTTGACCTGTTAATTGAATATAGGTTAAAGAGTAAACTCCTGTTAACTGAATAAAAAATCTTGTAAACTGTTGAGAAATTACTCTGAATTGCCCCAGTTTTCCTTTATTTATAGACCTATTTGGCCTCAGTACATCCAATTCAGGCATTTAATCTATTATATCTTATTTGACAGAGCTCATAGAGCTCTGTCAAACAAGATATAAAAGAATAAATGCTAAGTTTATCTCTAGAATACATGAAAGTGACACAATCCCTGTTAATTGAATACTTCTGTTAATTGAATAATTTTCATTGGCAAAGTGACTATTCAATTAACAGGGTTCCACTGTACTACATTTCAAACTTCAGACAAATCACAAAAGATTAGGTGAAAATTGATTATACTGGTGTGGATGTATGGGGATGTGGGGGTATTGAATTTTATCCCTGTGTCCCCTGAACTGTGGTTGAACAAATTTAAGCCTTCACTTTGAAGATGCTAACAATATCGAATCATCATAGCCATTTGAGCATGAGATGATTTTTCCCAAGGATGTATTGCAGTAAGTTTATATTTAATCTCAGAAGTAGTGGTACTCAAAGAGAAAAAGGAAAATTCAAAGCTAATGGACAATGGCTGCCAAATGATGGCAAGAGATATCTCTGACTTACAGAAAGACTGGATAAAAAACAACAATGACTGCATGTTATATTACAAAATAAATAAATAACTGTTGTTGATATATGACAATTGAATTTACAGTAATGTAGATTATACATAATTCTATACATGCAAGAAATACATGATATTAACTAAACATCAACCATAAATACAATACAGTAGAATCCTCTTAATTGAATATCCATTTTGCCAGTGAAAATTATTCAATTAACAGGAGTATACAATTAACAGGGATTTGGTCAATCTCCTGTGTTCAGGAGGTAAACTGAGCATTTATTCTATTATATCTTGTTTGACAGAGCTCATGGAGCTCTGTCAAACAAGATATAATAGAATAAATGCCTGTATTGGATGTAGTGAGGCCAAAAAGGTTGATAAATAAGGGGAATTTGGTGCGTGTCACAGTAATTTTTTTTGACATATTACAAAAATTTATATACAATTAACAGGAGTTTACTCTACAACCCATATGCAATTAACAGATCAAATTTGTACTGAAGGTATGGTAAATGGTTTTGTGTTTGAAAATTATATTCAATTAACAGGGATATACAATCAAGAGATATCCAATTAAGTGGGCTCCACTGTATCTCAAATAGATTTGGACGCAATACATATACAGTACAGTCACCATGGATTGGCCGTAATCCATGCATGGGCAGTGATGTCCACGCATGCATTTACCAGGTAATAAAAATGACCATCAGCAAAATTTTAATTCATGAAGCATCAGATTGTACCCAGGTGCTTCATTAATTAAATTTCTGATGATTATTCCTGCAATTGGAGTTTGGAATCTAATATTATTGCGTCCTTGAAAATATTGCCCACCCATGGAAAATGACCAGTCCACGGCATCTGCACTGTCAATCAGATTCTGGGAACCCAGAGGTGATAGGAAGCCGAGCTATGATAAACTCTTTTTCAAAGACAGCTACTCATACCACCGTTTACAAAAATTTCTTCATTCTTTTTTTCAAAAATACAGCCTGAACTCCTAGCTGGAATGAGCTCAGCAAGTTCATTCTAGTGAAGGGATCAAACTTATATATTTTGCAAGCAAGAGATGAAAAATTAACAAAGTATGTATGTTGCATTTTGTAAACAACACTAGATACATTTTACGGATTTGTCATGGAAACAGTTAAACTAGGAAGATGCATACAGATTTGAAGCATGAACATAATTTAGTGATCTTTGCTTCCATTAGCCATTTGTCCAACAAACACACAATATACCCGAGTATTTCGCACAACAGTTGACAATAAAACTGTTTTTTTTCAATTTTTGCTTACAACGAAATAACTGAATGAGGTTCATTTGGCTGTGATAATGCCACAAAAAATAAATTGATTCTCAGGCAATTTTTTTGGTCAAATCAGAGAGGGGGGTGGGGTGAGGTGGGGAGGGGAGGGGGGTATTTTTAATTTTTATTTTTTTTCTTGCATATAATGACCATGGACTGAGAGACTTTCTGCTGTCTTTTCACATACAGAATATACAGAAAGTGCATAACTATATAAATTAACTCCCAGAGGCCTAATTCCGACATTAAGCACTGTTTACTGCAACAGAACAGATGCCCCAACATGCTGTCAGTGAGGAAACTTGTATGTTACATTCTAAATGCTTGGGCACTTGCTTCTTGGCGAGTCTTAGAAATAACTGCAAAGCCACATTGCTGTAGATTAGAGCTGTAGGTTTTTAAATTTCTTGTTCGGTTTCGGTTTTGGTTTTTCAGGTGGAGTAAAACCTCGGTTCGGTTCGGTTTTCGGTTTGTTCATGAGGCCAAATAAAATTCAATAAAACTCATTCTTATGTCCGGAGTCATAACTGAATGGCAGTGAAATTCAGTGAAACTCAATGAATGCTCGAAATAAGCTATAATACATGAAGAATCAGGAAGGCCAATATAATAATTACCTAAATATACAGAACTTTTATTGTGCTTGGCCATTTTTCGAGGTCTGACACCTACACGCAACTTGAGGAAAGCTGCAAACACAACTAAACTGAAATGTCGGAAATCCACAGAATGCAGCCTTCCCAGAGTAGTGAGAGTACCCAGACACTACCATTGGCAGTGTCTGGGTACTTTCACTACTCTGGGATGGCTACATTCTGTGAATTTCTGCAGCAAGAAAGTATTCTAATAAAAACGAAAAACCTTAGATTACGGGATGTCGACAGTTTCGGTTCTTAAAAAAAACAAAAAAACTTGGTTTGGTTTCGGTTAACCTACAGCTCTACTGTAGATTGTCTTTAGTTATTACACTGGTCAAAACAATTTCTGAATAACAAAAGTTTTTCCTAAAAAACATAGCTTATGACCCCTCTTGGAATGAGATGAATGACCAAGATCCATTGAGGGATCATATACTACACTTTCAAGGTGAAAATTGGAAAAATAATCGAATTTTAATTGGCATTTTTTTGTGAATACCACTGAGTATATATGATCACTACACTGGGTAAAGGGTTAGCTTCAGACGTGTTTCGTCGAGAGAATCCCGGTTTGGCATCCAATCTCCCACCATCATGGCAACCCCCTATTTTCTCCCGCTTTGTAATTTTCAAACCCTGTTTCCGGTAATCCAACATTTTTTGTGTGTTTACAATACGGAAATCACGATCCGCGAGACTCAGCAAGAGAATTAAGTGTTCCAGTTGCCAGGTAAAACAGGGCTGTTCACATTTTGATGGCTCACAGTGATTGGCCAGATGATAGAGATTGACAGCTCGCAGTTACACCGTTATTTTGCATTAAAATTTAGAATGAAAAAGTTGATAAAAATATGAAAACTATAAATCTTACTTTCAAATAGTTGGTAAATACATTTAAATCCAATAAAAAATAATAAAATTTTGATTATATTCCATTGTTTCCTCTCTGGGTTTCCCCAACTATCAGTGTGATGTGATGTAAACTGTAGGTAAAGTGGAGATCATGTGAGGTGCACAATGCGTTCAAATAATCAATATTACACTGAAAATATTGAAATTTTGAGAAAAAAATACCTGGTGATTTTTTCTAAATCTTTAGTAATAATCCATGTCCGTGTATTCAACATATGAACCCACCAATCATTGCTGCTAATATTTTTTCACACTGAAGAAAATAGATTCTGCACAAGACAACATGTGTACTTGGAAACTGAAGCACTTTTCAACAGGGGTTATCCCAGTCTATAAATATCTTTATTTACAGTATGTGGAGAATTCACACTTCTGACTTCAGAGCGTGAGCGTCTCAACTGACATGGAAATACCAGCTAGACTAGAGAGTGTGAAAAGTTTACAGATACATAGGATCCAAGTCAAAAAAATGTTGACAGTAATATAAAACAGGATATAACAAGGGCAATGCAAATCGTGTGTCACTGCCCCTGACCTGCAGGCATGTTTGAAGTGGCCTTAAAGGTAGTGTGGTACATAAAAAATTTAGAAGTCGAAAGAAGGGAAAAAGAGCCATAACTTTGGACAGAACCCGTTCCTTTGCATATCCGTTCACCCATGCATGTCTATCAGCATACCAAAGGAGCTCCAAATCTGACTGACAGATTGAAGTTACAATGCAAAACGTTTGTATGGACAGTCAAAAGAAGGAAAAAGGGCTATAACTCTGGGAAAAATTATTGGATGGAACTCGTTCCTTGTGCATATCCATTTCCGCATGCAGATCTATCGGCATACCATAGGAGATCGAAATCAGACTGATGGCTTTGAAGTTACAATGCAAAATGTTTGTACGAACAGTCAACAAGGAAAAGGACCATAACTCTGGGAAAAATTACTGGACGGAACCCGTTCATGTGAATATCCTTTCCCCCATGCAGGTCTATTCACATACCAAAGGAGATCCAAATCTGACTGATGCTTTGAAGTTACAGTGCAAAATGTTTGTATGGACAGACCGATTTACGGACTGATGGACGGACGGACGGATGGATGGATGGATGGCTTCACTCGATACCCCCGAATCCTCCTTTGGAGGTCGGGGGCATAATAAAACAACTTTAAATCTTTACCCAATGCAGACAATATCAAAATTTATTATTTTAAAAACCATTTTTTAAAATTTTTCCAAAAATTTCAACAAAACCATATCATGTGATCCCTCTGTGGAACGAGCTTCATGAGCTCGTTCCAATGAGGGGTCACATGATATGGTTTTGTTGAAATTTTTTGAAAAGTTAAAAAATTTATAGTAATTTATATATTTTTTATACTTACCAATGACCCAGACATAGCTGGTGCTAACTCTTAAAATATAGGGCCAAACACAAATTTTGCCCCCCAATCCCCAAAATTTGCATCTAAAACTAAAGAAAACATGTCCTGAGAGGCCCTCCACACCTCGCCCCTACTGCGCATGCGCAGTGTCAAGGACGTTCCGAAATTGGCGCCATTAATCATTCTAATAACCAGTGCCTGGTAAGCGCTATGTACTCAGCGGGGAGGCAAGAGTTCCCAACTCCTGGGAGGGCCATCCCCGTCTGGGTCATTGGTAAGTATAAAAAATATATAAATTACTATAAATTTTTTAACATTTTTATACTGTACCAATGACCCAGACATAGCTGAATAGTAAAAAGGCTGGAGGGCCAAGGACATAGAGCAAAATGGAATACGCTCAATAAAATAAAATAGAGTCATCCCCTGTAGGGAAAAGAAGTAATAGGCCTTACATGTATCTTTCTTATTTATGATAAATTAGAAAGATACAACGCCTTCCAAAAATTGAGCTTCATACATCCATGTACTCTATTAATATCCAATAATCCTTATACTAATAATTTTTAAAGTAAGCCAATAATAAAGTAAGTCTAGAGAATAGAGACTCTTATACTCCTAAAAGTGTGTGAGAATTGCATAATCATGTCCGTTGACATATGCAATATTCAAAAGCTATACTTTAAAAACTAAGACTTGAATGAATTTTATAAACTTAAACTTCTCACTAAACAACCATCCCAATAACAGCTCAGAATTACTAACTCCGGAGGAGGTATCCCCTTGTTTTCATAGTAAAAACAGGTGACCCAAGGGAACACCCTCCCCCCCCCTTTTTCTTGCCCTGGGTCAAATAGCCCAGAGCGAAGAGGGCAGCCGAACGGAGACACTGCCGAAACAGACAGCCTACCTAGCTATAGTAGCAACTGTTAAGTGAATGACATTCTGAGCAGTAGATAATAGACCTAACAATAGAGGCCTCCAGAAATGGACTCGATATTTCTGAGATAAAATTCATGAATGGATGGCTGAGCGCAATGAGCAGCCTTCAAAAATCTATAATAGCAACACTATTAATGTAAGCCCAAGAAGTAGAAGAACTCTTACTTCATGAGCCGAAATCTTAAGCACAACTGCTAAGCCAATGATATACCATAAGCAGTACGATAGTTAATAGAATCCATTAACAATAAAATGGAGCGTAACGTCCTTCTACTAGACATCAAAGACAGAAGAAGCTTACGCCCTTGTAATAAACAGATATCTGTTTATAAATACATAAACTGTACCCGGAAAGAGTAAAGGCCTATGCCCATACGAAGACGGAAGGACCTTAAAATAGGTTCCGGATAATAGGAGCCTAACTCTTATGCAACAATCCAACCTAAATAGTAACGGAAGTATTGATTCCGAAACTATGAAAGTGAAAATCATTCATCGATAGTGCATGAAACTCACTGACTCTACAGTAAAAGAGAAACCAACAGAATTACTGTCTAAAAGGTCAGAATTTGAAAACTACTGTTTCCAGAGGCTCAAATGATTACTTAGCTAAATAAGAACCTGAAGTTAAAATCCGTATAGGAATTTAATCTAAAGATTCTAAGTCTATTTATCAAAAAGTTACTAACTGACTTAGATAAAGAGACAAAAGACTCAATTGTAAACTATCATAGAGTGCATAGGTATGAGGTAACATAAACCTATAACCTAAATAACCACAGGCTGCAGTAGATCTTGTGAAACAAGTATACTAAAAAATAGCAATGAGTAGTATGGAGGGATCAACCATATGAACATAATGATCCCTACACCACAACGGAAGAGCCTCCACTTTAGTCGCATAGAATAGCGAAGAAGAGGATCTCCTATAGTAAGAAATCGCGTCCAAAGCTCGTCCAGTACAGTGCTTACAATGCAATACGGACCACACAACGGAATACATGAAGGTTGCGACCTTGCTGGTTGTGATAAAGATGACACGATTTACCCAGTGAAAAAAGATCCTTACATAGAGGAAGATTTCACGTTAAGATCCACAGTAGACAAGAGAGTAAATTACTCATGATCTCTGTGAAGATAGAGATGCTATCAACAGAAATGTATTGTGGTTGTTTATCTTAGCAATACCTGCTAAAAACAACAGCGCCGGAGGATACGCGTATCCTATCATTCCGTCCTATAGATCAATAGAGCGTTAACAGTATTAGCTCAGAGATCTGGACAAGCCAACACATACGTCTGCAATTGATTAGCAAGCTGTGTCATAAATAAAACATCATTGGGCGCTCCCATAGATAGCAAATCTGATTGAATACTTGTTTGTTGAGAGTCCATTCTGACAGCAACAAGCGACCCGTAAGAGAACGGGAGTGCGATAAAACAATCAGACGACCCAGAATATGACGGACCAAAACTGAACTTGGTGTACTATAACCAACAGACGGATTCTTTCCATTAAATTGAATAACGGAAACGAAAGAGTGCCTCCCTGGTTCCGGAGATACGCCACTACTGTCGAATTAAAGGACAGGAATTTGGGCATGCGTTTCTGAATAATGTTCATGCAATGACATAAAGCAAGCCTAAAAAAACATTATTCCGCGGAAGTTAAACTAATAGCTAAAAGACTGCGGAACGCAAAGACCCTGGCACTTCGAATCCGTAGGGATCAGTATATATCCCAATCTGTTTGACTGGCAACCGTCATAACAGCCACACTCGGGTCCGGCAACTGCGGCGGCACTCTCTGAGTCAACCACCGAATGTTTGCCCCAGTCTGAATCTCTTGTAACACTAGATAGACAAGAGAATGTATAAATCGAGCAATTCATGGATTGCCGGAAAGTTGCCGTCGAAGAGAAGCTCCTCCGAGAACGAAGCGACTCTGAGAGAGTTCTTAACCTACTATCCACGCGTGGATGTAGCTAGGGCTGCATCACGTCTAACCAACTCCAATCAGCCACTGAAGGGCGGAGTTATACGTGAACAAACTACTGCCCTCAAAAGAAATTACATTGAGAATAATATCCCGTAAATCTTTTCTTGAAGACGTAATGATAACGCCTCAGTAAGGCGGATTACGTATAATAAAGCGTCTAAGTTAAGTCTACTATACATAATGTCGTTCCCAACATTGAAATTGGAAAAGACATAAACGGCGAAAAAGAATATATGCAGTCTTTAATCACACCGTCTAGACGCATATGAACTCTCGGTATGCCCTGCTCTGCCAAAATAAACTATATGTAAAAAAGATAAAATGGCAGAAATGAGCCACGCGGACAAGAAACTAAACTATCATGCTTAGTAGCAGGCTTGTATATATATATAAATATATAGCGTCGAAAAATAAAACACATGTTGTAATGACAATATTGGACTGCGTCGGTAAGTCAGGGACAAAGTCCCTGTACCGATCGAAAAATCCGAGTCCAATGACGCTATAAGTCTCTTATCCAAGATCGCAGCAATGAAGTCCGAAAAATAATCACTGGAAGAAATGCCAGAAGATATGAAAGGCATCTTCCGATACTACTAAAGGGAAAACTCGAAATCTTTCGAATCCCTTTCGCCATCCTGTCGGACCCTATAAAGCGTTCGGTCGTCCGTAGCTTGATGCAACCGCGGACCGCACCGACCCAGCGCCGTCGGATAATTCCTGATTCGACCGAGAAACCTTCAATAGCTGGGATGCTGCGAAACAACTGTGCTAACTCGGATAGCACGTCCGTCACTGAGGCCTGAGGAGCAGCGGTCTTACGATGCATTGCCGCAGGAAGCTCCGAGATCGTTACCCCGTGCATACTTCCAATATGCGAGCGAACGGAGTGTATAGGCCTCGTGTCCCTTGGCTACCGGATGGCGCGACCTATTCGCTGTGGAATCACTGAATGCCGAAACTGATCGGATACTCGAGGTCACGTAGCCAATGTGCGGTCGTGTGCCCTGCTGTGAGGATGAGGAAGCATTAAAGACAGTCTCTCGGACTGTCAATATAACGGAGCGTCCCGAGCAACGGATATATGCTCCGAATGTAAAATATCTGAACCACAACATGCGGTCCCCTATGTTGTTGGCTTCCTCCGATCTGTCCTCAATCTGCCGTCACTGGGTGAGTACTAAAGTAATTAAAGTGCTCGCATCACCCAAATCTCCTTCCTAGACCGCAACGGACGAACCCGGCAGCCGAACCATTCGATGAATGTACGCTACACCGGGTGAGCTAGCGAATGTCACTCCGTAAGCGATAGACATATTCCATGAGCACTTATTGCCGCTAACTCTTCATTAACTATGACGACAGAGGCACACTTTTGAAAGACATCTCCATAACTCTTCGAACAAGAAACCAGAAATGCTTGGATAGCAAGCATAAAATAATAATATATATAGCGTCGTTCAATAATTCGAAAGTTTGTGTGACATTATTGGACTATGTCGGAACTGAGGGACGATGTCCCTGAACCGAACCAAAAATTTCTAAGTCCACCGACGCTATCAGTTTCTTATCCGGCATCGCAGCATATGTTGTTCCGAAAGGGAAAGCTTGAAATCCACCGAATCCCTTTCGGTATCCCGTCGGACCGGATGAAACTTTCGGACGTCCGTACCCGCTTCCGCAGAGCGTCCCGACCCAGCATCGTCGGATAAAATATATGCGACAGATTCAGTTGATGCTGGGATGCTGCGATAAACTGTGCTATTAAGGAAAGCACGTCCGTTCCCGAGGCCTGTGCAGTAGCGGACTTACGATGCATTGCCGCTGGAAGCTCCGTGTACGTTGACTCCCGCATACTTCCTATGCGAACGTCCGGAGTCTGCAGGCCTCGAGTCCCCGGCTACCGACCCAGCGCTGTCGGATAAATCTCGATCCGACACCGTTTCTGTCGGCTGCTGGGATGCTGCGATAAGCTGTGCTATGTGCACAAGAATGTCCGGCGTCGAGACCTGCGGAGGCGCAGTCTATCGCTGCTTCGCCGAGGGCAGCTCCGCATCAGATGGCTCCCGCATACTTTCCTATGCGAACGTCCGGAGTCCATCGGTCTCGAATCCCTGGCTGCCGGATGGTGTGACCTGGTCGCCGAAGAATCCTTGATCGGCGAAGCTGGTAATATATCGGCGGTCACGCAGCCAAGGTGCGGTCGTGTGCGCTGACGAGAAGAGGAAGCCTTAGCAGTCTCAGCGGACTGCCTATACAACGGAGCGTCCCGAGCGACGGACGTATGCTCCGCTAACGACACATTTATACCACAACATCTGGGGCCAGATGTTGTTGAACGAGAGAGGGGCCTCTCTCGCTTGCCGTCCGGATGGACCGGAACGAGCTATGAACCGGACTAAAAGGCTTCCTCCGTTCTCCCTCCGATCTGCCGTCACTGGGTGTGCATTAAGTTAATTTTATAGTGCTCGCATCACCCCAAAATTCCTTCTAGACCGCAACGGACGAACCCGGCTGCCGAACCATTCGGTGAATGGACGCTACACCGGGCGAGCTAGCGGACGTCAAAGGCCGTCGAACCTACTAGGGTCCTCTTAGGCAATTGGCGTATTACATGAGCACTTTTCCGCTAGCCCTTCATTAATTGTGACGACGGAGGCACACTGTTGGAAGACATCACAGATACATCACCCTAATCTTGATCGTCTGAAATAGAAATTGATAAAGTAGAGTGACCCTGCGGGGAAAGGACCGAGTGTCCAAATCCCCAACAACATACCGTGACATACGCTTCCGATATTGTCATCAAAATCATATGATACAGAACCGGAGTTAATGCGAGTACACAGACCACATATAGAATGAAAATAAGGTCAGAGGAAGACTTCCTCTTAAAACAATTGATCAATATCCTTTCAATGTGAAAAGAAAACAAGTCCTGGTACTCGCACTAACCCCTGGCAATCAAAATACATAATAATAATATGATCCATTAATATAGAAAAAATAATTGAAATCAAAATATTTTGAAAAAATATTTTTTCAGAACAGCCCAAGTTTCTGAAAAGTAACGTTGAGCCCCAATGGATCCCAAGCCTAAGTGTGGACAAAAATTTTAAAAATATTTTAAACAATTTATTCAACACTTACGAACAATAATAATGTATCTAGTTATGATTGAAATAACATAAAGATATTATTATTTAGAAATCCCCCCCTCACACAGAGGGCTGTTTGTAAATGTAAACAATGAGTGTAAAAACACTAAAATAAGACTCCAGGCACCCAGGCCCGAAATCAGTTATCAAAAATACACCATCTGATGCAAAACAGAGACTTCCAGGGAAGAAACTGCAGAACATCAGATGGTAGATGCAGAACACAACGCCTAACCACCCGTAGGTGAAGACGTAAACATGGGGAAAAAACAGAATTCATTCTGTTATTCAGCTAAACTCCCAAGAAATTTTTAGTAATAATAATTACAGAAATTATGCCAAAAGCATGGGAGAATAGCAAGGGGGAACTTAAAGGACAGGGAGAGAGGAAAAACACTTGAAAAAACAGTGTAACTAAATAATCAGAATGACAACAAAATGGCTGCTGCCTTGAAAATAGGTAACTTAACATAATTTCATTAAAAAATTTTAAGTTACAGCCCTGATAATATTCTGTCACACATTCTTTTCCTCTCCTCCTTTTCTATCCTCCTTAGAATCACCATTTCACTAATATTTATGTGTCTGGCATCATTTAAACTGAGATTTAAAAGCACAAAGATCAGTCAGATGTTAACTGATGAAGGGCCAAACTTAGAATGATTAATGGCGCCAATTTCGGAACGTCCTTGACACTGCGCATGCGCAGTAGGGGCGAGGTGTGGAGGGCCTCTCAGGACATGTTTTCTTTAGTTTTAGATGCAAATTTTGGGGATTGGGGGGCAAAATTTGTGTTTGGCCCTATATTTTAAGAGTTAGCACCAGCTATGTCTGGGTCATTGGTACAGTATAAAAATATAATATTTTTTCAACTGCTGAATTTGCATATTACGTGGGCGGATACAGGCGGATGCAGCCGATTCGTTGGGTAAAGGGTTAAGACAACTCTAAGATAAAGCTGTAAAAGCAAAAGCTTTGCATCATACATTGTGGACAGCGAGAAAATTTTCTATAACTACTTTTCTATAACTACTGGACAAGTGGCAACTGGATTATATTTTGAGAGTATGGTAAATGATTTGATAGTAGAGAAACTGTAATGATAAATAGAAGTGATAACACTTTTTGAGAGGACACAAAAGCAAGTTATTTAATAAGGATGAAAAACATTTTCATGCTTGACAAAGATGTGCATGAAAAAGGATTTTATATTTATTTGCACATGACAGTGTCTGTTTATAATAGTTGTTTTGTAAACATCCAATTTTCTTTGTTTTCCAGAAAATAAGTCTTAATATTATGTGGATGGTATTTATTTTTTTAAAAAGGTACATAAATATCACTGAACACAAATGTATTTCATATTTCTTTATCAGCTGGTAAGAGTCCTGAATTGTTTTTAGTTGTCAAAATTTGTTCACGTTTTTACCTTGTTACAATTTACTGGAGAGTGCCTACTGCACTCTTCCATAAATTGTAACAAGGCCAAGACATACAGTTGAACCGAAATTCATTTCAAAGATAATTTGAACTACGTCCACTGAATATGAAACCTTTAAGTAGTGGTGCCTGCATTTAAGAATGAAGCCCAAATATTGGCTTCCAGAACTCAACCAGTTAACAAACAAAAAAAATAAAAAATAAAAAGAACCTTCCCTCCCACCCACGTTGATTTGGAAAATTAATTGCCTGAGACCCAAAAGTATTTTTCATTTGGCCTAAGTATTACTTTTTGAATTTCCAAGCTATACTGTGATGACAAAGTTTAAAAAAAAAACTGTTTTCACCACAACTGCTTGGAATCTTCTTAGAAGTCATTATATTTGATAAAAGTACTGTGTGGAATTTAGTGGCTATCAAAGCACCTCTTTGATAGATCACAAGAGTTTTTTTTTTTATTTAATTAATAGATTACACTGTAAACTACATGCAATTAAGGCCACACAAAGTAGATCTTCTGTTTCTCAGGCCATTATTTGTGAAATTGCATGAGGGCGAGCGGTTTTTTATTTTATTTTTTATTTCAGTAATTTCTTCTTTGCCATCAAAAGTTCATGTTCTTGGTTCAAGTTTTAGGCCTCATAACCTACAGAATAGCATGGGTGGTGGTGTATTTCATCCCTTGAGTGCAAGAAGGCTTTGCAATGCTTTAGCACTCAAGGGACAAATTCATCAATTTTTTTAACTTGGGTAAAATATCAGACATAAACCATTTAGTTTTTATTTTTTTAAAGTTTAAATTGGTTATAAAAAGAGAGCATGTGGCAGCCAAAAGGACCATGCAGGAGGGCCTGAGAAACAAATTTTCTATTTTTTTAGGCCTAACAGGTCAAATTTGTTTTGAAGGTGTGACAAATGGTTTGGTGTTTAAAAATTTATATACAATTAACAGGGTTATTAATTTGAGTCAAAACTGTTGTTCTTGAGTAATAAAACTACACATACCAACAAAAATGAACAATATTTTTAACAGGCATGAAAACAAACTTGAATAAAAAAAAAAAACTCATGCAAACATTTTTCTGTGTCTGTACATTTTATAAATTGCAGACTTGTATTTGTTACAAAACTACAACAAAATATAATACAAACAGTATATTTCCAGACATTTTAAACTTCAACGTTTTCTCTTTTAGTCAGATATGGGCATAAAATCTTAACTTGCCGAGTATTTTAAAAATATTTTTCATCAGATCTCGTCATGGCTGCCGTGAAGCAGCCATGACTAGATTTGATGAAAAATTCATCTAAACTTTAAACTTAACTAAAGAAATCATTGGTCAATAAGTCTATTCAGTTTAACCCTTTACCCAACACAGATGATATGAAAATTTATTATTCTAAATATCATTTTTTCAAATTTTTCAAAAAATGTCAACAAAACCATATCATGTGACCCTCGTTGGAACGAGCTCAACGAGCTCGTTCCAACGAGGGGTCACATGATATGGTTTTGTTGACATTTTTTGAAAAATAATATTTTTTCAACTGCTGAATTTGCATATTACGCGGGCAGATGCGGGCGATTCGTTGGGTAAATGGTTAAAGAGAGAAATTTGGTTAAGTGTGCCCAAATTATACTTATTTCAGTGGCAAGATATTTTGTGTCCTGGGCAGGAATATCTGCCCACAGCATGCAAAGAGTTAAAAATGACCAAATATTGCCAAATTAAGTAAATCCTTTTGAATGTTTATTTTTAACAGCAAAATGGCTATTCTTTTACCGAGGTTCCACTTTAATTAATCATTTCTTGTATCTTGAGACAATTCAGTCAAACAAACACTATATAATGGATAAAAAATAGTCAAACTGTGAAAAGAGGCTCTGTCAAATAAGAATGAATTGGTGAATATCATAGCTCAATTATGGGAAAAAGTAATTTTAATATCAGTGTACAGAGGGTTAACTAATCATATAGCTATAGTTCACATTAGGAAACTCTTGCACAATGCCTTAGCCACTACAGTTAAAACTAGAAGTCCTGTCACGAATAGTGCACTTATCTAGGCTTAATTGCACGCTGAAATTGCGCGCAATTGCCATATCGAATGGCATCCAAAGCACGGCAGGTTCTCCTGGTTGCTCACAGTAAACACATGCAATGTTTCTGCCAATGGACCTCCGGGTTACCCAGAGGTCCATTGGCTGAAACATTGCTTGTGCACAGGCCATATGGACAGAATTTGATAGCTTTATTATGGCCATAACGCGTACATTAACGTGCAGATCAACGTGCTATTTGTGCGCATTTCATGACAGGACTTCCAGTTTTAACTGGAGATCTTATTATATCTGTCCATTAGGACTTTTATTTTCCACACAAAACTACACTGTGTCATTTCTAGGAGTTCCAAGGCACTGACAATCTGAAAACTGAGCTTCTTTTATCTGGAAAAAATGGGAGTCCTCAAAAAAAAAAAAAATTGGGACGATTATGCCTCTTCAAACAAGATGACAAATTGGATATGACAGAAAACTGATTATCAAAAGGAACCTTACTCTAGTCACCACCAATCCATCAAAAAATAGGATGCATGGTGCATTTCATTTTTGAGATATTGCAGAGAAGCAAAAATTACAAAAAATCCAAGATGGCTGTCATGGTTGCCATACTGGTTATGGCAGAAAACTGATTATCAAAAAAAAGGAACCTTCCTCATTTCACCACTAATCCACCACATAAAAATACGGTCCATGGTACATTTCATTTTCAAGTTATAGCACAGAAATGACAAAAAATCAGAAAACTGATTATCTAAAAGGAACCTTCCTTTTGTCACCACAAATAAAAAAAACATAAAAAGTTGAGATGCTTGCAAAAATATTAGAATTTGCATGTATTATCACACAAAACTTTTACAAGTAATATAAGTTGAAAAAAATTAGCATTCACATTTTCTACAACAAGGCACTTATTCAAAGAGTTCTTGTTATAATAGCACCAGAGAACTAGAGCTGGCCAACAGGGGTGGCTAATCCCCCTCAAAAAACACCCTGATACAGCAATGACAGTGGAAAACATTTGGTTGAAGGTCACTATGACCTTGACCTTTGGCATAATGACCCCCCAAATAAATAGGGTTCTTCCTCTCTTCACACCCAAACCACATGTCAAATTTGGTTTCAGATGGACAAGCCTAACTTAAATTTGTGATCGGAAACCAGCTTTGTCTACAGATAGACAGATGGGCAAGCTGCATTTGGGCTATATCCCCCCATATCTTTTTGGGGATAAAAAATGGCCAGTCTGGACAGTTATGTTCAAAGCTATTTCCATGTGATCATTTATTATTTTTTACAGTTTAAAATCACTTTCAGCATCTGCTGCAGGGCTCATTGAAGCTTTAACCCTTTACCTAACATGAAAAGCAGACAACACTTGGAAAACAATTTCTTGAATAACTATTATTTTCATTTTTTGTCTTAAAAACACAGGTTATAACCCCTCATTGGAACGAGCTCGTTCCAATGAGGGGTCATAACCTATATTTTAGAGACAAAAAATGAAAAAATAATGAAAATTAATTGGCGATTTTTGAGAATAGCACTGGCCGGGTTTGGCCGTTACGTTAGGTAAAGGGTTAAAATATTATTTGATTGGAAATAATCCCAATGTTCGATTTGAGTGACTCTGATTCAAAATTTTCATATCGTCAAGATGTTCTCAAAATCCTACCACGTTTCTCTACTTGATCTCTTCTTCTGTCATCACTTATCTCATACAGGAGACCTGATGATAGAAGATGAGTTCAAAGAGGTTCCACTTTACAAACTATTTTGATTCTGTTTCCGGAATATTCCTCTTTTTGGATTAACTTGCCCAAATTGATGAGTCATCATTGAATATAATACATGAAGAGAGACACAATATTTGCTATATTAGACGGTTTTAAGAAGGTGCAATATCTACAACTGAAAAAGTGGTGAAATTGATAATTAAGCCACCCACACTGGACTTTCACTCCCTGGCATTAGTTACCAGATCTAGGGCTGTCACGATCAATCGATTAATCGATTGTTGATCGGTCACAGCGAAATCGATTAGTATTTTTCGTTGTCGAATAATCGGTAAATTGTATCCCATTTTAGATGTTTAATAATTAAAAGAAAATTTGATGAAAAAGTTAAAAAATTTATAGTAATTTATATATTTTTTATACTTACCAATGACCCAGACATAGCTGGTGCTAACTCTTAAAATATAGGGCCAAACACAAATTTTGCCCCCCAATCCCCAAAATTTGCATCTAAAACAAACAAAAACATGTCCTGAAAGGCCCCCCACACTTCGCCCCTACTGCGCATGCGCAGTGTCAAGGACGTTCCGAAATTGGCGCCATTAATCATTCTAATAACCAGTGCCTGGTAAGCGCTATGTACTCAGCGGGGAGGCAAGAGTTCCCAACTCCTGGGAGGGCCATCCCCGTCTGGGTCATTGGTAAGTATAAAAAATATATAAATTACTATAAATTTTTTAACATTTTTATACTGTACCAATGACCCAGACATAGCTGAATAGTAAAAAGGCTGGAGGGCCAAGGACATAGAGCAAAATGGAATACGCTCAATAAAATAAAATAGAGTCATCCCCTGTAGGGAAAAAGAAGTAATAGGCCTTACATGTATCTTTCTTATTTATGATAAATTAGAAAGATACAACACCTTCCAAAATTGAGCTTCATACATCCATGTACTCTATTAATATCCAATATAATCCTTATACTAATAATTTTTAAAGTAAGCCAATAAATAAAGTAAGTCTAGAGAATAGAGACTCTTATACTCCTAAAAGTGTGTGAGAATTGCATAATCATGTCCGTTGACATATGCAATATTCAAAAGCTATACTTTAAAAACTAAGACTTGAATGAATTTTAAAAACCTAAACTTCTCACTAAACAACCATCCCAATAACAGCTCAGAATTACTAACTCCGGAGGAGGTATCCCCTTGTTTTCATAGTAAAACAGGTGACCCAAGGGAACACCCTCCCCCCCCCCCCCCTTTTTTCTTGCCCCGGGTCAAATAGCCCAGAGCGAAGAGGGCAGCCGAACGGAGACACTGCCGAAACAGACAGCCTACCTAGCTATAGTAGCAACTGTTAAGTGAATGATATTCTGAGCAGTAGATAATAGACCTAACAATAGAGGCCTCCAGAAATGGACTCGATATTTCTGAGATAAAATTCATGAATGTGGATGGCTGAGCGCAATGAGCGGCCTTCAAAAATCTATAATAGCGACACTATTAATGTAAGCCCAAGAAGTAGAAGAACTCTTACTTCATGAGCCGAAATCTTAAGCACAACTGCTAAGTCAATGATATACCATAAGCAGTACCGATAGTTAATAGAATCCATTAACAATAAAATGGAGCGTAACGTCCTTCTACTAGACATCAAAGACAGAAGAAGCTTACGCCCATAGTAATAAACAGATATCTGTTTATAAATACATAAACTGTACCCGGAAAGTAAAGGCCTATGCCCATACGAAGACGGAAGGACCTTAAAATAATAGGTTCCGGATAATAGGAGCCTAACTCTTATGCAACAATCCAACCTAAATAGTAACGGAAGTAGTGATTCCGAAACTACGAAGTGAAAATCATCCATCGATAGTCATGAAACTCACTGACTCTACAGTAAAAGAGAAACCAACAGAATTACTGTCTAAAAGGTCAGAATTTGAAAACTACTGTTTCCAGAGGCTCAAATGATTACTTAGCTAAATAAGAACCGAAGTTAAAATCCGTATAGGAATTTAATCTAAAGATTCTAAGTCTATTTATCAAAAAGTTACTGACTTAGATAAAGAGACAAAAGACTCAATTGTAAACTATCGTAGAGTGCATAGGTATGAGGTAACATAAACCTATAACCTAAATAATAACAGGCTGCAGTAGATCTTGTGAAACAAGTACACTAAAAAATAGCAATGAGTAGTATGGAGGGATCAACAATATGAACATAATGATCCCTACACCACGACGGAAGAGCCTCCACTTTAGCCGCATAGAATAGCGAAGAAGAGGATCTCCTATAGTAAGAAATCGCGTCCAAAGCTCGTCCAGTACAGTGCTTACAATGCAATACGGACCACACAACGGAATACATGAAGGTTGCGACCTTGCTGGTTGTGATAAAGATGACACGATTTACCCAGTGAAAAAAGATCCTCACATAGAGGAAGATTTCACGTTAAGACCCACAGTAGACAAGAGAGTAAATTACTCATGATCTCTGTGAAGATAGAGATGCTATCAACAGAAATGTATTGTGGTTGTTTATCTTAGCAATACCTGCTGAAACAACAGCGCCGGAGGATACGCGTATCCTATCATTCCGTCCTATAGATCAATAGAGCGTTAACAACATTAGCTCAGAGGTCTGGACAAGCCAACACATACGTCTGCAATTGATTAGCAAGCTGTGTCATAAATAAATCATCATTGGGCGCTCCCATAGATAGCAAATCTGATTGAATACTTGTTTGTTGAGAGTCCATTCTGACAGCAACAAGCGACCCGTAAGAGAACGGGAGTCCGATAAAACAATCAGACGACCCGGAATATGACGGACCAAAACTGAACTTGGTGTACTATAACCAACAGACGGATTCTTTCCATTAAATAGAATAACGGAAACGAAAGAGTGCCTCCCTGGTTCCGGAGATACGCCACTACTGTCGAATTAAAGGACAGGAATTTGGGCATGCGTTTCTGAATAATGTTCATGCAATGACATAAAGCAAGCCTAAAAAACATTATTCCGCAGAAGAAAACTGATTGCTAAGAGACTGCGGAACCCAAAGACCCTGGCACTTCGAATCCGTAGGGATCAGTATAATATCCCAATCTGTTTGACTGGCAACCGTCATAACAGCCACACTCGGGTCCGGCAACTGCGGTGACACTCTCTGAGTCAACCACCGAATGTTTGCCCCAGTCTGAATCTCTTGTAACACTAGATAGACAAGAGAACGTGTAAATCGAGCAATTCATGGATTGCCGAAAAGTTGCCGTCGAAGAGAAGCTCCTCCGAGAACGAAGCGACTCTGAGAGAGTTCTTAACCTTACTATCCACGCGTGTGGATGTAGCTAGGGCTGCGTCACGTCTAACTAACTCCAATCAGCCACTGAAGGGCGGAGTTATACGTGAACAAACTACTGCCCTCAAAAGAAATTACATTGAGAATAATATCCCGTAAATCTTTTCTTGAAGACATAATGATAACGCCTCAGTAAGGCGGATTACGTATGATAAAGCGTCTAAGTTAAGTCTACTATACATAATGTCGTTCCCAACATTGAAATTGGAAAAGACATAAACGGCGAAAAAGAATATATGCAGTCTTTAATCACACCGTCTAGACGCATATGAACTCTCGGTATGCCCTGCTCTGCCAAAATAAACTATTCGTATAAATGATAAAATGGCAGAAATGAGCAACGCGGACAAGAAACTAACTATCATGCTTAGTAGCAGGCTTGTATATATATATATATAGCGTCGAAAAATAAAACACATGTTGTAATGACAATATTGGACTGCGTCGGTAAGTCAGGGACAATGTCCCTGAACCGATCGAAAAATCCGAGTCCAATGACGCTATAAGTCTCTTATCCAAGATCGCAGCAATGAAGTCCGAAATAACAATCACTGGAAGATAATGCCAGAAGATATGAAAGGCATCTTCCGATACTACTAAAGGGAAAACTCGAAATCTTTCGAATCCCTTTCGCCATCCTGTCGGACCCTATAAAGCGTTCGGTCGTCCGTACCTGATGCAACCACGGACCGCACCGACCCAGCGCCGTCGGATAATTCCTGATTCGACCGAGAAACTGTCAATCGCTGGGATGCTGCGAAACAACTGTGCTAACTCGGATAGCACGTCCGTCACTGAGGCCTGAGGAGAAGCGGTCTTACGATGCATTGCCGCTGGAAGCTCCGTGATCGTTACCCCGTGCATACTACCAATATGCGAGCAAACGGAGTGTATAGGCCTCGTGTCCCTTGGCTACCGGATGGCGCGACCTATTCGCCGTGGAATCACTGAATGCCGAAACTGATCGGATACTCGAGGTCACGTAGCCAATGTGCGGTCGTGTGCCCTGCTGTGAGGATGAGGAAGCATTAAGGACAGTCTCTCGGACTGTCAATATAACGGAGCGTCCCGACCGACGGACATATGCTCCGAATGTAAAATATCTGAACCACAACATGCGGTCCCCTATGTTGTTGGACGAGAGAGGGACCTCTCTCGCTCACAGCCCGGACAGACCTGGACAAGCCAGGAACCGGACTAACAGGCTTCCTCCGATCTGTCCTCAATCTGCCGTCACTGGGTGAGTACTAAAGTAATTAAAGTGCTCGCATCACCCAAATCTCCTTCCTAGACCGCAACGGATGAACCCGGCAGGCGAACCATTCGATGAATGTACGCTACACCGGGTGAGCTAGCGAATGTCACTCCGTAGGTGATAGACATATTCCATGAGCACTTATTGCCGCTAACTCTTCATTAACTATGACGACAGAGGCACACTTTTGAAAGACATCTCCATAACTCTTCGAACAAGAAACCAGAAATGCTTGGTTAGCAAGCATAAAATAATAATATATATAGCGTCGTTCAATAATTCGAAAGTTTGTGTGACATTATTGGACTATGTCGGAACTGAGGGACGATGTCCCTGAACCGAACCAAAAATTTCTAAGTCCACCGACACTATCAGTTTCTTATCCGGCATCGCAGCATTCTGGTCCGACGAAAGAAGCTGTAGAAGACCAAGTCAGATGACATACACAACAGCATATGTTGTTCCGAAAGGGAAAGCTCGAAATCCTCCGAATCCCTTTCGGTATCCCGTCGGACCGGATGAAACTTTCGGACGTCCGTACCCGCTTCCGCGGAGCGTCCCGACCCAGCATCGTCGGATAAAATATATGCGACAGATTCAGTTGACGCTGGGATGCTGCGATAAACTGTGCTATTAAGGAAAGCACGTCCGTTCCCGAGGCCTGTGCAGTAGCGGTCTTACGATGCATTGCCGCCGGAAGCTCCGTGTACGTTGACTCCCGCACACTTCCTATGCGAACGTCCGGAGTCTGCAGGCCACGTGTCCCTGGCTACCGGATGGTGTGACCTGGTCGCCGAAGAATCCTTGATCGGCGAAGCTGGTAATATATCGGCGGTCACGCAGCCAAGGTGCGGTCGTGTGCGCTGACGAGAAGAGGAAGCCTTAGCAGTCTCCGCGGACTGCCTATACAACGGAGCGTCCCGAGCGACGGACATATGGTCCGCTTGCGACACATTTTGTACCACAACATCTGGGGTCAGATGTTGTTGAACGAGAGAGGGGCCTCTCTCGCTTGCCGTCCGGATGGACCGGAACGAGCTATGAACCGGACTAAAAGGCTTCCTCTGTTCTCCCTCCGATCCGCCGTCACTGGGTGTGCATTAGGTTAATTTATAGTGCTCGCATCACCCCACAAATTCCTTCTAGACCGCAACGGACGAACCCGGCTGCCGAACCATTCGGTGAATGGATGCTACACCGGGCGAGCTAGCGGACGTCAAAGGCCGTCGAACCTACTAGGGTCCTCTTAGGCAATTGGCGTATTTACATGAGCACTTTTCCGCTAGCCCTTCATTAATTGTGACGACGGAGGCACACTGTTGGAAGACATCACAGATACATCACCCTAATCTTGATCGTCTGAAATAGAAATTGATAAAGTAGAGTGACCCTGCGGGGAAAGGACCGGAGTGTCCAAATCCCCAATAACATACCGTGACATACGCTTCCCATATTGTCATCGAAATCATACGATACAGAACAGGAGTTAATGCGAGTACACTGACCACATATAGAATGATAATAAAGTCAGAGGAAGACTTCCTCTTAAAACAATTGATCAATATCCTTTCAATGTGAAAAGAAAACAAGTCCTGGTACTCGCACTAACCCCTGGCAATCAAAATACATAATAATAATATGATCCATTAATATAGAAAAAATAATTGAAATCAAAATATTTTGAAAAAATATTTTTTCAGAACAGCCCAAGTTTCTGAAAAGTAACATTGAGCCCCAATGGATCCCAAGCCTAAGTGTGGACAAAAATTTTAAAAATATTTTAAACAATTTATTCAACACTTACGAACAATAATAATGTATCTAGTTATGATTAAAATAACATCACGATATTATTTTTTAGAAATCCCCCCCTCACACAGAGGGCTGTTGTAAATGTAAACAATGAGTGTAAAAACACTAAAATAAGACTCCAGGCACCCAGGCCCGAAATCAGTTACCAAAAATACACTATCTGATGCAAAACAGAGACTTCCAGTGAAGAAACTGCAGAACATCAGATGGTAGATGCAGAACACAACGCCTAACCACCCGTAGGTGAAGACGTAAACATGGGGAAAAGAACAGAATTCATTCTGTTATTCAGCTAAAACTCCCAAGAAAATTTAGTAATAATAATTACAAAAACTATGCCAAAAGCATGGGAGAATAGCAAGGGGGAACTTAAAGGACAGGGAGAGAGGAAAACACTTAAAAAACAGTGTAACTAAACAATCAGAATGACAACAAAATGGCTGCTGCCTTGAAAATAGGTAACTTAACATAATTTCATTAAAAAATTTTAAGTTACAGCCCTGATAATATTCTGTCACAGATTTTTTTTTTCCTCTCCTCCTTCTCTATCCTCCTTAGAATCACCATTTCACTAATATTTATGTGTCTGGCATCATTTAAACTGAGATTTCTAAGCACAAAGATCAGTCAGATGTTAACTGATGAAGGGTCAAACTTAGAATGATTAATGGCGCCAATTTCGGAACGTCCTTGACACTGCGCATGCGCAGTAGGGGCAAAGTGTGGGGGGCCTTTCAGGACATGTTTTTGTTTGTTTTAGATGCAAATTTTGGGGATTGGGGGGGCAAAATTTGTGTTTGGCCCTATATTTTAAGAGTTAGCACCAGCTATGTCTGGGTCATTGGTACAGTATAAAAATACTATTGTTTCTAAAGGTATTGAGTTAAGAACGTCGATGTTAAACCCCAAGAAGCCGTTGGAAGCATTTGTCTTCCAGGTACATTCATCAAAACTTTGATGTTCTGAATCTTTGAACCATCAGTGTAATAATCAAGACAGGCCGGCAGTTGCGAAGATCGCAACTGCCGCCCGGTCTTGATTATTACACTGACGGTTCAAAAGTTCAGAACATCAAAGCTTTGAATGCACCTAAAAGTTGATCATCTTCGTTGTTTACTTGAGGTAGGTCAGTGGACTTGAACTTAATTTTTATCGACTTCAAAGAGAGGGAGAGGGGTGGGGGTCATCTAGGTACGATTAATCGATTATTATCGATTATTTGCGATGATTAATCGATTCCTAAATTGAAAAATCGTGACAGCTCTAACCAGATCCTGTTATACCAGTAATGTACAGTACAGCTTATAACATAGGGTGCCATGAGGCAACATTATCCCCTTAATAACACTAGGTTGTTGCCTTACTATTGCCAGATTGCTATTGCAATCTTGCAATAACCTGGCATTATGTAATACACTTACACTTATAAGTTTTAACCTTCTCACTAGAAAAAGCAACTTGCAAGAAAACTTTCTCATAAATTACTTCAAGTATTTAAAAATATCTTCATGCTTCAATGCCTGATCAAGACTCCTCCATTTCCTGTCTTGCTAGTGTTTAGGAAAGTTTTGGTTTCTTATGTTGCCACATTGCTGGAAAATAATGGCAATAACATGGGTGAACAAAGCAAAAGTTGGACAACCATCTGCAAATTTTATTGGACTGCACTGCATAGTTCAATTTCACAGGATTCCATCTGGTAATTCTATTAGAAGGCTTTCAAGAGAAGTAAGTGTCACTGTGAGTTAAATTTGTTATCTTACACACTGTCTTTCTCAAGCAGCAACAAAGAGGATTGATGGACCAAAGTCCCATATTGTTGGAATTATGTTTCAGAGAGAGATTTCAGCACAGGTGTATCCAATCACAAAGTAAAGGTCACAGTGACCTAATTTTGGTATGCAACACAGTCATATTCAGATATATGGAGACATGGTGTTTAACTCTGCAACCTACAGCACCCCACCATAAGCAATTATTAATTCTTAATGTGTTTTCTTTATGTCTTTCTTAACCCTTTACCTAACATGAAAAGCAGACGACACGTGCAAAAAAAATTCTTGAATAATTAATTTTTTTCATTTTTTGTCTCAAAAACATAGGTTGTGACCCCTCGTTGGAACGAGCTCGACAAGCTCGTTCCAACGAGGGGTCATAACCTATGTTTTTGAGACAAAAAATGAAAATATTTTGAAAATTAATTGGCGATTTTTGAGAATAGCGCTGGCCGGTTTTGGCCGTTACGTTGGGTAAAGGGTTAATGTTTTTTGTAGAATTTCTCACGAAATCAAGTTGTGACTACAGTAATGTAGCCACACCTTGATCTGATAAAAAATTCAAAAGGTTTGGCATCAAAAAATAATTGATAAGATAACTCTTCCCTTTGTACAGGTAAGATTTGTTCATAAGAGCAAGGATTACATCTCTACTTAGTGAAAGAGTATTTCAGTACTGGGTCAGAAAATTTGCTTTCTGTGGTCAATGAGTTGAATATTCTCACATTTACAGCCAACTGAGACGGTGACAGTGACCTCATGTTAGTATGCAAGGTATATCCATCCCATGAGGTATAACATACAAGATTTTTAAAAGTTTAAAACCATGCTGGCATATCCAGTTGTGTTGGAGTGACTGTCCACTGTCACAAATGTTCTTAGAGATATATTTTTCGAAGCAACAAAAACCATCAGGGTTTGAAAAGGAGAAAAAATACTGCACAAATCAGTGCATTCTCTGCAAAATTTAACCCTCTCCGATTTTACATCCCCTAACACCATGTTACCAAAATGCAATTAACAATTTTCTCTATTTGTCATTGTAATGTTACCAAATATCAAGATTTTGCCATTCATGAAAAAGGATTTTTAATAATTATTTTTGACCATTTCTAGCTCCAGGGAATTCAACTGACCTACCAGTATTAAGCAACCCAGTTAGGGTCCTGCGAATATTCGAGATATGATTCGATATCGATACCATACGTATGCTTCGAGATCGATCCCGAATCAGGCTCAGGATTCAATTTTTTCGAATCTCTCGTACTAACTTCAATTTGTTACATTTCCAACAAAAATAGGATAAAACTGTCATTAGAAAATTCATTCATGTAGGCTCAATTCCTATTTATTCGAGTAATTGACAATGTTTAATTGTTAGGTAAGGTGTGAATTTGGCCCAGAACATTATCCATAGTTTTGGTTTTTGAAGGCTTAACTTGTTACTATTCACGTTCTTAAGAATGTGAATAGTAACAAGTTAGGCCTTCAAAAACTAAAACTATGGGCAATAGGCCTAGCTGTTTCAGCGACGGTGCTACAGAGAATATTTAGTTATTGGTGTTTAAGGTGGTCACTCCGTCACGTAAGGGTCATCACAGTGTTCTGTAACTTCCGTTTGATGCGATATGAAATAACTTGTCTTTTAAGATTTGATTCGGGATTCGATGTTGATGTCGATATCAGAGACACGATTCGATTCGAGATTCGATTCGAGAAGAAATTTGTGATTCGCAGATCCCTAAACCCAGTTTTGTTGAAATTGGTTTTCTTCATCCCAAACATTGATATAAAATGTTTTGAAAGAAGAGAAAACTTCAGGCATTGCCCTTGGGACCACATTGTCAAAATCCTGCTGCATACTCATTGGATCCTCGAAACTCATTCATGCAAAACAAGAAAACCTTTTTCCATTTTTAATATTTTTTGCATTGTTAATTGCCCCAGATGGTTCATTCCAGTGAGATGTCACATATGGTTTGGTTGAAATTTATTGAACTTATCTTTTTTTCAACTGCTCAATTTGTAAACTATGTGAGCCAATTCATTTGGTATTATTTATTTTTATTATTTATTGGTGTTTAAGGTCACATACTTATGCACAATGGCTAATCGTGACCGTGACAGTTTTACAGGTGGAGGAAGCCGGAGTACCTGGAGAGAACCACCGAGCAACGACGAGCAGCTGTCAGCCCTCCAACATCATAACTCTGAACTCTGCACTGCACCACAGGCAGGGTTAGATTAGTTGAAGACATGCGCACCATCGACGTGCAGTACACCTCAGTACACAGCGTCATCGTGCCCCCATGTAGGCAATCGGGGTGAAGTGTCTTGCCCAAGGACACAACACGGTTGCCGCAGGTGGGATTCGAACCGAGGACCTCTCGGCTTGCAGCCTGCACCTCTACCAACTGAGCCACCGCGCCCCCATTCATTTGGTAAAGGGTTAACAGAATGCCATGCCACACCATTACACATTCCATTTTTGATTGCAAATGAAAACAATGTCAGAGAACTGACTGTAAGTCCCTAAAAGAAAATATCAAGTAAAAGATTTAAAAAATGGTAATGTATCATAAAAATAAAACAGACAAGCCGGAAAATGAGCAATCTGTCATTTTCAGAATGAGGTTCCCAGAGGATGAATTTGCTGATGCTATCCCATACAGTGGGCCAATTAATCCTCTCGATTCCTCTTTCTATTTAGGACTGAGAACATGATTCAGACTGAGGTTCACAGAGGGTAAATTTAGTGATGCTACCCTGCTGTGCAGTGTAGCATCAGCAAATTCACCCTCTGGAAACCTCATTCGGCAGATGACAGTCTGCTTATTTTCAGGCATGAAAAAAGATGGCAGGATTTCAATAACAGGAATTGGGCAGATTAAGATATGATTACATGTATGTTCCTGTACATATCACAGCTACAAATGATAAATGAACTGGAATGGCCATTCATTGTTTGAAGTCTTTTTTCAATAATCTCAGATAAGAAATCTTTCATCCACTAAAGTTTTGTTTGCAAGATTCTTCCTTCCTCTGCTGTCTCGAAGCTCATACAAAAACTGGAAAAGAATTAAAGTAGAATAAGAGAAAAATTAAATTTTCAAGACATTATTGGAGCTGTAGGTTTTTAAATTTCTTGTTCGGTTTCGGTTTTGGGTTTTCGGTTTGTTCATGAGGCCAAATAAAATTCAATAAAACTCATTCTTATGTCTGGAGTCATAACTGGATGGCAGTGAAATTGAGTGAAACTCAATGAATGCCTGAAATAAGCTATAATACATGAAGAATCAGGAAGGCCAATATAATAATTACCTAAATATACAGAACTTTTATTGTGCTTGGCCATTTTTTGAGGTCTGACACCTACACACAACTTGAGGAAAGCTACAAACACAACTAAACTGAAATGTCGGAAATTCACAGAATGTAGCCTTCCCAGAGTAGTAAGAGCACCCAGACACTGCCATTGGCAGTGTCTGGGTTTTTTGTTTTGTTTTGTTGGTGGTTAACGTCACATATTTATGCACCATGGCTAATCGTGACACAACATGGAGATGAAGTCAAGTTTAGTCAATCGTTGATCAACATGTTGCCCATTTTAGAGGACTTTCACCCCAAGCATTGGTGACTGGGTCCTATTTTACTAGTAAAGCGGAACTGGTTTACCACAGTAAACAAGTGCTGCTTACTTCCCGGGGTTCCCACGGGGACAGTGTCTGGGTACTCTCACTACTCTCACTACTCTTGGATGGCTACATTCTGTGAATTTCTGCAGCAAAAGCGTATTTAATAAAAAACGAAAAACCTTAGATTACGGGATGTCGACGGTTTCGGTTTATAAAAAAAACTAAAAACCTCAGTTCGGTTTTGGTTAACCTACAGCTCTAGACATTATGGTCATGTGATCAACTGGAGTTTTACAGAAGACCTGGTAATAAATCCTATTAAGTATATTCACATAAATACAACCAACAGTAAAATACAGTGTTCTCTGCTTTATACCCAAGGGCATAATTCCACATATGGCAAATTTCTGGCCGCAGAAAAAGTCAGCCACAATCAGGATGTAGTCCTTTAGACCACAGTTCAAGTACGCTGACAGTGGTTTCTTGTAAAATTGTGGTTTCCAAAACAGGCAGCCAAGATCTGACTAGAAAACTGCCTAGTCAGTGGACTAAGGGAACATGACATGTTTTTCTAATGCGACAAAATATCGGTAAATTTCCAGTTGCTGGTTTACTGCACTTCCCCTCTTAAAGGTCTGGAGATTTTTATACTTTGTTAGTCCCCATCCTGTGGCTCTCTAGTTGTTTCTAGACAAGTCGTGGCTGCCTATAAAGCCAGCAAAACAGAAAATAGGTACCAAGGTACTTAGAATACAACTTGTAAGTTTACCTAAAGACAGCATGTTGGGGCACTTGTTTTGATTCCACAAAAGAGGTGATCAAAGGCCTTTAAGTGGTAAGGTCACTTTCAGCATCTATGGCTTCAAAGCGGCCATACCTGTTTATAACTATGTTACTAATTTTTGAAGACTATGGACATAGGCATATTATACTACTAAAGCAGAACTTGTCAACCATAGTAAACAAGCACTGCTCTGCTTCCTATGAGTATAAGTGGTTCAGGCCCATGATGGCTAAATGAATAAGAATTGAGAGATTATCCAGGGTCTGAGATGGCCTTTTTAAACTTGGAGCCAGATGGAGGGCCAACTTTTTTTGAGAGACAGGTTGAAAACAAGAAAATATCAACAGAGCTGATGGATGCTCCACAGATATGAACCCAAAGGTAAGGCATGACAATGATAGTTTGTAAAACAATGGAGATAAAGTCAAGAAAGTACAGCTCTCAAATTTCAGTAAAAAGTTAAAAAATTTATAGTAATTTATATATTTTTTATACTTACCAATGACCCAGACATAGCTGGTGCTAACTCTTAAAATATAGGGCCAAACACAAATTTTGCCCCCCAATCCCCAAAATTTGCATCTAAAACTAAAGAAAACATGTCCTGAAAGGCCCTCCACCCTTCGCCCCTACTGCGCATGCGCAGTGTCAAGGACGTTCCGAAATTGGCGCCATTTAGCATTCTAATAACCAGTGCCTGGTAAGCGCTATGTACTCAGCGGGGAGGCAAGAGTTCCCAACTCCTGGGAGGGCCATCCCCGTCTGGGTCATTGGTAAGTATAAAAAATATATAAATTACTATAAATTTTTTAACATTTTTATACTGTACCAATGACCCAGACATAGCTGAATAGTAAAAAGGCTGGAGGGCCAAGGACATAGAGCAAAATGGAATACGCTCAATAAAATAAAATAGAGTCATCCCCTGTAGGGAAAAGAAGTAATAGGCCTTACATGTATCTTTCTTATTTATGATAAATTAGAAAGATACAACACCTTCCAAAAATTGAGCTTCATACATCCATGTACTCTATTAATATCCAATAATCCTTATACTAATAATTTTTAAAGTAAGCCAATAATAAAGTAAGTCTAGAGAATAGAGACTCTTATACTCCTAAAAGTGTGTGAGAATTGCATAATCATGTCCGTTGACATATGCAATATTCAAAAGCTATACTTTAAAAACTAAGACTTGAATGAATTTTATAAACTTAAACTTCTCACTAAACAACCATCCCAATAACAGCTCAGAATTACTAACTCCGGAGGAGGTATCCCCTTGTTTTCATAGTAAAAACAGGTGACCCAAGGGAACACCCTCCCCCCCCTTTTTCTTGCCCTGGGTCAAATAGCCCAGAGCGAAGAGGGCAGCCGAACGGAGACACTGCCGAAACAGACAGCCTACCTAGCTATAGTAGCAACTGTTAAGTGAATGACATTCTGAGCAGTAGATAATAGACCTAACAATAGAGGCCTCCAGAAATGGACTCGATATTTCTGAGATAAAATTCATGAATGTGGATGGCTGAGCGCAATGAGCAGCCTTCAAAAATCTATAATAGCAACACTATTAATGTAAGCCCAAGAAGTAGAAGAACTCTTACTTCATGAGCCGAAATCTTAAGCACAACTGCTAAGCCAATGATATACCATAAGCAGTACGCTAGTTAATAGAATCCATTAACAATAAAATGGAGCGTAACGTCCTTCTACTAGACATCAAAGACAGAAGAAGCTTACGCCCTTGTAATAAACAGATATCTGTTTATAAATACATA
Source organism: Pictodentalium vernedei (assembly GCA_031216915.1). Taxonomy (NCBI): domain Eukaryota; kingdom Metazoa; phylum Mollusca; class Scaphopoda; order Dentaliida; family Dentaliidae; genus Pictodentalium; species Pictodentalium vernedei. Next base: position 108,970,857 of record CM062295.1, on the reverse strand, counting down.
AACTGTACCCGGAAAGAGTAAAGGCCTATGCCCATACGAAGACGGAAGGACCTTAAAATAATAGGTTCCGGATAATAGGAGCCTAACTCTTATGCAACAATCCAACCTAAATAGTAACGGAAGTATTGATTCCGAAACTATGAAAGTGAAAATCATCCATCGATAGTGCATGAAACTCACTGACTCTACAGTAAAAGAGAAACCAACAGAATTACTGTCTAAAAGGTCAGAATTTGAAAACTACTGTTTCCAGAGGCTCAAATGATTACTTAGCTAAATAAGAACCGAAGTTAAAATCCGTATAGGAATTTAATCTAAAGATTCTAAGTCTATTTATCAAAAAGTTACTAACTGACTTAGATAAAGAGACAAAAGACTCAATTGTAAACTATCGTAGAGTGCATAGGTATGAGGTAACATAAACCTATAACCTAAATAACAACAGGCTGCAGTAGATCTTGTGAAACAAGTATACTAAAAAATAGCAATGAGTAGTATGGAGGGATCAACAATATGAACATAATGATCCCTACACCACGACGGAAGAGCCTCCACTTTAGTCGCATAGAATAGCGAAGAAGAGGATCTCCTATAGTAAGAAATCGCGTCCAAAGCTCGTCCAGTACAGTGCTTACAATGCAATATGGACCACACAACGGAATACATGAAGGTTGCGACCTTGCTGGTTGTGATAAAGATGACACGATTTACCCAGTGAAAAAAGATCCTCACATAGAGGAAGATTTCACGTTAAGATCCACAGTAGACAAGAGAGTAAATTACTCATGATCTCTGTGAAGATAGAGATGCTATCAACAGAAATGTATTGTGGTTGTTTATCTTAGCAATACCTGCTAAAACAACAGCGCCGGAGGATACGCGTATCCTATCATTCCGTCCTATAGATCAATAGAGCGTTAACAGTATTAGCTCAGAGATCTGGACAAGCCAACACATACGTCTGCAATTGATTAGCAAGCTGTGTCATAAATAAAACATCATTGGGCGCTCCCATAGATAGCAAATCTGATTGAATACTTGTTTGTTGAGAGTCCATTCTGACAGCAACAAGCGACCCGTAAGAGAACGGGAGTGCGATAAAACAATCAGACGACCCAGAATATGACGGACCAAAACTGAACTTGGTGTACTATAACCAACAGACGGATTCTTTCCATTAAATTGAATAACGGAAACGAAAGAGTGCCTCCCTGGTTCCGGAGATACGCCACTACTGTCGAATTAAAGGACAGGAATTTGGGCATGCGTTTCTGAATAATGTTCATGCAATGACATAAAGCAAGCCTAAAAAACATTATTCCGCGGAAGTTAAACTGATAGCTAAAAGACTGCGGAACCCAAAGACCCTGGCACTTCGAATCCGTAGGGATCAGTATATATCCCAATCTGTTTGACTGGCAACCGTCATAACAGCCACACTCGGGTCCGGCAACTGCGGCGGCACTCTCTGAGTCAACCACCGAATGTTTGCCCCAGTCTGAATCTCTTGTAACACTAGATAGACAAGAGAATGTATAAATCAAGCAATTCATGGATTGCCGGAAAGTTGCCGTCGAAGAGAAGCTCCTCCGAGAACGAAGCGACTCTGAGAGAGTTCTTAACCTACTATCCACGCGTGGATGTAGCTAGGGCTGCATCACGTCTAACCAACTCCAATCAGCCACTGAAGGGCGGAGTTATACGTGAACAAACTACTGCCCTCAAAAGAAATTACATTGAGAATAATATCCCGTAAATCTTTTCTTGAAGACGTAATGATAACGCCTCAGTAAGGCGGATTACGTATAATAAAGCGTCTAAGTTAAGTCTACTATACATAATGTCGTTCCCAACATTGAAATTGGAAAAGACATAAACGGCGAAAAAGAATATATGCAGTCTTTAATCACACCGTCTAGACGCATATGAACTCTCGGTATGCCCTGCTCTGCCAAAATAAACTATTTGTAAAAAAGATAAAATGGCAGAAATGAGCCACGCGGACAAGAAACTAAACTATCATGCTTAGTAGCAGGCTTGTATATATATATAAATATATAGCGTCGAAAAATAAAACACATGTTGTAATGACAATATTGGACTGCGTCGGTAAGTCAGGGACAAACTCCATGTACCGATCGAAAAATCCGAGTCCAATGACGCTATAAGTCTCTTATCCAAGATCGCAGCAATGAAGTCTGAAAAATAATCACTGGAAGAAATGCCAAAAGATATGAAAGGCATCTTCCGATACTACTAAAGGGAAAACTCGAAATCTTTCGAATCCCTTTCGCCATCCTGTCGGACCCTATAAAGCGTTCGGTCGTCCGTAGCTTGATGCAACCGCGGACCGCACCGACCCAGCGCCGTCGGATAATTCCTGATTCGACCGAGAAACTGTCAATTGCTGGGATGCTGCGAAACAACTGTGCTAACTCGGATAGCACGTCCGTCACTGAGGCCTGAGGAGCAGCGGTCTTACGATGCATTGCCGCAGGAAGCTCCGAGATCATTACCCCGTGCATACTTCCAATATGCGAGCGAACGGAGTGTATAGGCCTCGTGTCCCTTGGCTACCGGATGGCGCGACCTATTCGCTGTGGAATCACTGAATGCCGAAACTGATCGGATACTCGAGGTCACGTAGCCAATGTGCGGTCGTGTGCCCTGCTGTGAGGATGAGGAAGCATTAAAGATAGTCTCTCGGACTGTCAATATAACGGAGCGTCCCGAGCAACGGACATATGCTCCGAATGTAAAATATCTGAACCACAACATGCGGTCCCCTATGTTGTTGGCTTCCTCCGATCTGTCCTCAATCTGCCGTCACTGGGTGAGTACTAAAGTAATTAAAGTGCTCGCATCACCCAAATCTCCTTCCTAGACCGCAACGGACGAACCCGGCAGCCGAACCATTCGATGAATGTACGCTACACCGGGTGAGCTAGCGAATGTCACTCCGTAAGCGATAGACATATTCCATGAGCACTTATTGCCGCTAACTCTTCATTAACTATGACGACAGAGGCACACTTTTGAAAGACATCTCCATAACTCTTCGAACAAGAAACCAGAAATGCTTGGATAGCAAGCATAAAATAATAATATATATAGCGTCGTTCAATAATTCGAAAGTTTGTGTGACATTATTGGACTATGTCGGAACTGAGGGACGATGTCCCTGAACCGAACCAAAAATTTCTAAGTCCACCGACGCTATCAGTTTCTTATCCGGCATCGCAGCATATGTTGTTCCGAAAGGGAAAGCTTGAAATCCTCCGAATCCCTTTCGGTATCCCGTCGGACCGGATGAAACTTTCGGACGTCCGTACCCGCTTCCGCGGAGCGTCCCGACCCAGCATCGTCGGATAAAATATATGCGACAGATTCAGTTGATGCTGGGATGCTGCGATAAACTGTGCTATTAAGGAAAGCACGTCCGTTCCCGAGGCCTGTGCAGTAGCGGACTTACGATGCATTGCCGCTGGAAGCTCCATGTACGTTGACTCCCGTTCACTTCCTATGCGAACGTCCGGAGTCTGCAGGCCTCGAGTCCCCGGCTACCGACCCAGCGCTGTCGGATAATTCTCGATCCGACACCGTTTCTGTCGGCTGCTGGGATGCTGCGATAAGCTGTGCTATGTGCACAAGAATGTCCGGCGTCGAGACCTGCGGAGGCGCAGTCTATCGCTGCTTCGCCGAGGGCAGCTCCGCATCAGATGGCTCCCGCATACTTTTCCTATGCGAACGTCCGGAGTCCATCGGTCTCGAATCCCTGGCTGCCGGATGGTGTGACCTGGTCGCCGAAGAATCCTTGATCGGCGAAGCTGGTAATATATCGGCGGTCACGCAGCCAAGGTGCGGTCGTGTGCGCTGACGAGAAGAGGAAGCCTTAGCAGTCTCAGCGGACTGCCTATACAACGGAGCATCCCGAGCGACGGACGTATGCTCCGCTAGCGACACATTTGTACCACAACATCTGGGGCCAGATGTTGTTGAACGAGAGAGGGGCCTCTCTCGCTTGCCGTCCGGATGGACCGGAACGAGCTATGAACCGGACTAAAAGGCTTCCTCCGTTCTCCCTCCGATCCGCCGTCACTGGGTGTGCATTAAGTTAATTTTATAGTGCTCGCATCACCCCAAAATTCCTTCTAGACCGCAACGGACGAACCCGGCTGCCGAACCATTCGGTGAATGGACGCTACACCGGGCGAGCTAGCGGACGTCAAAGGCCGTCGAACCTACTAGGGTCCTCTTAGGCAATTGGCGTATTACATGAGCACTTTTCCGCTAGCCCTTCATTAATTGTGACGACGGAGGCACACTGTTGGAAGACATCACAGATACATCACCCTAATCTTGATCGTCTGAAATAGAAATTGATAAAGTAGAGTGACCCTGCGGGGAAAGGACCGGAGTGTCCAAATCCCCAACAACATACCGTGACATACGCTTCCCATATTGTCATCGAAATCATACGATACAGAACAGGAGTTAATGCGAGTACACTGACCACATATAGAATGATAATAAGGTCAGAGGAAGACTTCCTCTTAAAACAATTGATCAATATCCTTTCAATGTGAAAAGAAAACAAGTCCTGGTACTCGCACTAACCCCTGGCAATCAAAATACATAATAATAATATGATCCATTAATATAGAAAAAATAATTGAAATCAAAATATTTTGAAAAAATATTTTTTCAGAACAGCCCAAGTTTCTGAAAAGTAACGTTGAGCCCCAATGGATCCCAAGCCTAAGTGTGGACAAAAATTTTAAAAATATTTTAAACAATTTATTCAACACTTACGAACAATAATAATGTATCTAGTTATGATTAAAATAACATAAAGATATTATTATTTAGAAATCCCCCCCTCACACAGAGGGCTGTTGTAAATGTAAACAATGAGTGTAAAAACACTAAAATAAGACTCCAGGCACCCAGGCCCGAAATCAGTTACCAAAAATACACCATCTGATGCAAAACAGAGACTTCCAGGGAAGAAACTGCAGAACATCAGATGGTAGATGCAGAACACAACGCCTAACCACCCGTAGGTGAAGACGTAAACATAGGGAAAGAACAGAATTCATTCTGTTATACAGCTAAAACTCCCAAGAAATTTTAGTAATAATAATTACAGAAACTATGCCAAAAGCATGGGAGAATAGCAAGGGGGAACTTAAAGGACAGGGAGAGAGAAAAACACTTGAAAAAACAGTGTAACTAAATAATCAGAATGACAACAAAATGGCTGCTGCCTTGAAAATAGGTAACTTAACATAATTTCATTAAAAAATTTTAAGTTACAGCCCTGATAATATTCTGTCACACATTCTTTTCCTCTCCTCCTTTTCTATCCTCCTTAGAATCACCATTTCACTAATATTTATGTGTCTGGCATCATTTAAACTGAGATTTAAAAGCACAAAGATCAGTCAGATGTTAACTGATGAAGGGCCAAACTTAGAATGATAAATGGCGCCAATTTCGGAACGTCCTTGACACTGTGCATGCGCAGTAGGGGCGAAGGGTGGAGGGCCTTTCAGGACATGTTTTCTTTAGTTTTAGATGCAAATTTTGGGGATTGGGGGGCAAAATTTGTGTTTGGCCCTATATTTTAAGAGTTAGCACCAGCTATGTCTGGGTCATTGGTACAGTATAAAAATACAGATTGTGTACAGGCCAATAAATACATTTTTGTTTTGGTGTATGGTGTATGGTGTATGTCAGGAGAGGTGGACAATCTGTGACCTTAAATTATAACACCGGGTAAAGGTTGTGATGCATGTGATTCAAGAGCAAGCACAGTTTGAAGTATGAATGACACACTTCCACCATAAGCAACCATTAAGTGAAGATCTGTCCATTGTGTCAATTTTTCTGGACAAGACCAATTTAGAACAAATAAGAAATGGTCTAACCTTGACTTGGAGTTTTGACATTGGGTGAAAGGTCATGACACACCCTTGAGTCAAAAGCAATCACTGCATGAGTATGAAGAACAACAGTCCACAGGATCATTTTTTATGGACCAAAGTTAGAATGGAGGAAAGATAAATGAATGGTCTCTGACCTTGATCTTTAAACAATGACCTTGCATGAAGGTAATGACTGACACACCCATGTCAGGGACCGACCTGGGCATGCGCCAGTGCGTATTTGGTTCTGAAACATCAGGACCTGGCTCTTAAATCTCAGAAATACGCTTCTCAGTTGGCGCGTAACTTCTCAGATCATATTTTTATATTCTTTCGATGGATAATCGAGAGAGACACTCTTACATGTATTATATATATGATTATCATTTATCATTGTTGTAGAGTGCTTAAGTTAATACTTCAAGTCTTAACTAGAACTATCACTGAAGGTGATTAATACCCCCGCTTTGGGTTTTTAGAGGAATGCACTTCTGATCATGTAGGCGAAGGCCATAAGGAAATGTATACATAAAGATCATTTTTTGTTGTTGAAATTTGTATTTGCATGTGGCCTTCCACAGAACAGCACTGAATACTTAAAGAGCCCACACATATATGGTTTACATTTGGAAAAACACATTTACAATGTGCAACATGTATGCAAAATCGGTTCATTAATGTAGGAGGAGTTGCACACACAAGAATCCCATTTGAAAACCCATAATAAATCCAAGTTAAAGGGAGATAACCTGGTTAAAATTGTCGCAGATCAAAAATTTGGGAATATGCGTATGTTCACTTAGTTGTGATAATGTTTGAAAGGTTTCGTCAAAATTGATTGATAAATGTAGGAGGAGTTGCACGCACAAGAATTTCATGTAGAAACCCATAATAAATCTAGGTTAAAGGGAGATAACCTAGTTAAAATTGCCACAGCTCAAAAATTTTGGAATATGCGCATGTTTACTTAGTAGTGATGATGTCTGTAAACTTTTGTCCAAATTGATTGATAAATGTAGGAGGAGTTGCGCACACAAGAATTTCATGCAGAAACCCATATTAAATCAAAGTTCAAGAGAGATAACCTGGTTAAAATTGTCGCAGATCAAAAAGTTTGGAATATGCACATGTTCACTTAGTAGAGATGATGTTTGAAAGGTTTCATCAAAATCGGTTCATTAATGTAGGAGGAGTTGCGCACACAAGAATTTGTTCGAACGGAAATACATAATAAATCTAAGTCAAAGGGAGATAACCTGGTTAAAATTGTCGCAGATCAAAAATCTTGGAATATGCGCATGTTCACTTAGTAGTGATGATGTCTGAAAAGTTTTGTCCAAATTGATTGATAAATGTAGGAGGAGTTGCACGCACAAGAATTTCATGTAGAAACCCATAATAAATCTAAGTTAAAGGGAGATAACCTAGTTAAAATTGCCACAGCTCAAAAATTTTGGAATATGCGCATGTTCACTTAGTAGTGATGATGTCTGTAAACTTTCGTCCAAATTGATTGATAAATGTAGGAGGAGTTGCGCACACAAGAATTTCATGCCGAAACCCATATTAAATCAAAGTTCAAGAGAGATAACCTGGTTAAAATTGTCGCAGATCAAAAAGTTTGGAATATGCACATGTTCACTTAGTAGAGATGATGTTTGAAAGGGTTCATCAAAATCGGTTCATTAATGTAGGAGGAGTTGCGCACACAAGAATTTGTTTGAACGGAAAAACATAATAAATCTAAGTCAAAGGGAGATAACCTGGTTAAAATTGTCACAGATCAAAAATCTTGGAATATGCGCATGTTCAATTAGTAGTGATGATGTCTGAAAAGTTTTGTCCAAATTGATTGATAAATGTAGGAGGAGTTGCGCACACAAGAATTTCATGTAGAAACCCATATTAAATCAAAGTTCAAGAGAGATAACCTGGTTAAAATTGTCGCAGATTAAAAAGTTTGGAATATGCACATGTTCACTTAGTAGAGATGATGTTTGAAAGGTTTCATCAAAATCGGTTCATTAATGTAGGAGGAGTTGCGCACACAAGAATTTGTTCGGATGGAAAGACACAATAAATCTAAGTCAAAGGGAGAAAACCTGGTTAAAATTGTCGCAGATCAAAAATCTTGGAATATGCGCATGTTCACTTAGTAGTGATGACGTCTGAAAAGTTTTGTCCAAATTGATTGATAAATGTAGGAGGAGTTGCACGCACAAGAATTTCATGTAGAAACCCATAATAAATCTAAGTTAAAGGGAGATAACCTAGTTAAAATTGCCACAGCTCAAAAATTTTGGAATATGCGCATGTTCACTTAGTAGTGATGATGTCTGTAAACTTTCGTCCAAATTGATTGATAAATGTAGGAGGAGTTGTGCACACAAGAATTTCATGCCGAAACCCATATTAAATCAAAGTTCAAGAGAGATAACCTGGTTAAAATTGTCGCAGATCAAAAAGTTTGGAATATGCACATGTTAGCTTAGTAGAGATGATGTTTGAAAGGTTTCATCAAAATCGGTTCATTAATGTAGGAGGAGTTGCGCACACAAGAATTTGTTCGAACGGAAAAACATAATAAATCTAAGTCAAAGGGAGATAACCTGGTTAAAATTGTCACAGATCAAAAATCTTGGAATATGCGCATGTTCAATTAGTAGTGATGATGTCTGAAAAGTTTTGTCCAAATTGATTGATAAATGTAGGAGGAGTTGCGCACACAAGAATTTCATGTAGAAACCCATATTAAATCAAAGTTCAAGAGAGATAACCTGGTTAAAATTGTCGCAGATTAAAAAGTTTGGAATATGCACATGTTCACTTAGTAGAGATGATGTTTGAAAGGTTTCATCAAAATCGGTTCATTAATGTAGGAGGAGTTGCGCACACAAGAATTTGTTCGGATGGAAAGACACAATAAATCTAAGTCAAAGGGAGAAAACCTGGTTAAAATTGTCGCAGATCAAAAATCTTGGAATATGCGCATGTTCACTTAGTAGTGATGATGTCTGAAAAGTTTTGTCCAAATTGATTCATAAATGTAGGAGGAGTTGCGCACACAAGAATTTCATGTCCGGAAAGACGTACGGACGGACGGACGGACGGACGTACAGGGCGATTCCTATATAGCCCCCACTTCTTCGAAGCGGGGGTATAATTACAAAGTATTAATCTTCACTGTGGTTTCTCATCAAGTCTTGGCTGCCTAAATAGGCAGCCAAGACTTGATCAGAAACCACAGTGAAGATTAATGTTTGCTATAGTGTACTAAATGAAAATGATGAGAGCTATTACATACTTGCAGTGTGTGTTACAAACAGCAGTGTGACTCCGTAAATTGAAATCTGGCGCAAGAATTGAAAAAATAGGCTCCGAGGCTAGAGCGTATTTTAAATAGTCCTGATCGGTCCCTGCATGTGTAATAAGAAATCATTATGTGAAGTATGACAAAACACGACGACACAAAGTTTAAACATAATTTACAAAAGTCACCTCCCTGAATAGATCAGATGATGAAAATCAATCCATGGCAACCTTTTTTTTGGATGTATTTAATAACACTTTCCAAAGCCAGGGTCATCTTCGTGTTGGACAGTTTTACTGGTGGAGGAAGCCAGAGTACCCAGAGAGAACCAATGAGCAGTTGTAAGCAACTATCAGACTCCCCAACATATTAACTCTGCACAAGCAGGGTTAGCATTGGTTGAAAACGTGCATCATGCCTTATTACACAGCACTACAATACCCCCATGTGAGCAACTGGGATTAAGTGCTTTGCCCAAGGACATATCGCAGTTACCACTGGTGGGGTTTGAACCGTGGACCTTTCAGTTTGAAGTCCAAAGCCATCACCACTGTGCCAACTCTCTCCTCACAGCGACTTTATAACATATCCACCATTTCCATACTTTTTCCTACTTTGGATTGCTCAAAACTGACAAGACAGATGGATGGACAGATATATGGACAAGCTAATTCCAGTATACCCCTCCACCCCCACCAACACAATTTTGTTGCAGGGGTATAATAAATAGGTTTCTTCTTTTGTTCAAACTATATAGCTCTTCTTCATGGTCAAACTACATATCAAGAGAGCTACAAATCAGTTGAAGATGTCTTTAGGTCATGGAGCAAAAATAAAATCAAAATAGATCTGGTTATGGGATGAAAACACTGATCTCTATACAACTGGATTGCAGACACATTCACTGGTCACATACAAAAAAGTGTCTCCACTACCGTTATCATGGGTGGGAGGAGGCGGCAGAAGTTGATATAAATAAGCGCTCAGCAAAAAGAATTTTCTCAAAGTTTTCGGTTTCCCAATGATTTACAATCTCTGATGGCTTTTAAAAGAATATACTTTGAAGTCTGCAAAAAATGAATATGTTAACCTTTTACATAACACAAAAGGAAAACTATACTTGCAAACAAAATTCCTGAATAAGGCCTAAAAAAATAAAAAAATCTGTTTCTCAGGCCCTCCGCATGGTCCTTTTGGCTGCTGCATGCTCTCTTTTTATAACCAATTTAAACTTAGAAAAAAATAAAAATTAAATGGTTTATGTCTGATATTTTACCCAAGTTAAAAAAATTGATGAATTTGTCCCTTGAGTGCAAGAAGGCTTTGCAATGCTTTAGCATTGCAAAGTCTTCTTGCACTCAAGGGATGAAATACACCACCACCCATGCTATTCTGTAGATTATGAGGCCTAAAACTTGAACCAAGAACATGAACTTTTGATGGCAAAAAAGTAATTACTGAAATAAAAAATAAAATAAAAAAACGCTCGCCTGCATGCAATTTCACAAATAATGGCCTGAGAAACAGAAGATCTACTTTGTTTGGCCTAACTATTTCTTTTCATTTTTTGCATCAAAAACATAGCTTATGCCCCCTCATTGGAATGAGCTCAATGAGCCCGTTCCAATGTGGGGCTGTAAGCGATGTTTTTGAGACAAAAATTGAAAAAATAATGAAAACTGAATGGTGATTTTTGTGAGTAGCGCTGGCCGGTTTTGGCCATTATGTTGGGTAAAGGGTTGTTGATGCTATATTTTTCGAGTCGAATATTTACAACATATTTTAGTTAGTTATTTCTGATCAAAAAGAAAGACTGAAGAGTTGATACAGTATTATTAGTTTTTGTGCAAGGTAAACGGCATGACATTTGATGAGGTGAAAAGTAGTTAAGCTCTGGCCATAACAGCGTTCACATCATAAAATGTTCCAATAAGTCTAAAATCCTCCTCCTCTGATTGGACGAGAGCTCGCTTAGTATATTCTATGTTTATGGCTCAAGTGGGAAATGTTACCGTCTGACGTGTTTCACGATGTAGGGTTTGGGCTGTGTATCTGTCGGAACATATACGTTATTGTGATGAAGTGACGGTAGCATGGTCTGAGGTTTGCAACTTGGAGCTGCAAACTTCAGACCATGTTACCGTCAATTCATCACAATAACTTATAATGTCATGGATTAGGAGGAGTTATCACGTTGATTGCCTTGAAGCCATTTCTGGGGTGGGGGACACTTTAAGAAGCAACGTTTTTCGGTGAAGGTCCAGCAATCCAGTTCTGTTGAGATCACTGAATGGAAATCATTTCAAATTCAAGATCTCTCTTACCTTGACCTTTGGCACATCACCCCAAAAAATTTCATCCATCTTTGGACCCATCATGCCCTACCTTCATATGAAGTATGCTTCCAACAGGTGACAGATATTTTCACTTACAGAATGGACATCACTTTCAAGTTTCAGAACCCTCGAATTTTGTTCGACACAATGACCCCGAAATGAATAGGCGGCTCTCTCTCATCATATCAAACCATCAAATGAACTTGGTTCCAATCAATAATGAAAACTTTAAACAGTGAGTGGAAACAAACTACATCTGCTGACAGACAGAAGGAAAGGCAGTGCAATACCTAAACCCCTGAAATGTTTTGGAGGAATAAAAATGATTGTAATTTATCAGTTAAATTTGACCTCGTTCTTCTTTCTTGAACCTTTAATTTGATTGGCTGAGAGCCAGTTGGCTCTGTGCTCTAATCTCAGGTAAATTCACTTTTACTGTGCTCTAATTGCTGAAAGCGGGTCAATTAGAACATGTCTGTATCCATGCTATGCGCGAGCAACAGCACTAAACCACTCCTATCACAGATCGAACATACCCCAAAGTTGTTTTCTGAAAATTCGATCATGGAAAATAGACCAAGATCGAAAATGACATTTTTTTAATTGTTTTTCGTCAAAAGAAATGGGTTGGGAGAATTTTTTCCACTTCTAACGATGACAGGAATTACAAGATAAACGTCTTCTGTTTCGTTAGACATTTGGGAATTTGACTATGGAAAACCATTAAATGTTAACTAGACCCTTGGGGGCTTGTTAACAAATGGTTTTCGATAATCAAATTCTTGAATGTCTAACTCAACAAGAGACGTTTATCTCCTAATTAATGCATAAGCAACTTATGGTGAATGATCTATTTTGTTTAACCCTCTGCACACTGATATTAAAATACCAAAATTTCACAGAGAAACTTTTTCCCATAATTCAACTACGCATTCAACCAATGCCATCATGTTTCACAGAGTTCACATAGTTTTGTCCAACAAGATTGAATTGGTGGTACAGTAGAATCCTCTTAATTGAATATCCATTTTGCCAGTGAAAATTATTCAATTAACAGGAGTATACAATTAACAGGGATTTGGTCAGTTTCCTGTGTTCTGGAGGTAAACTGAGCATTTATTCTATTATATCTTGTTTGACAGAGCTCATAGAGCTCTGTCAAACAAGATATAATAGAATAAATGCCTGTATTGGATGCAGTGAGGCCAAAACGGTTGATAAATAAGGGGAATTTGGTGCGTGTTACAGTAATTTTTTTGACTTATTACAAAAATTTATATACAATTAACAGGAATTTACTCTACAACCCATATGCAATTAACAGATCAAATTTGTACTGAAGGTATGGTAAATGGTTTTGTGTTTGAAAATTATATTCAATTAAAAGGGATATACAATTAAGAGATATCCAATTAAGTGGGCTCCACTGTATTCTTAGTTGCATTATGAGAAAAATTTGCACATTGAAATTTTAATATTCCGATATCAGTATAAAGAGGGTTAACCCTTTACCTAACATAAAAGGAAGATCACACTTGCAAATAAAATTCTTGAATAACTAAATTTTTTTATTTTCTGTGTCAAAAACATAGCTCATACCCCTCATTTGAACGAGCTCAATGAGCTCATTTCAATGAGGGTTCATAAGCTATGTTTTGGACACAAAAAATGAAAAAAATAATGAAAGTTAAAAAATTTATAGTAATTTATATATTTTTTATACTTACCAATGACCCAGACATAGCTGGTGCTAACTCTTAAAATATAGGGCCAAACACAAATTTTGCCCCCCAATCCCCAAAATTTGCATCTAAAACTAAAGAAAACATGTCCTGAGAGGCCCTCCACACCTCGCCCCTACTGCGCATGCGCAGTGTCAAGGACGTTCCGAAATTGGCGCCATTAATCATTCTAATAACCAGTGCCTGGTAAGCGCTATGTACTCAGCGGGGAGGCAAGAGTTCCCAACTCCTGGGAGGGCCATCCCCGTCTGGGTCATTGGTAAGTATAAAAAATATATAAATTACTATAAATTTTTTAACATTTTTATACTGTACCAATGACCCAGACATAGCTGAATAGTAAAAAGGCTGGAGGGCCAAGGACATAGAGCAAAATGGAATACGCTCAATAAAATAAAATAGAGTCATCCCCTGTAGGGAAAAGAAGTAATAGGCCTTACATGTATCTTTCTTATTTATGATAAATTAGAAAGATACAACGCCTTCCAAAAATTGAGCTTCATACATCCATGTACTCTATTAATATCCAATAATCCTTATACTAATAATTTTTAAAGTAAGCCAATAATAAAGTAAGTCTAGAGAATAGAGACTCTTATACTCCTAAAAGTGTGTGAGAATTGCATAATCATGTCCGTTGACATATGCAATATTCAAAAGCTATACTTTAAAAACTAAGACTTGAATGAATTTTATAAACTTAAACTTCTCACTAAACAACCATCCCAATAACAGCTCAGAATTACTAACTCCGGAGGAGGTATCCCCTTGTTTTCATAGTAAAAACAGGTGACCCAAGGGAACACCCTCCCCCCCCCTTTTTCTTGCCCTGGGTCAAATAGCCCAGAGCGAAGAGGGCAGCCAAACGGAGACACTGCCGAAACAGACAGCCTACCTAGCTATAGTAGCAACTGTTAAGTGAATGACATTCTGAGCAGTAGATAATAGACCTAACAATAGAGGCCTCCAGAAATGGACTCGATATTTCTGAGATAAAATTCATGAATGGATGGCTGAGCGCAATGAGCAGCCTTCAAAAATCTATAATAGCAACACTATTAATGTAAGCCCAAGAAGTAGAAGAACTCTTACTTCATGAGCCGAAATCTTAAGCACAACTGCTAAGCCAATGATATACCATAAGCAGTACGATAGTTAATAGAATCCATTAACAATAAAATGGAGCGTAACGTCCTTCTACTAGACATCAAAGACAGAAGAAGCTTACGCCCTTGTAATAAACAGATATCTGTTTATAAATACATAAACTGTACCCGGAAAGAGTAAAGGCCTATGCCCATACGAAGACGGAAGGACCTTAAAATAGGTTCCGGATAATAGGAGCCTAACTCTTATGCAACAATCCAACCTAAATAGTAACGGAAGTATTGATTCCGAAACTATGAAAGTGAAAATCATTCATCGATAGTGCATGAAACTCACTGACTCTACAGTAAAAGAGAAACCAACAGAATTACTGTCTAAAAGGTCAGAATTTGAAAACTACTGTTTCCAGAGGCTCAAATGATTACTTAGCTAAATAAGAACCTGAAGTTAAAATCCGTATAGGAATTTAATCTAAAGATTCTAAGTCTATTTATCAAAAAGTTACTAACTGACTTAGATAAAGAGACAAAAGACTCAATTGTAAACTATCATAGAGTGCATAGGTATGAGGTAACATAAACCTATAACCTAAATAACCACAGGCTGCAGTAGATCTTGTGAAACAAGTATACTAAAAAATAGCAATGAGTAGTATGGAGGGATCAACCATATGAACATAATGATCCCTACACCACAACGGAAGAGCCTCCACTTTAGTCGCATAGAATAGCGAAGAAGAGGATCTCCTATAGTAAGAAATCGCGTCCAAAGCTCGTCCAGTACAGTGCTTACAATGCAATACGGACCACACAACGGAATACATGAAGGTTGCGACCTTGCTGGTTGTGATAAAGATGACACGATTTACCCAGTGAAAAAAGATCCTTACATAGAGGAAGATTTCACCTTAAGATCCACAGTAGACAAGAGAGTAAATTACTCATGATCTCTGTGAAGATAGAGATGCTATCAACAGAAATGTATTGTGGTTGTTTATCTTAGCAATACCTGCTAAAAACAACAGCGCCGGAGGATACGCGTATCCTATCATTCCGTCCTATAGATCAATAGAGCGTTAACAGTATTAGCTCAGAGATCTGGACAAGCCAACACATACGTCTGCAATTGATTAGCAAGCTGTGTCATAAATAAAACATCATTGGGCGCTCCCATAGATAGCAAATCTGATTGAATACTTGTTTGTTGAGAGTCCATTCTGACAGCAACAAGCGACCCGTAAGAGAACGGGAGTGCGATAAAACAATCAGACGACCCAGAATATGACGGACCAAAACTGAACTTGGTGTACTATAACCAACAGACGGATTCTTTCCATTAAATTGAATAACGGAAACGAAAGAGTGCCTCCCTGGTTCCGGAGATACGCCACTACTGTCGAATTAAAGGACAGGAATTTGGGCATGCGTTTCTGAATAATGTTCATGCAATGACATAAAGCAAGCCTAAAAAAACATTATTCCGCGGAAGTTAAACTAATAGCTAAAAGACTGCGGAACGCAAAGACCCTGGCACTTCGAATCCGTAGGGATCAGTATATATCCCAATCTGTTTGACTGGCAACCGTCATAACAGCCACACTCGGGTCCGGCAACTGCGGCGGCACTCTCTGAGTCAACCACCGAATGTTTGCCCCAGTCTGAATCTCTTGTAACACTAGATAGACAAGAGAATGTATAAATCGAGCAATTCATGGATTGCCGGAAAGTTGCCGTCGAAGAGAAGCTCCTCCGAGAACGAAGCGACTCTGAGAGAGTTCTTAACCTACTATCCACGCGTGGATGTAGCTAGGGCTGCATCACGTCTAACCAACTCCAATCAGCCACTGAAGGGCGGAGTTATACGTGAACAAACTACTGCCCTCAAAAGAAATTACATTGAGAATAATATCCCGTAAATCTTTTCTTGAAGACGTAATGATAACGCCTCAGTAAGGCGGATTACGTATAATAAAGCGTCTAAGTTAAGTCTACTATACATAATGTCGTTCCCAACATTGAAATTGGAAAAGACATAAACGGCGAAAAAGAATATATGCAGTCTTTAATCACACCGTCTAGACGCATATGAACTCTCGGTATGCCCTGCTCTGCCAAAATAAACTATATGTAAAAAAGATAAAATGGCAGAAATGAGCCACGCGGACAAGAAACTAAACTATCATGCTTAGTAGCAGGCTTGTATATATATATAAATATATAGCGTCGAAAAATAAAACACATGTTGTAATGACAATATTGGACTGCGTCGGTAAGTCAGGGACAAAGTCCCTGTACCGATCGAAAAATCCGAGTCCAATGACGCTATAAGTCTCTTATCCAAGATCGCAGCAATGAAGTCCGAAAAATAATCACTGGAAGAAATGCCAGAAGATATGAAAGGCATCTTCCGATACTACTAAAGGGAAAACTCGAAATCTTTCGAATCCCTTTCGCCATCCTGTCGGACCCTATAAAGCGTTCGGTCGTCCGTAGCTTGATGCAACCGCGGACCGCACCGACCCAGCGCCGTCGGATAATTCCTGATTCGACCGAGAAACCTTCAATAGCTGGGATGCTGCGAAACAACTGTGCTAACTCGGATAGCACGTCCGTCACTGAGGCCTGAGGAGCAGCGGTCTTACGATGCATTGCCGCAGGAAGCTCCGAGATCGTTACCCCGTGCATACTTCCAATATGCGAGCGAACGGAGTGTATAGGCCTCGTGTCCCTTGGCTACCGGATGGCGCGACCTATTCGCTGTGGAATCACTGAATGCCGAAACTGATCGGATACTCGAGGTCACGTAGCCAATGTGCGGTCGTGTGCCCTGCTGTGAGGATGAGGAAGCATTAAAGACAGTCTCTCGGACTGTCAATATAACGGAGCGTCCCGAGCAACGGATATATGCTCCGAATGTAAAATATCTGAACCACAACATGCGGTCCCCTATGTTGTTGGCTTCCTCCGATCTGTCCTCAATCTGCCGTCACTGGGTGAGTACTAAAGTAATTAAAGTGCTCGCATCACCCAAATCTCCTTCCTAGACCGCAACGGACGAACCCGGCAGCCGAACCATTCGATGAATGTACGCTACACCGGGTGAGCTAGCGAATGTCACTCCGTAAGCGATAGACATATTCCATGAGCACTTATTGCCGCTAACTCTTCATTAACTATGACGACAGAGGCACACTTTTGAAAGACATCTCCATAACTCTTCGAACAAGAAACCAGAAATGCTTGGATAGCAAGCATAAAATAATAATATATATAGCGTCGTTCAATAATTCGAAAGTTTGTGTGACATTATTGGACTATGTCGGAACTGAGGGACGATGTCCCTGAACCGAACCAAAAATTTCTAAGTCCACCGACGCTATCAGTTTCTTATCCGGCATCGCAGCATATGTTGTTCCGAAAGGGAAAGCTTGAAATCCACCGAATCCCTTTCGGTATCCCGTCGGACCGGATGAAACTTTCGGACGTCCGTACCCGCTTCCGCGGAGCGTCCCGACCCAGCATCGTCGGATAAAATATATGCGACAGATTCAGTTGATGCTGGGATGCTGCGATAAACTGTGCTATTAAGGAAAGCACGTCCGTTCCCGAGGCCTGTGCAGTAGCGGACTTACGATGCATTGCCGCTGGAAGCTCCGTGTACGTTGACTCCCGCATACTTCCTATGCGAACGTCCGGAGTCTGCAGGCCTCGAGTCCCCGGCTACCGACCCAGCGCTGTCGGATAAATCTCGATCCGACACCGTTTCTGTCGGCTGCTGGGATGCTGCGATAAGCTGTGCTATGTGCACAAGAATGTCCGGCGTCGAGACCTGCGGAGGCGCAGTCTATCGCTGCTTCGCCGAGGGCAGCTCCGCATCAGATGGCTCCACATACTTTCCTATGCGAACGTCCGGAGTCCATCGGTCTCGAATCCCTGGCTGCCGGATGGTGTGACCTGGTCGCCGAAGAATCCTTGATCGGCGAAGCTGGTAATATATCGGCGGTCACGCAGCCAAGGTGCGGTCGTGTGCGCTGACGAGAAGAGGAAGCCTTAGCAGTCTCAGCGGACTGCCTATACAACGGAGCGTCCCGAGCGACGGACGTATGCTCCGCTAACGACACATTTATACCACAACATCTGGGGCCAGATGTTGTTGAACGAGAGAGGGGCCTCTCTCGCTTGCCGTCCGGATGGACCGGAACGAGCTATGAACCGGACTAAAAGGCTTCCTCCGTTCTCCCTCCGATCTGCCGTCACTGGGTGTGCATTAAGTTAATTTTATAGTGCTCGCATCACCCCAAAATTCCTTCTAGACCGCAACGGACGAACCCGGCTGCCGAACCATTCGGTGAATGGACGCTACACCGGGCGAGCTAGCGGACGTCAAAGGCCGTCGAACCTACTAGGGTCCTCTTAGGCAATTGGCGTATTACATGAGCACTTTTCCGCTAGCCCTTCATTAATTGTGACGACGGAGGCACACTGTTGGAAGACATCACAGATACATCACCCTAATCTTGATCGTCTGAAATAGAAATTGATAAAGTAGAGTGACCCTGCGGGGAAAGGACCGAGTGTCCAAATCCCCAACAACATACCGTGACATACGCTTCCGATATTGTCATCAAAATCATATGATACAGAACCGGAGTTAATGCGAGTACACAGACCACATATAGAATGAAAATAAGGTCAGAGGAAGACTTCCTCTTAAAACAATTGATCAATATCCTTTCAATGTGAAAAGAAAACAAGTCCTGGTACTCGCACTAACCCCTGGCAATCAAAATACATAATAATAATATGATCCATTAATATAGAAAAAATAATTGAAATCAAAATATTTTGAAAAAATATTTTTTCAGAACAGCCCAAGTTTCTGAAAAGTAACGTTGAGCCCCAATGGATCCCAAGCCTAAGTGTGGACAAAAATTTTAAAAATATTTTAAACAATTTATTCAACACTTACGAACAATAATAATGTATCTAGTTATGATTGAAATAACATAAAGATATTATTATTTAGAAATCCCCCCCTCACACAGAGGGCTGTTTGTAAATGTAAACAATGAGTGTAAAAACACTAAAATAAGACTCCAGGCACCCAGGCCCGAAATCAGTTATCAAAAATACACCATCTGATGCAAAACAGAGACTTCCAGGGAAGAAACTGCAGAACATCAGATGGTAGATGCAGAACACAACGCCTAACCACCCGTAGGTGAAGACGTAAACATGGGGAAAAAACAGAATTCATTCTGTTATTCAGCTAAACTCCCAAGAAATTTTTAGTAATAATAATTACAGAAATTATGCCAAAAGCATGGGAGAATAGCAAGGGGGAACTTAAAGGACAGGGAGAGAGGAAAAACACTTGAAAAAACAGTGTAACTAAATAATCAGAATGACAACAAAATGGCTGCTGCCTTGAAAATAGGTAACTTAACATAATTTCATTAAAAAATTTTAAGTTACAGCCCTGATAATATTCTGTCACACATTCTTTTCCTCTCCTCCTTTTCTATCCTCCTTAGAATCACCATTTCACTAATATTTATGTGTCTGGCATCATTTAAACTGAGATTTAAAAGCACAAAGATCAGTCAGATGTTAACTGATGAAGGGCCAAACTTAGAATGATTAATGGCGCCAATTTCGGAACGTCCTTGACACTGCGCATGCGCAGTAGGGGCGAGGTGTGGAGGGCCTCTCAGGACATGTTTTCTTTAGTTTTAGATGCAAATTTTGGGGATTGGGGGGCAAAATTTGTGTTTGGCCCTATATTTTAAGAGTTAGCACCAGCTATGTCTGGGTCATTGGTACAGTATAAAAATATAGGTAACTTAACATAATTTCATTAAAAAATTTTAAGTTACAGCCCTGATAATATTCTGTCACACATTCTTTTCCTCTCCTCCTTTTCTATCCTCCTTAGAATCACCATTTCACTAATATTTATGTGTCTGGCATCATTTAAACTGAGATTTAAAAGCACAAAGATCAGTCAGATGTTAACTGATGAAGGGCCAAACTTAGAATGATTAATGGCGCCAATTTCGGAACGTCCTTGACACTGCGCATGCGCAGTAGGGGCGAGGTGTGGAGGGCCTCTCAGGACATGTTTTCTTTAGTTTTAGATGCAAATTTTGGGGATTGGGGGGCAAAATTTGTGTTTGGCCCTATATTTTAAGAGTTAGCACCAGCTATGTCTGGGTCATTGGTACAGTATAAAAATGTTAAAAAATTTATAGTAATTTATATATTTTTTATACTTACCAATGACCCAGACTTAGATGGTGCTAACTCTAACAAAACCAGGGCCAAACACAAATTTTGCCCCCCAATCCCCAAAATTTGCATCCAAAACCAAAAGAAATCATGTCCTATAGGACCTCCATACTTCGCCCCTACTGCGCATGCGCAGTGTCAAGGACGTTCCGAAATTGGCGCCAATTATCATTCTTACTGGCAGTGCCTGGTCAGCGCTATGTACTCAGCTGGGAGGCAAGAGTTTCCAACTCCTGGGAGGGCCATCCCCGTCTGGGTCATTGGTAAGTATAAAAAATATATAAATTACTATAAATTTTTTAACATTTTTATACTGTACCAATGACCCAGACTTAGCTGAATAGTAAAAAGGCTGGAGGGCCTAGGACATAGAGGAAAATCCAATAAGCTCAACTATATAATATAGAGGCAACCCCTTAAGGAGAAAAGGAGTATTAGGCTTTACATGTATCTTTCTTATTTAATATTAAATTAGAAAGATACAATACCCTTAATAATTGAGCACAATAACATTCATGTTCTCTATTAACATCCAGTATAACCCTTATACTAATTATTTTTAAAGTAAGCCAATAAATAAAGTTAGTCCAGAGAATTGAGACTCTTTATAATCTTTTAAAAGTGTCGGAGTATTGTATATTAAAGCCCGTTTGACACTTGACATATACAAATGCTTCACACCGAGCTACACTTTAAAAATATGACATGAATGAATTTTAACATTAATATTACACTTTAAAACCATCCCGGAAGCGACTCAGAAATACTGACTTTGGAGGAGGCATTCCCTTGCTTTTCACTATAAAGCAGGTGACCTAAGGGAACACCCTCCCCCCCCCCCCTTCCCCTTGCCCTGGGTCAAATAGCCCAGAGCGATGAGGGCAGCCGGACGGAGTCACTGCCGGAACAGAAAGCCTGCATAACTATAGTTGCAACTGTTTAGTAGACGACATTCTGAGCAACAGATAACGGACCTAAACAATGCAGGTCTCCAGAAATGGACTCAATATTTCTGAGATAAAAATTCGTGAATGTGGATGGCTGAGACCAATAAGCAGCCTTCATTAAATCTGTAATAGCAATACTATTAGCATAAGCCCAAGAAGTAGCAAGAGCTCTTACTTCATGAGCGGAAATCTTAAGCACAGACTGCTGAGAAGAAGATAAACTCTCATAAGCAGTACGGATAGTTAATTGAATCCATCTAGCAATAGAATGGACCGAAATGTCCCTTCTATTAGGCATCAAAGACAGAAAGAAACATTTCCGTCCCTTTCTGATAAACTGAGATCTCTGTTTATAGATACGTAACACTCTAACAGGACAGAGTAAAGGCCTACGCCCGTCTGAAGACAGAAGAGCCTTAATAACAATAGGTTCCGGATATTTATTAGGAGCCTGATTCTTAGCTAAAAAACCCACATTAGTAGTGAAGGTGATAGTGTTCCCGACACTACGATAGTGAGAATCATCCACCGACAGTGCATGAAGCTCACTGACTCTTCTAGCAGAAGAGAAAGCTAAGAGAAAAGCTGTCTTATAAGATAAGAATTTGAAATCTACTGTCCCAAGAGGTTCAAATGGCTTTTCCTTCAATTTAAGAAGAACCCAAGCTAAATTCCATTTAGGAATTAACCTAAGAGTTCTGGGTCTATTTATCGAGAAGTTTCTAACCAACTTAGATAAAGAGACATTAGATCCAATTTGTAAACTATCATGATGTGCATAGGTATCAGATAACATAGACCTATAACCCTTAATAGTAACAGGCTGCAGTTTGATTTCGTCAAACAAGTATACTAGAAAGTTTGCAATGTCTGGTATAGAGGGATCGAAAATATCTACAGAATGATCCCTACACCAACGACGAAAAACCTTCCACTTAGCCGCATAATTTAGCGAAGAGGAGGTCCTCCTACAGTTAGAAATCGCGTCCACTGCTCGTCCTGTAAAGTGCTTGCCATGCAAGAAGGAGCGCACAACGGAAAAACGTGAAGGTTGAGACCTTGCGGGTTGTGATGGAGTTGACGCAATTTCCCCTGCGAAAGAAGATCCTCCCGTGGAGGAAGCTTTCGCGGTAGGTCCCACAACAGACACCTGAGTAGATTTATCCACGGTCTCTGTGGAGACAGAGATGCTACCAACAGAATCTTGCACTGAGATTGTTTTATCTTTAGCAATACTTGCTGAATTAACGGCGCTGGAGGATACGCATATCCTATCATTCCGTCCCAAGGGATCGACAGAGCGTCTACTGCAAATGCTCTTGGATCCGGACACGGAGACACATACGTCTGCAACTGATTGTTGAGATGTGTCGCAAATATGTCTATCATTGGCCGTTCCCATTGGTAGCAAATCTGATTGAATACTTGTTTGTTGAGAGTCCACTCCAACGGCAACAAGCGACCCTTTCGTGAAAGGGAGTCTGCTAGCACATTCAGACGACCCGGTATGTGACGGACCGAAAGAAGAACCTGATGTTCTAGCGCAAACAGAAGGATTCTTTCCGTTAGATTGAACAACGGAACTGAATGAGTGCCTCCCTGATTCCGTATATACGCCACTACTGTCGTATTGTCGGAAAGGATTTGGACATGAGCATTGTGAATAATGTCCATCCAATGACGTAACGCAAGCCAAATTGACATCATTTCCTTGATGTTTATGTGCTTGCCCAGGAATTGCAGATCCCAAAGACCCTGGCATCTCGAATCCGTTGGGATCAATGATGCACCCCAACCTGTTTGACTGGCATCCGTCATAATGGTAAAACTCGGATCCTGCAACTGTAGCGGAACTCCCTGAGTTAACCACTGAATGTTTGCCCAAGTCTGAATCTCTTGTTTCACTTGATCTGACAAGAGAACGTCTATGTCGAGCGAATGAATTTTCACACTCCAATTCTGAGTCAAGAAAATTTGGAGAGGACGCGTGCGTAACCGCCCCATCAGAATGAGATCCGCAGCGGCTCCGCACAGACCTATCAGTCTCATATATTCTCTCGCTGTGACTTTGTCTGCATGCAGACAATAGCGAGCGTAACAACTGACTAATTTCGCTCTGGTTAACGGCAGACGAACGAGATTGTTGTGCGTCTCGAAGCTCATTCCCAGATGTGTGAATGACTTGGACGGCACCAGATCCGACTTCTCCTCGTTTACTATAAAACCGAGACGTCGGAGCAATAGAAGTAGATTCTGAACATCGTTCTGAAGCGTTAACTCGTTGCCGTACCTCTGAAGAATGTCGTCCAGGTAGGCCGACGTTACCGCAGACGAATGAGCTCGGAAATAGACCACTACCGAGTTCATTACCCGAGTGAAAGCCCAGGGTGCTAGATTCAATCCGAAGCACATCGCCCGGAAATGATACACCACTCCTAGGACTGCGAAGCGTAGATACTTTCTGAATGTCGGATGTACCATGGCGTGAAAGTACGCATCTTTGAGATCTATGCTTGTTGCATAATCGTTCACCCGAATACTCGCTCTCACCGACCGAATCGTCTCCATATAAAACTTCGGAGCGACGATCAGCTTGTTTATCCAGCTCAAATCTAGGACTGGACGGAACGAGCCATCTGGTTTCGGAACCAGAAACAGATGGCTGTAGAATCCCGGAGTCTCCTGGTTTTCTACGACCTCTACCGCGTTCTTCATTAAAAGAGACTGCACCTCTGATAATAGAGCGTCTCTTTTCTGCGGATTTGACGGAAGTTGAGTCCACTTTGGACTTCGAGTTAATGGAGGCTTTCGTTTGAAGGATATCTTTAGACCTTCCGAAGTCACTCCTCTCACCCAAGGGTCGTCCGTAATCGACGCCCATTCTTGTGAAAAGCTCGACAACCTTCCGCCAACCGGTACGCGATAGAGGTTTAAGCCATCACCTCCTGGACCTGCGAGGCCTGCGGTAGGAGAAACCACGTCCTCCACGACCCGCACCTCGTCCCGTCGACCTCGGGCCGGCCCGAAGGACATCCCGAACGTGAGTCGCTACCTTGACGGTCTCTCGAATAAGACCAAGAGGACGCACTGGAACCTCTATAGGAACCTCTCTTGGGCGCATTAGACCCAGAAGTGCCTGTCTTATTCTTGTCTGCCGTATCCGACTTCTTAGAAGCAGATTTGAACAACAGAGAATCTGAAGCTTTCTTTGTAATTTTATCATAAATAGAAGAAAGCTTGCCGTCAAAGAGAAGTTCTCCGGAGACCGAAGCGACTCTGAGAGAGTTCTTCACCTTAGTATCCACGAGTGTGGATGTAGCTAGGGCTGCGTCACGTCTAACCAACTCCAGGTTTGCCACTGAAAGGGCGGAGTTACACGTGGAATAAGCTACTGCCCTTGAAAGAAGTCTTAAAGAGGATTGTATATCCTGAAATTCTTTCCCTTGAAGGCGCAGTGATAATGCCTTAGTAAGGTGATCTGCATAAGATAAGGCATCTAAACTGGCTCTGTTAGACGAAATAGCTGTTTCCAACACCGCGGTTGGAATAGAAGCCGACGACGGTAATGATAGCTCTAAGTCTTCCGCCTCGTCGTCCATACGCAGAGGAACTCTTGGAATACCCTGTCCTGCCGTGTCAAATTTATTCCTTGCATTAATGAAAGACAGGTTGAGAGTATTGGCGGACAAGAAACCTGCTTTCCCCGTCTTGGAAGCAAGTTTAAATATAGCGTCGTTCAATAATTCAAATGTTCTTGCAACATTATTGGACTGCGACGGAAACTCGGGAGCGATGTCCCTGAACCGCTCAAAAAATTCAGAGTCCAATGACGCTATAATCCTCTTGTCCGGAACCGCAGCAGTCTGGCCCGACGGAACAACTTGAGGGAGAAAGTGCCGGATGAAGTCCACAGCAGCTTTATGTTGTTCCGAAAGGGATAGCTCCAAATCATCCGTATCCCTTTCACCATCCGGTCGGACCTCATGATGCTCCTGGTCGTCCGCCCCCGATGCTTCGGCGGAGCGTACCGACCCAGTGCCGTCGGATAATTCCCGATCCGACACCGTTTCTGTCGGCTGCTGGGATGCTGCGATAAGTTGTGCTATCTGCACAAGCACATCCGGCATCGAGACCTGCGGAGGCGCAGTCTTTCGCTGCTTCGCCGAGGGCAGCTCCGCATCTGATGGCTCCCGCATACTTTTTCTATGCGAACGTCCGGAGTCCATCGGCCTCGTGTCCCTGGCTGCCGGATGGTGTGACCTGGTCGCCGAAGAATCCTTGATCGGCGAAGCTGGTAAGATATCGACGGTCACGCAGCCAAGGTGCGATCGAGTGCGCTGACGAGAAGAAGAAGCCTGAGCAGTCTCCGCGGACTGCCTATACAACGGAGCGTCCCGAGCGACGGACGTATGCTCCGCTTGCGACACATTTTGTACCACAACATTTGGTCCCAGATGTTGTTGTACGAGAGAGGGGCCTCTCTCGCTCGCGGCCCGGCTGGACCTGGACGAGCTAGGAACCGGACTCAAAGGCTTCCTCCGATCTCGCATACTATCTGCCGTCACTGGGTGTGCACGTAGAATGTTTATAGTGCTCGTATCACCCAACATTTCCTCCTGGACCGCAACGGACGAACCCGGCTGCCGAACCATTCGGTGAATGGACGCTACACTGGGCGAGCTAGCGGGCGACATTTGTTTAATCTCCATGAGCACTTTTGCCGCTAGCTCTGTATTCATTTGTGATGACATAAGCACACTTGCAGAAGATAACATGGAAACATCACCCTGTTCTTGTTCCTCTGAAATAGAAACTGAGAGAGTAGAGTGACCTTGCGGAGAAAGAGCCGGCATAGCCCTTTCTCCAGTAACAACATACCGTGACACACGTTTCCAATGTTTGTCATCCCAAGATTGACATATAGAACAGGGATTAGTGCGAGAACACTGACTACAATTAATACAATGATCATGAAAGTCAGAGGAAGATTTCTTCCTATTACAATTTGAACAATATCCTTTCATTGTGAAAAGTCAACAACAAGTCCTAGTTACTCGCACAAACCCCTGACACAAAGATACATAATAACATGATCCATTAATAATGAAAAAACAATTGCAAATCAAAATAATTTTTGAAAAATATTTTTTCAGCGAAGCCCAAGTTTCTGAAAAGTAACGTTGAGCCCCGATGGATCCGATGGCTAAGTGTGGTCAAAAATTTTAAATTTATATTAAATAATTAATGCGACACTTACGGATAATAGAAATGTATCTT
Organism: Pictodentalium vernedei; assembly: GCA_031216915.1. Lineage (NCBI taxonomy): Eukaryota > Metazoa > Mollusca > Scaphopoda > Dentaliida > Dentaliidae > Pictodentalium > Pictodentalium vernedei. The sequence continues at coordinate 108,943,924 of CM062295.1, read as the reverse complement.
ATAGTGAGATAAACTACACCAAAGGCAAACAGCCCCCCTCAAAAAAGGCTGTTGCCAATGTAAACAAACAGTGTAAAACACCAGAAAACATGACTCCAGGCACTGAAAAAACTGGCCCGAAATCAGTCATCAAAATTACACTCTATCTGATGCACGACAGAGACTCCCAGGGGAGAATCTGCAGAACATCAGATGGAAGATGCAGAACACAACGTTTATACACCCATGGGTGAAAACGTAACTATGGGGAAAATAACAGAAAACATTCTGTAACCAAGCAACTCTCCCAAGAGAATTTTAGAAATGAACTTTCTCAAAAATATGCCAAAAGCATGGGAGAATTGCAAGGGGGGACTTAGAAGGCCAGGGGAGAGGAAACACTGAATAAGCAGTGCAACTTTTTAGCAAGAATGACAACAAGAGGCCCATGCCTCGAAAATAGGCAACTTAACATAATTTCATAAAAAATTTTAAGTACAGCCCTGATTATTTTTTGTCACTCCTTTTTCCTCTCCTCCTTCTATATCCTCCTTAGAATCACCATTTCTCCAATAATTACGTGTCTGGCATCCTTTAAACTGAGATTTACAAGCACAAAGATCAGTGAGATGTTGACTGATGAAGGGCCAAACAGAGAATGATAATTGGCGCCAATTTCGGAACGTCCTTGACACTGCGCATGCGCAGTAGGGGTGAAGTATGGAGGTCGTATAGGGCATGATTTCTTTTGGTTTTGGATGCAAATTTTGGGGATTGGGGGGCAAAATTTGTGTTTGGCCCTGGTTTTGTTAGAGTTAGCACCAGCTAAGTCTGGGTCATTGGTACAGTATAAAAATATTGAATGTCAATTTTTGTGAATAGTGCTGGCCAGTTTTGGCCATTATGATGGGTAAAGGGTTAAAGATGGAGAAACCAAAAGACAGATGAAGACTTATGGAAGTGTTCTAAACCTGAAGTTGGCACAATAGGGGAGACTTCCAGGGCAGGTTAATGCAGGAAACTCAAGAAATTTCTAAGAAGGTAAAAAGGATGATATTTAGAAATACAGTGTATTTAATTGTATATGTTTTAACTGATTAACCCTGTTAATTGTATACAACTTGCAAACACTAAACCATTTACCATACCTTCTGTACAAATATTACCTGTTAATTGCATTTAGGTTAATTTTACCTGTTAATTGAATAAAAAATCTTATAATATGAAAAAGAATTACTCAGACACCCAATGAATTTCCCACATTTATAGACATTTTTGGCTTTAACTTGTTGAGGGCTAAATTATTTTTGGTGGTCTGAATTTGTGCATCAAAATTTGTTTCATTACAAATTATTGGAGAGTGCCACAAACACTCAATAATAATTTGTAATATAACAAATTTGTATAAACAAAATATTATTTGCTGTTGATTAAACATAGAATAAAGCAAGAAAATGCTGGCTTTTGCACTGGTACCCTCATTTCTTTGAAAGCCCCGATAGTGGTGTTTAGCACTCAACCAGTTAATACATCCAATTTAGGCATTGAATCTATTATATGTTGTTTAACAGAGCTCAGTGAGATATGTCAAATGAGATAAAATTGAATAAATGTTCAGTTTGTAGCTAGTGGGTAGGGAAATTAGGGCTGTCACGATTAATCGATCAATCGATTGTCGATCGATCATGCCGAAATCGATTAGTATTTTTCGTTGTCGAAGAATCGGTAAATTTTACCCCGTTTTAAGCGTTTAATAATTAAAAAAAATTTGATGAAAAAACTATTGTTTCTAAAGGTAAAAGGTCAAGAACGTCGATGTTAAGCCTCAAGAAGCCGCTGGAAGCATTTGTCTTTTAGGTACATTCAAAGCTTTGATGTTCTGAACTTTTGAACCGTCAGTGTAATAATCAAGACCGGTCGTCAGTTGCGAAGTTCGCAACAGACGACCGGTCTTGATTATTACACCGACAGTTCAAAAGTTCAGAACATCAAAGCTTTGAATGTACACAAAAGAGGATCGTCTTCGTTGTTTACTTGAGGTAGGTCAACTGACTTGAATTTCATTTTTAACAACTTCAAAGAGAGGGAGGGGTCATCTAGGTATGATTAATCAATTATTATCGATTATTTGCGACGATTAATCGTTTTCCTAAATTCAAAAATCGTGACAGCCCTAAGGGAAATAACCCATGTTCCTGTTAATTGTATTTTTCTATTAATTGAATATTTTTCTTTAGCAAAAGGGCTATTCAATAACAGGGTTCCACAGTTCCTGAAACTTTCCCTTGTCAATTAAAAGATGTTATGTACAAAAAACTCACCTCAGTCAAAAGGTATGTGATAATTCCAGACAAAACAAAGTTTGCAGCAATCAGATCAACAATATTGAAAAGAAGGATGTCAAATATCAATAAAGACATTTCATTCCCATACAACAAAACATTATCAAAAGCATGACCATTATCTGAAAATAATAACGTTAATTATATGCTAAACTGTAAATTATGGAGAAGGTGTTGAATTCGTCATTCAAATTTTATTTACAAAATTTTTATCTCAAAAATAAAGCTTATGACCCAGCATTGTAACAAACTTGTTGAGCTTGCTTTAACTCTTACCTGCTGAGTACTTTCAAGATAGTTTTTATCAAATTTGATGAAAAAATAATCTAAATACATGTACAACACAAGAAATCATTGGTGAAAAAATCCATTCAAGGGGAAACTGATTAAATGTGTACAAATTATATTGATTTCAATGATGAGAGAAACCACGTGTTCAACAGGGAAATCTGCCAGCAACATGCAAAGAGTTAATAAGGGATCATAAGCTATGTTTTGAGAGGAAAAAAGAAAAGTTTTACTTTGGCCTATAAAAATAACTTCCTTATTTCTTTGGCAATTTTCCTTTATTTTTGTGAGAAGGGAGGGAGTCCTGATATGAGTTGGTATTATTAATTCAACTCCTTTTGCTATTCTGGGGGAAAAACAATGCTCTCAGAAGTTTAAATTTCCATGTCCTACAGATGCAAATTTAACCAATTGTATCTTTCTTGACAGAACTCAGTGAGTTCTGTCAAGCAAGATCTAGTTGGTTAAATTTTTAGTCTGGAAAGCCGAGTATAAGCTTCTAGCTTGATAATGAATCCAATTCCATAATAATTGTATGCTCTTTTGTAATGCTTAATTTGTACATTATACTTTGGAAATAAATACAGTTTAAACTAAATTTTTGCAAAATAGTACTATTGGAGAGATTTCCATGTAAAAAAAAAAAGAGTGATGAAGATTTTCAATGACGAGGGAGTTAACAGCATAAACTGCTATGCTCGAGTCTGGAAATCAGCAGATGGTCAACTGCAGAATGAGGTGCCCAGAGAATGAATTTGGTGATGCTACCTTGCACATCAGGGTAGCATTTTTAAATTTATCCTCTGTGAACCTCAATCAGAACCAAGGTCTTAAGCCAAAAGAGAAAGAAGTACCCAGAGTATAAATTGGCCTACTGTATAGGGTAGCATCAGCAAATTCACCTTGGGGTACCTCATTCTACAATTGACAGATTGCTTATTTCCAGGGTTAATTATGCTACATCAAATATTTATACAGACAGGAAGATTCATTAGCCTGTTGTTCACTCGGTAGAAGAAAATGAAAGTGTCAGTGACACTGTAGCTTAACTTATTCACTTCCAGCATCCTGCTACACTGTTGATTCCATGAAAACCATCATTGATTTGTGTTTGGCATCTTCAATGAAAGTGTCAATGACACTGTAGCTTTACTTGTCTGTGTGCTGTGTTTGAGGAAAAGGATAATGTTCAATGTTTGTGAAAGGATAATGAAATAAAACCAGAATTGTGATAATTGAGAATATGTTAATTTCTGTCCCTGTATGCTATGTTTTCAATAAAAATTATAAATTTAAAGTAATTTGTATATTTTTATACTTACCAATGGCCCAGACTAGCTGGTGCTTAACTCAAAGTTATTAAGGGCCAAACACAAATTCTGAACCCCCCAATCCCCAAAATTTGCTTGCAAAACCGAAAATTAAAAGTCCTATCAAAATCCATACATTTACCCTCTGCGCATGCGTAGACGTCAGGAAGTGACCGGAATTGGCGCCAACATCATTCTTTGTAGAAGAGAGTACTACATAAAAATTCAGCAGAGAGGTATGAGTTCCCACTCATGGGAGGGCCATCTCCGTCTGGGCCATTGGTAAGTATAAAAATATACCATTTACTTTAAATTTATAATATTTTTACAATGTAAACCAATGGCTCAGACAAGCTGAATCGTAAAAAGGTGGAGGGCCTAGGACTTCAGAAGTAGTAGATCGACATAGTTCCAATCCTGTAATCCAAGGTGAAAGGAAATTAACATTATTAGGAATTACATGTATGTCTCTCTATACAGTAATAGAGAGAAGACATATCATACAAAAGGAGCCCAGTTCAAGTAATTCCGTATACTTAGCATGAAGACTAATTGGATGTAACAAGTTCCCAATTTTTAAGGTTAGCCCGGACTAAGCCCCAAAAATTAGGATGGCATATTTGAGAATGAGAGAATATCCCCCACAAACATTAGCAATATACAATAAAACTCCAGCTGTATGCAAGATAAAATTACAGACAAAATAGCTTCCCTCATAGTTACATACCTATCAAGGCGGTGGAGAGGTCCTCCCCCCCCCCCCCCCACCTTTTTTTTGAAGGAATCTTCAAAAAGAAAGAGGGGAGCGCTCTGGAATCAGTAAAAGAGGTACCAAAAAACAATATAAATATTCGTCGAACAGGCACTCAGGTATTAATTATCATTAATAAATGGTGCTTAATGCCACTTCAGAGGCTAATGCTATAGCGACGATCCCAGTAATTAATATCACCTGCTGTATAACGTACGCCGGACTTGGCATATGCAAATAGGTCGAAAACTGGAGATATAATATATAACATATATATGTCCAGTAGAACCACAATGAATGATCTCTAGAAAGTGACAGACTTCCGAGGTAACCCACATGTGACCCCCTTCAGGTGTACAATAAATTCCAGTAACAACACTCCCCGATGTGTACTATCCGATATCTATGACACTATGAACGTGCGAATATACAAGAGTGAAAACAAGGTGTATTCGACTGAGTACCGACATTAATAGAAATATAAATTTTATAGTAAATTTCCTTTCTTATTATACCTACCGAAATTGTTTACTACAGGCTTGCACTACAGTGGAAGAACCTAACTCGGATAAAAATACAAGATTTGGAAAAGAAAAGTGGTGTAAAAACACCACGAAAAAATAAACCAAAACTGGGTCGAGCGCCATCGGCACACACCCAGTATGGGACACTCTTCCATAGTACAAATCCACGACTTCCGTAAAACAGTGCGCAAAGCGTCAATTCGTCATTCTTTTGATTCCGAACAACACAGGAGTTATGTGATCAGCGGGTAGGAGGATTCTTACCCGAATAAGAAGACGGGAGGGCCTCCATGTAAACAATTTCGGTAGGTATAATAAGAAAGATAATTTACTATAAAATTTATATTTCTTATCAACCTACCTCAATTGTTTACTACAGGCTGAATAGACAAAAGGCTGGAGGGAATCACATAACCAACCCACACATAACTCAATAGCACTGGGACCGTGGACAGAGGAAGAGATCCCTAGGCCTATCAAACCAAAGCATCACAAACATTAGAAAAGACAATGAAAGATGAGGCGTATGGTGAAGTGCGATGCACAGACAGAAAGGGCAGTAACAGCACAAAGCTGGAACTGACCCTGAAAAAAGCTGAAAGGCTGGGATAGACAACAGCCTGAGCCGAAGAAAGAGGGCCCCAAGTTTCTCTGTCGGCTCCTGCAACTGTCGCAGATAAAAGGAGAATGTAGCATTTCTCCAGTAGGCTGCCAGTATAACATCCGTCATCCGATAACATGACAGAGTTATTAAAAGAGGAAGACAATGCACTCACCTCGTGGCAGAAAAACCAATTGGTAATACAATCACCAGTAGCTAGACGAGCGGAAGCTGCATGAATAGCAAGACAAATCCATCAAGAAATGGATGCAGGAGAGATCTGGCATGTGAGAGAACGCATATTCATCCAGGATAAAGGTGTGAATGCCCACCACCCCCAAGCAGAGTAGCGCCCAAGAAAGTGACCATCTTGGAGGAAACTGCAAAGACCTTCGCCTTTTCAAGGAAAAGAGCTGAACAAGCTTGGAGGATGAGTGTCGAAACAATGTGGTATCACATATGAAAAAATGTCTCCGAAGCATGGACATGTACCCATTGCTGGAGACCCCCAGAAACAAACATATACCAGAAACTCCGCAAGCGGTGTGATAGAAGGAGTGGCAGAAGCAACAGAGTGATCACACACCATAGACAGAAGAACCTTCCACTTAGCCACAGAGGCTAAACCAGAGGAGTGAGTGCCTCCTTGAAGAAGAAAAGAAACTCCACTGCGTGTCTCGAAAAACCACTACGGAGGAGACAGGACCCGATAAAAGACACGTGCGAAGGCACAATGAAGTCGGGTCAACGTAAAACCTCCTCGGGCGACTTTGGCAAAGAAAGTCGCGAGGTAAAGGGAGACATGCCGGAACCGCTGCTAACAGAGAGCGGAGCAGATTGATCCACACCCACCAAGGCGATGGGTGTGATCTAAAGGATTCGACGACTGCAGGTTCATATCTGGGCGAGAACCAGAGGCGGAATCGGAACTGGCAGGAAGGTGTAGCCGACAAGATCATCCCAAAGGAGGGCCAGAGCGTCCACGGTGAAAGCCAGAGCATCTGGACACGGGGACACAAAAGTGTCCACCGGATGGTTCCAACGAGTCGCAAAAGAGAGCGATGGAACCCGCCATATGTGGAGCATCCACCTGGTGGAAATGACCCTGCCCCGATGGGACAGGGAGTCGGCTAGGACGTGCAGACGACCGGAATGTGACGAACAGCCACCCTGGCGTGGACATCCTGAGCGAGCTGTAGAAGATCCCGAGCCAATTCGTACATTGGAAGAGAGTGAGTGCCACTCTGGTTCCAAATGTAAGCAACCACCATCGAATGGTCGGACAACAGAAGGACCTGGTGATTCGACAGGTGAGGAATCCACTGCCTGAAACTCAGAAGAAGAGCAAGAAGCTCCTTCTGGTTGATGTGTAGAGCTGCATGATCCTGGTCCCACATCCCGTGAATGGAAAGACCTAGAGAATCCAACGTCACACCCCATCCGAGATCGCAGGCATCTGCCATCAGAACGCGATCGGACGTGGGTACGTCCAACGGAATACCCTGCGAAAGCCACTGGACATCTGCCCAGAGGAGAAGGTGAGGATAAAGATATTCTGGAAACTGAAGCACCAGATCCAGAAAATCGACATTCGGCCTCCAACGACTGAGCAGGAAGTGTTGGAGAGGTCAGACTCGCAGCCGACCTAGAGGAATGAGATCCGTCACCGAACAGCAGAGATCGCGTAGCCGGAGAATACACCAAGCCATCGCGGAAGTGGACTGGGACAGAGTCAGAACAAAAGCTGAGAGAATCACAGCCTTGGCCTGGGGAACCGCCACCAAATTGAATTGTGTGCGGAAAGCCATCCCCAGATGATAAAACGACTGAGAAGGGACCAGGTCCAACTTCTCCTCGTTGACTCTGAAACCAAGCGACATGAGCAAGCTCAACAGAGTGGCGACATCTGACTCCAGTAAGGCAGCATTGGAGATGCCCCTGGAGGATATCGTCCAGATATGCCGAAGAAGTCACCATAGACTGTGTGCGATGGAAAGCTATCACATGTGACATCAGTCTGGTGAAGGCCCAAGGAACCAGGTTGAGGCTGAAAGGCATGGCCTTGAACTGGTAAACTCGCCCCAGAAAAACGAACCTGAGATACTTTCGTAACGCCCAATGAATCGGAACGCGAAAGTAAGCGTCTCACAGGTCGAAGCTGGAAGCGAAAACTCCCTGGTGAATTGAACGGAGGACCGACCTGAAAGTCTCCATGCTGAACTTGGGAGCAATGATAGACTGGTTCAGGAAACCCAGATTGATAAACGGTCGGAGTCGGCCATCCTTCTTCGGCATCAAGAACAGGCGGGAATAGAAACCCACTGACCTAATGTTCTTGACGACTTCAATCGCCCCCTTTGTCAGGAGATTGTCTATCTCCATGGACATAAGTTCCTGACGTAAAATGTCTGAAGGAACTGCGGTTGGAAGAGGCACCCTGGACAGAGTGGGTGCCTTTGGAAGGATATTCGCAGCCCGGACCAAACAACATCTAACACCCACGGATCGGATGTGATGGTGGCCCAACGGTCTGCAAACTCTGCTATCCTTCCTCCAACCTGGGACGGGTCGTGGTGAGGACCTTCATTTTGAACCCTGACGAGGCTCGCGAGAGGAGAAAACACCTCCTCTACTGAATGAAGAATCCTGGGACTTCCCTCAAGACTACCGACGCTTACCCTTACCCCTTGAGTAAGAAGTAGAAGCAGAGGCAGAAGGATCAGCCCCTTTGCTTTGCAGAGGAAGCAGAGGGTACTTGTTAGGCTTGGAACGGCCCGTGCCTACCCTAGAAGGCTGATCAAGCTGAAGAAACAGCAGCTGATCGTTGCAATGACGTAGGATGTCATCCCGGACCATCAACACAGAACCATGGAAAAGTTGAGGATCTGCCAAAGAAGCAGATCGAAGAGTAGCGCACTGCTCCTCAGGAAGGGATCGGCCTGTGTCCAGCACAGAGTCCCTTCTAACTAATTCCAGATTAGCCGTGTTACAGGCAAGCGTGTGAGTAAGATGCATGAGCGCCTTGGACAGCACACGCAAAGGAGCCTGTACCTCGTCAAATGTTATCTGGGGGCAGATAAGCAGCTAAAGCTGAGACGACGTGATCGGAGAGAGAAAGCATACCAAGTATCTCTCTTGATAAGCCCAATGTGGACTCCAGAGTCGTCATCGGAATGATGGCAGACTTGGACTTAGAAAGCCCGAGGGAATTGGAGTCCTGATCCAAAACCGTCAAAGTCTGGTAGACCGACGGATTGGCGGAATCGTAGGAACGATTACATGCCGGAGGCAAAAAGGGGTCAACCCTGGTGAAGAACGGAGCCTTCATAGCCTTGGAACTTAGCTTAGAGTCCAAGGCTGAAAATGCTTCAACCAACTGTACCAAATGGCACGGTCGAAGACGCCCAGAAGCGGGTTGCTCCATAGGCTGTTGGCGCGCGACCGATGATCGTGGCCTGGCTGACACTGTCGACTGGTTAGATGGTTTGAGATCCGGAAGGAACCCAAACACGAAATCAAGAGCTACCCCCAAGTCCGAAGACTGCTGGCTCTCGACATCCAGCATGTCTGACTCATCCCCTGAGTCGGAAGACACATAGCCCATCGTGGGCAAACCAGCCGACGCCTCCCATGGTGTCGGAACACCAGAGGGATCAGAAAGTGGCCTGTTTCCAATCCCGGGAGGCGGCGCCATAGGGGCGCCTGGAAACCACTCGCTGCCCTGCTGGAAGCAACGGGAAGGCTCTTTGACAGAACCTGAGTGAGTAAGGAAAGGGCCTCCCTAAGCTCACTGCCCGTACTGGCCGGTTCGACAGGGGAACGAACCGACAAAGTGGCTACACCTCTGACCCTCTTAACCAGCGAAGGGTCACGATCCTCCAAAACACCCGACGTGGGACGACGTGCGGCAGCCAAAACGTCTGAAGGCAGATGTGTATAGGGGTGTGACACACCCCGAGGATCAACATGGCTGGAACTCATGAGAGTCACCGCAGACCTCTGCAGGGCAGAAAGTCCAGGCTGCACAAAAGACGTTGGTCCCCCAAAACTGGTCGTGGGCCAGAATGAGTGGACGGAAACGCCATGGAGTTCATAGTGTCCCACTAAGAACATCCGAATCCAATGACAACTGTGGTGCACGAGACCACAGTAGAGGGTCCGGCCGGCAGCCACTTCCAACTTCGCCGAGTTGAAGTCAGGGAAGGCTGAGGCCGATACCCCCATGTCTACACAACCAGACACCGCAGCAGACCACTGCAGGTATAAAACTACTGTGCTCAATGGCTGAGAGGACACAGTAGGGGGTTCAGTCGGCAACCCCATCCAACTTCGCCGAGTTGAAGCCAGGGAAGGTTGAGGCTGATACCCCACAACCACACTACAGACATCCCTGCAGACCCTGGCAGGGATAAGCCGAGGCCGGCTAAAACGGTGCCCAATGACGTTGTAGACAGAACAACAGTAGCAGCAGATACGACGGGAGCTGTTGGAACTGGCGGAAAAGTGGAGAGAGCCACCAAGCTCGGCCTCCAAAGGAGGAGTCACAACCCTAGTGACAGCCTCAGATGTCGACTGGAGAGGGCGCATAGTCCCGGATGAGCTGCACATCCCCCCCGGAGGGGGTTAAACTCACACCAGATGTGGTCGAGTCAGGGGGCCCCGAAACGACAGTGTCCCCCCTCCCCCTCTGGGACGGGAGGAGCTGCACATCCCCCATGGAGGGGGTAAACTCACACCAGATGTGGTTGAGTTGGGAGGCACCCGAAACGACAGCATTCCACACCACCCGTGGGTGCGGAAGAAACGGCCACGAGAACGCACCAAGGCGAGGGCAAAAGGAATTGCCCTAAAGGAACCGAACTGGAAATAACAGAGGGGAGAGCAGTAGAAGAAAAAGGTGAACTCAACAGAAACAGAAAGAACACCCTCAACTACGAGAGAAGGTGGCAGAAAAAAAAAAACGGTTGGTACATGACAGAACCCAGACAGTCGACAGGGACTGAAAAAACAGAAATTCAGCCCTCAACAGAGTGAAGAAATCCTGTCCAGACAGTCCCAGATTGACACCTAACTCCAGAAATTAATTCATCAACCGAAAAAATTTATTGTCGAATCGCGTGATGTCGAAAACAAAACATTCGTGAAAACGGAATAGTAAATAATATACAATGAGAATGTGGTTGAAAATATTAACGAGAATATATAAAACACAGTCCTGTTATTATACGATCTTCAGATCCATAATTCCAGTCACAGGAAAACCATCATCCATGAGTTGAATTATCACTGTTTCATAATGCATATGGCGGAGACACACAGTTCACGTACCTCGGATAAAAAAAGAATGACGAATTGACGCATTGCGCACTGTTTTACGGAAGTCGTGGATTTGTACTATGGAAGAGCGTCCCATACTGGGTGTGCACCGATGGCGCTCGACTCAGTTTTGGCTTATTTTTTCGTGGTGTTTTTACACCACTTTTCTTTCCCAAATCTTGGGAAAGATTAAAATAGAGAGTATTTTATCCGAGTTAGGTTCTTCCACTGTAGTGCAAGCCTGTAGTAAACAATTGAGGTAGGTTGATAAGAAACCTGGATCTAGATATGGAAGTAGGTATGATTAACAGGCTTGACATGGACCGCCCCCGCAATAATTTCTAAGGTCCATAACATACAATAATGCATCTGCCTAATAAATCATTATTATGAACGTGAGCATTGAAAACCCGCATGTAATCATCTGAATGCCAGTTAACTGGCTACGCAGCCTCTGAGGTACCCAAAGACTAGCAATTTATTTATGATGAATTATGTGCTTGTATATGACATATAAACGAACAATCACAGGAAACCAACCAACTAAAAAGTGGATGTGCCCATGAGGGCGCCATAGAACACGACCCAGCCGCCAATCGAGAAGTCATGAAATGCATGTATATATTTAAACTCATACGAGGCTTGCAGGAAGAAAACTACATCTTGCCCGGTAATCGCCTCTAAACACATTGGTGGGGGGATTTGAAGTTGCATCGAACCCCTCCTCACCCAGATTACTTAATTGTTCTTGTGTTAGTTATAAAATAATATTGGAACCGCAATGGTTCCCTCACGTCTAACCATTATGCCACTATGGGCGGAGAAGGACGTGAAGAACAAAAACTTCCCCTGAGAAAGAAGGTCCTCTCGTGGAGGAAGCTTCCGGGGAACGTCCCATAACAGACACTTCAGAAGACTGATCCACGGTTTCTGTGATGACAGAGGTGCTACTAGTAGGATTCACGAGACTGTTTAATCTTAAACATAATCTACTGAATCAACTGAATTGGAGGATACGCGTATCCTATCATTCATCCCTATGAGATCGGCAGAGTGTCTACTGCATACGCTCAATGGCCTTGGCATGGGGCGACACAAACGACGGTAACTGATCGTTCCGGTGCGTTGCAAACTGATCTATCATGGGGGCGATCCCTCTGGTAGCAAATCTGCCCAAATACTCGCTTGTTGAGTATCCACTCCAATTGAAACAGGCGACCTTTCCGAGAGAGCGAGTCTGCTAGTACGTTCAGACGACCCGGTATATGACGGACAGAAAAATGAACATGATTCATGACATATAGGAAAATCTTCTCTGTTAGTTGGCATAACGGAAATGAATGGGTGCCACCCTGGTTTCCGATTACGCTACTACTGTCGAGTTGTCCGACCAAATTTGAACATGGACGTCCGTTATTATGTAAATCCAATGTTGTAGCACTAGATAGTGACATCATCTCTATGATGTTCATGTGTTTCTCCTGGAACCGAGGGTCCCAAAGACCCTGACACTTCCTGACTGCGGGACTTAGGGTCGCGCCCCAACCCTTCTGACTCACATCCGTCATAATCGTGAAAGCCGGATCCAGCAGTTGCAGCGGAACTCCGAATTAACCACTGAATATCTGCCCAATTTGAACCCTTGTTTTACTGGGTCCATTAAAACAATACTGGTTCAAGCGAAAGCGTCTTCACACTCCAGTTCTGAGTAAAGAATATCTGAAGGGGACGTCCATCAGAATGAGATCCACAGCCGCTCCGCACAGCTCCAACAGTCGCCTGAATTCCCTCACTATTAATGCATCTGGGTGTAGACAAAAGCGAGCATAACAACTGACTAATTTCACTCTGGATAACAGCAGACGAACCAGATTGTTGTGAGTCTCAAAGCTCAATCCCAAGTGAATAGACGACTTGTACTGAGCTAGATCCAACTTTTTCTCGTTTACGATGAAACAGAGACATCGGAATAATAGAAACAGACTCTGAATATCGTTCTGAAGAATAATTCTGTTGCTGTATCCCTGTAGAAGGTCGTCCAAGTAAGCCGACGTTACCACAGACAAATGAGCTCGTAAGTAAGACATTACTTATTCGAGTGAAATGCCCAGGGGGCCAGATTCAGACCAAAGCATATTGTTCTGATACACCTTCTCTTATACAGCAAACTGCAGGTACTTTTAGAATGCCGGATGTACCAGACATGAAAGTACGCATCCTCAGATCAATGCTTGCTGCATAGTCACTCAAACGCTCACTTTTACTGACTGAATGATTTCCATAAATAAACTTTTGGAGCCATGATTAGCTTGTTATTCAGCTCAAGTCTATTACTGGTTGGAACGAGCCATCTGGCTTCGGCGTGAGGAACAGGTGACTGTCTTGAGAATCCTAATTCTCGACGACCTGTATTGCTTCCTTTGATAAGAGAGCTTATACCTCCGGTAGGGGAAACTCTCTTATGCAAGAATTTGATGGAAGATTTCTCCAACGTGGACAACTTGTTAGTGGGGTTTTTAATCGGAATCATAGCCATAAGCCGTCTGAGATTACACTTCTCACCCACTGATCTTCCGTGATAATTATCCAGTTTTTTGCGGATCTTGATAACCTTCTGCCAACTAGACAGCAATAGAGGTCTAAACCATCACCTGTATGACCTGCGAGGCTTACGGGAGGAGAAACCACGTCCTCTCCGCGAAAAACCTCGTCTTGTCGGCCTAGGGGTGTCTGACCTATAGTCTCAATCAGATCTACGCCCCTTTCCCGAGTCGCTATACTGACGACCTCCAGAGGAATTATAAGAGGGTTTCTTGTACCCTCGTGAGGAGTTTCCTTTTGACCATTTTTGTCTGGAACACCCTCCTTACTCTTGTCTGCTTAGTGGGTCGTTGATACACCGACTTCAAAAGCAGAGGACGAGATGCTTTTTTAGTAGCCTGTTCATAGACTAATGAAAGATAGTCGTCAAAAATAAAATGTCCGGAAACCGGAGTGACATGGAGAGAGCTTTTCACCTTGTCATCTTATCAGTGATGACGACGCAAGGGCAGCATCACGTCTGATTAACTCCAGATTAGCCACTGTTAGGGCAGAGTTATACGTGGTATACATAATTGCCCTGGAAAGAACTCTAAGAGAGGTACGAAAGTCCTCAAATTCCTTTCCCTTGAGAGGTTGCGCCATAGCTCTTGTGAGGTGATCTGCGTAAGACGCAACGTCCAAATTCGCTCTATTTGAAGAAATTGCTGTCTCAATTGTGTCTGAGCAAATAGTGAATGATACAGGTAAGGATACCTCTAGATCCCCGGCCTGCTCATCCAAATGCAGAACTCTCTGAACATCTTCCCCGACCATTTTTAAATGAACGTGGTCCAAAAACGGTTTGTATACGGAAGATGAAGAAAAGAAACTGTCTTCTTCCTCGTACTCAAGAGGATAAATACGGCGTCGGCTATATGGCCGAAGGCCTGCAACACCAACATAAACTGAACCAGAAGAGAGGTTCCTTCACAGGCGAAGAGAGGTTCCTTCTTTGTACAACAGGCTGGATATCCAAAGACGGGTAGCTAGGATGTGGTCATGTGTGCTTAAATAACGGAGCAGAGAGGAAGCCATAACTGAAGCCGACCTTGGCTGCAGACTAGACAGAGCGTCCCGAGTGGAGGGCGGACATATGCTCCGGTTTGTGCAAGTTTCTCAAAACAACATCTGACGCCAGAAATTGCTAGATTAGAGAGGGGGGGGGGGGGGCCTCTCCCGCTCACTGTCTATCAGGCCTCGCCAAGTATAAGAACTTGTTGACATCCTCCCTATTTCCGTAGTCGATGGGTGAGCTATTTATATTATAGTGCTCGCTCTTCCCAATCCACTTCTTAGACCGCAATGGATTTACCCAGCGTCACGGCACCCAGGGACAGAGTACCACTTCACTGGTCGAGCTTGCTGCTTTCAAGAGATTAAAGCCTTTAACAAAAGGCCCTAACTCTTGCAATAATGAGCACCGCAGCTAGCTCTATATGCTCCATGGTGCGCGATGATGGTAGCACACTTGGATGGGTGTCAGAATATCATCACCATGTTCATGTTCCTCTGAAATAGAAACTGACAGAATGAATTGAAACACGGTGAGAGGCTCTGATCCTCAGAACCTCACCGCCAACAACGTACCGTGACACACGACTCTAACATCAGTCATCCCAGTGCAACACAAGAATGACAAGAGTCCGCAGGAGTGTATCAACTAAAGTCGATATCAGTCCTCCAAACTCCAAAACAATATATATATATAACTGAGATACATGAATAATAGCAATCATAATTAAATTCAAAATATTTTTTGTAAACAAAAAATTTTGAAAGCCCAAGTTCCCAAAGGGAACATTAAGAGCCCAAGGGCATCCCGCTAGAGCCTAAGTGTGGACAAAATCCAAAATTTTTTGAGCTACACTACCAGAATAACAATCCATGTATCCTTCAGTATACTACAGTAATAGAATATAAAAAACTACCTAGGCTCACAAAAAGGCCCAAAGTCAGAATCAATTGAAATGCTATCAGATGCAAAGCTAGATCTTCATCCAAAGACAAAACGATACATCGGATAGAAGATGCAAGACTAAACGGCCTAACACCCCTAGAGTGGGGACGTAACCCTGGGAAAGAAACAGAATAATATTCTGCAATAAATGTTAAACTCCTAAGAAATTTAATAAAAAATTTCAATAAAAAATACCCAAAAAGCTTAAGAGTTTAACGGGAAGGGTTCATGGAAGGATAGGGGAGGAATACTTAACAAACAGTGGAATAATCATTTTTAAAAATGATGATGTCAGGCATATGTCCCGAAATTGGAAAACATAAAATAATTTTATTATAAATATTATAAAGTTACAGCCCTGAACGTCCAAAACCACCGTTGAACACTTCCTTCATCCAATAACAGCCTTGTATCCACCAATTCATGCATTGATTTGTGTCTGGCATCCTCAAAAAGGAGATTTTAAAGCACAGATGTCATTTCATTGTTGATGACTTTAGGGCCAAACAAAGAATGCTGTTGGCGCCAATTCTGGTCACTTCCTGACGTCTGCACATGCATGGAGAGGAAATGTATGGAGGGCCAAAGGACTTTTAATTTTCGGTTTTACAAGCAAATTTTGGGAATTGGGGGGTTCAAAATTTGTGTTTGGCCCTTAATAACTTTGAGTTAAGCACCAGCTAGTCTGGGCCATTGGTTTACAGTGTAAAAATATAATTTGAGGTGTAGACTGAACTAAAGAAATGAGGGGTCGGTTAATGTGGCCCTCACAGTTAATGTATGTCTACGAAAGTTAACAAGTTACAGTGAAATTATTCCCAAACAAGTCATCCTATCAAGTTACAATGAAATCCCTTTATAAATACGGCATGTAGACTGTGCTAATGGTTTTCGGGCCTTGTGCCTGTGTAGCCATCATGGTTGACCGATCACAATCAAAAAGGGATGTCCTCATCTAGACATTATACTGAGTCATCCTACCAAGTTACAATGAAATCCCTCCATAAATACGACCTGTAGACTGTGCTAAAGGGTTTGGGGCTTAGTTAAGCAGCCGTCACAGTTGAATGATCATGACCAAAAGGGGACGTTCTCATCTAGAAATTATCTGGAGTCACCCTACTAAGTTACAAAGAAATCCCTTCATAAATACGGCATGTAGACTGTGCTAAAGGTTTTGGGGCTTCGGGCCCCAGTAGCCGTCACAGTTGACCAATGCCTACCAAATGGGGATGGTCTCATCTCGACATTATATGGAGTCATCCTACCAACTTACAATCAATAAAATCCCTCCATAAATATGATATGTAGACTGTGCTAAAGGTTTTTGGGTTTTGGACTCAGGCAGCCATCACAGTTGACAGATCGTGACCAAATGGGGAAGTTCTCATCTAAACATCATA
Source organism: Pictodentalium vernedei (assembly GCA_031216915.1). Classification (NCBI taxonomy): domain Eukaryota; kingdom Metazoa; phylum Mollusca; class Scaphopoda; order Dentaliida; family Dentaliidae; genus Pictodentalium; species Pictodentalium vernedei. The sequence continues at coordinate 108,926,870 of CM062295.1, read as the reverse complement.
GGGAGTCATCCTATCAAGTTACAATGAAATCTCTCCATATTAAATATGACCTGTAGACTGTGCTAAAAGTTTTTGGGTTTGGGCAGCCATCACGGTTTACAGATCATGACCAAAAGGGGACGTACTCATCTAGACATTATACAGAGTCATCCTACCAAGTTACAATGAAATCCCTTTACAAATACGACATGCATACTGTGCTACAGGTTCTGGGCTTGGGCAGCATAACGGTTGACCGATTGCGACCAAAAGAGGATGTTCTCATCTAGACATGACCTCAAACCTGCATATGAAATTTCAAGATGATCGGACAAGAACTACGGGGTGTAGCCTGTGCTAAATCCCTTCATAAATATGACCTGTAGACTGTGCTAAATAGTTTCGGGCTTCAGGCCCCTGTAGCCATCACAGTTGACCAATCCCGACTAAAAGGGGACGTTATATGGAGTCACCATACAATGAAATCCATCCATAAATATGATAAATTTGAAGTAATTTGTATATTTTTTATACTTACCAATGGCCCAGACTTAGCTGGTGCAACCTCATATTATTAAGGGCTAAACACAAATTTTGACCCCCCCAATCCCCAAAATTTGCATACAAAACCGAAAAAGATCCTTCATACTTTTAGTACTTGCACATGTGCCATACCCAGGAAGAGACCGGAATTGGCGCCAACAACATTATTCCAAATTGTGCCTACTACTGTTATAACTCAGAGGGGAGGTATGAGTGCCCACTCATGGGAGGGCCATCCCCATCTGGGCCATTGGTAAGTATAAAAAATATACAAATTACTTTAAATTTATCATATTTTTATACTAAAACCAATGGCCCAGACTTAGCTGAATCGTAAAAAGGTGGAGGGACTAGGACTTCAAGGAACAGCAGACTAAAATTAAGCTCCTTAGCCTGCATTAGAACTCCCAAGGGGAAACGGAGATTAAAATTTTATGGAATTACATATATGTCTCTCTATACAACAATAGAGAAGACATACCACCGAAATAAGGAGCAATACCCAAGTAATTCCCTATTACTTAGCATAAATGATTACGCTAATTGGGTGTAACAAGCCCCCAATTTTAAGGCCAGTCCAGAATAAGACACTTAAAATTAAGAAAAGTGTGCCCGAGAGTGCATGACTAATGCCCACAAACACACAAATATTGTAAATATGTACAACCTAAAACTTGTCCAATTGAATCCCAATGGAAAGTTATCTGAAGAACTTATACGCTTTTGAGCCAATTAACAGGCAACCACTTTCAGGTGTACAATTAATGAACTTCCAAATTGTAACCGTTCAATTCATTCTATGAAAATAGGATTTCCCATGGGTACAGCTTCCAGTTGAAGACTGGATTCAAAACCTGGAATGGGATACGATTAAAAAAACCGTCACAGACCGTCCCTAAATAATTCATTGTTCCCTAGGTCCGTTAAAACCAATGACTGTTCGGAGAAAGAATATACCACTCCGAATAATTAAGCCAAAAATAGAGAATGCGAGCATAGACGGCCTATAGGAAATTCCATAACTGATCCAACTAGCCCCAAAATTCTCATAAGTTTTATACTAACGCAGAGCCAGAATTTAAGACAATATATTAATAATACATCTGCCTAATTATAAATACATATTATGCACGCAATCAACAAAATCCCACATGTATCCTCATCTGAGTACAGCCTGTATCAACGGCATGACCAAGCGATACAAAATCTAACCAAGAAACTGAAGGAACAAAATGACGTTAATGCGATTAACCTGAGGAATCGACTCATACGTCGTAGAAAAAGCAGACCAACTCAAAGCGAAACTTCTCAGAGTGGATTAATTGCCACATTTGGAGAATGTTGCCAAGATAACCGACAAGCCTGCCACACAGGTACACTGAAGGCTCGCAGTATCAACCGAATGTACTAATGAAACAATCTGGAATCCAAAAACAGTTACTGTTCAGGAATCATATGCTCGAATACAACTTATGAATGACCAACCACAGGAAGCAAACCAACTAAAGAGTGGATGCATCCCTGATTTCGCCGTTATACCACAACCCACCCGCCAATTGAAGAGCAATGAAAGACATGCAGATAATTGAAAGCATATGAGACTTACAGGAAGAGAACTATGTCCTGCCCTGTAATCGCCTTTTAACATATTGGCGGGAAGGGAGGGGGGGGGGGGGGTCCTTGAATAAATCATAACCCCCCCCCCCCCCTCCACACACACACACACACTCACCTGCATTACTTGAATCGGTAGATAAGGTGGAACAGTGACAAATTTCATTTTCACTATACGAAAAAGAAACTTTACGCTAAATTCCCAAAGCTGTACTGCTGCTGCTATTCTCAATAAAGTGAAATACAGCTGAAAAGCTTATGGTTAGTCAAAGCAAACATAATCACATTAACCCAGTGTGACTTGTAACACTTTAGTGTTAGTTATCTAGAATAGAATAAAAACCGAAGGGCTCCCTCATGTCTGACCGACTCCATAAATGCCACTAAGGATGGAAGGGGGACGTGTTGAACATGGCACTATTGCAAGGAATATATCTGCTGAAACAGTGTCGACATATGCCTTAAAATCAAGACAGAATGCCCTTGGTGCCAAATAATACACAATATAGATAGAGTATCCAATCCACCAAGTGGAAATATAATCCACAACAATCGATTTGATAAAAATGAAGCGAGCGACAAAAAACTATGTTCCGGCACTCGAAGCTAAAAACCTAGATGAACTCCTTGTGCCTCGTTCTGATTATAGCAGGAAAATATTCCTGAAAAGGAGTTAACTACAGGCATTCGAAAGAACGCTCGTTAATCACACTAGGTTAATATGGCATCATCAATGGGCTGAAAGCCTCAGACAAGTAACACAAAAACAATACCTATAAGGAGAGAACAAACTCTTCTCTTTTAACGGTAACTTGTCCGATAGGACAGTGGTCTCAGCCTGGCTGAAGCAGCTAACAGACTTCCTATTTGTGAAGACAATTAAATGGCTGTTAACTGCTGCCCAATAAGCTCACTAACAGTGACTTACAATGCCAGCTGCTAATGATAGGGAAAAAACACCGCTCACAATTCAAGTTTGGCTACTAGAGTGTCAACAATAAGACTTTAGTATGTGACACTAAAGAAAACAACAACAAGGAGAAAATGAACTCTTTCCTTAGCGGTTCTATTCCCAAAAGATAGCGGTCTTAGCCTAGCTAAACAAAGCTTAGAAGACTTCATCTCCGTGAAGACAGATATCTCGGTGTAATTTTTGCGACTTTAGAAAGCTCACTAGATGGAGACTTACAACGTTAGTCGCTCAAGTTAAGGGAAAAAGAGCCGCACTTGATTCTAATAAGGCATCAATAAAAGGACTAAAAGCCTCAGATGCCTAAGAATACAACACTGAGAAGGAAACAACATACTCTTTCCTTTTAACGGCTCTAATTCCAAATAGACAGCAAATAAGTTTTCATCCTGTGAAGACAGATATCTCGACGAAAATTGCGACTTTGAAAGCTCACTAAACGAAGACTTACAACATTAGTCGCTGAAGTTAAGGAATAAAGGACCGCTCTTCTAATGGCCGTAATTCCAAAGAGACAGTAATCTCAGCTTCGCTATGACGTTAGCCGCTAATGATACATGTATATAAAAACAGACAGCTCTAAATTCACATAAGCCAAACTAAGGCGATAACAATAGGACTAATTGTCTGTGATGCCTAGGAATACCACACCGAGAAGGAAAAACATAATCTTTCTTTCTAACGGCCTTATTCCAAAAACCTAGTGGTCGCAGTGTAGCTAACACACCCTAGTATCATATATCGGTGAAGACAGAGATCTGTGTGTTACCCTGTGGCTTTAGACAGCTCACTAAATGGAGACTTACGACGTAAGCCTCTAGTGTATAAAAAAAGACCACTCTAACAGTACATAACAGTCATGTTAACTCTCCCGGAATGCCTGGGATTCTCCCGGAATTAGCTATCCCCTCCCGCCCTCCCACCCGGGAGTCAATTTGGACCAAAAATCTCCCGGAAAGTCGACATACCAGACAAAAACTGAATGCACCAGCTTTTGTTTACAAATACAAAAGCATGTGCTCTACTCTCAATGGCAAGGTCATTAAGTTTGTGTGAAACGTCACCACTTACGTAAGAAATGATGACCAATTCTCATTTCTGTCAATGGCTGTGTTGTGATTATTGCAAGACGTTTGACAGGCGGATTAAATGAATTTGAGATGCAGGATAATTGCTGAAATTGATTATATATTAAAGGCACACCTTTGCTTGTATACAGGTAGCAGTCAAATTGAAAAATAAATTCCATATGTATAAAATCTTGTCCAATCGAAAAATGTGCAAAAATACGCACAAATTTATTGTGCATTTTGGATTTCACTTTCAGATAATTATACCAATTTTGGAGACAAACGGCTCACACATATGAGTTGCTGTAATTTTCAATATATTGGGAAAAATTTCTGATTCGCAATTTTATAAAGCAGGCTGTGAAAAAAGTTAAAAAATTTATAGTAATTTATATATTTTTTATACTTACCAATGACCCAGACATAGCTGGTGCTAACTCTTAAAATATAGGGCCAAACACAAATTTTGCCCCCCAATCCCCAAAATTTGCATCTAAAACTAAAGAAAACATGTCCTGAAAGGCCCTCCACACTTCGCCCCTACTGCGCATGCGCAGTGTCAAGGACGTTCCGAAATTGGCGCCATTTATCATTCTAATAACCAGTGCCTGGTAAGTGCTATGTACTCAGCGGGGAGGCAAGAGTTCCCAACTCCTGGGAGGGCCATCCCCGTCTGGGTCATTGGTAAGTATAAAAAATATATAAATTACTATAAATTTTTTAACATTTTTATACTGTACCAATGACCCAGACATAGCTGAATAGTAAAAAGGCTGGAGGGCCAAGGACATAGAGCAAAATGGAATACGCTCAATAAAATAAAATAGAGTCATCCCCTGTAGGGAAAAGAAGTAATAGGCCTTACATGTATCTTTCTTATTTATGATAAATTAGAAAGATACAACACCTTCCAAAATTGAGCTTCATACATCCATGTACTCTATTAATATCCAATATAATCCTTATACTAATAATTTTTAAAGTAAGCCAATAATAAAGTAAGTCTAGAGAATAGAGACTCTTATACTCCTAAAAGTGTCTGAGAATTGCATAATCATGTCTGTTGACATATGCAATATTCAAAAGCTATACTTTAAAAACTAAGACTTGAATGAATTTTATAAACTTAAACTTCTCACTAAACAACCATCCCAATAACAGCTCAGAATTACTAACTCCGGAGGAGGTATCCCCTTGTTTTCATAGTAAAACAGGTCACCCAAGGGAACACCCTCCCCCCCCCCCCCCTTTTTCTTGCCCTGGGTCAAATAGCCCAGAGCGAAGAGGGCAGCCGAAAGGAGACACTGCCGAAACAGACAGCCTACCTAGCTATAGTAGCAACTGTTAAGTGAATGACATTCTGAGCAGTAGATAATAGACCTAACAAAAGAGGCCTCAAGAAATTGACTCGATATTTCTAAGATAAAATTCATGAATGTGGATGGCTGAGCGCAATGAGCGGCCTTCAAAAATCTATAATAGCGACACTATTAATGTAAGCCCAAGAAGTAGAAGAACTCTTACTTCATGAGCCGAAATCTTAAGCACAACTGCTAAGTCAATGATATACTATAAGCAGTACCGATAGTTAATAGAATCCATTAACAATAAAATGGAGCGTAACGTCCTTCTACTAGACATCAAAGACAGAAGAAGCTTACGCCCTTGTAATAAACAGATATCTGTTTATAAATACATAAACTGTACCCGGAAAGAGTAAAGGCCTATGCCCATACGAAGACGGAAGGACCTTAAAATAATAGGTTCCGGATAATAGGAGCCTAACTCTTATGCAACAATCCAACCTAAATAGTAACGGAAGTATTGATTCCGAAACTATGAAAGTGAAAATCATCCATCGATAGTGCATGAAACTCACTGACTCTACAGTAAAAGAGAAACCAACAGAATTACTGTCTAAAAGGTCAGAATTTGCAAACTACTGTTTCCAGAGGCTCAAATGATTACTTAGCTAAATAAGAACCGAAGTTAAAATCCGTATAGGAATTTAATCTAAAGATTCTAAGTCTATTTATCAAAAAGTTACTAACTGACTTAGATAAAGAGACAAAAGACTCAATTGTAAACTATCGTAGAGTGCATAGGTATGAGGTAACATAAACCTATAACCTAAATAATAACAGGCTGCAGTAGATCTTGTGAAACAAGTATACTAAAAAATAGCAATGAGTAGTATGGAGGGATCAACAATACGAACATAATGATCCCTACACCACGACGGAAGAGCCTCCACTTTAGTCGCATAGAATAGCGAAGAAGAGGATCTCCTATAGTAAGAAATCGCGTCCAAAGCTCGTCCAGTACAGTGCTTACAATGCAATACGGACCACACAACGGAATACATGAAGGTTGCGACCTTGCTGGTTGTGATAAAGATGACACGATTTACCCAGTGAAAAAAGATCCTCACATAGAGGAAGATTTCACGTTAAGACCCACAGTAGACAAGAGAGTAAATTACTCATGATCTCTGTGAAGATAGAGATGCTATCAACAGAAATGTATTGTGGTTGTTTATCTTAGCAATACCTGCTAAAACAACAGCGCCGGAGGATACACGTATCCTATCATTCCGTCCTATAGATCAATAGAGCGTTAACACTATTAGCTCAGAGATCTGGACAAGCCAACACATACGTCTGCAATTGATTAGCAAGCTGTGTCATAAATAAATCATCATTGGGCGCTCCCATAGATAGCAAATCTGATTGAATACTTGTTTGTTGAGAGTCCATTCTGACAGCAACAAGCGACCCGTAAGAGAACGGGAGTCCGATAAAACAATCAGACGACCCGGAATATGACGGACCAAAACTGAACTTGGTGTACTATAACCAACAGATGGATTCTTTCCATTAAATTGAATAACGGAAACGAAAGAGTGCCTCCCTGGTTCCGGAGATACGCCACTACTGTCGAATTAAAGGACAGGAATTTGGGCATGCGTTTCTGAATAATGTTCATGCAATGACATAAAGCAAGCCTAAAAAACATTATTCCACGGAAGTTAAACTGATAGCTAAAAGACTGCGGAACCCAAAGACCCTGGCACTTCGAATCCGTAGGGATCAGTATATATCCCAATCTGTTTGACTGGCAACCGTCATAACAGCCACACTCGGGTCCGGCAACTGCGGCAGCACTCTCTGAGTCAACCACCGAATGTTTGCCCCAGTCTGAATCTCTTGTAACACTAGATAGACAAGAGAACGTATAAATCGAGCAATTCATGGATTGCCGGAAAGTTGCCGTCGAAGAGAAGCTCCTCCGAGAACGAAGCGACTCTGAGAGAGTTCTTAACCTTACTATCCACGCGTGTGGATGTAGCTAGGGCTGCGTCACGTCTAACCAACTCCAATCAGCCACTGAAGGGCGGAGTTATACGTGAACAAACTACTGCCCTCAAAAGAAATTACACTGAGAATAATATCCCGTAAATCTTTTCTTGAAGACGTAATGATAACGCCTCAGAAAGGCGGATTACGTATAATAAAGCGTCTAAGTTAAGTCTACTATACATAATGTCGTTCCCAACATTGAAATTGGAAAAGACATAAACGGCGAAAAAGAATATATGCAGTCTTTAATCACACCGTCTAGACGCATATGAACTCTCGGTATGCCCTGCTCTGCCAAAATAAACTATTTGTAAAAATGATAAAATGGCAGAAATGAGCAACGCGGACAAGAAACTAAACTATCATGCTTAGTAGCAGGCTTGTATATATATATATATAGCGTCGAAAAATAAAACACATGTTGTAATGACAATATTGGACTGCGTCGGTAAGTCAGGGACAATGTCCCTGTACCGATCGAAAAATCCGAGTCCAATGACGCTATAAGTCTCTTATCCAAGATCGCAGCAATGAAGTCCGAAATAATAATCACTGGAAGAAATGCCAGAAGATATGAAAGGCATCTTCCGATACTACTAAAGGGAAAACTCGAAATCTTTCGAATCCCTTTCGCCATCCTGTCGGACCCTATAAAGCGTTGGTTGTCCGTAGCTGATGCAACTGCGGACCGCACCGACCCAGCGCCGTCGGATAATTCCTGATTCGACCGAGAAACTGTCAATTGCTGGGATGCTGCGAAACAACTGTGCTAACTCGGATAGCACGTCCGTCACTGAGGCCTGAGGAGAAGCGGTCTTACGATGCATTGCCGCTGGAAGCTCCGTGATCGTTACCCTGTGCATACTTACAATATGCGAGCGAACGGAGTGTATAGGCCTCGTGTCCCTTGGCTACCGGATGGCACGACCTATTCGCCGTGGAATCACTGAATGCCGAAACTGATCGGATACTTGAGGTCACGTAGCCAATGTGCGGTCGTGTGCCCTGCTGTGAGGATGAGGAAGCATTAAAGACAGTCTCTCGGACTGTCAATATAACGGAGCGTCCCGAGCAACGGACATATGCTCCGAATGTAAAAAATCTGAACCACAACATGCGGTCCCCTATGTTGTTGGGCGAGAGAGGAACCTCTCTCGCTCACAGCCCGGACGGACCTGGACAAGCCAGGAACCGGACTAACAGGCTTCCTCCGATCTGTCCTCAATCTGCCGTCACTGGGTGAGTACTAAAGTAATTAAAGTGCTCGCATCACCCAAATCTCCTTCCTAGACCGCAACGGACGAACCCGGCAGCCGAACCATTCGATGAATGTACGCTACACCGGGTGAGCTAGCGAATGTCACTCCGTAAGCGATAGACATATTCCATGAGCACTTATTGCCGCTAACTCTTCATTAACTATGACGACAGAGGCACACTTTTGAAAGACATCTCCATAACTCTTCGAACAAGAAACCAGAAATGCTTGGATAGCAAGCATAAAATAATAATATATATAGCGTCGTTCAATAATTCGAAAGTTTGTGTGACATTATTGGACTAAGTCGGAACTGAGGGACGATGTCCCTGAACCGAACCAAAAATTTCTAAGTCCACCGACGCTATCAGTTTCTTATCCGTCATCGCAGCATATGTTGTTCCGAAAGGGAAAGCTTGAAATCCTCCGAATCCCTTTCGGTATCCCGTCGGACCGGATGAAACTTTCGGACGTCCGTACCCGCTTCCGCGGAGCGTGCCGACCCAGCATCGTCGGATAAAATATATGCGACAGATTCAGTTGATGCTGGGATGCTGCGATAAACTGTGCTATTAAGGAAAGCACGTCCGTTCCCGAGGCCTGTGCAGTAGCGGACTTACGATGCATTGCCGCCGGAAGCTCCGTGTACGTTGACTCCCGCACACTTCCTATGCGAACGTCCGGAGTCTGCAGGCCTCGAGTCCCCGGCTACCGACCCAGCGCTGTCGGATAATTCTCGATCCGACACCGTTTCTGTCGGCTGCTGGGATGCTGCGATAAGCTGTGCTATGTGCACAAGAATGTCCGGCGTCGAGACCTGTGGAGGTGCAGTCTATCGCTGCTTCGCCGAGGGCAGCTCCGCATCAGATGGCTCCCGCATACTTTTCCTATGCGAACGTCCGGAGTCCATCGGTCTCGAATCCCTGGCTGCCGGATGGTGTGACCTGGTCGCCGAAGAATCCTTGATCGGCGAAGCTGGTAATATATCGGCGGTCACGCAGCCAAGGTGCGGTCGTGTGCGCTGACGAGAAGAGGAAGCCTTAGCAGTCTCAGCGGACTGCCTATACAACGGAGCGTCCCGAGCGACGGACGTATGCTCCGCTAGCGACACATTTTGTACCACAACATCTGGGGCCAGATGTTGTTGAACGAGAGAGGGGCCTCTCTCGCTTGCCGTCCGGATGGACCGGAACGAGCTATGAACCGGACTAAAAGGCTTCCTCCGTTCTCCCTCCGATCCGCCGTCACTGGGTGTGCATTAAGTTAATTTTATAGTGCTCGCATCACCCCAAAATTCCTTCTAGACCGCAACGGATGAACCCGGCTGCCGAACCATTCGGTGAATGGACGCTACACCGGGCGAGCTAGCGGACGTCAAAGGCCGTCGAACCTACTAGGGTCCTCTTAGGCAATTGGCGTATTACATGAGCACTTTTCTGCTAGCCCTTCATTAATTGTGACGACGGAGGCACACTGTTGGAAGACATCACAGATACATCACCCTAATCTTGATCGTCTGAAATAGAAATTGATAAAGTAGAGTGACCCTGCGGGGAAAGGACCGGAGTGTCCAAATCCCCAACAACATACCGTGACATACGCTTCCCATATTGTCATCGAAATCATACGATACAGAACAGGAGTTAATGCGAGTACACTGACCACATATAGAATGAAAATAAAGTCAGAGGAAGACTTCCTCTTAAAACAATTGATCAATATCCTTTCAATGTGAAAAGAAAACAAGTCCTGGTACTCGCACTAACCCCTGGCAATCAAAATACATAATAATAATATGATCCATTAATATAGAAAAAATAATTGAAATCAAAATATTTTGAAAAAATATTTTTTCAGAACAGCCCAAGTTTCTGAAAAGTAACGTTGAGCCCCAATGGATCCCAAGCCTAAGTGTGGACAAAAATTTTAAAAATATTTTAAACAATTTATTCAACACTTACGAACAATAATAATGTATCTAGTTATGATTAAAATAACATAAGATATTATTTTTTAGAAATCCCCCCCTCACACAGAGGGCTGTTGTAAATGTAAACAATGAGTGTAAAAACACTAAAATAAGACTCCAGGCACCCAGGCCCGAAATCAGTTACCAAAAATACACTATCTGATGCAAAACAGAGACTTCCAGGGAAGAAACTGCAGAACATCAGATGGTAGATGCAGAACACAACGCCTAACCACCCGTAGGTGAAGACGTAAACATGGGGAAAGAACAGAATTCATTCTGTTATTCAGCTAAAACTCCCAAGAAATTTTAGTAATAATAATTACAGAAACTATGCCAAAAGCATGGGAGAATAGCAAGGGGGAACTTAAAGGACAGGGAGAGAGGAAAACACTTGAAAAAACAGTGTAACTAAATAATCAGAATGACAACAAAATGGCTGCTGCCTTGAAAATAGGTAACTTAACATAATTTCATTAAAAAATTTTAAGTTACAGCCCTGATAATATTCTGTCACACATTCTTTTCCTCTCCTCCTTCTCTATCCTCCTTAGAATCACCATTTCACTAATATTTATGTGTCTGGCATCATTTAAACTGAGATTTAAAAGCACAAAGATCAGTCAGATGTTAACTGATGAAGGGCCAAACTTAGAATGATAAATGGCGCCAATTTCGGAACGTCCTTGACACTGCGCATGCGCAGTAGGGGCGAAGTGTGGAGGGCCTTTCAGGACATGTTTTCTTTAGTTTTAGATGCAAATTTTGGGGATTGGGGGGCAAAATTTGTGTTTGGCCCTATATTTTAAGAGTTAGCACCAGCTATGTCTGGGTCATTGGTACAGTATAAAAATATTATGTTTTTGGTGAAAAAAATCTCTAAAAAGTTGGTAATTTATGGCACTTGCACGTTTTTTCATTCGTAGTGATAAATGGACAACAAAATATCCCCGAGATGTTTCGTCCTGGGCTGGCTGTGGCATAATTTTCACGTTTCACTGAAAAATGATCACCCCATTCCAAATCCCCTTCGTAAATGACCAACTACTTCCAGTGAGTAACCGGTGTGGTTAGGTGGGGCGCTGGGCTTTGGAAGATCGAATTACCACAACAACCGGGCTCTGGGGTGTGCCTAAACACCACAGATCGTCACAGGTTACCGCAGGTCGCCGCAAGTACCCATAATTACCCAAATGGATCCAAAACTTTCAACACAGCACCATAACTGATATAGTGCTGAAAAGGTCGAAAATATCTCCAAACATTTTGTACATAAAACCATTGAAATATGGATGTCATTGGAACAAGCTCAGATACTGGCACATGATCACATCCATATTTCTGATTTCTGTTTTTCTCTATATTTCTATGGTTTGGCTTTTGAAAGGACAAATTGTTCAAATAAAACACATTAGGGTGGAATGTTTAATGTATGTGTGTGTGGTGGGGGGGGGCAGTAACATGGAAATTAATGATGTGCAGCCCACGTGCAAAAATCTCACTGACAAGCATCCGAGTCTCACTGGGAGCTCATCAAAATCTCACTGACAGTCACCTCCAGAGGTTAACAGGTCTGGGTCACTCACCACCAGTTAGTAGAACGTTGATGTATGTTCCTTTGATGTATTGTTGTTGGGCCGTTTCCTGTTATGTGTGTGTGTGTGGGGGGGAGGGGGTATTTGGTATTAATTTATATTTAAAATTGATCGATCCACACATGGTTTCTACGTGCAAAAAAAAATCTCCCTGAAAATCATGTCATCTCCCTGAAAATTTTCTTCAATCTCCCTGAAAAAAATTTTGGGAGGTTAACATGTCTGGTACATAAGGCTACTATGGCATCAACAATAGCACTAAATGCCTCCGACGCCTAGGAATACAACACTGAGAAGGAAAAGACATACTTATTCCTTCTAACGGCTCTATTCCAAACAAGACAGCTGTCTCAGCCTAACTATCAGCTATCAATCTTCTGTTCATAAGGAATAGATCATTGCCTTTCTTATACTATTTCTAAGCCAAGGGAAGTGTCGTTAATTGGACCAAAAGCCTTCAACACCTGACCAGAAAGATCCGAGAAGGAAAGATATTCGTCTTTCCTTTCCCTGGTACGTTAAGCTGTTTTTTGCATAGCAAACGTAGACTTCTGTTCAGATGGAACAAGCTTCGAAAAACTTATGAACAAAAATTCATAGTCTTAATGTGCTGTTCCATGAAGGATGGAGAATCAACCTCCATAGCCCTCTCACCAACTGAATGTTCCATCTGAAAAACATGGTCAACACCATCCAAATGTACAGATGACTGAATCAACCCAGCACCATCCGACAACTCACTACCGGAGACAGTCGATGGCAGAATAATAATAATAATAATAATCTACAGCAGCAGGTCCATGAACGAGGCTTTAAAAGCAGCGATTATCTGCTTCTTCAGTATATGCTGCTCACAGGACGAAGATCTGACCCCAGATCTTCTGACGCATGTCCCGCATAAAAATGCCTCGAACCACTAGCTACAGATTAATGGTGGTGAAGACTGGGAACATCTCCGTGGAACAGTATGAACATGCGAAGTCGGACAGCTAGTCTGCGGTCTAATGAGCTTCAGCGATGAAACAGAGGAAGAAGCCATAGTTGCAACCTGCCCCAGCAGCAGTGTGGAAGGAGCGTCCCAAACTGCAAATGTACAAGGCATCCCAACTCACTAAAGTTTCTCAGAGTGGAAACAGCATCCCGACTCGCACATTTCGGACGGGTGCTCTGACTCATTTTCTCACAACAAAAAAAAACAATCGACCCCGACTGCTAACGGGATGGAGAACGCTGTCCAACTCGCGATCTGACCCCAGATCTTGCCGAGTATCCTGTTGAGAAACTTGTTGACTAATCCCCTTTGCGTGAGCTTCCATGTAAGAAGAAGAAGCCATAACAGCAGCCGACTCCGGCTGCAGTGTGGAAGGAACATCCCAACGCGTGTTCTGACTCATTATAGTTTCTTGCAATGGACACAGTCGACCTCAACTGCACATGGGATGGAGAGGGTTCACCAACTCGCGATCTGACCCCAGATCTCGCTGAGCATCCCATAGAGAAACTTTCAGGCTTCTTCTCCTTTTGCCATCATTGCTGGGTGAGCTTTATATTATGAAGCGCTCGCTGTATCCACGTTATACTACTCGATCACAATGGACCTACCCAGCATCTCGGCTCCCATATAGGGATGTCCACTTCACCGGTCGAGCGAGCTGCATGCAGAGGATTAAGTGAACTAACTAGAGACCTCAATCCTTTGCAAAATATCAAGGCAGCTACCTCTATTTACTCATCATCAGAGCAAGGCTCATCAGAGTGAGATGATGGCAGGACGTAATGGACAGGTGTCAAAGTACCGTCACCATGTTCTTGTTCCTCTAGTATTAGTCAGCGGTGAAAGCTCCTACACTGGAACTTCACGGCCAACAAAATAGGTCAACAACCGTTTCCCACGTTCACATCCCATAGTACAAGTATTGAAGGAGTGTCTGGCAAACAACAAGCATTAAATCTGAGGCTTGCCAGACTTACACTAAGTACCAATTATTATAATAAATTCAACAATAATGAAGCGAAAATCATAAGTTCGCTGCACTCCCAATAATACAAAATAAACAATGCAAGAATACATAACACAGACAATCACAAAACTTTTCGAAATAAATTGGCAAAAAATTTTGAATGGAGCCTAAGTGCCCCAAGGGAACCCCATGTGCACAAGGGCTTCCTGATAGAGCATAAGTGTGGACAAGCACTACCTAATTAAAGCTAAACTAGCGGAATAAGATATATGTATCCTAATGGAAAAAACAATAATAGTTTTTAACTAAACTCTGAATTACAGGGTTCCCACATCTACCAAGAAATAAAATTCCATACTTTTTCCAGACCCTCCTCTATTTTTTCCATACCTTTCGCAGCCATTGCAGTTTTTTTTAACTTCTTAGGTGACCAGATAAATCAATGAAAGTGTCAATGACACTGTAGCTCAACTTGTTTAAGACATGTACATGTATAGTATGTGACACCGCAATGACAAACATCTGGGTAATGACCAGATAACAAAGGTACATGTAAAGTATTGTAACGGTCTGTACATAAATACTGACTGTAGCCTGTAACAAATGTGTAGGTAAAGTATTGTAAAGGTGAACGACAGTTAGATGCACTGATGAGCAGCTGCCAGCTTCCCAACATCATAACTCCGCACTGCAGAACAGACAGGGTAAGATTGGTTGAAGACATGCGCACCATCGACGTGCAGTACATCTTAGGACACGGCATCATTGTGCCCCCATGTGGACAATTGGGATTAAGTGCCTTGTCCAAGGACACAACACAGGAGTCAGTATCGATTGCTCAGGCGGTCACCCATCCGAGGACTAACCGGGCTCGACATTGCTTAACTTAGGTGAACTGACGAGAACCGGTTACCGCAACACCACCGCACCCCCAAATACGACCTGTAGACTGTGCTAAAGGTTTCCGGGTTTTGGGCTCGGGCAGCCATCACAATTAACAGATCGTGACCAAATGGGGAAGTTCTCATCTAGACGGAGTCATCCTATCAAGTTACAATGAAATCCCTCCATATTAAATATGACCTGTAGACTGTGCTAAAGGTTTTTGGGTTTGGGGCTTGGGCAGCCATCACGGTTGACAGATCATAACCAAAAGGAGATGTTCTCATCTAGACATTATACAGAGTCATCCTACCAAGTTACAATGAAATCCCTTCATAAATGCGACCTGTAGACTGTGCTACAGGTTTTGGGGTTTTGGGCTCAGACAGCCATAACGGTTGACCTGCATATGAAAGTTTGTGACGATTGGACAAGAACTACGGGGTGTAGCCTGTGCTAAAGGGAAATGTGAACAGACTCATAGACCAACAGACTTCTGCACTGTGATGGCAATAGCTCATCTTGACTTTGTCAAGTTAAGCTAAAAATGAGAATTTATTGCAGAGATGTCAATTCAAATGTTTACTGACTTGGGCCAAACAAAAGAATGATGTTGGCGCCAATTCCGGTCTCTTCATGGGTACTGCGCATGTGCAAGTACTAAAAGTATGGAGGGCCAGATAGGACTTTTAATTTTTGGTACTGTATGCAAATCTTGGGGATTGAGGGGTTCAAAATTTGTGTTTGGCCCTTAATAATATTGAGGTTGCAGTGGCTAAGTCTGGGCCATTGGTTTTAGTATAAAAACACGACCTGTAGACTATGCTAAAGGTTTTCCGGTTTTGGGATCGGGAGGCCATCACAGTTAACAGATCATGACCAAATGGGGAAGTTCTCATCTAGACATCATACAGAGTCATCCTATCAAGTTACAATGAAATCCCTCCATATTAAATATGACCTGTAGACTGTGCTAAAAGTTTTTAGGTTTTAGGCTTGGGCAGCCGTCACGGTTGACAGATCATGACCAAAATGGGACATTCTCATCTATACATTATACAGTCATCCTACCAAGTTAAAATGAAATCCCTTCATAAATACGACCTGTAGACTGTGCTACAGGTTTGAGGGTTTTGGGCTCAGGCAGCCATAACGATTGACCGATTGTGACCAAATGGGGATGTTCTCTTCTAGACATGACCTCAAACCTGCATATGAATTTTCATGATGATCGGACAAGAACAATGGGGTGTAGCCCAAGCTAAAGAAAATGTGAACAGTTTCACAGACTCAGACTAACAGGCTTCCATGTGCGTGATGGCAATAGCTTATCTTGACTTCATCAAGTTAAGCTAAAAAATTATTTCAAATTGTTTTGTTGTCAACAGGCACTCTCCAATAAATTGTAACAAAACCTATTCTTCAACTATCGTCAATGTCTTACAAAATTACTACTCCCCTTGCTGGTAGCGTGGTTTCTTTGAAAATATACCCATCTTACAATTCACTTTTGAAAAAATTAATTTCGCACTCTACCAGTTGATTATCCAAATTTATTTCCAGAGAATGAAAAATTATCCAAATTTTGGTTGCTTGCAGAATACTGTTCAATTTGCTTTTATACTGTAAAAGACATTCACTTTGAAAGGTTTTCATAAAAAAAAAAAAATTTTCATTTTTGCTTCCAAAACCTAACCTATTATCCCTCAATGGAATGAACTTGATATGCTCCTTCCAATAAATGGTCATCAGCTATGATTTGAATGTCACCTATGAAACAACAGTATCTAAATAATAACTCTTTGTACCTCGCTGAGAGGTCAGATGTTGGCCAAAGCTTAGAGTTCTATCTTACCTTCTGCTGACATTATTATACTGAAAACTAAAATCAGACAGCTCATTATTTTGAAAACTATGATAAGGCCTAAAAAAATAATAAATCTGTTTCTCAGGCCCTCCCGCATGGTCCTTTTGGCTGCCACATGCTCTCTTTTTATAACCAATTTAAACTTTAAAAAAATAAAAATTAAATGGTTTATGTCTGATATTTTACCCGAGTTAAAAATTTGATGAATTTGTCCCTTGAGTGCTAAAGCATTGCAAAGCCTTCTTGCACTCAAGAGATGAAATACTCCACCACCCATGCTAGTCTGTAGATTATGAGGCCTAAAACTTGAACCAAGAACATGAACGTTTGATGGCAAAGAAGAAATTACTGAAATAAAAAATAAAATAAAAAACCGCTCGCCCGCATGCAATTTCACAAATAATGGCCTGAGAAACAGAACATCTACTTTGTGTGGCCTAAGAGAGCTTTAAAAAATATGGCTGAGATGTGACATTCTGAGGGGTGCGGTAGCTCAGTTGGTAGAGGTGCAAGCTGAGAGGTCCTTGGTTCGAATCCCACCTGCGGCAACCGTGTTGTGTCCTTGGGCAAGGCACTTCACCCCCATTGCCCACATGGGGGCACGGTGACGCTGTGTACTAAGGCGTACTGCACGTCGATGGTGCACCTGTCTTCAACCAATGCTAACCCTGCTTGTGTGGAGTTAGTATGTTGGGGAGCTGACAGTTGCTCGCCATTGTTTGGTGGTTCTCTCCGGGTACTCCGGCTTCCTCCACCCGTAAAACTGTCGTGGTCATGATTAGCCATTGTGCAGAAATATGTGACCTTAAACACCAATAAATAAATATAATGTGAAATTCTGAACAAAGAAACTCTGCTTCAAAGTTCAGCAAAGATAAAAGCAAAGATACAAAGAGTTATATGGTATATAATTGCTAGCACAAACACACACATTACTAATCAAAGCTCTCACCTTTATAAAATACACCTTTCTCATTTGGATCCAAAAATTCTGTATCCAAAATACCTTCTAGGAATGTTTTATCATGCACAACATAATCTGTGTCTTTGTACGACTACATAAAAATACAAAAATACAAGCATAGTAAACTTCATATCCCACATATATTATGACACTTCAGAATTATGTATTATAAGTTATTGTGATGAATTGATGGTAACATGGTCTGAGGCTTGTGGCTTGGAGCTTATGTTCAACCGAGATGCGAAGCATCGAGGTAGAACATATGCTCAGAGCCACAAACCTCAGACCACATTACCATCAATCCATCACAATTACGTATATGATCCAATAAGATCCTACCCAAAGCCAAAAACCCACATTGTGAAATGAATAAGGCAACTTTAATGAACAAGGGAACTTGAATGATAACAAATTTAATAAATAAACGTTGTGTGTTCCCCACAACATCACTGTACAACAAAAAAATCAATAACTCAGATAAAGGTCGAAGTTGTTCCATCTCCGTTCAAATCATGAACAAGTTCATGATTTGAACTGAGATGGAGTAACCTCAACTTTTTTATAAGTGGGTTGTGAGTATGCATTCATAGAATGATGAATGGAAAAACAATTTTATAGGCAGTGTGCACTTTGAATCCCCTCCAAATGTTATCATCTTTTCAAATATTTCACTAGGTGATGTCAGAAGGTAACATATGCCACCGGAGCCGTAAACATATAAAAAAAACTAAGCAAGCTCTCAGCCCAATCAGAGGGCAAGGATTTTAGTCTTATTGGAACATTCATCATTATTTACTTCTATTCAAAATCAATCTAGAGCTGGGTAGTACTAACACTTTGTGGTATCATTATTTTGGAGATGGCATACCTTGGTATTGGTTTGGTACTGACATGATACCAATACCAAATTGTATTTTCAGTATGCTTCCCAGTTGTAGATCACCGTTTTATAGTAGTCAGACATTCAAGCCTGGAAATAAGCAGAAAAAGGTCTGCATAGGGTGAATTTGGTGTTGGTATCATGCACAGCAGGGTAGTATTACTAAATTTACCCTTTGTAAACCTCAATCTGAATCAAGGTTTCAAGCCTAAACAGAAAGAGGTACCTAGAGGATAAATTGGGGGATTCTAGCCCATTGTATGGGATAGCATCAGCAAATTCACCCTCTGGAAACCTCATTCTGTAAATTTCAGATTGCTTTTTTTCCAGGCTTAGAGACATTGATCTTGCTTACATATCAATTGGTGATGATGATGATGATAATACCAAAGGCAAGTTGTCTATTGGGAGTTGTCTGGAGTGTGTCTTGGTAGGCCTTAGGGGGTTACAAAACAACCAAGGGCTATGCAAAGCATGGGCCATGCCCTGACCCATAAGCATGTTCGAAGTAGCCTTAAACGTATTGTGGGACAGAAAAATTTTACAAGTTGAAGGAGCAAAAGAGGGCCATAACTCTGGGAAAGATTATCTAGGACAGAACCTGTTCCTTATGCATATCCGTTTCCCCATGTGGGTCTATCAGCATACCAAAGGAGATCCAAATCAGACTGATGGCTTTGAAAATTCAATCCAAAATATTTGTATGAACAAATAGACAGATGTTCTTACATGTTCTTACTTGTGGGGTTTTTCCCATGTTAAACCCTAACCCCACAGTGCAAACTCCACAAGTGGCCACTGTACTAACCCAACCCCACTACTACCACTGACCCTAAATTACAAACCCGACAAGTGTGTATGTGTATGCCTGGACAGACAGATGAACAGATGAAGGTCTTCACTAGATATCTCCGAATCCTCCTTCGGATATCGGGGGAATAAAAAAGAGAAGAAGGGGGAAGAGGAGAATTAGACACTATATACACTGACACAGTCAGATCTCGGAGGCCTTCATAAGGGTCTCATTCTTCTAGGGTCAATGGCATTAGCTCAGAGGGTCTTCCCTCATCCACAACACTTTGAAGTTCTATACAGGGTCTATCAGGTGCACACTAGGGACATGGCAGGTAGGTAATTTATCAAAGAACCCATATTCAGGGGCAGAGGGGCCAAAGCAACACATAATTTGTCCTTTTCGAGTGTGCCCCTGACCGGTTAACAAGTTCAGTAAAATGGGGGAAGGTCTGACATCTTGAGGGCACCTAATTTATGCATTAACATGTATGACATGCAATGACCTGCTATATACATATACCATTTTGGGATTTTCATCATTTACAAGATGTGATAAATTAGCAAAAACACTAAGTCATTGATTTGCTCTACTCTTCTTTTTAGTCTTAGGCCTTGGGAGTTGAGGATTTCGTGACTTTTTTGTTCACTTTTTTTTTTATTTTTCTGATCGGCTCATTGGATCAGGGGGCCTAATATGTCAGTAGGTCTGGAGGGTGGAGAGGGGTCCTGTATCCTGTGACCCAGTAGAAAATTAAACTAAGGCCTAAAAAAATTAAAAATCTGTTTCTCAGGCCCTCCTGCATGGTCCTTTTGGCTACCGGATGCTCTCTTTTTATAACCAATTTAAACTTAAAAAAAATAAAAATTAAATGGTTTATGTCTGATATTTTACCCAAGTTAAAAAAATTGATGAATTTGTCCCTTGAGTGCAAGAAGGCTTTGCAATGCTTTAGCATTGAAAAGTCTTCTTGCACTCAAGGGATGAAATACACCACCACCCATGCTATTCTGTAGATTATGAGGCCTAAAACTTGAACCAAGAACATGACCTTTTGATGACAAAAAAGTAATTACTGAAATAAAAAATAAAATAAAAAACCGCTCGCCCGCATGCAATTTCACAAATAATGGCCTGAGAAACAGAAGATCTACTTTGTATGGCCTAATATTTGCATCAAAAATTGGAAACATAACAGCCCTCTTTCAAACAGTGAAAAAGAACCTGTCAATTTGTTTTAATTTGAAATGAGTGACAGACAGTGCTGGAAGAGTATAGTTATGACTGTTATCAATGTCAGTCAATACCTCTTGCATAAATGACTGGAAGATATTTTCAAAACTGCCAGCATAAAAACAAATGTTCTCGACTTTTATTGACAACTCAAACTGTCTTTCTTATGTTTAATATCAAACCAGCTGTCAGTACACTGTTAAGTGCGTGTTTCTGCCTTCTGTTGAATCAACTGAAGGTGTGTTGGCCATGTGCCAATGTTTAACATTTGTTTTGTTTACATTTTATATTCATGATTACCAATACTTAGCTTTCTATCAAGTATGATGACGTTATATCAGGCCTGGACATAAAGAGCTTACATCATAACCCAAATCAGTAGGTCCCGCAATAAGAAATGGCAATAACCTAACAGAAAAATGTTTTGCGAGGCTTTTCCGTTCACTCTGTTTTTGCTATGCCAGCCATGGAGTCTGATCATGTCTTAACAAAATTTCCTCAAAAATAAATAGCAACAACATGTGATCTCACTTGGGTGAGATCGCATATTAGTTGTTGTTATTTATGATGGCGGAAGTAAACAGCATGTCATACTATTCTTAGGTGGATGCATTGCACAATCTTTGTGTCAAGTTAATCGTGAAAGATTGTGAAGTCTGACTGGCAAAACATGCGGGATTGGGAATTTATATTGGATTATTTTGTTGGAGCCAGTAGTTTGTTCATGGCGTTTATCTAGCATGAAAACTAATACAGTAGAACCTGTCTTGAGAGACCGCCCTTTGGGCCACACAAAAGTGGTCTCTCAAGACAGGTGGTCTCTCATAACAGGTTTCAGGTTTTCTCAAGTCAGTGAATAACCAACCACAAAATTCAGAAATGGAGAAGAATGGATTTTTGTAATTACTTTGTAGTTGTTCTTTTTTATGAAGTTTTTGTAACAAATTGAAATGGACTGTTATAAAAATTATAAAAATAAATTACTGTTGAAAATCTTCATTGAAGATTTTCAACACTAATTTATTTTTATAATTTTTATAACAGTCCATTTCAATTTGTAACAAAATGGTTTTCAACACATATTTATTTTTATTCCTATCTGTCACATAGGTGTATAAACCAGCAGGGGGGCAGGTGTCCACTGTATACAAATTAGCTGGGGGGCAGGTGTCCTGTTAATAAAATTTAGTAGGGGGGCAGGTGTCCATCTCTGGAAAATCATGAGGGGGGGGGGGGGGGGGCAGGTGTCCTCTTCTATCAATTTTGACAGGGAGAGGGGGGGGGGGGGGGGCAGACAGCCGGGGGGCAGATGTCAGGGATTCGTTATAAAAACATCTCAATCTTTAATGAGTTAGCAACTGAAACCCAATTAAGAGCTTTTAATACTTTTAATTATGTTAGTATGACCACAATGGATTTTCCAATTCCAGAACAGGTAAAAGGTTTTTGTCGTGGTTTCAGTCTTCAAAGGGGCGGTCTCTCAAGACAGGTCTATTATGGCATAAAAATACAAGTTGGTACCAGGTCACAGTGGTCTCTCAAGACAGGTGGTCTCTCAAAACAGGTGGTCTCCCATACCAGGTCCATTATAGAGTAAAACCAATCGGTGCCTGGCAAATGTGGTCTCTCAAGACAGGTTTTACTGTAACACTGTATCAACTTTCCAATCCAGGCACTTGTTTTTTGTCAATAATAACTAAAGTATGTTGTAAATATTCAATTTTCATTGCCATGAACAAATGTACACATCATCAGCTTTTCTATTTTAACAGACATCATAGGACAGGTGGGGGGGGGGGGGGTGGTGTTGCAATAACTGGTTCTCGTCCGATCACCGAAGTTATGCAACGTTGAGCCTGGTTAGTCCTTGGATGGGTGATCATCTGAGTGATCAATTCGGACTCCCGTGTTGTGTCCTTGGCCGAAGCACTTAACCCCGATTGTCCTTGGCCGAAGCACTTAACCCCGATTGTCCATGAATTTGAGATGCTTAAAACAAAGTTATATAAACAAATATTATTTGTGTGTTACTGAATACGAAATATGAACAAGGAAAATGTTGACTTTTGCTCTGGTACTCTCATTTTCATTTTTCTCAAAGCCCTGATAGTGGCTTCTAGCACTCAACCAGTTAAAAAGCAATCAGCGACTGTGAGGCATAGGGAACATGAAAACATTCAAGAAATTTGATTTCTATTGAGCATTGTTTATTTTAGCAGCTTCGCCCCAATTCTTCCCAAGATGGTAATGGTGGGGACCAGACCTGTTAACTCTCCCGCTTTCGTCGGGAGACTCCTGGTTTGGTACCCAATCTCCCACCCTCATGGCAACGTCCTGTTTTCTCCCGCTTTGACACTTTTCAAAATTAGTTATTCATTGCCGGTAATTCTTCACTGAAAGCTTTTGTTTACAAATACAAAAGCATGTGCTGTGGTCTCATTGGCAAGGTCATTAAGTGTGTGTGAAACGTCTCCACTTACGTCAGAACTTATAACCATTTCTGATTTATGTCAGTGGCTGGCTATTGTAATTATTGCAACACGTTTCACGGGCAGATTAAATGAATTTGAGATGCAGGATGGTTGCTGAAATTGATTATATATTAAAGGCACACCTTTGCTTGATATCGATGTAGCAGTCACAACGAAAAATAAATTCCATACCATAAATTTTGTACAATTGAAATTGTGAAATTGTGCAAAAATACGCACAAATTTATTGTGCATTTCTGATTCCAGATAATTATATTTTGTAGTCGAACGGCTCAAACATATGAGTTGCGGTAGTTTTCAATATATTGGGAAAAAATTCCGATTCGCGATTTTCTAAAGCAGGCTGTGAAAAAAATTGTTTTGGGCGAAAAACATCTCTAAAAAGTTGGTAATTTACGGCACTTGGACGTTTTTTCATCCGTAGTGATAAATGGACAACAACAACAAATCCCCGAGACGATTCGTCCTGGGCTGTGACTGTGGCATAATTTTCATGTTTCACTGAAAAATGATCACCCCATTCAAAATTCCCTTCGTAAATGACCAACTACTTCCAGTGAGTAACCGGCGTGGTCAGGTGAGGCGCTGAGCTTTGGAAGGTTGAATTACCACAACAACCGGGCTCTGGGGTGTGCCTAAACACTGCAGATCGCCACAGGTTACCACAGGTCGCCGCAAATACCCACAGTGGGGTACCCAAATGGATCTAAAACTTTCAACACAGCGTAAAGACTGATATAGGGCTGAAAAGGTCGAAAATATCTCCAAAAATGTTGTACATAAAACCATTGAAATATAGATGTCATTGGAACAAGCTCAGATATTGTCACATGGTAATATCAATATTTCTGTTTTTCTCTATATTTCTATGTTTTGGCTTTTGACAAGACAAATTGTTCAAATAAAACACATTAGAGTGGAATGTTTTGTGTGTAGGGGGAGGGGGGGGTGGGTAACATGGAAATTACTGATGTGCTGTCCGCGTGCAAAAATCTCACTGACAATCATCCGAATCTCACTGAGAACTCATCAAAATCTCACTGACAGTCACCTCCAGAGGTTAACAGGTCTGGTGGGGACACTTTTCAATAAGTGACCAATAAGCATTCCAGAAACCCAGTTGCATAAAGATCAGTGGTATTACCTTTGTCTTGCTCAAAAAATCAGAGAAAGTGTTGCCTGAAAAAAATTAAGATAACCCATTTTTATATTGCATCGATTTCTGATTTGTATAGACCTAGAATGTGTTGGAATGAAAAATAGTTCGTAAAATTTAAGGGAGTGGGATGACAATGAGATGAGCATTCTCATAATTTGTACAGTCCTGTTAAATGACCATACCAAAAACTACTATTTCCATTCACACTTCAAAGAGATGAAATCAAAAATGAGAAACTTTACTAAGGATGTGTGCCACATTCACCATAGAATATTAGTTGTGCGCGTTTCGGTAGAATAGCGTAAAACTGTTGTCTGGACGCCAGGTAAAAAGCATTAACGGCAGGTAACAGCGTTCAGGTATGAGTTTCCTGATTGATCTTTAATCAATCGTGCATGAATGGCAAGCGTGCGTAACGAGGTGTCCTGTATTGAAGCGTCACTTTAGCCAGAGCTTTCAACCGGTTCACACATTTAATGTTTTATTAACATATCAAGGATCGGAATGCCCAATACTTTCAATTTCTTCCATTTTGTACATGCAAATTTCCAACTATCACATGCTAGCAAATATCAGTTATTTTTGTTTGCCGTTCGTTACAAGCATAGCCTCAAATGCTTTCCCTGTAGTTGGTATTAGCACGGGCTTTGAGGGCAGGTTTCCCATAGTATTTTTCAAATAATAATAATACAAAAAAAAAAAAATAAAATAAAATACAGGTTTTATCAATGGTTTTTTCCTGACCGGCTTTTATCAACGCAACTGGGGCTTTTATTGTGAGCAAAGTAGATGTTATGTATTAGAAATTGTGTTTATGTTCAATAAACCGGCGTAGCAGCCTCTGGCTTAATTCAAAAAGTAGTTAGTGACTTTTTATTGAAGCAAAGACCTATTTTGTTTATATGGTTTTGTGTTGTGGTTGAAAATATAGACTATGAACAAGCTATACACTTTAGTGCACAATGTTACAGTGGTGTTCCATTGTGGTGACTCCCCACGCCCTCCCCTACAGGAGTAATTAAGGTAAAATGTCTTGCTTAGGTAAAATGTCTTGCTTAATGGCCATTCAATGTCATAACTTCTTTATCAAAGTCTGGTGTGCTAGCAACTGCACCCTTTTCAGCCCCCAGCCATCTATATAGTAACAACAGTAATTCACTTACATGATCAATAAAGGACATAAAAAACTTGTTAATTGTTTTGTAGGCTTCAATCGATTTCTCTGTCAGTTTACCAGATAAACCTTTTCCTTCTTCCATTCTACTTGCTGCCTGTGCAGTCTGAAATAAAAAGAAAAGTAACACTAATTACCGGTGCCTCATCCTTTTTTTATTTTATTATAATACAAAATTAAAATTGGTTATTATGGGCTAAAAAAATAAAAAATCTGTTTCTCAGGCCCTCCCGCATGGTCCTTTTGACTGCCGCATGCTCTCTTTTTATAACCAATTTAAACTTAAAAAAATTTAAAATTAAATGGTTTATGTCTGATATTTTACCCAAGTTAAAAAAAATTGATGAATTTGTCCCTTGAGTGTAAGAAGGCTTTGCAATGCTTTAGCATTGCAAAGCCTTCTTGCACACAAGGGATGAAATACACCACCACCCATGCTATTCTGAAGATTATGAGGCCTAAAACTTGACCCAAGAACATGAACTTCTGACTGCAAAAAAGTAATTACTGAAATAAAAAATAAAAAAATAAAAAACCGCTCGCGAGCATGTAATTTCACAAATAATGGCCCGAGAAACAGAAGATCTACTTTATGTGGCCTATCATATCTTTTTTTTCATTTTTCCAGTAAAACTAGTGACCTTTTATTATTTTTATTTCATAGAAAAGTCAGAACTAATTAGGCCCAACGAAGTAGATCTTGTTTCTCAGGCCATTTTTTTTATTTTATTTTTTGTAATTATTTCTTTGCCATCAAAGTTCATGTTCTTCATTTGTTTTATGTTTTAGGCCTCATGATCTACAGAATAGCATGAGTGTTGGTGTATTTCGTCCCTCGAGAGCAACCCCTTGATGAACTCAAGGGACAAATTTATCAATTTTATTAACTTGGTAAAATATCGGATATAAACCATTTAGTTTTTATTTTTTTTTAAGATTGCATTGGTTAAAAAAAAGAACATGCGGCAGGGAAAAAAACTATGCCGGAGGGCCTGAAAAACAGTTTTTTAACTTTTTTAGGCCTTACTCTAACTTTTTTAATTTTTGAAAATTTGGAGACCCAGGGTCTCAATTTGAACAAACTTAAATCTGATGCCCCGTACAGGACAGCTGACGAAACCAATGGCAATTTTTTTTTTTACGATTCCATTCTACTGGTTCTAAGGATGCTTCATACCATTTAACAGTTCTCAGTTCCATGTGGTTTGGGAAATATGGGAGTTTTAATTTTTTTCAATGTTAGCCCCTGGGATTCCCACAGGGATGTAAAAAATATTTTTTCGGGCAGCAATCAATTACTTAGGACCCACTTATAAAACATGCCAAATTTGGTTCAAATCGGCCCACCAGTTCTTGAAATACAAACTTTGGGCAGAGCCCAAAATGGATATGCTCCCACAGAGAGCCCAAATATTGACCTACCAACTTCCCTTAAACAAACTTTAATCTTCAACACCAAGGGATGTTTCATACCAAATATCAAGGCATTCTCTCTCATGGTTCACGAGAAGCAGATTTTTAAAGATTTTTTAGGCTTTTGGGGCATTAACCAGAGCTGAAGATGGCAGCTGCGTCATTTGAACAAAATAAAAAGGGTATACATGATAGATTGTCTGTGCAATATATGTTTGAATTTGGCTTAATGGTTGTGAAGAAGAAAAGTTTCCAAAAGCTAACAGATGACAGACGACGGACGCCAAGTGATGGCAATAGCTCACACTGACTTGCAGTCAGGTGAGCTAAAAAAAAACAGTGACACCAATCTCAGTTTTCTCTCGTACCTACCGCATGTACCATATATTGCATAAAAATCTGTGACCTGTAGCCAAGGGTATTTTAATCCTTTGCCTAACAAGAAGTGAGATGACACTTGCTAAAAGATTTCTTGGACAACTGCAAATTTTCATTTTTTGGTTCAAACACATAGCTTATATCAGGCCTTTAAATTCATTTATTTTGGGGTCACTGTTTTGCCCTAATTAGAGGATATTAAAACCAGAAATAACAGTTTTATTCTGTTATGTTTTATTGTCATGCCTTTCTTTGTGTTTCTATGGTCATATTATGATCGAAGTTATTCTAAAATGCAGAATAGGCACAGAGAATTTATATATATTATATATACCAAGTCAAAAAAGAAAGTATAATAGAAACAAATGTGAAAAAATAACAAAGGATGAAATATAATAGTTCTAAAGTTGCATGTTTGTGGAGATGAAGTTGGGTAAGGAGTTTAATGACATGTTGTTGTCCACCCAACCATATACAATTTTGCTACGGATATGAAGTGATTAACAGGTGAAAATATGCAAAATTTGAATATCATTGGAATGTATTTTTTTACTATAGAACATACAGATATTTTGTACTATAGAACATACAGATAATATTATGTTAATGTATTTTTCACTAATTAACATGTTGTCATACAAAAATAAAGTCACTAAAGAAAATGTTTTTCTGTTGTCAATATGAAGGTTTTTTTTTCCAAGGTTTTTCTTTTTTCGAGGGGGTTTCTTCCAAGGGGTTCTTTACCAAGGGGCTTTTTTCCTAAGGAGGTTTTTTCCTGGGAGGGTGGGGGGGGGGGGGGGGGGTTCCATACCCCCTCCCACAATAGTGGTCTCTGAAAAAATGTTTTACTGTGAAGCTATTGCACAATACATTTGATAATCATTATATAGAGATAAAAGGACCCAGAAGAATGAGTCTGATTTCACCAGAGCAAAGATTTTTAAACATTCTAACCCTTTACCCAATGTAATGGCACAAACTGGCCAGTGCTTTTCACAACTAGAGGGAGTATCAGTACCCCGTGGCTCACCAGCAGGTGACCAATGTAAAGGGGTGGCTGGAGTAAAAAAAAAAAGAAGTCCAAAACCTGCACACAAAAGTACAATATTAAAGTAAATAAGCAGCTAAAGGGTTAAATAATATAATAACAGCCCCCAAGAAGCATGCTAACAAAAAATGGGAACAATGGCAATATGCTACAAGGTAAGTCTCCACTTTGAAGAAAAGAAAGACAAACCTCAAAACCTGCACATAAAAGTAAAAAAAAAAAGTATCACATTTGTTTCAATGGGTTAAAATTGAGAAAAATACCCTGATAATGTCACAGTATCCACCATGGCAATATGCCAGTAAGATGAAACTCTACCTGAAAAATATCCACTTGGAAGAAAAGAAAGAAAAACCTCAAAACCTGCACATAAAAGTCAAAAAAGTATCACATTTGTTTCAAGTTGAAATTTAGAAAAATACCCTGAAATGTTAAGGTAACTACCATGGCAATATGCTAGTAGGGTAAAACTCTACTTGAAGACAAAATTTCAAAACCTGTACACAAAAGTCAAAAACCTGCACAGAAAAGTCAAAAACCTGCACACAAAAGTCCAAAATTAAAGTAAATAAGTAAGGAAAGGGTTAAATAATATAATACTGTCCCTAAGAAGCATTCTAACATAAACTGGAGCCATGGCAATATACTGCAAGATAAATTACTCCTTGGAAGAAAAGAAAGACAAATATCAAAACCAGCACCTGTATACAAAAGTCCAAAATTCAAGTAACTAAGCATGAAAAGGGTTGAATAAAATACTACTATCCCTGAAAAGCATGCTGACATAACAAAAAAAAAAAAAAATCAAAACCTGCAAGTTCAAAATGTATGAATCCGGACGCCGACGCCGACATGAGGGCTATGCCAAAGGCTCACACAACTATCGTTGGTGAGCCAAAAATCACCATTCAATTTTCATTATTTTTTCATTTTTCGTCTAAAAAACGAAGCTTATGACCCCTCATGGGAATGGGCTCACTGAGCTCGTTCTAATGAGATGCCATAAGCTTTGTTTTTGATGCAAAATTTTTGAAAAAAGTAGTTTTTTGAGAATTCTGTTTCCAAGTGTTGTCAGCCTATCGTGTTAGGTAAAGGGTTAAAGGTGTTTAAAGACAGAATCCAAACAACAAAGAATCTAAAACTATAACATTACTGGTACACAGTATACTCACCTCTCCTATCCAAAATCAGAGAATACGCTAAAAAAATGCTGGAACAAAGACAAAACAGTACTTACCTCTAACTGAACAGGCTGAAAGATGATTTCATATTTGTGTCTAAGCTTTTTTGGCAAACTCATGACAAATGTCTGGTGATCAGTGTTTGCAAGAAGACCTCTTTCTCCCACTTTACCTTCCTGAAAATGTTAATTATAAAACTTTCAAGATAAAGACAATCACAAAGTGTGAACAAAAAAATAGGCCGATGAAATCGTCAGATGTGTACCCATACGTGCAACTAGTAGAAAGCTGTATGACAGAGGGCCACCCCAGATGCCGACATTATGTACACTATACATGGTATGGGTACATATAGAAATGGATTGGAGGAGTGTCTAATTTGATGGATAAAGAGTTAATAACTCCGGTGTAACAGGATATCTTTCTGCCCTAGATATCTCCCCCTCCCCCCCCCCTGGGGGGGGGGGAGATATCCTAGTATATCTTCCCCCTCTCCCCACCCCACCCTGGTTATCTCCCACCCCCCCCCCCCCCCCACCCCCCACACCCACCCATAAAAAAAAAATTGATTCATTTGACATTATTTGATGATGAAATGCTGAGAACAGATCCTGGCCTGGATATCTTCCCCCACCATGACAAAAAATTTTTTGTCAAACATTTGACACTAATTGATATTGAAATGGTGAGAGAAATAGATTTGGGACTTTAAAAATGGTTTTGGATAAACACAGAGTTAGGGTTGGTTGGAATGGGAGGTGGGGGGAGATATCCTGGCCTGGATATCTTCCCCCCCCCCTCCCCACCATGACAAAAAAATTTTTGTCAAACATTTAACATTAATTGATAATGAAATGGTGAGAGAAATAGATTTGGGACTTTAAAAATGGTTTTGAATAAACACTGAGTTAGGGTTGGTTGGGATGAGAGGTGAGGGGGAAGATATCCAGACCTGGATATCTTCCCCTACACCATGACAAAAAAATTTTTGTCAAACATTTGACACTAATTGATACGGAAATGCTGAAAGAAATAGATTTGGGACTTTAAAAATGGTTTCGGATAAACACTGAGTTAGATGGCCTGGATATCTTCCCCCTCACATCCCATTCTAACCAACCCTAACCCAGTGTTTATTCGAAACCATTTTTAATGTCCCAAATCTATTTCTCTCACCATTTCATTATCAATTAGTGTAAAATGTTCAACAAAATTTTTTTGTCATGGTGGGGGGGGGGGGGGGGGGGGGGAAGATATCCAGGCCTGATTATCTTCTCCCCCCCCCCCCCCCCCCACCTCCCATTCCAACCAACCCTGACTCAGTGTTTATCTGAAACCATTTTTAAAGTCCCAAATCTATTTCTCTCACCATTTCATTATCAATTAGTGTCAAATGTTCGACAAAAAATTTTTTGTCATGGTGGGGGGAAGATATCCAGGCCTGGATATCTTACCCCCCAACCTCCCATTCCAACCAACCCTAACTCAGTGTTTATCCGAAACCATTTTTAAAGTCCCAAATCTATTTCTTTCACCATTTCATTATCAATTAGTGTCAAATGTTTGACAAAAAATTTTTTGTCATGGTAAAGGGTTAATATCTCCGGATCAAATTATTAGATTTACATAAAAAACTATACAGCACAGCACATCAGTAACCTGAATACATATATAAAGTAACCTGATAATCGGATTAATATTTATTGCGTTATCGCATGCCGAAGAAATGGATTGGAGGAGTTCTCAATTTGAAGGATAAAGGGTTAATATCACATGATCAAATTATCAGATTTACACCAAAAACTACACAGCTCGGCACATCAGTAACCAGAATACATATATGAAGTAACATGACAAACGATTGATATTTTTTGAGTTATCTCATGCCAAAGGGATTGGAGGAATTTTCAATTTGAAGGATAAAGGGTGAATATCTCATGATCAAATTATCAGATTTACACCAAAAACTATACAGCTCGGCACATCAGTAACCTGAACACAAGTATAAAGTAACTTGACAATCCAAGCAATATTTTTCAAGTTATCGAATGCCAAAGGGATTGGAGGAATTTTCAATTTGAAGGATAAAGGGTTAATATCTGAGGATCAAAATAACAGATTTACACCAAAAACTATACAGCTCGGTACATCAGTAACCTGAACACAAATATAAAGTAACTTGACAATCCAAGCAATATTTTTCAAGTTATCGAATGCCAAAGAAATGGATATGGACAGACGGACAGACAAAGGATGGACGAACGATGGATGACCACCCCGGATGCCTGCATTATGTGTACCGTACATAGTATGGGTGCACATAAAAATGAACTCTATTGGGTTCACTGTGCTGAGGTACAAAGTTTTTCCATCTAAAATCAGTTATAACAGTCCTTCAAAATTAGAAAATAAGACCAACTGAAATGAAAGTGTCAATGACATTGTAGCTCAACTTGTGTGTTGTGTTTGGTGAAAAGGATAATGTTCAATGTTTATGAAAGGATTATGAAATAAGACAAGAATTGTGATAATTGGGAATATGTTCATTTCTGTTCCCTGTATGCTATGTTTTTGATAAAAATAATATGAGGAGTACAATGTACTAAAGAGCTGAGGGGTGGGTTAATATGACCTCACAGTTAATATATGTGGCCCTCACAGTTAACGTATATCAACAAAAGTTACCAAGGTACAGTGAAATTATTCCAAAACAAGTCACCCTATCAAGTTACTTTGAAATCCCTTCATAAATATGACCTGTAGACTGTGCTAAAGGTTTTTGGGCTTTGGGCTCGGGCAGCCATCATGGTTGAATGATCGCAACCAAAAGGGGACATTCTCATCTGGGCATCATCTGGAGTGATCCTACGAAGTTACAATGAAATCCCTTCATAAATATGACCTGTAGACTGTGCTCAAGGTTTTCGGGCTTCGGGCCCCTGAAGCCATCACAGATGACCAATCACGACCAAAAGGGGATGTCATCATCTAGGCATTATATGGAGTCAAACTAACAGGTTACAATGAAATCCTTCCATAAGTATGACCTATAGACTATGCTAAAGGTTTTGGGCTTGGGCAGCCATCAAGGCTGAATGATTGTGACCAAAAGGGGACGTTCTCATCTAGACAACATTATCTGGAATCATCCTACCAAGGAACAATGAAAATATCACCTGTAGACTGTGCAAAAGGTTTTCGGGCTTCAGGCCCCTGTAGCCGTCACAGTTACCTAATGTTGTCGAAAAGGGGCTGCTCTCACCTAGACATTATATGAAGTCAACCTACCAAGTTACAATGAAATCCCTTCATAAATATGAACTGAAGACTATGCTAAAGGTTTTCGGGCTTAGGGCTCAGGCAGCCATCATGGTTGAATGATCACAACCAAAAGGGGACATTCTCAGCTAGGCATCATCTAGAGTGATGCTACGAAGTTACACTGAAATCCCTTCATAAATATGACCTGTAGACTGTGCTCAAGAATTTCGGGCTTCGGGCACCTGTAGCCATCACAGTTGACCAATCACGACCAAAAGGGGATGTCATTATCTAGGCATTATATGGAGTCAACCTAACAAGTTACAATGAAATCCTTCCAAAAATATCACCTATAGACTATGTTAAAGGTCTTTGGACTCGGGCAGCCATAAAGGCTGAATGATTGCGACCAAAAGGGGATGTTCTCATCTAGACATTATTTGGAGTCATCCTACCAAGCTACAATGAAATCCCTTCATAATTATGACCTGTAGACTGTTCTAAAGGTGTTCAGGCTTCAGGCCCCTGTAGCCGTCACAGTTGCCCAATCGTGTCCAAAAGGGGACATTCTCATCTAGACATTATATGAAGTCAACCTACCAAGTTACAATGAAATCCCTTTATAAATATGACGTAGCCTGTGCTAAAGGTTTTCGGGCTTCAGGCTTGGGCAGCCATCATGGTTGAATGATCGCAACCAAAGGGGACAATTTCATCTGGGCATCATCTGGAGTGATCCTACGAAGTTACAATGAAATCCCTTCATAAATATGACCTGTAGACTGTGCTCAAGGTATTCGGTCTTCGGGCACCTGTAGCCATCACAATTGACCAATCAGGACCAAAAGGGGTTGTCATCATCTAGGCATTATATGGAGTCAACCTAACAGGTTACAATGAAATCCTTCCATAAATATGACCTTTTGCCTATGCTAATTGTTTTTGGGCTCGGGCACCCATCAAGGCTGAATGATCGCGATCAAAATGGGGTGTTCTCATCTAGACATTATTTGGAGTCATCCTACCAAGTTACAATGAAATACCTTCATAAATATGACCTGTAGACTGTGCTAAAGATTTTCGGTTTTTGGGCCCCTGTAGCCATCACAGTTGCCCAATCACGTCCAAAAGGGGACTTTCTCATCTAGAAATTATATGAAGCCAACCCACCAAGTTACAATGAAATTCCTCAATAAATATGACCTATAGACTGTGCTAAAGGTTTTGGGGTTTGGGGCTCGGGCAGTCGTAACAGTTGGCAGATCACGCCCAAATGGGGAAATTCTCATCTAGACATCATAAGGAGCCATCCTACCAAGTTACAATGAAATCCCTCCATATTAAACATGACCTGCAGACTGTGCTAAAAGTCTTTGTGTTTCGGGCTTGGACAGCCATCACGGTTGACAGACGTTCTCATCTAGGCATTATACAGAGGCATCCTACCAAGGTACAATGAAATCCCTTCATAAATACGACCTGTAGACTGTGCTAATGGTGGTTTTCGGGTTTTGGGCTCGAGCAGCCATACCGGTTGACCGACCGTGACCAAAAGGGGACGTTCTCATCTGGACATGACCCCAAACCCTTCATATGAAATTTCGTGACGATCAGACAAGAACTGCAGGGTGTAGCCTGTGCTAAAGGAAAATGTGAACAGACTCACAGACTAACAGACTTCCGCACGCGTGATGGCAATAGCTTATCCTGACTTTGTCAAGTTAAGCTAAAAACTGACCTTAAATTTCTCCAGCATGCCTATTGTCATGTAATCCTTCAATATTCGGCCAGAATTTTGTAAGCAAGATAATGGTATGTTAAGCCTTTGAACCCAAGAAGCTACTTTTCTGGCCCTGGAACATGATATGCTTTACTATCATTGATTTGGATGGCTACTTAGTGAATGTATGGGGTAGACTAATCAATATTTTCAACATGCAGCCCCAAGGCAGCACGTTGAAAATATTAATTGATTTACCCCTAAATAATGAATATGTGGACTCTTCCAATTGAACTGACATGGAAGAAACCACCAGTGTTCAAAGGGTTAAAGCCAGAAAAATTCTTGGGTGCTTGTCATAGTGACTGGCACACACAGTTTTGTACCTGTCATCTTAAACTCAGTACCTGTTACAGGAATTAGGACCCAACAGTGTGGTGTGTCAGTAAACCCATTAAAAGTTGATTTTCATTCAATCATTCAAGCCCAGAAATATTTTTTAAAGATCTGTTAACATGAGGGGCCAAGATTAGTTGGTCAAATTCAGATTTTCACTTTCTCTCCCTAAATTCCAATGATAAATCCTAAAGCATGTTAAGTTTATAATATGCTTATGTATGTTAACAGTAAAAAGCAGATCTGAAAATTATCCTCTCGTTATCATTATTGGGAGCTCTCTTTAGAAGAGGTTTTCAATACAGGGAGACACAAATAAAAAATTTAAGATAACCCCACAAAGGTTATGCCGTAAAAGTTTGTTTAACCCTTTAGCCCTTTACCCAACGAATTGCCTGCATCTGCCCGCGTAATATGCAAATTCAGCAGTTGAAAAAATATTATTTTTCAAACAATTTCAACAAAACCATATCATGTGACCCCTCGTTGGAACGAGCTCCTCGAGCTCGTTCCAATGAGGGGTCACATGATATGGTTTTGTTGAAATTTTTTGAAAAATTTAAAAAAATGATATTTAAAATAACAAATTTTGATATCGTCTGCATTGGCTAAAGGGTAAGAGCAAAGATAACCACAATCCTATTGCATTCTCTTTTGACACTTTTTTTTATCTGGTAAAAAAGTGCTGAATTATTTTCGTTGTAAAAATTTGCTCACTTGTCTTTGACTTGTTACAGTTTATGGGCTCACCCATTAATTCTCACCAGGCAAAGCCACACAGATTTAATAATTTCACAAAAAAAGATAATATGAAGAACATCCGCAGACTATGTAGCCTTCAATCGGCGGTAGTGTTCAACCGATGATCGGAACCGGCCACGACAATCGGCCAATTATGGGCAATCGGATGACAACGGCAACGGCTCCTGGAACATCGGTTCAACCGATTGTTGCCAAGCAATTTGTGATTTTTCTGATCGCATTTTATTATCTTCTGCAATTGTTCAATTGTTAATGTAAAATGATGTCGATGATACCATTCAATAAAGTTGAGAAATAACCACAATGTGTGTTCCTAATCTCTCTACAAGCCCCTTTACGGGATATACGTGTTAAACGAATGTAAAGCTTACAACTGAGCACACTTGCAGCAATCGCCAGTTCATACCGGAAAAGTGAAGGATGCACTCCATTGACTCAGGTCGCAGTAAAATTACCAGTCGCGCGCACTTGGGCAGTAAACGTGGCTCTGAGAGCCACGTTCACCACCCAAGTGTGCGCGACTGGTAATTTTACTGGGACCCCAGTCAACGAAGTTTAACACTTTGAAAAATGTTCAGTTTAATGTAGTTCTTTCGAGCCTCGACTTGTCTTGTAGTGCACGGTATTACAATCGGAATCGGCATCAGAATCGGCCGATTGTGGGGTCAAATAACTGGTAATCGGTCAGCGACCATTTTTGGTAATCGGTTGGACACTAATCGGCGGCACCTGCACTTCAGAATAAAGACCAAATATGGCGTTTCAGCACTTGACTAGTTAAGGGACACAAGAATAAAATGTCTATCTTTTGCATTGTTCAGTTCATCTTGCATTGGCCAAGTGTTTAACTGTGCCTGTCATTGACCAGAATAGGCTGCTTATCTGCAGGCTTGCCTCTGTTAATGCAAAGGCTAAGATGTTCAACCAAAAACAGAACAGCTTTTTTTCTTACACTTTTGTCAGGATGTGTTGTATTAATACACTGTTAGAAAGGTCACATAGAGTCTTTTCCAATAGCATGTTACCCGCAGAATTTCAATGCTAAATTCAAAGAACTCCAAGTCTTATTATCATTACAAAATAGATCATTACTCTGGAAAAGCTGACAATTGAATACTAAGATTAATTCAATTAAAAAGTCAAGGGATGTGTGTAGATACTAACAATGAAAGACAAGGATTGTGCATTGCCGATGCAGGCTTGAGTTTTTCACACCTGTAAGGCTTGGTATTCTAACAAAATCAAATCTATTGATATTTGTTCAAGTTATCACACTATTGAGCTGAAAACAGGTAAAAATTAACTAATCAAGAGGCATAACTTCACTCAGCAAGACCAACCTACACCAGTTTTTTAACAAAAGCAAGACAATACGAAAATCTCACATACCAAATATTGACCAAATCCATTAATATTTGTTCAATGAAGTTATCACGCTAACAAGCTGAAAACAGCCAAAAATTAACTAATTAAGGGTAATGATACTGCTCAGTATGGCCGAACCAAACCAGTTTTCACTCATTCAAGGCGATGTTAAGAGAGCCTCACATACCAAATACTGACCAAATCCATTAATATCTGTTCAAGTTGTCATGCTAACAAGCAAAAACAAACAGTCAAAAATGAACTAATTAACCCTTTACCTAACATGAAAAGCAGACGACACTTGCAAAAAAAATTCTTGAATAACTAATTTTTTTCATTTTTTGTCTCAAAAACATAGGTTATGACCCCTCGTTGGAACGAGCTCGACGAGCTCGTTCCAACGAGGGGTCATAACCTATGTTTTTGAGACAAAAAATGAAAATATTTTGAAAATTAATTGGCGATTTTTGAGAATAGCGCTGGCCGGTTTTGGCCGTTACGTTGGGTAAAGGGTTAAGGTGTCATAACACTACTCAGAAGGTCCAAACCTTACTAGTTTTCAACCTCATTCAAGACATTGTTAAGAAAGTCTCCCTTACCAAATATTGATCAAATTCATTGATATTTGTTCAAGTTATCATGCTAACAAGCTGAAAACAGGCAAAACTAAACTAATTAAGAGCCATAACTTGGCTCAGTATGGCCAAACCACAATGGTTTCAAACTCAATCAAGACACTGTTAAGACAGTTTCACATTCCAAATATTTTTTTTTAAAAAATCAACCAAAAAACAACTAGAGTGATGTCATGATACTAAGACCTCTGTCACATATACTGTCGCTCATACAAATGGAGGTATGAGGTACCCCGAATTTGGAGTAAACAATAAATTGGGAACCCCAAACACCACAACTAATATGTATTTATCCATTTCCCAAAAGTAGCCAATTTAAAAATTTGTTCTTCATGAAGTGAATTTCGGTACGAAACATTCTCATACAAAAACAAACCACAAACCATCAGCAGAACAAGATTAACCATCTCATTCCAAGGATATGTCTTATCATATTGTGATAACACAAAGTGGCCATTTCCCTTAATATATTTTCACCATTTGCTGAATTCTGCATTCAGCAGAAACACATTGCCGAAGAATATTTTAGAAGTGGTGTTGGCTGTCTTTATGGGAAGGCAGTACAATGGAAAGCAGTGTTTGTACTTGTATCAAGACATATAATTTATTTTTTATGTATTTATTTACTGTGGTTTAGCGACACTTTTGACAGCTAGATCACCTCATGTCAGAGTGTTACAAGTGGTGGAAGCCTGAGTACCTGGAGAGAATTATATTGCAGCGACAAGCAAGTCCCCAGCATACTAACTCCGCACAAGCTGGGTTAGCATTAGTTGAAACAAAATTTATTGACTTTCCCATGACTTTAACCTTTTATCTAATATAAACCCCAAAAATCTGCAAAGCTATTCACAACTAGAGCACACTGTCACAGTGCCGAAACTGCGATGATTCGTGCAATGCCAATGATGTTTTAAAACTCGTTGGTGACAAAAAAACTCATTGGTGACAAAAAAACTTGTTGGTGACTTGTTGGTGTCAAGTCCATAAATGTGACAGAAATTATCCAAATGACATGCACTATTGAGAGGGTGTAGACATCATGAAGATACACTTGCGTACCAAGTATGGTGTCATTCCATCAAGTATTTTAGGAGTTACGGTGTTTTTTAAACTCGTTGGTGACAGACCGACTGACAGACCGACATTGCCATATATAGAGCTGCTCGTCGCAGCTAAAAAATTGGAATTCAAAATTGATTTCTTTTCTTTTTTGCCCCAAAACAGTGGATATTCCATCATTCTAAGTGAGCTCTGTCAAACAAGATTGAAATGCATCATGGGAAAAATTTGCAGATTGAAATTTCAAAATTTTAACATCAGTGTGCAAAGAGTTAACCCTTTACCCAACGAATCAGCCGCATCTGCCCGCGTAATACTCAAATTCAGCAATTGAAAAAATATTATTTTTCAAAAAATTTCAACAAAACCATATCACGTGACCCCTCGTTGGAACGAGCTCGTTCCAACGAGGGTTCACATGATATGGTTTTGTTGAAATTTTTTGAACAATTTGAAAAAATGATATTTAAAATAATAAATTTTGATATCGTCAGCATTGGGTAAAGGGTTAACTCCAGACAAGAATTAACATCACTGATGCAGAGAATACAGCAAACAATACTCACCTCTTCACGTCTCATCTTTTCACTCATCTCCCTCATTCCTGTATCAGCGTTACCATGTACAGATCTGCCATGTATGTAATAGCCATACTGTGCATTCTGCATAATAAATACACTAATGTTGCTCATTGAACATAAATCAACAAATTGTCCAATCTTATCTTCGATGAATCGCTCATAAATAAAGGTGAAAAATATCCACTGTACCACACCTGAAAAAAAAAACAAACATGTGACTAACCCTTTCAATCCAGTGTGCATACTACATAATAAATTTTAGGCTACCAAACATATGGAGAACCAATAGTTAACAATGGCCATTACTAACTTAATCCAACAGGCCGATAAAACCATGGGATTAACTGGCAGAGTGCTAAATGATTTTTCCAAGGCGATTTGAATTGTAATATAACATTTTTTTCAAAGATACCAATTATTACATTTTTTCAAAGATACCATACTACCAATTATTACATTTTTTCAAAGATACCATACTACCATCAAGGGGCACCCTTACTTATTAGCACAATTTTTTCATAATTGTATTGTTACAATTTATTGGCACTCCCAACAGGTATGTTAACAACAGATATGTTAACTCTCCCGGAATGCCCGGGAAAGTCCCGAAATTTCAGTGTAGTTCCCGGCCTCCTGGACGGGAATCAGTTTTTGACCAAAAATCCCAGAAAACAACAGTCAAAAATTTCTTTTCCATTGCAACTTATGTAAAACGTTCTGAGTCTAATTAAAAGCATTTCAAACTCTGGTAAAAACTCACGACGCAGTAAAATATGGATTTAAGTTAAATTTATTTAGGAAAAGGGTATTATTTCAACTGTGAAAATAGATGAGTTACTTTGAAAAAATTGAAAACTCCACCTTCATTTAAATGCAGTTTTTTGGTAAATAAAATATATGAAAAGGAATTAAATAATATATATTTTATTCATAGAAGAGCTTTAATTCTCATCCCTTTTCCAAATCGAAACGTAAACAACACCTTGACCTCAACTATTCAACACAGTTTAAAAATAGGTTAAAGTTGCTTAGGATGCCAAAAAATTATGACTGCATATTTATACACAATGGACTTATTTTCTAACACTACATTTATTCCGTTGTGCTGACTACAGAACTGTTAACTGTTGGCCGTCTGTACCCAGAAAATTTCGAATGGAATTAAAAAAACAAAATGAAAGTGTCAATGACACTGTAGCTCAACTTGTTAAGACTGTTAAGCTATTTGATGTATATATTTATGTGAGCCGAGGGTATGCGTCTGGTTATGACAATAAAAATAACTGTAGTTTATTTAGAGAGCTAAATTAAAATTTGTAGATTAACAGTTGGAAATAGCCTTAAATAATGTAGTCTTCAGTAATGTGAATTATTGGTTTTCCGGGAATTTTGCGAGTTGATCATGGCGATTCACTGACCCGAGCAGTCCGTGCGCTGATATTATTAGTGGACTGGTTCTTGTGTTAAGGGGGGCATTTGTCATCTTGTGATTGTTGAGGACAGACAGTGACTGCAGCCGTTGTCAGTAGACTCAGTATGTGCTTAACGTTTTACAAAATGTGAAGTAAATAGAATACCTTCCATGTGTGGTTTAGAGGTAGGTGTTTTCTAAATAATTGTACATTTAATATGCGTGTATATCGAGGGGCGGCGGAAATGTTATTTAATTCATCGATTTTAAATATTGGCGTTCATATAAAAAAACCATTTGTCATAATATTTAGACTGCTTACATTGCTTGCTCGTATTTGTGCATTATTAGCATGTGTTATAACCATAAAATGGTTTGGTATTTTCCATGGAAAATAGTTTTATTTAGCGGGGATACGTGGAGGTTTGTGCCTTTGTTTTTGGGTATGTGTAGTATTATTGTACCTTCAGTTGTGGTATGTGATAACATAAATGTGTGCCTTTAATGGTACGTGATAACTAAATTTGCTGTAAAATTGGCATGTACTTTTATAGTACTTATAACTGTTTATACCTTTGTGTACATCCCTGGGAATACAAGCACATGCTTGGATGTCCGGTGATGTGCATATGGGTACGGGTTAGTGCTATGTAAGCAAGTCATAAAATATCCAATTTATTGGTCAGGGTTGTAATGCGAGGTTATTACTATTCAGGTTCCATGGCCGTTGTTGTGGTGTACAGATTGGGTCGATGTAGTCGTCGAATAGTATTAAGAAGCGCATGTCCAGGCAGTGTGGTTTTTAAGTAGTGTTGCAATTCATCTCGTAGACACTTACAGATTTTTCTTCACTGATGGTTTTGAAGTGATGCCGTTGCGCAAGTATAGATAGAAACTCGCTTTATGCAATGTAATAGACATTTTTCTACATACAGACTTTGTGCCCAAATTGAGATCATAAAAAAAACTGTTATGAACAAATATCTACTAGGGTGTGATGCTATCCGAAAAACTAATCAGCAGATGGACATTCTGTACTACGTGTTTCCATATGCAATAGTAGCCATTTATCTGTGATGAACAGTTGTGCAATCAAACTACGAACACTGTGATATACATTTAACGAGCCTCCATTCATGTACTTCAAACTTTGCCATAGAAATAGTATTGCCATTATATCATGCGTTTTGTTTGGGGGGTTTCTTTTGGTGACGTCACCAGTCTCATGTAAATGTGTTCAATATTTTCTGTTTAGTTACTCAAAATGTTTAGTGTTTGCAATAAATCATAATATTTTAAATAATATAGTAGTTATGCCAAGAATATTCCCATAGAGTACAATACACGTACCTAGTACGTGACAAAGACATGTACATGTATAGTATGTGACACAGCAATGACAAACATCTAGGTAATTACCTGATAACAAAGGTACATATAAAGTACTGTAATAGTTTGTACATAAATATTGACTGTAGCCTGTAACAAATGTATAGGTAAAGTATTGTAAAGGTGGGCGCCAGACAGATGTTAAAATAGAAAAGAAATCTTTGAGTGCCAGAGTGGGTCTGACTGAACCCCAAAATATTTGTTCTCATAGCACAGTGATAACAAAGGCACCCAAAAACACTCGTTCCTGTCCCAAGGTGATAACAAAGGTACCCAAGAAGTTTCGTGAAGATCGGTTCATAAATACAAGATGTATAGAAGTTGTGTACAAAAAACTGATTGGACCTAATTTTGGTACAAAATGACCACTGGCAGCCATCTTGAATTCTGGACCGCAACCAGAAACACTCGTTCTCGTCCCAAGGTGATAACAAAGGTACCCAAGAAGTTTCGTGATGATTGGTTCATAAATACAGTCTCTAGCCCAAGCCGTACTGACATGTGCACTTACATACCATGATAACACCTGAAGAGACAACACAGGACAGAATAACACATAAAAAACTAATGAGGCAGACAGTGGTATCTATAACTGATTAGGTACAAAAATGCATTGAGCAGCGCTCAAGGGACCCAATGCATAAATGTCCCCAGACTGAGAGGATAAATCCCTAAGATAAAAATTGGAGAAAGTAGAAGAGTTCCTCCAATAGGCTGCTTTCATGAGATCAGAAATAGAAACTGAGTTAGCATACGCCCATGAGGTAGCCAGGGTCCTAACCTCACGAGTTAGATAACCTATCCGTTGAAGTAAGACGCTCATAAGACAAATGGATAGCTGTCTGAATCCAGCGTGAAACAGAGTGTGGAGAGATATCCTTTCTTCCTGGAATGAGAGAAAGAAAGAATCTCTTCCTACCTTTCCTTATATAACGAGTCCTATGAATGTACATCCTTATTGCTCTAACTGGACATAAAGTAGGTCTTCTTCCAGGATGGTTAACTTCGGCTGGAAGTCCTTGAATGCAGATTGGTAACAGAACTGTATTAGGCAGCTGATTCTTAGCCAGAAAGGAGGTGTTGGTAGTGAACATGACTGAATTCCCAACACTTCTAAATAACAAAGGATCGACAGAAAGAGCGTGAAGTTTTGAACGTGAGGAATTTAATATCAATATCAATCAAAGGTTCAAACGGTGCCCCCCCCCCCCCCCCCCCCCCCCAAACAGAGCAAAACCCAAGCCAAATTCCATTTAGGTTTTACTCTTAATGTTGGAGGTCTCTTAAGAGAGAACTGTTTAAGCAATTTTGAGAGGAATGGATCCGTTCCAAGACGAGAACGTCCCACGTACAAGAAAGTTTCCGATAGTATGGACCTATAACCCTTAATGGTAATGGGTTGAAGACCTTTCGTGTCGAATAAAAATACCAGGAAATCTGCAATCTGAGCAATACTTGGACGTTTATAATTGACATCGTTAGCCTGACACCATCTGGTAAAAACTGACCACTTTGCATTATAAGCTAGTCCGGTAGATCTACGTCTTGAAGCAGAAATGCAGTCCACTGCTCTGGAAGAAAAACCTCTACGCCTGAGGCTGGACTTGATAAAAGACAGGCATGAAGGTGCAATACACTGGCATTGTGATGATACTTCCTGGGTTGCCCTTGTGTCAATAGATCCTGACGCATGGGGAGACGCACCGGAATGTCTAGCAAAAGTGGTTGAAGAAGATTGATCCAAGATCGTTGAGGAAACAGAGGGACAATCAGGATGATTCTGCAGTGTGAAGACTTGATCTTGTTTAGTACACACTGCACTATTGGTGTCGGGGGAAAGGCATAGCCGTCTATCCCGTTCCAATCCATCGATAAAGCATCGACTGCATAGGCAAGAGGATCCGGACACGTTGAGATGAATGTGTCTGTCTGCTTGTTCAGCCATGTTGCGAATAAATCGATCTGGGGTGTTCCCCATTTCTGACATATCGATTGGAACACCCTCTGATGCAACATCCATTCGGATGGAATGATCATGCCTTTGTGGGATAGAGAGTCGGCCAACACATTGAGGCGGCCTGGAATGTGTCTCACTAGCAGTTGTATATGTTCTTGTTGTGCTAAGTGAAACAGGTCTCTGGTAAGTTCGTACATGGGGATGGAATGAGTTCCGCCTTGATTCCGTATGTACGCTACTACCATCGAATTGTC
This sequence comes from Pictodentalium vernedei, assembly GCA_031216915.1. Classification (NCBI taxonomy): domain Eukaryota; kingdom Metazoa; phylum Mollusca; class Scaphopoda; order Dentaliida; family Dentaliidae; genus Pictodentalium; species Pictodentalium vernedei. The sequence goes on along the minus strand of CM062295.1, from coordinate 108,882,295 downwards.
TGATAAGATCAGAAGATAATGGTTCGACAGGAGATGAGACCATCACCTCAGACTCAGAAGAATTGCTAACATCTCCTTCTGATTGATATGCAAGGCTGCTCGATTCTCTGACCATGTGCCTTGAGCTTGTAGGTTTAGAGGATCCAGAGTCGCTCCCCAACCGAGATCGCTGGCATCTGCAGTCATAATACGATCTGGATTTGGAGAATCCAGGAGTATTCCTTGCGTCAACCAATTCAGATCCGTCCACTTGTGTGCATGACAAGTTATCAACTCGTCCAGGGGAATCAAATCGTCTAGGGAGTCGACATTCGGTATCCATTGTTGGAGCAGGAAAAGCTGTAACGGTCTTGTGTATAGCCTGCCCAACAGAATTAGATCTGGGGCAGTGACGCAAAGGCCTATGAGCCTTAGAAATTCTCTGGTGTTGATTTGAGTCGCTTAGGAGAAGTAGAGAGCGAAGGCAAGTAGAATATCTGCGCTTGCCAACGGGACCTTGACGAGATTCTGTGATGTGTCGAATTCCATGCCTAGGTGAGTGAATTGTCGACACAGTACAAGGTCTGACTTCTCGAAGTTTGGCTGGAGGCCTAGCGACTGTAGCAGGTGCGTGAGTTGACGAACATCGTTCTCCAGATGAATGAATTCTGAGTGTCTCTGGAGAATGTCGTCTAGATAAGCCAAAGTTGTAACTGATGAATGCGCACGGTGGAACATCATCACTCGATTCATCAGGCTTGTGAACGCCCAAGGAGCTGGATTGAGACCAAACGGCATTGCTTTGAATTGGTAGCTGATGCCGCGGAACGAGAATCTGAGGAACTTCTGTGACGCCTGGTGTATGGAAATGTGAAAATAAGCGTCCTTCAGATCTATACTGGCTGCGACGTCGTTCTCGTGAATCGAGCTCCTTACGGACCTGAACGTCTCAATCGAGAATTCTGGAGTTTTGATGGAAAGGTTCAGAACGCTCAGGTGGATAACAGGTCTGAGTTGTCCCATTTTTCTTTGGCACCAGAAAGAGTCTGCTGTAAAACCCTGGAGACTCTTTGTTGAATATGACCTCGATCGCTTCTTTTTCCAACTGGGATGCTATTTCTGAATCCAATAAAGTAGCCCGAGATGGGTCTGTTGGAAGAATGGTGGGTACTGGATTGCACGTCAATGGAGGGTGATTTGTGAATGAAATGAACAGGCCGGACTGAACGACCTGTAGAATCCATGGGTCGTCCATAATTTTCTGCCATTGTTCCTGTAAAAGTGCAATCCTTCCTCCCACTGGAAGCGATATGAGGTGAAAATGGTCACTTTCTACCTCTTGAAGGCCTCCGGGAGGAGAAACCCCTTCCTCCACCACGGGCACCCCATCTATTGCCTCTTTGAGGTGCCGATGAAGCCGATCTTCGGGTGGAAGAGCGGCTAGGCAAATTCTTTCTGACCGGAGATCTATGCTAAAATCGATCAGGATAGTGTTGCCATTGAGATGAGGATCGCGAAGAACCTCTGCTGCAGTTAGATCCTCTACAGGAGCCCAGATGGGATAGCAATAGCTGGTCCTGAGAATGTTTGAGGACGCCTTGACGTATATCTTCAATCTGGCCATGGAATAATTGAGTGCCAGATAGTGGAGCAGACGGCATTGTTGTTCTGAGAGTGACCTATTAGTGTCCAGGTTTTGGTCGCGGCGTAACAACTCGAGATTGTCAACATTAACGGAATGAGCATGAATAATATTCATCAAACTTCTTGACAGCAATCTCAGGGGCGCTGTAGCGTCATCTAAACTCTGCACCTCAAGACATCCTAGAGGCTAGGGCAGCTACCAAATGATCAGATAATGACAGCATACCGATCATCTCTCGGGATAATGACAGCATATTATCGATCAACGTCTGTGGAATGTTGAGAGTTCGTGGAACCGATAGATGCAAGGAGGATACATCCGGATCCACCAGAAGAGGCTTCTGAGCAATACCCTTGTTGGAAACATAGTACATCTTGTATCTTTTGGGGATATGATACGTATCAGACCTGGTAAAGAATGCCTTTTTATTCGTCTTGTCAGGAAGTTTAGCGTTGAGTGAAAGGAATGCATCATTAATCTAAGTAGATTGACCAGGCCTAGGCGTTGCTGTAGCCATATGATCAACGGCAGAGCATTTGTCCACTGATGAAATAGGCTTATGTGAGCCACCAGGATTGTCTTTGGGGACAACCTCCGGAAGACGAGAGAAAACGAACTGCAAGAAATCTCTAAAGTCAGACATTTGATTGGAAAAAACGTCATCACCGTCTTCATCATCAGAAAGTTTATCAGTGGAAATGTAATAATAAGTTCCGGATGTACGGTGTGTACCCGGGGATCGATGATCCGCCGTGCCATCGGTCCGTTCACGCCTATGCCTAAGAGTAGGGGACGGAGTGTCCCATCTTCTAGAGCGTTTCTGTGGCAAGAACGCTTGAGAGAGATCAGATATGGCCTTAGCCAATTGAGCGTACGAGTCATTGCTACTCCTAGCAGAATGACTAGTAGGCGTGATAGACCTATGTCTATAGGCCTATGGAGGAGACTCCACTGACTGACGAGGTGGCGTAGCCACCAATTTCTTGGCAGTGGAAGAATGTTTGGAATTCTTCCGATTAATAGACCTTACTTGTCTCCAGAGATCACGGGGCCAATTACCACATAATCCACAAAGATGACTCGAAGCTGGAACACCACGCACAAGTGGAATGGTCATCGTCGACATGCTAAGGACGCTGACACGCCACCACAACAGGCATAATAAAATTTAAGTGATCTGGAAATATATGAAAATATGAGAAAAAAGGGTAAGAACCAATAATAATATGATGTTCACAACCTTTTACCAAAATATCAAAGTGTTCAAAAACGCTAAGAAGAATCCTTGGAAAAACATTATTGATCCTGAATTATATGCCTAAGGATAGTTTAAACATAATAATATAAACTATATTACCCTAAAAAAATATTATAGAGCACCAAAGAAAAAAAAAAAAAAATTTTTTTTGGAGCTTTCCAAGGAATATTGGTAAGAGCAATGTCCTACTGTACCAATGAGTAAGTCTGACAAAAAACAACAAGGGTAACCACAAATATATCATCTTACCTGTCAAACTACTTCCCTGATGATTAATAACCTTAAATATAGGGAAATGTTGTCATATACGAAACAGTTGAATTGATATTGAATTACCCAAAAGAACTCAACTGAAACGTAAACAATGCAAAAAAGCAAAGAAAAAATTGATGCTGCAGAAGACAGGTGAGAAGGAGAAGATAAGAACGTTAATATATAAATACATATAACGTTAATACATGTCTACATACCCGCAGAAATCCCAAAACAGGCAGAGGTAAGTGTAAATTCTGTCAAACTATAAGTAGGACAAAAATAAAACCTAGGCAAAGCCCAGGTCTAGAGGCAGAAAAAATCTGCTATAGGATGGCATAAAAAGTAGGATAGTATCGGAAAAGAACAAATGACATCAACCTAATTCATGATCAGATTTGGCGGAACATTGTTTTCCGAAACTATCAACTTGAAAAGCTGCTAACAACTCAAGGAAGGGATGCGGCAAGGATAAGGATAAAAAAGATCCCTCTATAACACCGATATATGAGAATTTGAGAGTCCACCACGACTCCAAATCAGGAAAACACAACACAGGAAACTCGAAAATAGGAGAGTTTGTGATAGACAATATGTCATGATTTTGACAAATATTTTTGAAAAATCACTTCCCAGCGTAATAGCGTCTCCAGGCTTTCAGCTTCATTAGTGCACTTCCTAAAAACGATGTAACAGATGTCATTTCCCTTCCAGAATAGCACAGGCAGCTATAAACTCTGAAAAATCTTCAGAGGCAATTCTCCCTGATCCTATTTGCATGAGGAAAAATGGAGGATGAACAACCCGGGTTGACAAGGGAGATTATTCGAATGCTGTACATAGGAGGACCCCAGTTTTGTGTGCCGGCACAATTGGCCCTGTTGGTCTCGGTTCGGCTAAAATTTTCGAATTTTCAACTTTTACTTTCCCTGAGTCTTTGGACACAGGGATGTCAAAATTCTATATTTTTCCTGGTCTTAATGTAACATGGAGCTAAAGCACTTATTTTGGTATGGTGGTATGGAAAGAAATGGGGTGGATTTCAGGGAAAAGTTTGTGCGGGGGCAAAATAAAAGAAAAAACTTGTGAATTTTCAGCTCACAGACCACTATTAACACCAGGTTATATCCAGAACTAGTTGTCAACTATGCTGATGCATTTATGCTATGTTAAATAAACAGCTGCGCCATGAGCACATGATACGCCCGTTGTTAATTAAAAGAAAGAAGCACACAATATGAGTCGACATGTGTACCTAACCCATATTTTTTTAAAATCGTGAAAATCTCTCGAAGTGTTCTCCAGTTATCGTACGACGTGTAAAAAACCAACAATTTTCTAAGTAATAAAGTCCTATAACTCTGGAATGACTTATCGAACGGCGACACTAAGCAAAAGGGACCTTCCCTCCATTGATATACACCACTTACCCAAATATCACGAAAATCTCTCAAAGCGTTCTTGAGTTATCATACGATGTGTGACCGGACAGACAGACAGACAGACAGACAGACAGACAGACAGACAGACAGACAGACAGACAGACAGACAGACAGACAGACAGACAGACAGACAGACAGACAGATGGACAGACGGATGGACAGACGGACAGTAGTATACCATAATACGACCTGTTTTTTCAAAACGGGCGTATAAAAATCATAAAATAACTGTTGATTTGACCCCTCCCCATCCCAGATCCTCTTCTTCATGAGCCCTCCCCCCCCCCCCCCCCCACACACACACACACACACACTGTCCCCACAGAGCACATCCACCTGTGGTTTGCTCTTATCAAAGTCTACTAATAATTTCCCAAGTCTGGAACTGTTAACAGGAAAAGATGTCCTGATGTTCAGTTACTTCAAGAACATTAGTATTCAGAAAGTATCTTTATCAAACTTCATGCATGTGGGACGCTTGTGCCCTACACAAAACTTTTCTTTTCATCACTGAAACATTTTTGTTTAATTCCATTCAAAATTTTCTGGTTACAGATGGCCAACAGTTAACAGTTCTGTAGTCAGCACAACAGAATAAATGTGGTGTTAGAAAAAAAATCCATTGTGTTTAAATATGCTGTCATAATCGGCATCCTAAGCAACTTTAACCAACTTTTAAGCTGTGCTAAATAGTTGTTGTTTACGTTTTGATTTTGGAAAAAGGATGAGAATTAAAGCTATTCTAAGAAGGAATAAATAAATATATATTATGTAATTCCTTTTCATATATTTTAATTTCCAAAAACTGCATTTAAATGAAGGTGGAGTTTTTAATTTTTTGAAAGTAAGTCACCTATTTTCACTTCGACACTCGGCCATTTATCACGAATCTCCAAAGAAAACCCCCAGAAAAAAACATGAACACAGTTGAAATATACATCATAAAATAGCCTTTTCTTAAATAAATTTAACTTAAATCCATATTTTACTGCTTCGTGAGTTTTTACCAGTTTGAAATGCATGTGATTTGACTCTGAACGTTTTTCATAAGTTACAACGGGAACGAAATATTTGACTGTTGTTTTCCAGAATTTTTGGTCCAAAACTGATTCCTGTCTGGGCGGCTGAGAACTACACTGAAATTCCGGGATTTTCCCGGGCATTCCGGGAGAGTTAACATGTCTGGGCGGGAGGCTCCCTACTTTTTATGCCATCTCCTGACCTCAGAGGACAAATTCTCATGATTTTGAGACCTCATCTTTTTTGTGTCTCGTGTTTTCAGTTTACTGTACTAGTGGTCGACCGATTATCGTAATCGGTGGAATAATCGGCCGATTATGAGGAATCGGAATCGGATCGGCACCAACAAAAAATATCGGCAGTTGCTGATTATATCACCCTTTTCTAAAGACCCTTCTCACCACCAACATGGCCTATTCTAACCACAAATAAAAACCAGATTTACGTTTTTTTTAATTGTCTGGGGTATGAGGTACGTTCAGGTAAGTATTCAGTATTGTATTTCGTACAAACCAATGAGACAAGTTCAGACAACGAATTCGAGCCTTGATAAAAATACCAGCAAGTCCTTGGTAAGTAAGTATTGAACTATTTCGTATTTATCTACAATAATCAACATGTGGTTGAAACTCCGTAAATGTCCGTCGGCTTCACTTCCGCAAATATTATGATATACCATTCAATGTTTTGATACTACATTTGGGAAGTGAAACTGACGGAAATGTACGAAGTGGCACTGGTGTGTACTTCGTGATTGAATCGTGAATTTCCGAGTGCTTGATTTCCCTAAACATGAAAGAAAGCTGAAGCGTCTGAAATTTACGAACCTTGAGCGCTTGAGGAATAACCTAAAATAGAGATTATGACAAGAAAGGTTGGACGATTGGCGACTTATTGTCAGTAACTTACTGATTTTGAAGTACCGTCACAAATCATGAATCAATAAAAATGATTTTAAATGAAACAAGCAAATTCTGATATACATTTTTATTGTACCCAACATAAAAAAATAAACACAGGGCTAGCCTCCCTAGATCAATCACAAGCGGACTGTTGTGTATTGAACTGCACCGGGTATTCACTAAAATGTAATGGAATAAGCCCATTGTGAATCTGCCTCTTTATCTGTTAATGACATGGAAGGTCACAGGTCGATGTTTGTAAAGGGAGTGGGACGTTTTGGCCCTTCACCAGTTCGGCCCCGGGACGTTTCGGGCCCGAAAACACCGAGGCCGAAACAACTCTTGGTAGGGGACGTTTTGACCTCCCCAGCACCCCCCCCCCCCCCTCCTCCAAAAAAAAACCCTGAAAAAAATCGGGACGTTTCGGACTCAACAGGTGGGACATTTCGGCCCCAGGCCCCAGTCTAGTCCGAAACGTCCAGAAAAAGCACCAAGGCTGAACCGACCCTGAACCGTTGTAAACAAAGCCATAGATGCATTGTATGCCCACAAATGATCACTCACATCGACGCCTATGTTTCTGTTAATCTGTTATATTTAAAAAATATAATGGAATCAAAAGCATCATTGCGAGGGATCATTTGTGGAGACATACAATGCATTTATGGCTTTGTTTACTACCGTTGACCTGTCACCTTGCATGTAATCAAGACAAAGATGGCAGATTGGCAATGGGCAACAATTTCAAAGTTCAAACAAAGGGCGAATAGTAAATGGATTTAAATGGAGCAGCCCAGGGAACTTCATCTGAACATAGAATAATAAATTCACATGATTCATGTTTTTTTCTAATACTGGAAGTTCAGAAACGGAAGATTTCCTCGAATTACCAAGATCATTTCTGCCTTTTCAGGGTTGAGGCGGTTTCGTTTCTCGTCCTATAGATCACCAGCCTCACTATATAGACGTTTGCTAGGAATACTTGAGGGGGAATACACAAATACTTCCGTGCAATGTCCGCTAGTTTTGGAAATCTACACTTGTGGAAATTATGTCTTCTTTGACAGAGCTTAGTCGTAAATTTTTCCCACAATGCAACTGAGAAATTAAAAAACTATATCTTGTTTGACCAAGCTCATCAAGCTGTGTGAAGATATAATTTATTAAATTTAAGTGCTGAAAGGCACTAGAGTGGCTTTACACCAAATGCATTAGATTGATGTTTGCTAGCAGGAGAATTTTTTTTATTTATATACATTTGTTTTGTTACAATTTACTCTCCAATGAAAGGTAATAAAACAATTATTTATAATTAAACCTTTTTTCTGTTCATGCATTTTCAAACAAAATGACTTTTTTTTTTTTTCTGTTCATATCACGATGAACCGAGAAAAAACGCATTTAGGCCTGCCCTAAACCATGCCCCAATGCGAGTCATTAAAATTAAGCTGCACAGTATAAATGGAGCTGCACAGTGTAAATGGAAAAGAAACTCTGCACACTCATATTGTTTCAAAATGAAAAGTAATTAATATTTATCACACCATTTTAAAAATACTTTACAATAAAATCAAATGAACAATGAAATCCTTATCATGCTTTTTATTCCGTGTTTAATTTAATGTTTTATTCGCAATTAAAATTAATAGATGATCATCGTTTTACCCAAATCAAACGTAAACAATGTCCGGTCATAATCATTACCAACCTGTCATGAAGATATAATTGATCGGACTGATTTTAATAAAGCTGTCACCTACCTGCACTCCACAGTGTTCTCCTTTCACCATCAACTGAATGTATGTGGTTCACTGACAAGAGTGTAATTTGTAAACGAATATCGGTTCTCAAAATTTATGCCTGATATTTCACGAAATGCAAAATGTAGGCATTGTAGCACAACATACACAAACACAGTTTATGTGCAACTGATATTAGAGAATGCATGATGTTGGATTTCAACTAAGACACATTATGTATGGGAGTGGACACTGAAATGAAGGTTCCATCTGTGGTTCCAAAAGAAATAAAAGTCTGCTCGGCCACATGTCCCCCCAAAAAAACAAGTTGAAAAAGGGGCATAACTCTAGTAAAAATGATCAGTCCGAACCCATATTTGAACTTGACCTGTATTATTACCCCAGAAAGTCACATACTAAAATTCTTTCCAATCAAATAATCCTAACTGGAGTTATCATCTGGACACTGCAAATCTTGAAATTTTTAAGTCGAAAAAGGGTATAACTCTAATAAAAATAATCTGGCCATACCCATATTCGAACTTGACCTGTGGTTTGGGCTAAGAAGGTCACATACCAAAATTGGTTCCAATCAAATGATCCAAACTGGAGTTATCATGAAGACACCATGTGGGACGGATGCACAGATGGACGGACGCACGGACGGACACCGCTGATTTCTATAGTCCCCCAAAAATTTTTTCGGGGGACAACAAAATATCAGTCAAATACTGTCCTCCATGACAATTGAGCCTCATGCACAACAATGTCAGCATGAACAAAATCTACATTACTGACGTCGATGGCATCCACAAACGAAAATCGCACAATCAAAACTTTCCAATTTCCAAATAACCTGAATGAACTCTTTTTGAGACAAAGTTCAGCCAACTTCATGACATCTGGGTTTATATCAAACTCCTCTTTTAACAACTGTGTTCAATTTCTCAGGAAAAGATAAAAATCAGAACTAAATTTAACCCAGCATTGCTTTGAAAGACATCACCTTCCCGTCAAGTGGAAAAGAAAATTGAAGTTTTGACTGGGTGTGGCCTATGGCATTCCTTTTAACTTACACAGTTCTTTGGTTAATAAAATTTTTAATGACGAAAGAACATCTTTCAGTGAAATGTGTCACCATTTCAAACAGAATTTTAGAAAACTATGCCTTTTTTATTCAGTTCTCAATAGAAAGCACGATGTAGCCTGGTTTTTATTATAACTCCACAAAGTTGAGAGTGTTTAAATTTATTGCTCTCCAGGTTTAATTATAAGGAATGATCATTTGTTTCTGTCTATTTCTTGAGTTATGAATCCCAAAACGCAAAGGCCAAACATAGTGTAACAGGGACCGATCAGGTCTATTTAAAATACGCTCTAGCCTCGGAGCCTATTTTTTCAGTTCATGCGCCAGATTTCAATTTACGGAGTCACACTGCTGTTTGTAACACACACTGCAAGTATGTAATAGCTCTCATCATTTTCATTTAGTACACTATAGCAAACATTAATCTTCACTGTTGTTTCTGATCAAGTCTTGGCTGCCTATTTAGGCAGCCAAGACTTGATCAGAAACCACAGTGAAGATTAATGCTTGGTAATTAAGACTTGAAGTATTAACTAAAGCACTCTACAACAATGATAAATGATAATCATATAATACATGTAAGAGTGTCTCTCTCGATTATCCATCGAAAGAATATCAAAATATGATCTGAGAAGTTACGCGCCCACTTTGAAGCCTATTTCTGAGATTTAAGAACCAGGTCCTGATGTTTCAGAACCAAATACGCACTGGCGCATGCTCAGGTCTGTCCCTGATGTAAATGGGCTATGTCCATTACACAGTTTGGTCTTTGTTTTTTGGGGTTCATAACTCAAGAAATAGACAGAAACAAAAAATCATTCCTCATATGAACAATATCTTGCTAAACTAAGGCTCTCGTTGGTGGTAGCTTGGTATCTTTGAAAAAAAAATACTTGTGTTACAAATCAATTTTTAAAAATAATTCACCATTCTATCAGTTAAACAACTCTAATTCTATCAAAAAAGAATGTAATTAAATGCACAAATGTATGACCTACACAAATGAAAGGTTCCATCAAGAACATCATTATCAAAAAGTAATGTAACTACATTTTGGAAGTGATGTGGTTTCTGAATTTAAAAAGTACACTCCAAGGCTGGCTCTCATTTTTACACACCATGGTCCATCCCTGCTACAATAGTAAGAACAAGAGCTCTGCCAAACAGTGCATAATATGCCCAGTAGGTTTTTTCAAATTGAACATAACTACTGTTTTCATCCAACCAATAACATAGTACAGATCCCCGATTCGAACTTAACCTAATTACCGTGGGGGCACGATGACGCTGTGTACTAAGGAGTACTGCACGTTGATGGTACGTATGTCTTCAACCAATCTAACCCTGCCTGTGCTGCAGTGCGGAGATACGATGTTGGGGAGCTGGCAGCTGCTCGTCGTTGCTCGGTGGTTCTCTCCGGCTTCCTCCACCCACAAAACTGCCACGGTCATGATTAGCCATTGTGCATAAATATGTGACCTTAAACATCAATAAATAAATAACCTAATTACCGGCAAGACTTTTCACAAAATTTCTGAAGAGAGAATGGTGTGAATTTTGAAATGACACAGTTCACAATAGCTGAGAGAAAATCTGAAACAGATTACGCACACCATTCACAGTAAAAATGAAAAAGCAATGTAGACATAACATTAATCCAATCACTTCCCACATGAAAACAAACTAATTTCCAGCAAGGTGGTCCACTAGTTGAAACTTTCATAGAAGTGATCCAAAAAATGGAAATTTTGAACAGTAACAGTAATCCAAATGAGTATAATAGTACTGCACAGAGAAAACAGACAGTGAAATTGGATATGTATGAAAAACACATCAGAGTGAAGGATGAAGGAAGTAAAGAAAATTACAAGAAAGTGGTTCTCACCTATGTATATGTATAAAATAGTCTGACCAGAACTACAAGGACAACAAAAAGTGTGGGCCCTTGCCCCCGGCCCGTAGGTATGTTCAATGCAGCTTTAAAGGTATTGTGGGACAGAAAATTTTTCAAAGTCGAAAGAGTGAAAAAGGGCCATAACTCTGGGGAAATGTTTTGGGTGGAACCCATTCCTTGTGCATATCCATTCCACTGTGCAGATCTATCAGCATACCAAAGGAGATCCAAATCCGACTGATGGCTTTGAAATTACAATCCAGAACAAACTGAAACCAGAAAAATTGAAATTTTTGAAGTCAAAAAAGGCCCATAACTCTAGAAAAATAGCAGGACAGACCCCATTACTTGTGGATGTTCTTTTGCAAAGCAGGTCCATGAGTAAACCAAGAATAAATCAATTCCAACATGCAGTGAATGCAATACAGAGGTCGATAAAAAGTCGAAAGAGTGAAAAAGGGCCATAACTCTGATAAAAATATCCATTCCCCCATGTGAGTCTATCAGCATCCCAAAGGAGCTCCAAATCTAACAGTAACTGATAGCTTTGAAGTTACAATGCAAAATGTTTGTACAGACAGACGGACGATGCTCCTACAAATTAGGTTTAAGTGGCTAAAATATTTCAGAAATTTAAAAGCATAGACAACCAGTAAAAACTCTTTTTTAAGTCTAATTTCTGGATGGTAGCAAACCCTAACCCTTTCAGCCTGCTGATACTGAAAAAAGTTAACAAAATCACAAGAAATATGATTTGTGTTGTGTTTCTTCTATTTCACTGGCATTTGAAGCGGGAAGTATAAAGAAAAAGGGTCAGTTTTTGTATATTGGAGGGATGTCTAATTACTGAAATAAACAAAACAATTGCACATTATCCCTCAAAATCATGGTAAGAGCTTATTTATTTATTATTTATTGGAGTTTAATGACACTTTTGGCAGCCAGGGTCACCTCATGTCAGATAGTTTCATGGGTGGAGGAAGCTGGAGTTCCCAGAGAGAACCACTGAGCAATGGTGAGCAACTGTCAAGCTCCACAATGTACCAACTCCACACAAGCAGGGTTAGCATTGTTCACAATCAACATGCAGTATGACTTAGTACACAATGCTACCATGCCCCCACACAGTCAAGATTAAGTGTCTTGTCCAAGGACACAATGCATTTGCCACAGGTGGGATTCAAACTGAGGACCTTACAGCTTGCAGCCTGCATCTCTACCTACTGAGCCACAACGCTCCCGGTAAGAGCTTAGTGGCTCCTCAAAAAATAAGGAAATGTTGATTTTTGTTAAAATGTAGCGTTTGTTGTAAATTCTTGCAACTTGACAAAGCCCCATATCTGACAGAACAAGGCAGATCTCATCAGTGGTGGTGCCATGGTCTGAAATCCTGGGTGGTGTGGTATGTTAGTGAAAAGTGTGGGAGGAATCTCAGGATTGAGGGTGCTGTACTTGTATTAAGGAAAGAAAATCAAAAAATGTTATTTTCAAATTTGGGGGTGGGAGGAGCCAACTAGTGGAATTGGGGAGGGGGGGGGTGGGGGGGGGGGTATTGTGCAGAGCTCCCTAAAACTCCCATGTCTCCTCCACTGGATCTCACTAACTTGATTTTCCAGTTTTTCCCCTCATTTTTCTGACTTGAATTTATGGTCCATCAATGGAGTGGAGAGGGAAGGGGTGGGGGGGGTGATTGGGTGGGTGGGTTTTTCGGAATTGTTTGGAATTTATTTTAATGCGACTTTTTTCCAGCGTAATATTTATCAATCAGTTAAATGAAATTGTGCATATGTTCTCGTAACATTGCCAATATTTAATTTATTTATTTATTTTTTTTTTTGAGCAGGAATTTTAAAAGTAATGAATGGGGTGGGGCAGGAAAGTTAAAAAATTTATAGTAATTTATATATTTTTTATACTTACCAATGACCCAGACTTAGCTGGTGCTAACTCTAACAAAACCAGGGCCAAACACAAATTTTGCCCCCCAATCCCCAAAATTTGCATCCAAAACAAAAAGAAATCATGTCCTAAAGGACCTCCATACTACGCCTCTACTGCGCATGCGCAGTGACGCAGACGTCCCAAAATTGGCGCCAATTATCATTCTTACTGGCAGTGCCTGGTCCGCGCTATGTACTCAGCGGGGAGGCAAGAGTTCCCAACTCCAGGGAGGGCCATCCCCGTCTGGGTCATTGGTAAGTATAAAAAATATATAAATTACTATAAATTTTTTAACATTTTTATACTGTACCAATGACCCAGACTTAGCTGAATAGTAAACAGGCTGGAGGGCCTAGGACATAGAGGAAAATCCAATAAGCTCAACTATATAGTAAAGAGGTAACCCCTTAAGGAGAAAAGGAGTATTAGGCTTTACATGTATCTTTCTTATTTAATATTAAATTAGAAAGATACACTACCCTTAATAATTGAGCACAATAACATTCATGTTCTCTATTAACATCCAGTATAACCCTTATACTAATTATTTTTAAAGCAAGCCAATAAATAAAGTAGTCCAGAGAATTGAGACTCTTTATAGTCATTTAAAAGTGTCCGAGTATTGTATATTAAAGCCCGTTTGACACTTGACATATACAAATGCTTCACACCAAGCTACACTTTAAAAATAAGACATGAATGAATTTAAACATTAATATTACACTTTAAAACCATCCCGGAAGTGACTCAGAAATACTGACTTGGAGGAGGCATTCCCTTGCTTTTCACTATAAAGCAGGTGACCTTAGGGAACACCCGCCCCCCCCCCCCCCCTTCCCCTTGCCCTGGGTCAAATAGCCCAGAGCAAAGAGGGCAGCCAGATGGAGTCACTGCCGGAACAGAAAGCCTGCATAACTATAGTTGCAACTGTTTAGTGGACGACATTCTGAGCAACAGATAACGGACCTAAACAATGCAGGACTCCAGAAATGGACTCAATATTTCTGAGATAAAAATTCGTAAATGTGGATGGCTGAGACCAATAAGCAGCCTTCATTAAATCTGTAATAGCAACACTATTAGCATAAGCCTAGGAAGTAGAAAGAGCTCTTACTTCATGAGCAGAAATCTTAAGCACAGACTGCTGAGAAGAAGATAAATCTTCATAAGCAGTACGGATAGTTAACTGAATCCATCTAGCAATAGAATGGACTGAAATGTCCTTTCTATTAGGCATCAAAGACAGAAAGAAATGTTTCCATCCCTTTCTGATAAACTGAGATCTCTGTTTATAGATATGTAGTGCTCTAACAGGACAGAGTAAAGGCCTACGCCCGTCTGAAGACGGAAGAGCCTTAATAACAATAGGTTCCGGATATTTATTAGGAGCCTGATTCTTAGCTAAAAAACCCACATTAGTAGTGAAGGTGATAGTGTTCCCAACACTACGATAATGAGAATCATCCACCGATAGTGCATGAAGCTCACTGACTCTTCTGGCAGAAGAGAAAGCTAAGAGAAAAGCTGTCTTATAAGATAAGAATTTGAAATCTACTGTCCCAAGAGGTTCAAATGGCTTTTCCTTCAATTTAAGGAGAACACAAGCTAAATTCCACTTAGGAATTAATCTAAGAGTTCTGGGTCTATTTATCGAAAAGTTTCTAACCAACTTCGATAAAGAGACATTAGATCCAATTTGTAAACTATCATGATGTGCATAGGTATCAGATAACATAGATCTATAACCCTTTATAGTAACAGGCTGCAGTTTGATTTCGTCAAACAAGTATACTAGAAAGTTTGCAATGTCTGGTATAGAGGGATCAAATATATCTACAGAATGATCCCTACACCAACGACGAAAAACCTTCCACTTAGCCGCATAGTTTAGCGAAGAGGAGGTCCTCCTACAGATAGAAATCGCGTCCACTGCTCGCCCTGTAAAGTGCTTGCCATGCAAGAAGGACCGCACAACGGAAAAACGTGAAGGTTGAGACCTTGCGGGTTGTGATGGAGTTGGCGCGATTTCCCCTGCAAAAGAAGATCCTCGCGTGGAGGAAGCTTCCGCGGTAGGTCCCACAACAGACACCTGAGTAGATTTATCCACGGTCTCTGTGGCGAGATGCTACCAACAGAATCTTGCATTGAGATTGTTTTATCTTTAGCAATACTTGTTGAATTAACGGCGATGGAGGATACGCATATCCTATCATTCCGTCCCAAGGGATCGACAGAGCGTCTACTGCAAATGCTCTTGGATCCGGACACGGAGACACATACGTCTGCAACTGATTGTTGAGATGTGTCGCAAATAAGTCTATCATTGGCCGTTCCCATTGGTAGCAAATCTGATTGAATACTTGTTTGTTGAGAGTCCACTCCGACGGCAACAAACGACCCTTTCGTGAAAGGGAGTCTGCTAGCACATTCAGACGACCCGGTATGTGACGGACCGAAAGAAGAACGTGATGTTCTAACGCAAACAGAAGGATTCTTTCCGTTAAATTGAACAACGGAACTGAATGAGTGCCTCCCTGATTCCATATATACGCCACTACTGTCGTATTGTCGGATAGGATTTGGACATGAGCATCGTGAATAATGTCCATCCAGTGACGTAACGCAAGCCAAATTGACATCATTTCCTTGATGTTTATGTGCTTGCACAGGAATTGCGGATCCCAAAGACCCTGGCATCTCGAATCCGTTGGGATTAATGATGCACCCCAACCTGTTTGACTGGCATCCGTCATAACGGTAAAACTCGGATCCGGCAACTGTAGCGGAACTCCTTGAGTTAACCACTGAATGTTTGCCCAAGTCTGTATCTCTTGTTTCACTTGATCTGACAAGAGAACGTCTACATCGAGCGAATGAATTTTCACACTCCAATTCTGAGTCAGGAAAATTTGAAGAGGACGTGTGCGTAACCGCCCCATCGGAATGAGATCCGCGGCGGCTCCGCACAGACCTATCAGTCTCATAAATTCTCTCGCCGTGACTTTGTCTGCGTGCAGACAATAGCGAGCGTAACAACTGACTAATTTCGCTCTGGTTAACGGCAGACGAACGAGATTGTTGTGCGTCTCGAAGCTCATTCCCAGATGAGTGAATGACTTGGACGGCACCAGATCCGACTTCTCCTCGTTTACTATAAAACCGAGACGTCGGAGCAATAGAAGAAGATTCTGAACATCGTTCTGAAGCGTTAACTCGTTGCCGTACCTCTGAAGAATGTCGTCCAGGTAGGCCGACGTTACCGCAGACGAATGAGCTCGGAAGTAGATCATTACCGAGTTCATTACCCGAGTGAAAGCCCAGGGTGCTAGATTCAATCCGAAGCACATCGCCCGGAATTGATACACCACTCCTTGGACTGCGAAGCGTAGATACTTTCGGAATGTCGGATGTACCATGACGTGAAAGTACGCATCTTTGAGATCTATGCTCGTTGCATAATCGTTCACCCGAATACTCGCTCTGACCAATCGAATCGTCTCCATATAAAACTTCGGAGCGACGATCAGCTTGTTTATCCAGCTCAAATCTATGACTGGACGGAACGAGCCGTCTGGTTTCGGAACCAGAAACAGATGGCTGTAGAATCCCGGAGATTCCTGGTTTTCTACGACCTCTACCGCGTTCTTCATTAAAAGAGACTGCACCTCTGATAACAGAGCGTCTCTTTTCTGTGGATTTGACGGAAGATGAGTCCACTTTGGACTTCGAGTTAATGGAGGCTTTCGTTTGAAGGATATCTTTAGACCTTCCGAAGTCACTCCTCTCACCCAAGGGTCGTCCGTAATCGACGCCCACTCTTGGGAAAAGCTTGACAACCTTCCGCCAACCGGAACGCGATAGAGGTTTAAGCCATCACCTCCTGGACCTGCGAGGCCTGCGGTAGGAGAAACCACGTCTTCCACGACCCGCACCTCGCCTCGTCGACCTCGGGGCGTCCGACCGATTGTCCCGGCCTGAAGGACGTCCCGAACGAGAGTCGCTATCCTGACGGTCTCTCGAATAAGACCAAGAGGACGCACCGGAACCTCTATAGGAACCTCTCTTGGGCGCATTAGACCCAGAAGTGCCTGTCTTATTCGTGTCTGCTGTATCCGACTTCTTAGGAGCAGATCTGAACAACAGAGAATCATTAGCTTTCTTTTTAATTTTATCATAAATAGCGGAAAGCTTGCCGTCAAAGAGAAGTTCTCCTGAGACCGAAGCGACTCTAAGAGAGTTCTTCACCTTAGAATCCACTAGTGTGGATGTAGCTAGGGCTGCGTCACGTCTAACCAACTCCAGATTTGCCACTGAAAGGGCGGAGTTACACGTGGAATAAGCTACTGCCCTTGAAAGAAGTCTTAAAGAGGATTGTATATCCTGAAACTCTTTCCCCTGAAGGCGCAGTGATAACGCCTTAGTAAGGTGATCTGCGTAAGATAAGGCATCTAAATTGGCTCTGTTAGACGCAATAGCTGTTTCCAACACAGCGGTTGGAATAGAAGCTGACGACGGTAATGATAGCTCTAAGTCTTCCGCCTCGTCGTCCATACGCAGAGGAACTCTCGGTATACCCTGTCCTGCCGTATCGAATTTATTCCTTGCATTAATGAAAGGCAGGTTGAGAGTATTAGCGGACAAGAAACCTGCTTTCCCCGTCCTGGAAGCATAACCGTGGGGAATAACCATGGGGTCTGTTGTACAGTTCTGACTGACATTTGAATGATTTGTAAAGCTTGAGAAGCACGTCTTTGTTTGCTCCCCAATTTTTACCTCTGATTATCTTCAGAAAATTGATATGGATACCAATGACTTGTACATATACATAGTACGTGGGGAGTGTATTATCACTAAATCACCTGCTGTGGCGATTCCATCCAGCAATAATTGCAAATTTGCTGCAAAGTATAACAAGGACAAACAAAGTTCCAGCCCATGGACCTCCGGGTCCTGCCCGGAGGTCCATTGGCTGAAAAATTGCTTGTATTTTTATCCACATGTACAGAATTTGAAAGTAATACTTTGAGTGATAACTCTACTCCCCGGGTGATTTGGTTACAATCCACTCTCCACGTACTGTATATATCTTACACAACTCAGTAAACTCTGTTCACCGAACACATAAAACCCACCGTCTGTATCTCTGATTGATCTCTGAATGCAGAAACATCTCACGACTGACCACTAATTAGATTTACATGTAAACTATAATTACTTTCAAAACAAACTTACCGAGGTGTGAATTTTAGTTTTCTGACGTTTTGAGAACACACCATTTGTAGTTTCGTAGAGACTACATCATTTTACTTCCAAGATTATATAAAGCACATTCACAGAAAATGAAGATTTTAAGTTGCAGTAACAACTCTTCAGAATAAAGAACAAGTATGGGCTAAGTGGGCTTCTAGCATAATCACTTAATGCTACTAATTAATAATAAAATACACTTACCAACTAATATGTAAACTGAAGTGGCTATAGCATATCTAAAGAAAAAACTGTGAGAAGCCTGGTAATCTGATACTGATTTTTTTACACTTCCATCTGGATCCATCGTTGAAACATTTTCAAAACCAACAACATTCAAGAAAAACACAACAGCAAACACCTGAAATGTTTTATTGATCTTTCTGATGGTCTGTATTTCATTCCACTCATTGGCAACAAAGTAGGTCCTCCAAATGGACACTGGTGCATCCTGGCCTTTCTTTCCCTCAGCTGTGCTGGTTGTAATGACTCCTCTAGGTCTCTCCCAGTCAATGAGGAAAATGTCTGCTGAGCACTGCATAACCATCAAATAACCAATGTGTAATGCTTTCATTGCAAAAGCAGAACCAAATAATGCAAGAAATTCTCGAATTCCTCGTCCTACAGGAAGTACCAGAAAAACTGTGTCTTGACCCTAAAACAATAATTTTGGTTTGAATTCATAACCTGTTTTCAAATCTAAAATTCATCAGCATCAATTATTTGCCTTGCATAACTTGGGAATATACACTCACGATAATTTTTCTGAAACAAGGACCAATCTATTAAGAAACCAATGTCAATTTGGCTCTTAAATTTCTGACCTTGTTCTCGAATCTTAAATATACAGGTAGGCTATTACGTTGACTCTTAACAGTAAGACCCTATTTTCTCCATTGGTCTATCTATGTTTTGTTTACCAGAATGTGAACCATGGTCATCATTTCTAGTCATGTCTTGGCAGCCAATTTAGGCAACCAAGACCTGACTAGAAACCACTAAGAAAAGAATAGTTGTTGAGGTGTAATAAATATATTTTTCAATCAATTCATAATTAAATCTCTGTACTCTGATGTTAAAATACCAAAGTTTTCAGCATCCAATTTTTCCCACAATGCAATTAAAAATTTAAAAAAAATTGTCTTGTATAACAGAGCTTAGCCGTAAATTTTCCCCACAATGCAACTGAGAATGTAAAAAACTATATCTTGTTTGACCAAGCTCATCAAGCTGTGTCAAGATATAATTTATTAAATTTAAGTGCTGAAAGGCACTAGAGTGGATTTACACCAAATGCATTAGATTGATGTTTGCTAGCAGCAGAATTTTTTTTATTTATATACATTTGTTTTGTTACAATTTACTTGCCAATGAAAGGTAATAAAACAATTATTTATAATTAAATCTTTTTTCTGTTCATGCATTTTCAAATAAAATGACTGACTAAGGCCATAAAAAAGAACCTCTGTTTCTCAGGCCCGTGCACATGGTCATTTTTGGTGCGCATGCAACCTTTTTATGACACCAAAAAATCTTCAAAAAAAATTTGAGATATTGTGCTCATTTCGGTAAATCGATATCGATGCGTTCGCAAATTTTAAATTAATACACTTCAAGCTTTTTCTACATCATACCTTAATAAAGTGGGTGGGTTTTAGCAATATTCACGACAGAAAGTGTTTTATTCTGTAAAAGGTAAGTCATAATGACAGCAAGAAGGAAGGTGTCTTTCAGTCTGACAACAAACATTCACAAAGGGGAATGGTCGATTCGCACCACATTTGATTCGCACCAACCCTCAGAAAGTCTGGAAAGTCAGGTGCTATGTTGAATGGAACACAGTCTCATGGAATTTATTTTTAGTAACATCTGTATTGTAAATGGCTGTCATTGGGAATTTGTGTACTTTATTTGAAACCATTACGAGTTTCCCAGTTAATTTAAATAAATGCATAATGCGAGTACACTGACCACATATAGAATGATTATAAAGTCAGAGGAAGACTTCCTCTTATTACTATTGATCAATATCCTTTCAATGTGAAAAGAAAACAAGTCCTGGTACTCGCACTAACCCCTGGCAATAAAATACATAATAATAATATGATCCATTAATATAGAAAAAATAATTGAAATCAAAATATTTTGAAAAAAATATTTTTTCAGAACAGCCCAAGTTTCTGAAAAGTAACGTTGAGCCCCAATGGATCCCAAGCCTAAGTGTGGACAAAAATTTTAAAAATATTTTAAACAATTTATTCAACACTTACGAACAATAATAATGTATCTAGTTATGATTAAAATAACATCAAGATATTATTTTCCAGAAATCCCCCCCTCACACAGAGGGCTGTTGTAAATGTAAACAATGAATGTAAATACTAAAATAAGACTCCAGGCACCCAGGCCTGGAATCAGTTACCAAAAATACACTATCTGATGCAAAACAGAGACTTCCAGGGAAGAAACTGCAGAACATCAGATGGAAGATGCAGAACATAACGCCTAACCACCCGTAGGTGAAGACGTAAACATGGGGAAAAGAACAGAATTCATTCTGTTATTCAGCTAAAACTCCCAAGAAAATTTAGTAATAATAATTACAAAAACTATGCCAAAAGCATGGGAGAATAGCAAGGGGGAACTTAAAGGACAGGGAGAGAGGAAAACACTAAAAAATCATTGTAACTAAATAATCAGAATGACAACAAAATGGCTGCTGCCTCGAAAATAGGTAACTTAACATAATTTCATTAAAAAATTTTAAGTTACAGCCCTGATAATATTCTGTCACACATTTTTCCTCTCCTCCTTCTCTATCCTCCTTAGAATCACCATTTCACTAATATTTATGTGTCTGGCATCATTTAAACTGAGATTTACAAGCACAAAGATCAGTCAGATGTTAACTGATGAAGGGCCAAACTTAGAATGATTAATGGCGCCAATTTTGGAACGTCCTTGACACTGCGCATGCGCAGTAGAGGCGAAGTGTGGAGGGCCTTTCAGGACATGTTTTCTTTGGTTTTAGATGCAAATTTTGGGGATTGGGGGGCAAAATTTGTGTTTGGCCCTATATTTTAAGAGTTAGCACCAGCTATGTCTGGGTCATTGGTACAGTATAAAAATACAGACAATCAACTTTGTATGGCCTAACTTATTTCTTTTTTCTCTGTTCATATCACAATGAACCGAAAAAAAACACATTTAGGCCCACCCTAAACCATGCCCCAATTCCAGTCGTTAAAATTATTCTACATTGTGTGAATGGAAAAGAAACTCTGCACACTCACATTGTTTCAAAATGAAAAGTAATTAATATTTATCTCAACATTTTAAAAACACTTTAAAAATAAAATCAAATAAACAATGAAATCCTTATCATGCTTTCTATTCCGTGTTTAATTTTTTATATGCAATTAAAATTAATAGATGATCATCTATATCAAACGTAAACAATGGCCGGCAATAATCATTACCAACCTGTCAAAAAGATATAATTGATCGGACTGATTTTAATAAAACTGTCACCTACCTGCACTCCACAGTGTTCTCCTTTCAACTGAATGTATGTGGTTCACTGACAAGAGTGTAATTTGTAAAAGAATATCAGTTCTCAAAATTTATGCCTGACATTTCACGAAATGCAAAATGTAGGCATTGTAGCACAACACTGATCAAACACAGTTTATGTGCAAATGGTATCCAGAGAATGCGTCATGTTGGATTTGAACTAAGACACATTATGTATGTGAGTGGACACTAAAATGAAGGTTCCATCCGCAGTTCCAAAAGAAACAAAATATCAGTCAAACACTGTCCTCCGAGACAATTCAGCCTCATGCACAACAAAATCAGAATGAGCAAAATGTTATACAGCGGAGCCCACTTAATTGGATATCTCTTAATTGTATATCCCTCTTAATTGAATATAATTTTCAAACAAAAAACCATTTACCATACCTTCAGTACAAATTTGATCTGTTAATTGCATATAGGTTGTAGAGTAAACTCCTGTTAACTGTATATATATTTTTGTAATATGTCAAAAAAATTACTGTGACTCGCACCAAATTCCCCTTATTTATCAACCTTTTTGGCCTCACTACATCCAATACAGACATTTATTCTATTATATCTTGTTTGACAGAGCTCTGTGAGCTCTGTCAAACAAGATATAACAGAATAAATGCTCAGTTTACCTCCAGAACACAGAAAACTGACGAAATCCCTGTTAATTGTATACTCCTGTTAATTGAATAATTTTCACTGGCAAAATGGATATTCAATTAAGAGGATTCTACTGTATTACTGATGTCGATGGCATCCACAAACAAAAATCGCACAATCAAAACTTTCCAATTTCCAAATGACCTGAATTAACTCTTTTTGGGACAAAGTTCAGCCAACTTCATGTCATCTGGTTTATATTGAACTCCTCATTTAACAACTGTTTTCAATTTCTGAGGAAATGATCAAAATCAGAATTAAATTTAACCCAGCATTGCTTTGAATGACATCACCTTCCCGTAACATGGAAAATAAAATTGAAGTTTTGTGTGCGCATGGCCTATGGCATTCCTTTTAACTTACACAATTCATTGGTCAATAAAATTTTTAATGACAAAAGAACATCTTTCAGTGAAATGTGTCACCATTTCAAACAGAATTTTAGAAAACTATGCCTTTTTAATTCAGTTCTCAATAGGAAGCATGATGCGACCTGGTTTTTATTATAACTCCCCAAAGTCGAGAGTGTTTAAATTTATTGCTCTCAAGGTTTAATTATAAGGACTGATCGTTCGTTTCTGTCTATTTCTTGAAAAAAAAAACAAAGGCCAAACATAGTGTGAATGGGTTATGCCCATTCACACAGTTTGGTCTTTGTTTTATGGGGTTCATAACTCAAGAAATACACAGAAACAAATGATCATTCCTTGTATGAACAATATGTTGCTAAACTATGGCTCTCCTTGGTGGTAGCTTGGTATCTTTGAAAAAACAATACCCGAGTTACAAATCAATTTTGAAAAATAATTCACTTTTCTATCAGTTAAACAACTCTAATTCAATCAAAAAAGAATGTAATTAAACCCACAAATGCATGACCTACACAAATAAAAGCTTCCATCAAGAACATCGATATCAAAAAGTAATGTAACTACATTTTGGAAGTGAATGTGGTTTCTGGATTTAAAAAGTATACTCCAAGGCTGGCTCTCATTTTTACACACCCTGGTCCATCCCTGCAACAATACTAAGAACAAGAGCTCTGCTAAGCAGTGCATAATATGCCCAGTAGGCTTTTTCAAATTGAATGTAACAACTGTTTTCATCCAACCAATAATAACATAATACCGATCCCCGATTCAAACTTAACCTAATACCGGCAAGGCTTTTCACAAAATTTCTGAATAAAGAATGGATTGAAGTGAATTTTGAAATGATGACCTGGATTATTTACTGGCAAGACTTTTCACAAAATTTCTGAATTGAGTATGGTGTGAATTTTGAAATATGACACAGTTCACAATAGCTGAGAGACATTCTGAAACAGATTACACACACCATTCACAGTAAAAATGAAAAGGCAATATAGACATAACATTAATCCAATCACTTCCCACATGAAAACAAACTAACTTCCAGCAAGGTGGTCCACTAGTTGAAACTTTCAATGAAGTGATCCAAAAAATGGAAATTTTGAACAGTAACAGTAATCCAAATGAGTATAATAGTACTTCACAGAGAAAACAGACAGTGAAATTGGATATGTATGAAAAACACATCAGAGTGAAGGATGAAGGAAGTAAAGAAAATTACAAGAAAGTGGTTCTCACCTATGTATATGTATAAAATAGTCCGACCAGACCTGCAAGGGCAACGAAAAGTGTGGGCCTCTTCCCCCAACCCGTAGGCATGTTCAATGCAGCCTTAAAGGTATTGTGGGACTGAAAATGTTTTAAAGTCGAAAGAGTGAAAAAGGGCCATAATTCTGGGAAAATGTTTTGGACAGAACCCATTCTTGGTGCATATCCATTCCCCCATGTGGGTCTATCAGCTTACCAAAGGAGATCCAAATCCAACCAATGGCTTTGAAATTACGATTCAGAACATGCAGAAACCAGAAAAATTAAAATTTTCTAAGTCAAAAAAGGCCAATAACGCTAGAAAAATAATGAGACAGACCCCATTACTTGTGGATGTTCTTTTGCAAAGCAGGTCCATGAGCAAACCAACAATAAATCAATTCCAACATGCAATGCTCGCAATATAGAGGTCGATAAAAAAAAATTTTGAAGTCGAAAGAGTGAAAAAGGGCCATAAAACTGATCAAAATTATTCGACGAAACCCATTCCTTGTGCATATCCGTTCTCCCATGTGGGTCTATCAGCATACCAAATGTGATCCAAATCTAACTGATGGCTTTGAAGTTACAATGCAAAATGTTTGTACAGACAAATGGACGACATTCCTACAAATTAGGTTTATGAGGCTAAAATATTTGAGGAATTTAAAATGCATGGACAACCACTAAAAACTCTTTTTTAAGTCTAATTTCTGGGTGGTAGCAAACCCTAACCCTTTCAGCTTACTGATACTGATCCTAACCCTTACCACAACATAAATTCCCTGAAAATACAATACCCAGCTTTTATCATTTTTTAGCCGCACAAACCATTTTAGCCACATAAAAACATTTTAGCCATATAACTCACTTTTTTAGACAAATAAATGCCATTTGGTAGTTCACCTTTATGTGACTACTCGCATAAATCAGACTAGACATATAACAGTGCTGTGTACCAACAACTAGGCACATAAACCTGATTTGTTTGCTTGGACAGATGAATGGAAAGATGGTTGAATGGATGGACAGACAGATGGATGAACAGACGAATGGACTGATGGACAGTTAAACAGATGGAGGGCTTCACAAGATACCCCTGAATCCTTCTTCAGAGGTCGGGGACATAATAATAATTGCAGGTTCTAGGGCTCCCATAGCGGCGATCATGCAAACCAAGTTTTGAAAGAATTAGTCTTTTAACTTCCGAGGAAATCTCCAGACAAAATTCAGACTGATGAGACAAATTATTCAAAGCTGAAAGGGGGCAAAAATATTTCCACTGTAACTATAATCACACATGCACAGGTTCACATGGTGGTGAACATACTTTCGAAGTTTCGAAAGAATTGGTCCTTAAACCTCCACGAAAATATCCGGACAAAATTCAGACCGATGAGGCAAATTATTACAATTTGTAAAGGGGCATAACTCTAGCAAAAATGGATTCAGCAAAACTATAATCACACACTCACAGGCTCCCATGGCGGTGAACATTCATGCCAAGTTTTGAAAGAATTTGTCCATAAACTTCTGAGAAAATCTCTGGACAAAATTCAGACTGATGAGGCAAATAATTCTTAGTCAAGAAGGGGCATAACTCTGGCAAAAATCGGCCTACCAGAACTATTATCGCGCATGCACAGGTTCCAATGGTGATGAACATGCGTACCAAATTTCGAAGGGAATGGCTCTCGAAGAGTCTAGAAAATCTCTGGACAAAAAACTGATGGACTGATGCCAGAAGGCGGACAGACAACCTATTTACATAATTTGACCGTTTTTTTCAAACAGGAGTATAAAAATTAATTTCTTTGCTTCCATAACATCAATTATTATCCCTCACAGAAATGATGTCATTCCAATGAGGAGCAATAAGCTATGTTCTGGATGCAAAAAATTAAAACATAAGAAAACTTGGATGACTATATTTGTGACGGTAGTGTGTGGATTTTTAGTTGATATTTTAGGTAAGGGCAAGTTCTCAGGTCTCCAGTCTAATTTTGATTGGCATACTTTATGGGTTATCTGTTTACCCAGTTTTTGAGAAAATTTGAGCCCACTCAACAGCTGATGTACCTTCAATTAAAAAGATATACCTAGAGGTATTCTTTCCTTCCCTAGTTATAGATATTCCAATAAATAAGTATTAAATTCCCCTGGAAAACATTCAGATATTAACTCTTAGAAGCTGGGAGTCAAGTTTTCTTGCCTCTGACGTAAAACGACAGATAATTTGGCTGTAACGGTTCAGCTATCTTCGGGCTGAGGGAGTATTTAACACTGAGCAGGTGCTTCTAGTCAAGTGTCATCTGCCTGAATAGGCAGACAGCACTTGACTAGAAGTACCTGCTTACTGTAAGTTTTTCGTGGTATGTCATGTTCAATAAATTCATTCTGATTTCCCGGCTTCTAAGAGTTAACATAATTGTTGAACTATATGTGACATAATCATAAAAATACAGGTGTGGTGAGCCTTCATTTCTGATTTGTAAAGTCAGGAACATTTTGATCAAATGAAGTCTCGATTGAGAAACATTTCTAGCTTTGTTTCACAGCAAATAAAACTTGATGAAATTTTTCATATTCAATCCTCCTAAATATATATCAATTGGTTAGAAAACCAAACCATAGGTTAGTTTTTCCAACCATCTGAAATATTCCAAACAAGTAAATCTAAACATAAGCAAGAACCTATTTGCAGGCTAGACTGGTTCACGGCCATAACAGCATCAAATCAGGTGATACATGCAGCCTAGGAATTTAATATGATGTGCCCACATAAGGAAAATATGTTTTGGAATAGTATCAGCATTGTAAAATTATACTGCTGTTGCCAATAAATATCAGTAAAATTATACATTTAAAGTAATTTGTATGTTTTTTATACTTACCAATGGCCTAGACTTAGCTGGTGCTAACTCAAAGTTATCAAGAGCCAAACACAAATTTTGAACCCCCAATACCCAAAATTTGCTTGCAAAACTGAAAATTAAAAGTCCTATCTGCTCTTCCATACTTTTACTCTCCCCGCATGCGCAGGCGCCAGGAAGTGACAGAAATTAGTGCCAACATCATTCTTTGTAGAAAAGAGTACTACATAATAACTCCGCAGGGAGGTATGAATGCCCACTCATGGGAGGGCCATACCCGTCTGGGCCATTGGTAAGTATAAAATATACAAATTACTTTAAATTTATAATATTTTTATATTAGTGCCAACATCATTCTTTGTAGAAAAGAGTACTACATAATAACTCCGCAGGGAGGTATGAATGCCCACTCATGGGAGGGCCATACCCGTCTGGGCCATTGGTAAGTATAAAATATACAAATTACTTTAAATTTATAATATTTTGATACTATAACCCAATGGCCCAGACTTAGCTAAATCGTAAAAAGGTGGAGGGCCTAGGACTTCAGAATTAGTAGACCAACATAGTTCCATACCTTGGTGAAAGGAAATTGAAAGGAATTACATGTATGTCTCTCTATAAAGTAATAGAGAAGACATATCATCAATAAGGAAACCAAATTCAAGTAATTCCATATTCTTAGCATGAAGACTATGCTAATTAGATGTAATGAGACCCAATTTTTTAAGGCTAGTCCGCACTAAGCCCCAAAAACTAGGATGGCGTATTTGAGAATGAGAGGCTATCCCCCACAAACATACGCCATATACAATAAACACAAACTGTATCCAGGATATAATCTAGACAAAACAGCTTCACTCATAGTTACATACTTATCAAGCCGGACGAGAGGTAAAAAATCCCCCCCCCCCCCCCCACCTTTTTGAAGGAATCTTCAAAAAGAAGAGGGGAGTGCACTGGAAAGAGTAAAAGCGGTACCAAATAACAATATAAATATTCGTCGAATAGACACCCAGGTATTAATTATTATTAATAAATAGGTGCTTAATGCCACTTCAGAAGCTAAGGCTATAGTGGCGATCCCGGTAATTAATATGGCCTGCTAGTAACGTATATCGGAGTTGGCATATGCAGATATGTCGAAAAACGGTTATATAATGTATAACATACACATGTCCAACAGAATCACAATGGATGATCTGTGGAGAGTAAACACACTTCCAAGGTAACCCACAGTCGACCCCATTCAGGTGTACAATAAATTCCAGTAAATAACACTCCAAGACGTGTTCTATCCGATATCTATGTTTCTGGAAAATGTGAGAATATACGAGAGCGAAGACAAGGTGTATTCAATTAGGTACCGTCATTAATAGAAACCTGTTTCTAGAAATGGATTGAGCTTTGATTAACAGACTCGCCACGGACCGCTCCCGAAATAGTTCTTTGTTTCTAAGGTCCATAACATAGAATATGTCTGCCTAATAATGTGATTATTATGCACGTGAGCAATGAAATCCCGTATGTAATCAACTGAATACCAGTTAACTGACTAGACAGCCTCCCAGGTATCCAAGGCTAGCAATTTATTGAATATGAATCATATGCTCGTATATGACATATAGATGAACAACCTCAGGAAAACAACCAACTAGAAAGTGGATGTGCCCATGAGGTCGCCATAGAACATGACCCAGCCACCAATCGAGAAGTCATGAAATGCACATATGTACTTAAATGCATAGGAGGCTTACGGGGGAAGAAAGTACATCTTGCCCGGTAATCGCCTCTTGGCGGTGTGGGGGGAGGGAGGGATTCAAAATCATAATGAACCCCCTTCACCTGCATTATTTGAATCATTCTTGTTTGTGTCATCAAATGGTATAGGAAACGCAAGGCTCCCTCACATCTGATCGACTCCATAATGACACTAAAGGCGGAGAAGGACGTGAAGAACAAATACATCCCCTGATAAAGAAGGTCCTCTCGTGGAGGAAGCTACCGGGGAACGTCCCATAACAGACACCTGAGAAGATTGATCCAAGGTTTCTGTGACTACAGAGGTGCTACTATCAGGATTTTGCTACGAGACTGTTTGAACTAAACAGAATCTGATAACTCAATGGAGTTGGTGGATACACCTATCCTATCATTCTGTTCCATGAGATCAACAGCGTGTCTACTGTGTACACTTGATGATCTTGGCATGATGACACGCACCTCGGTAACTGATTGTTCCGGTGTGCCGCAAAGAGATCTATCATGGAATGATCCCACTGGTAGCAAATCTGCTTGAATATTCACTTGTTGAGAGTCCGGGCCAATGGCAACAGGCGACCTTTCTGAGAGATCGAGTCTTCTAGTACATTCAGACAACCCGGTATATGACGGACAGAAAGATGAACATGATGATTCATGATGTATAGGAAAATCTTCTCTGTTAATTCGCATAATGGCATTGAATGAGTGTCACCTTGGTTCCTAATGTAAGCTACTATTGTCGAACTGTCTGACAAAATTTGAACATGGACGTCCGCTATTATGTGAATCCAATGTTGTAGAGCTAACCAAATTAACATCATCTCTGTGATGATCATGCACTTCTCTAGGAACCAAGGGTCCCAAAGACCCTGACATCTCAAGTCTGCGGGACTTAGGGTCACGTCTCAACCCGCCTGACCGGCAGTTGCAGCAGAACTCACTGAGTTAACCACTGAATATCTGCCCAAATTTGAACCCCTGTTTTACGAGGTCCATTAAAACAATACTGGTTTCGAGCAAATGCGTCATCACACTCCAGTTCTGAGTAAAGAATATCTGGAGGGGATGCGTGCAGAGGCGACTCGCTGGAATAAGATCTGAAGCCGCCCAGCACAACCCCATCAGTTGCATGAATTCCTTTGCCATTAATGCATCCGAGTGTAGACAAAAGCGACAATAACAACTGACAAATTTTGCTCTGGGTAACGGCTGATGAACCAGATTGTTGGGAGTCTCGAAGCTCATTCTCAAGTGAGAGAACAACTTAGATGGAGCTATATCTGACTTTTTCTCGTTTACGATGAAACCGAGACATTGGAACAAAAGACGAAGACTCCGAACATCGATCTGAAGAATAATTCTGTTGCTGTATCTCTTAAGAATGTTGTCCAAGTAAGCCGACGTTACCGTAGACGAATGAGCTCGGATGTATGACATTACCGAGTTCATTATACGAGTGAATGCCCAGGGAACCAGGTTCAGACCAAAGCACATTGCTCTGAACCGATACACCTTCCCTTGTACAGTGAACAGTTACAGCAGGTACTTTCTGAATGCCGGATGTACCAGGACATGAAAGTACGCATCCTTTAGATCTATACTTGCCGCATAGTCGTTTACTCGAATACTCGCTTTTACCGACCGAATGGTCCCCATATAGAATTTTGGAGCCACGATAAGCTTGTATATCCAGCTCAAGTTTATTACTGGTCGGAACGAGCCGTCTGGCTTCGGTACATTGAACAGGCGACTGTAAAAACCCTGAGAATCCTGATTCTCGGTGACCTCTATTGCTTCCTTCAATATAGAGCCTGCACCTCTGCTAGGAGAGACTGTCTTTATAAAGGATCCGATGGAAGACCTGACCAATGCAGACATCTAGTTAGTGGGGGTGCCGCTCGGAATGATAGCCGTAGACCATCTGAGACTACACTTCTCACCCACTGATCTTCCGTGACTGCTGTCCAGTTTCTCGTGAAGATGATTTGCTTCTGCCAACTGGTAAGCAATAGAGGTCTTGAACATCACCTGTATGACCTGCGAGGCTTCCGGGAGGAGAAACTATGTCCTCCCTGAGAAGAACCTCGTCCTGTCAGCGTAGGGGGGGTCTGACTGATAGTCCCGATGAGACCTACGCCCCTTTCCCCGAGTCGTTATATTGACGACCTCCAGAGTAATTGTAAGAGGGCTTGTTGTACCCTCATGAGGAGTTCCCTTTGATGTTTGATCTGGAGCATCCTCCTTTACTCTTGTCTGCTGAAGCAGGTTGATGAAACGCCGACTTCAATAGCAGATACGAGGCTGACGAAAGCTTGTCGTCCAAAATAGTATGTCCGTAGGCCGGAGCGACTCGGAGAGAGCTTTTCATCTTGTCATCTATAAATGATGATGACGCAAGGGCAGCATCATGTCTGAATTAACTCAAGGTTAGCCACTGTAAGGGCGGAGTTATGCGTGGAATACAAATTGCCCTGGAAAGAACTCTAAGTGAGGTACGAACGTCCTCCAATTCCTTCCCGTTGAGACTTTGAGCCATAGCTCTGGTAAGGTGATCTGCAGAAGATATTACTTCCAAATTCGCTCTACTTGATGAAAATGCTGTTGTAATTGTGTCTGAGCGAATAGTGAATGATGCAGGCAAGGATACATCTCGATCCCCAGGCTGCTCATTCAAATGCAGAGGAGTTCTCCGAACATCTTCTCCAACCATTTTTAAATGAATGTAGTTCATGAAACAGAATGTTTAAGGAAGATGTAGCTAAGAAACCGCCTTTCCTTCTCACACTTGAAAGGTTAAAACACGGTGTCGTCTATATGGCTGAAGGCCTGTGACACCTGCCTAGACTGGACCGG
Source organism: Pictodentalium vernedei (assembly GCA_031216915.1). Taxonomy (NCBI): domain Eukaryota; kingdom Metazoa; phylum Mollusca; class Scaphopoda; order Dentaliida; family Dentaliidae; genus Pictodentalium; species Pictodentalium vernedei. Next base: position 108,850,550 of record CM062295.1, on the reverse strand, counting down.
ACCGGAAATGAAAGGACTTCCTCCTTTGTCCAGATAAAGTCTGCGTCCAACGACACCAGCGGTTTCTTCCTTATCATCGCAGCATTCTGATTCATCTGAACAAATTCAGGGTAGTAGTGATGGATGAAATCCATCGCAACCCTGTGCTGTTCCAAAAGGGAAGGGTAATCGTCTTCCTTATCCCTTTCACCATCCAAGAGAATCAGTTGTGAATCTCAGTCCCTTGCATCTGCGTGAACAGACGACTGGACTGACCCAGCACTGTCCGACAGATCATGTTCTGAGACTGAGGGAGGCTGCATCTCCACTTGTCGGAATGTTGTGATCAGCTGCGCAATCTGCAAAAGCAAGTCTGTCATCGAGGCCTGAGGAGCAGCGGTCTTCTGTTTCTTAGCCACTTGCTTCTCCTGGGACGGTGTGTCGGAGATGGATCTCTTCTGAGAAAGTTCCAATGATCGAGGCCTCGTCTCCTTAGCAACATGATGATCCAACTTCACGGGCGAAGAGTTTTCCTTCTTCATGCAGCAGACTGGATATCCAAAGTCAGGTAGCTAGGATGCGGTTGTGTGTGCTTTAATAACGTAGCAGAGGAAGTGGAGACTGAAGCCGACCCGGATGCAGACTAGCGTCCCAAGCAGTGGGTGGATGTATGCTCCGTCCCATGCAAGTTTCCAACCATAAAACCTCATTTGGCTTGTGAAACATAGCGGAGGAAGCCGTGACTGAAGCCGATCCCAGCTGCAGACTAAAGAGAGCATCCCGAGTGGAGGACGGACATATGCTCTGGCTCGTGCAAGTTTCTCATAGCAACATTTGGCCCCAAATGTCTGTTAGGTTAGAGAGGGGCCTCTCCTGTTCGCGGTCTATATACCTCGCCAAGCACAAGAAACTTGTTGACTTCCTCCTTATTTCCTCCCTATTTCCGTCGTCACTGTGTGAGCTATTTATATTAAAGTACTCGCTCTACCCAATCCACTTCTTAGACCGCAACAAACTTACCCGGCATTACGGCACCCATGGACAGAGTAACCGCTTCACCAGTTGAGCTAGCTGCTTGCAAGTGATTAAAACCCTTAACAAAAGGACCAAACGCTTGCAATAATGAGCTCTGCAGCTAGCTCTATATGCTCCACGTAGTGCGACGATGGTACCACACTTGGATGGGTGTCAGAATATCATCACCATGTTCATGTTCCTCTGAAATAGAAACTGTCAAAATGAATTATAACACAGTGAGAGTCCTCAAAACATCACCACCAACAACGCACTGCAACACCCGTCTCCAACTTTAGTCATTCCAGTGAACACAAGAATGACAAGAGTCTATGGTAGTTCATCGACTAAAGTCGATATCCGACCTGCACACTTCACAACAAAATATAAATAATTAAGATACATGGATAATAGCAATCAAAAATTAATTCAAAATATTTTTGGGAAAAATTTTTTTTAAAAAAATGCCAAAGGGAACATTGAGAGCCCAAAGGCATCCCAAAAGAGCTCAAGTGTGGACAAAATTCAAATTTTTTGAGCTACCGTACACTACTGGAGTAATAATCCATGTATCCTACAGTAATTCTACAGTAATAGAATATAAACTAGACTTTATGATTCCCAAGAATCATGGCTTTTCCAGATGAGATTCCATCAGTGTCTGGTGAATTGTTTTTAACTGCCTCACTGAAGTTCCTTTATTGATGTTATGAGAAAGGTGAGTATAGTAGTCTCAAATGACTCAGTTTGATAAAAAAATGTTGAGGTAAAAATCATCATTAATGGTGGAGAGGGTTAATATCAATATCCTCGTGCGACAAGTTAATGACCGACAAAAGGAGTCATGTTTGTTCGACACATACCCACTGAGTGCTGTGGCTGTTTGAAAATGGTCCATCTTATCTGAAATGTAAACAAAAATATTGATGTCTGGCAGCTTGTAGAGCGTTAACAAGTGCTGACAGGAATATTTTCCCATGCCTCTTGTATTGTCACACCACGAACTGCGAATGGCCATTTTTTCTTTAAAATCTTCCAAGATGTTTTTATAGATATCCAGGGAGAACTAGAATTTTAAGCTTTTGACTGATATTGTTGTTTATCCAGCCCAAAAAGGGTTAAAGGTTGTTTTTGAATACCCTTATAATTTACAAAAATAATTCTCAGTGAATTCTACTTCACTTACGTTGATCTCTTCTTTTAAATTTGGTTGCTGTGGGTATGCAAACACAGCCCATTTTATCAAAATTTTTATGTTTGAGAACCTGCATAGGGTTAACAAATGCTTACTGGTATATTTTGTACATGCAACTTGAAATGTCACGCTAACATCTGAGAATGGCCAATTTTTCTTGAAGATCTACGATATGTTTTTAGAGAAGTCCTCGGATAACATGAATTTTTAACCCTTTGAGGGGTACTGCTCTGTTATCAGTCCTAAACAGGTTAATGCTTGGTTTTGTGAATACTTTCATTACTGACAAAAAAAGATCCTCGGAGAATTCCACTTGCAATGAAGGAGGTCATGTTTATCTTGCTGGTACACACTGGATGTTATGGGTGCCCAAGACCAGCCCATTTTCTCAAAATGTTTATGCTTGGCAGACCTCTGGAGGGTTAACAAATGCTTACCAGGATATTTTGTCCATGCAACTTGTAATGTCACCACAAAATCTGCAAATGGTCAATATTTCTTGAAAACTTACTAGATTTTTGGGAGAAATCTACAGAAAACGGGAATTTTAAGGGGTATCTCCTTAACCAGTCGAAAATGGGTTAAGACCTCGATTTTTGAATATCCTTACTACTTACAAAATTTCTTCCCTATCAGTTTGGCATCTGGTAAAAGAAGTTATGTTTCTCTGTGGCATTCCCATTTGATGTTGTTGGTGTCCAAAAACAGACTATTTTTTCAAAATTTTGACATTTAGCAGCCCATGGAGGGTTAACAAACACATACCAGAATATTTTATCCATGCATCTGGTAATGTGACACCAAAACCTATCAATGGCCATTTTCTTCTGAAACCTTGCAAAATGTTTGTAAAGAAATCCAAGGAAAACATGAATTTTTTAAGCTTTTGATGGGTATCACTGTTAACCACCCCAAAAGGGGTTAACGCTTGGTTTTTTGAATACCCTCATTACTTACAAAAATGGTCCTCGGTGAATTACACTTCCAACAAAGCAGATTGTTTTTCTCTCGGGTATGCATTGGATGCTGTGCGTGTCTGAAAACAGCCCATTTCAACCAGAATATTTTGACCATGCAATTTGTAATGTCACACAAAGACCTGCGAATTGTCAATGTTTCTTGAAAACCTACAAGTTACTTTTAGAGAAATCCACAGAAAATGGGAATTTTAAGCTTTTAAGGGGTATCTCTCTTTAGCCTGTCTAAAATGGGTTAAGACTTCCACTTTTGAATACCCTTACTACTTACAAAAATGTTTCCATATAAATTTTGCACTCAATAGAAGAAGGCACTTATCTTTGTGGCGTACCCGTTGGGTGCTGTTGGGGTCCAAAAACAGCCCATTTTATCACAATTTTGACTATTAGCAACCCGTGGAGGGTTAACAAATGCTCACCAGAGTATTTTGTTCATGCAACTTGTATTGTCACATCAAGTCCTGCGCGTGACCAATTTTTCTTGAAAATCTACAAGACTCGTTTAGAGAAATCCACAGAAAACATGAATTTTTTAGCTTTTGAGGGGTACTGCAGTTTAAACAGCCCAAAATGGGTTAATGCTTGGTTTTTTGAATACCCTTACTACTTGAAACAAGAGGGTTGTTACATCCCAACGCTCACCTACATTCGCGCTTGATAATGTCGTTCCAATGTAACATGCCTAATATTTACTTAATATAAATTATTAACTAGGCATCAAATGATTAATGTGGTTTATGTGATGGCTTTGGAAAGTCTATATTTCTGCATTTATTATATATCAATTCAACATAGAATCATTGGATATAAAAGCATTTTTTTCTTTTAGAAATGTTTATGATTAAGAATATGAATCGTGAGGCCAGATATTAAATCATAAATAAGAATGAGGAAAGGCTTTCATAAATCACTCAAACTGTAACTGAAGTACATTCATTGGTTAAAGAGGAGTTGCGGAAAAAACATTCATTCAAGAAAGTGACTATAAGTCCCAACAAAAATACATCACATCAACAACTAAAATAAGCCTTAATGTTACTAGTAACAGGTATGAGAAAGTATTAAATAAAAAAAAAAAGTTAAAAAATTTTTTTTTTAAAGAAAGTGAATATAAGTCCCAAAAGTCCACCTCAAATTCCTCAAATATGCATGTAATAAGGGCGCAACGTTACCGCAAAGTAGGTTAGTAACCCATGCGTACAATATCAATTGCCTAGAAAGACACATAGAAACAGAACTCACCTTAACACCTCACCTTAACACAAACTTTTAGAACTTAAAATTGAGTAAGTCAGAAAAAAACGTGAACATTGTGACTGAAAAAAAGAAAAGAAATCAGTTAAATTTCTGCATACAGTAGGGTTAATACCTACAGTTGTTATTGAAATGAGAAAATAAACAGTAATGAGAGGTGAAGGCACAACAATCTGCACAAAAGCTGACTTTAACACAAATTCTTACAATACCTAAACGCTAATTCTTACAAGTTTTGGCAGAAAATCAGCCTCAAATTCCTCAAATATGCATGTAATGAGGGTTAAATATTACTGCAATGGAGTTCAGTAACCCAAGTGTAGAATATTAATCGCCTGGAAAGACACACAGAAACACAACTCACCTAAACACAAAGTTTACAAAGTTTTACAACTTAAAATTTACTAAGTCCGAGAAAAACATGAAAATTTTGACTGAAAAAAAGAAAATTTCCGTTAAATTTCTGCATACAGTCGGGTTAATACTTATAGTTGTTATTGAAATATAAAAATCAACAGTAATGAGAAGTTAAAGAACCACAATCTGCACAAAAGCTGACTTTAACGCAAATTCTTACAACACCTAAACGCAAATTCTTACAACTTTTGGCAGAAAATTTTAAGAGAAATTTGGAAAAAAGTCGTAGTATCAGGGTTAAATACTGTTCTGATAGTCCCCTACAACCTACATATGCAATATCAAAGGCCTGAGCCCACTGATCTTTGAGAACTCACCTTAACACCTCACCTAAACACAAACTTTTAGAACTTAAAATTTACTAAGTCCGAGAAAAACATGAAAATTTTGACTGAAAAAAAAGAAAATTTCCGTTAAATTTCTGCATACAGTCGGCTTAATACCTACAGTTGTTATTGAAATATGAAAATCAACAGTAATGAGAAGTTAAAGCACCACGATCTGCACAAAAGCTGACTTTAATGCAAATTCTTACAACACCTGAACGCTAATTCTTACAAGTTTTGGCAGAAAATCAGCCTCAAATTCCTCAAATATGCATGTAATGAGGGTTAAATATTACTGCAATGGAGTTCAGTAACCCAAGTGTAGAATATTAATCGCTTGGAAAGACACATAGAAACACAACTCACCTAAACACAAAGTTTTACAACTTAAAATTTACTAAGTCCGAGAAAAACATGAAAATTTTGAGTGAAAAAAAAGAAACTTTTCGTTAAATTTCTGCATACAGTAGGGTTAATACCTACAGTTGTTATTGAAATATGAAAATCAACAGTAATGAGAAGTTAAAGCAGCACAATCTGCACAAAAGCTGACTTTAGCACAAATTCTTACAACACCTAAACGCAAATTCTTACAACTTTTGACAGAAAATTTTAGGTGAAATTTGGAAAAAAGTCGTAGTATCAGGGTTAAATACTGTTCTGATAGTCCCATACAACCTACATATGCAATATCAAAGGCCTGAGCCCGCTGATGTTTGAGAAATTAACCTTAACATTAAATCTTACAATATTGGACACGCCGGACGCCGACGCTGACGCCCGAGGTTATGACAATAGCTCACCACATCTTACAGAAGTAGGTGAGCTAAAAATGATCCATGATCAATCTCACTTCCAATAAATGAAGTTATGTTTATCTCTCGTGTATTGTTTGGGTGCTGTGGGTGCCCAAAAACAGCCCATTTCATCAAAATTTTGATGTTTGGCAGCCTATGGAGGGTTAACATATGCATTGCCTAATATCTGTTGTATATGAATGGTCCTGTCAGAGACAGGTAGGTCTAACAATGATGAATGTTTAAAAAAAATCTACAAGATGCATTTCAAGAAAGTGCCTATAAACCCCAATTTTGAGTTTTTTGCCAATTCTGGAGAAATAGGGTTAAATTGAAAATTCCGCTTAAGTACATTTTTAGATTTTGTGCCCCTCTATGCGTGTGCAAAATTTTGTGAAAATCGGTTCGAAAATGGCTTCTGAAACATACGGACAAAATGTGTGGAAAAAAAAAACTAGAACTATCACTGAAGGTGATTAATACCCCCGCTTTGGGTTTTTAGAGGAATGCACTTCTGATCATGTAGGCGAAGGCCATAAGGAAATGTATACATAAAGATCATTTTTTGTTGTTGAAATTTGTATTTGCATGTGGCCTTCCACAGAACAGCACTGAATACTTAAAGAGCCCACACATATATGGTTTACATTTGGAAAAACACATTTACAATGTGCAACATGTATTCAAAATCGGTTCATTAATGTAGGAGGAGTTGCACACACAAGAATCCCATTTGAAAACCCATAATAAATCCAAGTTAAAGGGAGATAACCTGGTTAAAATTGTCGCAGATCAAAAATTTGGGAATATGCGTATGTTCACTTAGATAAATGTAGGAGGAGTTGCACACACAAGAATTTCATGTAGAAACCCATAATAAATCTAAGTTAAAGGGAGATAACCTAGTTAAAATTGCGACAGCTCAAAAATTTTGGAATATGCGCATGTTTACTTAGTAGTGATGATGTCTGTAAACTTTTGTCCAAATTGATTGATAAATGTAGGAGGAGTTGCGCACACAAGAATTTCATGCAGAAACCCATATTAAATCAAAGTTCAAGAGAGATAACCTGGTTAAAATTGTTGCAGATCAAAAAGTTTGGAATATGCACAGGTTCACTTAGTAGAGATGATGTTTGAAAGGTTTCATCAAAATCGGTTCATTAATGTAGGAGGAGTTGCGCACACAAGAATTTGTTCGAACGGAAAGACATAATAAATCTAAGTCAAAGGGAGATAACCTGGTTAAAATTGTCGCAGATCAAAAATCTTGGAATATGCGCATGTTCACTTAGTAGTGATGATGTCTGAAAAGTTTTGTCCAAATTGATTGATAAATGTAGGAGGAGTTGCGCACACAAGAATTTCATGTAGAAACCCATATTAAATCAAAGTTCAAGAGAGATAACCTGGTTAAAATTGTCGCAGATTAAAAAGTTTGGAATATGCACATGTTCACTTAGTAGTGATGATGTCTGTAAACTTTCTTCCAAATTGATTGATAAATGTAGGAGGAGTTGCGCACACAAGAATTTCCTGCCGAAACCCATATTAAATCAAAGTTCAAGAGAGATAACCTGGTTAAAATTGTCGCAGATCAAAAAGTTTGGAATATGCACATGTTCACTTAGTAGAGATGATGTTTGAAAGGTTTCATCAAAATCGGTTCATTAATGTAGGAGGAGTTGCGCACACAAGAATTTGTTCGAACGGAAAGACATAATAAATCTAAGTCAAAGGGAGATAACCTGGTTAAAGTTGTCACAGATCAAAAATCTTGGAATATGCGCATGGTCACTTAGTAGTGATGATGTCTGAAAAGTTTTGTCCAAATTGATTGATAAATGTAGGAGGAGTTGCGCACACAAGAATTTCATGTAGAAACCCATATTAAATCAAAGTTCAAGAGAGATAACCTGGTTAAAATTGTCGCAGATTAAAAAGTTTTGAATATGCACATGTTCACTTTGTAGAGATGATGTTTGAAAGGTTTCATCAAAATCGGTTCATTAATGTAGGAGGAGTTGCGCACACAAGAATTTGTTCGGATGGAAAGACACAATAAATCTAAGTCAAAGGGAGAAAACCTGGTTAAAATTGTCGCAGATCAAAAATCTTGGAATATGCGCATGTTCACTTAGTAGTGATGATGTCTGAAAAGTTTTGTCCAAATTGATTGATAAATGTAGGAGGAGTTGCGCACACAAGAATTTCATGTCCGGAAAGACGTACGGACGGACGTACGGACGGACGGACGGACGGACGGACGTACGGACGGACGTACAGGGCGATTCCTATATAGCCCCCACTTCTTCGAAGCGGGGGTATAAAAATACTAATAATAATAATAATCCATAGAAAAACAATAGTCTTTTCCAGAGGAAAAAAGCCTAAAAAAAAAATACCTATATATATATATGAGGATGTTGTCAATGTTAACAACGTCAATGTAAACAAGACATCAGGCACACAAAAAGGCCTCAAGTCAGAAAACAATTAATGCTATCAGATGCAAAACTGGATCTTCATATGAAGAAAAAACGATACATCGGATAGAAGATGGAAGACTAAACGACCCAACACACCTAGGGTGAGGACGTAACCATGGGGAAAAAACAGGATAATATTCTGTAATAAAAGTTAAACTCCCAAGAAATTTAATAAAATATTTCAATAAAAATTAGCCAAAAAGCTTAAGAGTTTAACAGGAAGGGTTCATGGAAGGATAGGGAAGGAATACTTAACCAATAGTGGAATAATCATTAACAAAAATGATGACGACAGGCGTTTGTCCCGAAATTGGGAAACATGAAATAATTTTATAATTATTATAAAGTTACAGCCCTGAACATCAAAAACCAGCATTGAACACTTCCATCATCCAATAACAGCCTTGGATCCACCAATTCTTGCATTGATTTGTGTCTGGCATCCTCAAAAAGGAGATTTTAAAGCACAGATGTCTTTTCATTGTTGATGACTTTAGGGCCAAACAAAGAATGATGTTAGCGCTAATTTCGGTCACTTCCTGGCGACTGTGCATCCACAGAGAGTAAACTTATAGAGGACCAGATAGGACTTTTAATTTTCGATTTTTCAAGGAAACTTTGGGGATTGGGGGGTTTAAAATTTGTGTTTGGCCCTTGATAACTTTGAGTAAGCACCAGATAAGTCTGGGCCATTGGGTTATAGTATAAAAATAATGACAATGTTTCTTTTCTCCTAAACAATGCACAAGTAAGCAAAAAAAATTGCAACTAGAGCTGGAGTCCAGGGGTGGCCCTGAAAACAACACCCTGATATATTAGTGTAGTAAAACTTCAGAGAGAGGAAACCAGAAAAATTTGTATATTAAAGGTCACTGAGAACCTGATTTTTGGCACAATAATCCCAATACAGATAGGGTTCTTCCTCTCCTGCTACGTTCCCCATTCACATCAAATTTGGTTTCAATCAGCCCAAAGGAACTTTAATTAAAGAACAGAAACCATTAAAATTTGAAAGTTAAAGGTCACTGTGATATTGACCTTTGACACATTAACCCTAAAATAAGTAGGGTTCTTCCTCCCATCATCCCACATGTCAAGTTTGGTTTTGATTGGCCCAACAGAACTTTAATTAAAGAGCTTAAACCACAAAAATTTACTGTGACCTTGACCTTTGAAACAATGACTCAAAAATAAACAGGATTCTTCCTCTCATCATACCTAACCCATATGTCAAGTTTGGTTGCCACTGACCCAATAGGACTTTAATTAGAGAGCAGAAACCAGGAAAATTTGAAAGTTAAAATCACTGTGATCTTGAACTTGGCCACAATGACCCGACAATGAATAGCTCAAGAAGGTTTTTCCTCTCATCATACATGTCAAGTTGGGTTTTGATCGGCCCAGCAGAATTTGCATTTGAGAGCAGAAACCAACTACTGAAAATACTGTCAAGTTCAAGGTCACTGTGACCTGCCCTTTGGTACAATCATCCTAAAATAAATAGGGTTTTTCCTCTCATTAAACTTAAACTACATGTCAAGTTTGGTTTTGAATGGCCAAGTAGAACTTTAATTCAAGCGTGGAAAGTAACTTTATCTACAGACGGACAGATGGAATGATGGACTGCATCATGACTACATTCCCCCCCTCCCCCCCCCCCCCAAAAAAAAAAAAAAACTGTTTGCAGGAGATAGACCCAAAATAAAAATTTATCAAGTTTAGGCTTAAAAAAGTTATAAATTTGTTTCTCAGGTCCTCTCATATGTTCTTTTTGGCTGCCACATGCTCTCTTTTTACAACCCATGCAAACTTAAAACAAGAGGCCCCAGGGGGCCATAGTTGATCACCTGACAGAGTGGTTCAAAGAAGTATTTTGGGTCACATTCAGTTAGTCATGGTTCATCAACACTACAGAGGAACGAAGTTATGAAATTATTCATAACTCTAGTATCCATGTCAAATGATTATTATCATAGGTCTTCCTGACTGCTTCCAATTCTATCAGTTGTAGACAAAAACTGCCAAACTTCCAAGGGTTGTTGTGCCACAATACCCCCCCCCCCCCCCCCACACCCAGCAAAAGAGAGCCTAAATATTAACCCAGGGACTGATTTTAACAAACTTGATCTGACTCCCCTGGAGATGGTGTATACCAAATATGAAAGCATTCTGACTGGTGGATCTGAAGAAAAAGATTTTAAAAGAAATTTCTTCATTATGCACTAAGTTAAAATTCAAGCTCAGGAGACCAAATATTAACCCAGGGACTCGATTTGAACAAACTTGAATCTGAACCCCCTCTCTAGAGTTGTTGTATACCAAAAATGAAAGCAATGACTGGTGGATCTGAAGAAGAAAATTTTTAAATAAACATATTGCACTAAGTACAACTGTGGGCTCCAACAGAGTGCCCAAATATTAACTCTGGGACTCGCTTTGAACAAACTTGAATTTGTCCCCTACCCCGCCCCCCACACTCCCCGGAGATGTTATATACCAAATATCAAAAGATTCTAATTGATGGTGCTGGAGAAGATTTTTTAATTTTTAAAAACAATTTATGGCTGCAATCAGAGTAATGCTCCTTGTTGTCCCCCCCCCCCCTGTGGGTGTGGCAATTTTATTTGAACACACTTGAATTGACATATAATAAGGAACATGCATATCAAATTTGGTCCAATTTGGTCCAGTAGTTTATGGGAAGTCGCTAATGTAGACTTTCAGTCAGGTGAGCTAAAGATAAAAATTAAAGGGTCTATGTTTGATATTTTACCCAAGTTAATAAAATAGATAAATTTGTCCGCCGAGTGCAACAAGGCTTTGCAATGCTTTAACACTGCAAAGCCTTCTTGCCCTCAATGGACGAAATACACCACCACCCATGCTATTCTGTAGATTTAAAGGCTTAAAACATAAAAAAAAATCTTTTGATGGCAAAGAAATAATTATAAAAAACAAAATAAAAAGCTGACCACTCACATGGACTAAGAAACAGAAGATCTACATTGTGAGGCCTTACTTTCTGTTTTTAAGAGAACCTGATATTATAGTTATGAATGGTATATTTGTATCAAAAACAAATTCACAAATGAAAAAAATAAAGATATGTTATCTACCTTGAAAAAAGTCAGAAAATAAAAGGCAATTCCAAAGGTTATGATGAAGAATGTGTGAGACAAGGACCCACAGATCATAAACACAAAATTTGCAATAGTTGGAAAATCGATGGACAGTCTTCCTGCTCTGCGTGACCAAACATATGAGCGATAACCTGCATATAAAACAGCCAATGTGCTGAGTGTTCCCACAGCAATTTGGAAGTCTTTATTATACTGTCCTTCATCCATCCTATAATCCACAGAGAAAGATATCTGGAATGATAAATGTAAATTATTTTTCAAATCTATATTTCCAAGTACAATGAAGCCCACTTAAGTGGATATCTCTTAACTGAATAATCCTGTTAATTGAATATAATTTCCAACACAAAACCATTTACCATACCTCCAGTACAAATTTGCCCTGTTAATTGAATATAGGTTATAGAGTAAACTCCTGTCAAGGCCTAAAAAAATAAAAAAATCTGTTTCTCAGGCCCTCCCGCATGGTCCTTTTGGTTGCCGCATGCTCTCTTTTTATAACCAATTTAAACTTAAAAATATTTAAAATTAAAATTGGTTTATGTCTGACATTTCACCCAAGTTAAAAAAATTGATGAATTTGTCCCTCGAGTGCAAGAAGGCTTTGCAATGCTTTAGCATTGAAAAGCCTTCTTGCACTCAAGGGATGAAATACACTACAGAATACACCACCGTGCTATTCTGTAGATTATGAGGCCTAAAACTTGAACCAAGAACATGAACTTTTGATGGCAAAGAAGTAATTACTGAAATAAAAAATAAAATAAAAAACGCTCGCCCGCATGTAATTTCACAAATAATGGCCCGAGAAACAGAAGATCTACTTTATGTGGCCTAATTGAATAAGAAATCTTGTAAACTGTCAAGAAATTACCCCTAATCTCCCCAGTTTTCATTTGTTTATACACCTATTTGGCCTCAGTACATCCAATACAGGCACTTAACCTATTATTAATTATCTATTGTATTAAATCAACAAATCTAGAGGCTTACAAGGTAACTGTTGGCAGGGTTGGAATTCAAAATTGGTGGGAAATGACAGGTAGACAGCCAATCTGGCTATGTCATCTCCCGACGGTATAAATCAATTGTAAATTTATAGTATTTTTATCACATTGTAATTGTATTTGATTTATACAGTTAAATAAATTATTATCATTCATTATCTTGTTTGACAGAACTCATGGAGCTCTTTCAAACAAGATATAATAGAATGAATGCTAAGTTCATATCTAGAATTACGGGAAATGACACAATCCCTGTCAATTGAATACTCCTGTTAATTGAATAAATTTCAATAGCAAAGTGGCTATTCAATTAACAGGGTTCCACTGAAGATAATTATCAAGTGAGGGATAGTGCAGTGAAACCCTGTTAACTAGTTAAGTGCTGTAGCTAGATGCCCATATTTGGGCTCCATTGAAAACTTTAGGCTTCTCAATTAAAAGGCTTCATTTCCATGCATTTAGATTTCTTTATATTCTTCCCTTATTTAGGGTGTACTGAAAACTTTAGGCTTCTCAATTAAAGGATTCATTTCCAGGATTTAGATTTCTTTATATTCTCTTCAATTTAGATTATTTAAGAAATAACTGTTGTTTTCCTTCGGTTTATGCGATATAAGCCAAAAATTTTCAGCACAAGCTACACGAGTTATGATTAAGCTTGTGCTGAAAATTTTCCGTTTATATCGCATAAACCGAAGGAAAACAACAGTTATTTCTTATAATTTAATCCGGCTGTAATATTAAAATATAAAAACTATGTGTACGTGAGCGAAAAACTTTTAATTTTCGCATAAGACAACAGTCAAACTCAGGAAAGTGTGCCACAAACATGTCAGGTCAATCATTGTCAAATTGTTTGTTGTTTTGATTTTCGATCGAAGACGACAGATATTTAGCAAGTCACGTAACAATATCATTAAAAACATTTTTTTAAGTTCCCCCAAAATCATGTTTGGGTATATGATCTTTTATTCGTCTCCCACTTCGGTATATTTTATGAAATTCAATTGTTCCCGAGAAATTATCATTATATTCTCGCTGACCGGAGGCGATGAAAAATCGATCATTGATCTTTGTTTACATGCTTGTTATCCATCTATCAGTCTGCCGTCACGCCCTCACGGTGACAATTGGATTGAGTGGGTGGGGCTAAAATAGTCTTCAAAGTTGGGTCGGATGTATGAACGTGTAGCGACATTCCAAATCATGACGCGATTTGGTTTATACGATTTTGACGACTTTCACACTGTATGCTTTCAACCAATCAAACGCAGAGGCGGGGCAAATGATTAAATTATATGGATTTATCTTGTCACAATTTACTGGAGAGTTTCAAGGAAATCCTGTATCAATCAACTGTAACCAAAATTAATCTAGCACTCTACCAGTTAATTGAAAAACCCCTTTGTCAGTGAAAAGTAGGGGGAGTGCTCAATTAAGGTTCTTATATAAGGCCAAATAAAACTAGAGACTCAAGTGAGCCTAAAATGCTCACCTGGCCCGTGTTGTCAAAATAGATGAGTGTGCCAGTTAGTGTTTGGTCATTCATTTCTGCTGTTCCTGGGAAAGCTTCTCGGGCAAAAACAAAGCTCTGTTCTGTGAAGTGTCGAAAACGTGTGCATACAAATGTTTTGTTTGTTTTTAAATCTGTGGAGCTCTCTACCACTCCCCCACCACCCAAATATATAAATCAAGTTCTTATGACTCAATTATACTACATGACATGATTGGTTCAAATCAGCCCATTGGTTCTCGAAATTGAAATTTTGAGTGGAGCCTAAAATGAGCTTCCTCATACACGGAACCCAAATTTTGATCTACTGAGTTCCTTTGAAGCAAGAAGCAGGCTCCTTGCCTGAGGTCATTCACCTGACATGGTAGCCTAAATATCAACCCGGGGAACTGATTTAAACAAGTTGGATCTGCCCCTCCTAAGAAAAGATTATACCAAATATCCAAAGATTCTGACCAGTCAACCCAGAGAACTGATTTCAACAAGCTGGATCTGCCCCTTCTAAGAAAAGATTATACCAAATATCCAAAGATTCTGACCAGTGGATCTAAAAAAAACCCAAGATTTTTAAAGAATATTCCTCATATTTAACTAAGTAATAATTCAGGCTCCCACATGGAGCCCAAATATGAACCCAGGGACTTGGCTTGAACAAACTTGAATCTCACCTCCAGTGGGTTGCTGCATACTAAATATCAAAACATTCTGACTGCTGGATCTGAAGAAGAAGCTTTTTAAAGAAAAATTCCTCATATTGAAATAAGTTAATTCGGGCTCCCACAGGGAGCCCAAATATGAACCCAGAGCCTTAGCTTTAACAAATTTGAATCTCACCCCTCTAAGAATGCTGCATACCAAATATCAAACCATTCTGACTGCTGGATCTGAAGAAGATTTTTAAGGAAAATTCCTCATATTGAACTAAGTAAAAATTCGGGCTCCCACAGTGAGCCCAAATATGAACCCAGGGACATGGCTTGAACTGACTTGAATCTCACCCCTCTGAGGACGCTGCATGCAAAACATCAAACCATTCCGACTGCTGAATCTGAAGAAGATTTTTAAAGAAAAATTCCTCATATTGAACTAAGTTATAATTCGGGCTCTCACAGGGAGCCCAAATATGAACCCAGGAACTTGGCTTCAACAAACTTGAATCACACCCCCTAAGGATGCTGCATGCCAAATATCAAAACATTCTGGCCTGCTGAAATTGAAGAAAAAGATTTTTAAAGAAAAATTCCTCATTCTGAACTAAGTTATGTTTCAGGCTCCCAAAGTGAGCCCAAATATGAACATAGGGGCATGGCTTGAACAAACTTGAATCTCACCCCCCTAAGGATGCTGCATACCAAATATCAAAACATTCCGACTGCTGGATCTGAAGAAGAAGATTTTTAAAGGAAATTACTCATTTTGAACTAAGTTATGATTTGGGCACCCAAAGTGAGCCCAAATATGAACCCAGGAACTTGGCTTGAACAAACTTGAATCTCACCCCCCTAAGCATGCTGCATACCAAATATCAAAAGATTCTGATTGATAGATCTGAAAAAGAAAATTTTTAAATAATATTCCTCATACTGCAATAATTTAAACATTTGGGCTCCCATAGAGAGCCCAAATATAGACCCAAGGTTTGCTTTCAATAAACATGTGAAACAATCTTCCAAAAATGTTATATGTGAAAGTTTAAAACTTTTGGAGCAGTGGTTTGGGAAACAAGAGGCCCCATGTGGCCTTAATCACTCACCTGCCAAAGTGGTTCAAAGAAGTATTTGGGGTCACATTCAGTTAGACATGGTTCATCAACACTACAAAGGAATGAAGTCATGAAAGGCAAATTTTATGGAAAAACACTAAGTAATGGATTTGAACAAACATGAACCTAACATGCAAGACCCTGCCACCCCTTCGCCCCAACCACAGAAAGCCTCAATATTAAGCTGGGGACTCAAATTAAACAAACTTGAATCTCACCCCCTTATGGATGCTGCATGCCAAATATCAAAAGCTTCTGTTTGGTGGATTGGAAGAAGATATTTAAAGAATATTCCTCATATTGCACTAATCTGAACATTTGGGCTCCCACAGAGAGCTAGGGATTTGATTTCAACAAACATGTGAATGAATCTTCCAAAGATGGATTTGATTTCAACAAACATGTGAATTAATCTTCCAAAGCTGTTATATGTGAAATATAAAAGCCTTTGGAGCAGTGGTATGGGAGAAGAAGATTCTTTAATGTTTTTCCCATTAAACACACGTGTTAAAAAATGATGACTCAGCATTTTTTCAAAAGTCCTGGAAAAGTACCCTATGAAAAAAAAACGATGGCATTTTTTTTTTACCATTCCTTTCTGCTGTTCCTAAGGAAGCTTCACACAAAATAAAAATTCTCAGTGCTGTGTAGTTTTTGAGATATGGGCGTTTTAAATTTTTAGCTCCTGCAGTTCCAATGGGGTGACGGGAAAAATGTTTTTTGCATAAATTAGGTACTTATGACCCAATATGCCCTCATATCAAATTTGGTTCAAATTGGCCTCTCAGTTTGGACAATAGAAATTTTGGTACAATTCGGGCTCCCACAGGAAGCCCAAATATGAACCCAGGGACTTGGCTTTAACAAACTTATATCTCACATCCCTACGGATACTGTATAGCAAATATCAAAAGATTCTGACAGGTGGATGTGAAGAAGAAGATTTTTGAAGAATATTCCTCATATTGAACTAAGTTATAATTCGAGGTCCCACAGGGAGCCCAAATATGAACCCAGGCACTTGGATTGAACAATCTTGAATCTCACCACCCTAGGGATGCTGCATACCAAAAATATATATATTTATTTATTTATTGGGGTTTAAGGCCACATACTTATGCATCATGGCTAATCGTGACCGTGACAGGTTTATGGGTGGAGGAGGCTGGAGTACCCGAAGAGAACCACCAAGCAACGACGAGCAACTGTCAGCTCCTCAACATTCTAACTCTGTTCAAGTTCACTCAAGCAGGGTTACAGCGGTTGAAGACATGTGCACCATCGACGTGCAGTACACCTTAGTGCACGGCATCACCGTGCCCCCATGTAGGCAACCGGGATAAAGTGCCTTGTCCAAGGACACAATGCGGGTCGTCCCAGATGGGGATTGAACTCGGGACCTCTAGCACAGAAGTCCAACAGTCTACCACTGAGCCACCATGCTCCCATACCAAATATAAAACAAGTGCACTGCCAGGCGGTGGATCAATATACAGCCGAAAATTGCGCTTACGAAGAAATTTTTAGTTGAACAAAAGGTCAATAATTCATTCAAAAATAATTGTACATTCCTGGTTTACAACCCATTAAAGTTGAATATATTGTTTTCAAGTTATTGCGTGGAGAATCAAAAGTCACCAAAACTGCCAGATGGTTGCCATGGCAGCTATACTGGACATGCCAGAATGCTGATTATCGAAAGGAACCATCCTCCAGTCATGACTTATCAACCATAAAAAACACCCAGTATCTGTTGGATGTATTGTTTTCAAGTTCTAGCATGGACAAATAAAAGTTAATGGACAGACGGACAGATGGATGGATGGACATTGATGCTGGTTATTGAAAGGAACCATCCTCTAGTCATGACTAATGAACCATAAAAAACAGTATCTGTTGGATGTATTGTTTTCAAGTTATCACGTGGACAAATAAAAGTTAACGGATGGATGGACGGACAGACAATGATGCTGGTTATCGAAAGAAACCATCTTCTAGTCATGACTAATGAACCATGAAAAAACAGCATCTGTTGGATTATCAAATGGACAATCAAAAGTCCCTAAAAATCCAAGATTGCTGCCATGGTGGCCATCTTGGATATGCCAGGATGCTGGTTATCGAAAGGAACCATCCTCCAGTCTTGATTAATCAACCATAAAAAGCAGCATCTGCTGGATCTATAGTTTTCAAGTTATCGAGTGGACAATAAAAAATCCCTGAAAATCCAAGATGGCTACCGTGGTGGCCATATTGCATATGCCAGAATGCTGGTTATCAAAAGGAACCATCCTCTAGTCATGACTAATCAACCATAAGAAAATAGTATATGTTGGATGTATTGTTTTCAAGTTATCGCATGGACAAACAAAAGCTAATGAACGGACGGATGAACAGGTGGATGGACAGACAGACAGATTGATGGATGGACAGACAGATGGACATTTCCATACCATGATACGACCCGCTCATATGAGCGGCCGTATAAAAATTCTGACTGCTGAATCTGAAGAAGATTTTTAAAGAAAATACCTCATATTGAACTAAGTTATAATTCAGGCTCCAACAGTGAGCCCAATTATGAACCCAGGGACTTGGCGTGAACAAACTTGAATCACACCCCCCTAAGGATGCTGCATACCAAATATCAAAAGATGCTGATTGGTGGATCTAAAGAAGAAGATTTTTAAAGAATATTCCTCATTTTACACTAATTTGAACATTTGGGCTCCCATTGAGAGCCCAATATGGACCCAGGGAATTGATTTCAACAAATATGTGAATCAATCTTCCAATGTTATATGTGAAATATGAAAGCCTTTGCACCAGTGGTTTGGGAGAAGAAGATTCTTTAATGTTTTCCCCATTACCCACAGTGTTAAAAAATGCTGACTCAGCTCTTTTTGAAAGTCCCGAAAAAGTACCCTATGATAAAACCGATAGCAATTTTTTTTACCATTCCATTCTGTTGGTCCTAAGGAAGCTTCACAACAAATAAAAATTCTCAATGTCAGGCAGTTTGGAGATATGTCCCATTAAAACCACATATCAAATTTGGTTCAAATCAGTCTCTCGGTTTGGAAAATAGAAATGTTGGGCAGGGCAAAAATTCTTGCCCCTCCCATAACAATGGCAAATATAGCCCCTAGAACTTCTCTTGAACAAAACTGAGTCTACACCTCAAAAGGAAGCTGCCCACATAATATCAAGTCTCTGCTACTGCTGGTTCATGAGAAGATTTTTTAAGATTTAAGATTTAGGCTCGCTTTTTGAGCGTGGCCCTACCAAGGGGCGGGTCAACTTGATTTGAACAAACTTAAATTGACATATGATAGGGAACATGCACACCAGATTTGGTTCAATTTGGTTGAGTAGTTTGTGAGAAGTTGATAATGTAAAGTTAATGCTGGACAATGGACAGAAAGTGATTAGTAAAGCTCCCCTTGAGCTTCGCTCAGGTGAGCTAAAAGTAGTCTTAAATGTTTTTCCCATTACCCACAGTGTTAAAAATGCTGACTCAACACTTTTTCAAAATCCCCAAAAAGTACCCCATGATAAAAACGATAGCAATTTTTTTGGACCATTCCATTCTGTTGGTCCTAAGGAAGCTGCACACCAAATAAGAATTCTCAGTGCCATGTAATTTTGGAGATATGGACATTTAATTTTTTCCCTATTTTTAGTTCCTGTGGTTCCCATGGTGTGACAGGAAATTTTTTTTTTGCATAAATTAAGTACTTATGACCCAGTAAGCCCTCATATCAAATTTGGTTCAAATCTGCCTCTCGGTTTGGAAAGTTAAAAAATTTATAGTAATTTATATATTTTTTATACTTACCAATGACCCAGACATAGCTGGTGCTAACTCTTAAAATATAGGGCCAAACACAAATTTTGCCCCCCAATCCCCAAAATTTGCATCTAAAACCAAAGAAAACATGTCCTGAATGGCCCTCCACACTTCACCTCTACTGCACAGTGTCAAGGACGTTCCGAAATTGGCGCCATTAATCATTCTAATAACCAGTGCCTGGTAAGCGCTATGTACTCAGCGGGGAGGTAAGAGTTCCCAACTCCTGGGAGGGCCATCCCCGTCTGGGTCATTGGTAAGTATAAAAAATATATAAATTACTATAAATGTTTTAACATTTTTATACTGTACCAATGACCCAGACATAGCTGAATAGTAAAAAGGCTGGAGGGCCAAGGACATAGAGCAAGATGGAATACGCTCAATTATATAAAATAGAGTCATCTCCTCTAGGGAAAAAGAAGTATTAGGCCTTACATGTATCTTTCTTATTTATGATAAATTAGAAAGATACAACACCTTCCAAAATTGAGCATCATACATCCATGTACTCTATTAATATCTAGTATAATCCTTATACTAATAATTTTTAAAGTAAGCCAATAAATAAAGTAAGTCTAGAGAATAGAGACTCTTTATACTCCTTAAAAGTGTCTGAGGATTGCATAATCATGTCCGTTGACACGTGCTATATTCAAAAGCTATACTTTAAAAACTAAGACTTGAATGAATTTTTAAAACATAAACTTCTCACTAAACAACCATCCCAATAACAGCTCAGAATTACTAACTCCGGAGGAGGTATCCCCTTGTTTTCATAGTAAAACAGGTGACCCAAGGGAACACCCCCCCCCCCCCCCCCCCACCTTTTTCTTGCCCTGGGTCAAATAGCCCAGAGCGAAGAGGGCAGCAGAACGGAGTCACTACCGAAACAGACAGCCTACCTAGCTATAGTAGCAACTGTTAAGTGAATGACATTCTGAGCAGTAGATAATAGACCTAACAATAGAGGCCTCCAGAAATGGACTCAATATTTCTGAGATAAAAAATTCATGAATGTGGATGGCTGAGCACAAAGAGCAGCCTTCAAAAATCTATAATAGCGATGCTATTAATGTAAGCCCAAGATGTAGAAGAACTCTTACTTCATGAGCCGAAATCTCAAACACACCTGCTGAGTCAAAGATATACCATAAGCAGTATCGATAGTTAATTGAATCCATTAGCAATAGAATGGAGCGTAACGTCCTTCTAATAGGCATCAAAGACAGAAGAAGTTTACGCCCGTAGTAATAAACAGATATCTGTTTATAAATACATAAACTCTAACCGGACAGAGTAAAGGCCTATGCCCGTACGAAGACGGAAGGACCTTAATAACAATAGGTTCCGGATATTAGGAGTCTAACTCTTATGCAAAAATCCAACCTAAATAGTAAAGGAAGTAGTGATTCCGAAACTACGAAAGTGAAAATCATCCACCGATAGTGCATGAAACTCACTGACTCTTCAGTAAAAGAGAAGCCAACAGAATTACTGTCTAAAAGGTCAGAATTTGAAAACTACTGTTTCCAGAGGCTCAAATGATTACTTAGCTAAATAAGAACCGAAGTTAAATTCCATATAGGAATTTAATCTAATGATTCTAAGTCTATTTATCAAAAAGTTACTAACTGACTTAGATAAAGAGACATAAGACTCAATTGTAAACTATCATAGAGTGCATAGGTATGAGGTAACATAAACCTATAACCTTAATAATAACAGGCTGCAGTAGATCTTGTCAAACAAGTATACTAAAAAGTTGCAATGAGTAGTATGGAGGGATCAACAATATGAACATAGTGATCCCTACACCAACGACGGAAGAGCCTCCACTTTAGCCGCATAGAATAGCGAAGAAGAGGATCTCCTATAGTAAGAAATCGCGTCCAAAGCTCGTCCAGTACAATGCTAACAATGCAATACGGACCACACAACGGAATACGTGAAGGTTGCGACCTTGCGGGTTGTGATAAAGATGACACGATTTTACCCAGCGAAAAAAGATCCTCTCATTGAGGAAGATTTCGCGTTAAGTCCCACAGTAGACATCAGAGTAAATTTACCCACGGTCTCTGTGAAGACAGAGATGCTATCAACAGAAATGTATTGTTTATCTTAGCAATACCTGCTGAAACAACAGCGCCGGAGGATACGCATATCCTATCATTCCGTCCTATTAGATCAATAGAGCGTTAACAACATTAGCTCAGAGATCCGGACAAGCAAACACATACGTCTGCAATTGATTAGCAAGCTGTGTCGTAAATAAATTATCATTGGGCGCTCCCATTGATAGCAAATCTGATTGAATACTTGTTTGTTGAGAGTCCATTCTGACAGCAACAAGCGACCCATAAGTGAACAGGAGTCCGGTAAAACAATCAGACGACCCGGAATATGACGGACCGAAACAGAACTTGGTGTACTATAACAAACAGAAGGATTCTTTCCATTAAATTGAATAACGGAAATGAAGGAGTGCCTCCCTGGTTCCGGAGATACGCCACTACTGTCGAATTAACGGACAGGATTTGGACATGCGTTTCTGAATAATGTTCATCCAATGACATAAAGCAAGCCTAAAAAACATTATTCCGCAGAAGATAAGTGCTTGCTTAGAGACTGCGGAACCCAAAGACCCTGGCACTTCGAATCCGTTGGGATCAATATTATATCCCAACCTGTTTGACTGGCAACCGTCATAATTATAACACTCGGATCCGGCAACTGCAGTGGCACTCTCTGAGTCAACCACCGAATGTTTGCCCCAGTCTGAATCTCTTGCAACACTAGATAGACAAGAGAACATGTAAATCGAGCAATTCATGGATTGCTGAAAAGTTGCCGTCGAAGAGAAGCTTCTCCGAGAAGGAAGCGACTCTGAGAGAGTTCTTCACCTTACTATCCACGTGCGTGGATGTAGCTAGGACTGCGTCACGTCTAACCAACTCCAATCAGCCACTGAAGGGCGGAGTTATACGTGAACAAACTACTGCCCTCAAAAGAAATCACATTAAGGATAATATCCCGTAATTCTTTTCTTGAAGACGTAATGATAACGCCTCAGTAAGGTGGATTACGTATGATAAAGCGTCTAAGTTAAGTCTACTAGACATCATTGTCGTTTCCAACATTGTGGTTGGAAAAGACATAGACGGCGAAAAAGAATATTTCCAGTCTTTAACCACGCCGTCTAGACGCATATGAACTCTCGGTATGCCCTGCTCTGCCAAAATAAATTATTCGTATAAATGATAAAAAGGCAGAAATGAGCATTGTGGACAAGAAACTAAACTATCATGCTTGGTAGCAGGCTTATATGCATATATAGCGTCGATAAATAATACACATGTTCTAATGACATTATTGGACTGTGTCGGTAAGTCAGGGACAATGTCCCTGAACCGATCCAAAATTCCATGTCCAATGACGCTATAAGTCTCTTATCCAACATCGCAGCAATGTAGTCCGAAATAACAATCACTGGAAGATAATGCCAGAAGATATGAATGGCAGCTTCCGATGCTACGAAAGGGAAAACTCGAAATCTTTCGAATCCCTTTCGCCACCCTGTCGGACCCTATAAAGCGTTCGGTCGTCCGTACCTGATGCAACCGCGGACCGCACCGACCCAGCGCCGTCAGATAATTCCTGATTCGACTAAGAAACTGTCGATTGCTGGGATGCTGCGAAAAAACTGTGCTAACTCGGATAGCACGTCCGTCACTGAGGCCTGTGGAGAAGCGGTCCTACAATGCATTGCCGCTGGAAGCTCCGTGATCGTTACCCCGTGCATACTACTAATATGCGAGCGAACGGAGTGTATAGGCCTCGTGTCCCTTGGCTACCGGATGGCGTGACCTATTCGCCGTGGAATCACTGAATGACGAAACTGATCGGATAATCGAGGTCACGTAGCCAATGTGCGGTCGTGTGCCCTGCTGTGAGGATGAGGAAGCATTATCGACAGTCTCTCGGACTGTCAATATAACGGAGCGTCCCGACCGACAGACATATGCTCCGAAAGTAAAATATCTGAACCACAACATGCGGTCCCCTATGTTGTTGGACGAGAGAGGGACCTCTCTCGCTCACAGCCCGGACGGACCTGGACAAGCCAGGAACCGGACTAACAGGCTTCCTCCGATCTGTCCTCAATCTGCCGTCACTGGGTGAGTACTAAAGTAATTATAGTGCTTGCATCACCCAAATCTCCTTCCTAGACCGCAACGGACGAACCCGGCAGCCGAACCATTCGATGAATGTACGCTACACCGGGTGAGCTAGCGAATGTCACTCCGTCGATCCTACAAGGGACCTCTTAGGCGATAGACATATTCCATGAGCACTTATTGCCGCTAGCTCTTCATTAACTATGACGACAGAGGCACACTTTTGAAAGACATCTCCGTAACTTTGCGAACAAGAAACCAGAAATGCTTGGTAATAGCATGCATATAATAATAATATATATAGCGTCGTTCAATAATTCGAAAGTTTGTGTGACATTATTGGACTATGTCGGAACTGAGGGACGATGTCCCTGAACCGAACCAAAAAGTCCACCGACGCTATCAGTTTCTTATCCGGCATCGCAGCATTCTGGTCCGACGAAAGAACCTGTAGAAGATCAAGTCAGATGACATACACAACAGCATATGATGTTCCGAAAAGGAAAGCTCGAAATCCCTTTCGGTATCCCGTCGGACCGGATGAAATTTTCGGACGTCCGTACCCGCTTCCGCGGAGCGTCCCGACCCAGCATCGTCGGATAAAAAATATGCGACAGATTCAGTTGATGCTGGGATGCTGCGATAAGCTGTGCTATTTAGGAAAGCACGTCCGTTCCCGAGGCCTGTGCAGTAGCGGTCTTACGATGCATTGCCGCCGGAAGCTCCGTGAACGTTGACTCCCGCACACTTTCCTATGCGAACGTCCGGAGTCTGCAGGCCTCGTGTCCCTGGCTACCGGATGGTGTGACCTGGTCGCCGATGATTCTCTGACTGGCGAAGCTGACTGGATATCCGAGGTCACGTAGCCAAGAGCGGTCGTGTGCACTACCATGAGAATGAGGAAGCCTTATTGACAGTCTACTCCGGACTGACTATATGACGGAGCGTCCCGAGCGACGGACGTATGCTCCGAATGCGAAACATTTTGTACCACAACATATGGGGCCAGATGTTGTTGTACGAGAGAGGGGCCTCTCTCGCTCGCCGTCCGGATGGACCAGAACGAGCTATGAACCGGACTAAAAGGCTTCCTCCGTTCTCCCTCTAATCCGCCGTCACTGGGTGTGCATTTGGTTGATTTATAGTGCTCGCATCACCCCAAAACTCCTTTTAGACCGCAACGGACGAACCCGGCTGCCGAACCATTCGATGAATGGACGCTAGACCGGGCGAGCTAGCGGACGTCAAAGGCCGTCGAACCTACTAGGGTCCTCTTAGGCAATTGGCGTATTTACATGAGCACTTTTCCGCTAGCCCTTCATTAATTGTGACGACAGAGGCACACTGTTGGAAGACATCACAGATACATCACCCTAATCTTGATCGTCTGAAATAGAAATTGATAAAGTAGAGTGACCCTGCGGGGAAAGGACCGAGTGTCCAATTCCCCACTAACATACCGTGACATACGCTTCCCATGTTGTCATCGAAAACATCAGATACAGAACAGGAGCTAATGCGAGTACACTGACCACATATAGAATGATTATAAAAGTCAGAGGAAGACTTCCTCTTATTACAATTGATCAAAATCCTTTCAATGTGAAAAGAAAACAAAGTCCTGGTACTCGCACCAACCCCTGACAATCAAAATACATAATAATAATATGATCCATTAATATAGAAAAAATAATTGAAATCAAAATATTTTGAAAAAATATTTTTTCAGAACAGCCCAAGTTTCTGAAAAGTAACGTTGAGCCCCAATGGATCCCAAGCCTAAGTGTGGACAAAAATTTTAAAAATATTTTAAACAATTTATTCAACACTTATGAACAATAATAATGTATCTAGTTATGATTAAAATAACATCAAGATATTATTTTCAAGAAATCCCCCCCCCCTCACACAGAGGGCTGTTGTAAATGTAAACAATGAGTGTAAAAACACTAAAATAAGACTCCAGGCACCCAGGCCCGGAATCAGTTACCAAAAATACACCATCTGATGCAAAACAGAGACTTCCAGGGAAGAAACTGCAGAACATCAGAACACAACGCCTAACCACCCGTAGGTGAAGACGTAAACATGGGGAAAAGAACAGAATTCATTCTGTTATTCAGCTAAAACTCCCAAGAAATTTTAGTAATAATAATTACAGAAACTATGCCAAAAGCATGGGAGAATAGCAAGAGGGGACTTAAAGGAAAGGGAGAGAGGAAAACACTGAAAAATCAGTGTAACTAAAAAACCAGAATGACAACAAAATGGCTGCTGCCTCGAAAATAGGTAACTTAACATAATTTCATTAAAAAATTTTAAGTTACAGCCCTGATAATATTCTGTCACACATTTTTCCTCTCCTCCTTCTCTATCCTCCTTAGAATCACCATTTCACTAATATTTATGTGTCTGGCATCATTTAAACTGAGATTTACAAGCACAAAGATCAGTCAGATGTTAACTGATGAAGGGCCAAACTTAGAATGATTAATGGCGCCAATTTCGGAACGTCCTTGACACTGCGCAGTAGAGGTGAAGTGTGGAGGGCCATTCAGGACATGTTTTCTTTGGTTTTAGATGCAAATTTTGGGGATTGGGGGGCAAAATTTGTGTTTGGCCCTATATTTTAAGAGTTAGCACCAGCTATGTCTGGGTCATTGGTACAGTATAAAAATATATAAATTTTGGGCGGGGTGAAAATTCTTGCACATCCCAGAACGAAGGCAAATATAGCCCCTCAAAATTCTCTTGAACAAATCTGAGTCTACACCTCAAAAGGAAGATGCACACCAAATATCAAGTCTCTGCAACTGCTGGTTCATGAGAAGAAGATTTTTAAAGATTTAAGCACACTTTTTTTGGACGTGGCCCTATTTATTTATTAGTGCTTAACGCCACATCAGCAGCTAAGGCTATATCATGGCGAGAAAACGTTAAAAGAAAAACATGGCAGTAATGAAATACAAAGATGAGTAAAAATCAACTACAATAAAAATAAAGACAATGTAGTATGAGCAGTGATGAGTGAATAAACAAGAAATACGAATAGCTCACAAATTAACCTGGTGAATTTTAGTCTTAAAGACTCTAGTTAAGATAATAAAAACAATTTCAAAATTTATTAAAAAGGTTGACTGATTTCAAAAATGAAAGAATCATATTCAGGCTTGTACGATAAAAAGATCTCTCAGAGATCCTTCAGAAAAAAACTGCCCTCTGACATGATTAAAATCTGTACAATGTAAAAGAATGTGTTCCACTGGCAACACCTGCTGGCAGGGAACACACTCTGGTCACACAGTACCCTCCAACAAAAAGGAATGTGTTAGTCTTGTATGACCAATATGACACCGCGTCAATACAGCAAGATCCTTTCTACAAAGGTTACTAGATGGGTAGTGATAACAAATATCTGGTTGGAATCAATGGAGCTTGTTATTTGTCGCTCCATCCCAATCCGCCTGCCACACAGATTTGATGTACTTATTGATATGTGGTTTTCTAGTCACTGAAAGGGATGTTAAAATCAGTGAGAGGCTTGGATAAAGCCTGTTTTGCTGCACTGTCTGCCCTGGTGTTGCCAGCGATACCTACATGTCCGGGTAACCAGCAAAACACGATATTATATCGATCAGACATGAGAGTTGTTAACTTCTCACGAAGTTCCAAAATGAGAGGGTTCTTCAACTTGGGGTTGAGTAAAGCAAGTAAAGAGGAAAGAGAGTAGGAAACAATAATCGACTTCTTTTCCTGCACATTTTCCATGTGTTCAAGCGCAAGTTGTATAGCTTTAACTTCAGCTGTGAAAATAGAACTCTGATTCAGTATTCTGATTGAGGAGACATGATCACCAGTAACACCAGCTGATGATACTTTGTCTCCCATCTTTAGATCCATCTGTATAGATCATTGTATATGTACTATACTTGGACTTTATTTCAGAATATTTTTGTTTGAACTGCAAGGAATTGGTATCAGATTTTTTCATAGAAGCAAGGTCCAAAATAACTGTATGTTTCTTAAGATGCCAAGGATGAATACGTGTTTTGCGGTTTTCTTTTATTGTATGTGGATCAATTTTGGTAGACTCCATGTGGTGTTTAATTCTAATTCCCAATGGAGAAATATGTTTCTGGTGGCGGTTAAAGAAATCAACATTTTGAGGGTCTGAAACACAATTATAAGCAGGATTTGAAGGATTGGCCAAAAGTTTAGATACATACTGGAGAGACAATTTAATTCTGCGCTTCTCAAGAGAAGGCTCCTCTGCTTCAACAAGCATCGAATCTATTGCGGAAGTTCGGAAAGCCCCTAGACTAATTCTAATACCGCTATTGAGAATAGCATCAAGTGGTTTTAGGTATGACTTCCTCGCAGAACCATAAACTATAGAACCATAATCTAATTTTGATTGAACAAGTGAACTATACAGATGGAGCAAAGTTTTTTGGTCAGCACCCCAATCAGTGCTACCAACGACCTTCAGTAGGTTCAGAGCTCTCTTACATTTAACTTTTAGTTGTTTTATGTGGGAAGTGAAATTCAGTTTGTTGTCAAACAACAAACCTAAGAATTTCACTTTCTCAACAACTTTAATAGGACACCCATCAATTTTTAACTCCGGATTGAGGTGATGCTTCCGAAGCTTACAAAAATGAACACAATTTGTTTTCATCTTTGAAAATTTAAAACCATTTTCTTTGGCCCATTTTTGAATTCTGTTTAAACACAGCTGAAGTTTGCGCTCTATAGCATTCATTTTTTTGCTGCTATAGCAGATTAAAAAATTATCAACATACAATGAAGAATCTACCATATTCTCAATTGCGTCAATGATGCTATTAATCTTAATTGAAAAAAGGGTAACAGATAAAATACTATCCTGAGGAACCCCCAATTCCTGCTCGTGAGGATCAGATAACGTTGAACCAACATAAACCTGAAATTGGTGGTCCTTTAAAAAGTTTTCAATAAAAAGGGGCATACGCCCTCTCAACCCCATGTTAAAAAGATCTTTTAAAATCCCATACGTCCACGTTGTATCATATGCCTTCTCCAGATCAAAGAAGATAGCAACCACATGTTCTCTTCTGGTGAAGGCATTTCGAATAAACGTTTCAAGTCTGACCAAATGATCCACAGTAATTCTCTGGTTTCTGAAACCACACTGAACATCTGCAAGCAGATTGTTCGATTCCAGAAACCAGACAAGTCGATCATTGATCATCCTCTCCATGGTTTTGCACAGATGAATTGTTAAGGCAATAGGCCTATAATTCCTAGGGTTGCTGTGATCAGTATCAGGCTTAGGAATGGGAATTACTATTGTTTTGCACCAAGATGGTGGAAACTGGCCAGTCACCCAAATGTCATTACAAATAGACAGTAAAAGTTCAAGAGATGATTACGGCAGATATTTCAAGATTTGATAATGTATTTCATCGGGTCCAGTTGCGGTATACTTTGCTCTATGTAAAGAGTTGATTAACTCTTCCACAGAGAAAGGTTCGTTGTAATCCTCTAAATTACTGGAGGTAAATTTGAGCTTTTATTTTTCTTGTGTTTTAATATTTAGAAATTCAGGATTACAATTTTCAGATGACGAATGTTTCGAAAATGTGGAGGCCAATTTATTTGAAATTTCTTTTTTTTGATGTGATTAGTGTGCCGTTATCTTTCAGATGTTGTACCATTGATTTTGTGTCTTTTCCTTTAATTTTTCTTATCATTTTCCAAATTTTATTGATGGGGGTGTTTTGATTAAGTTTGGAAACATATGTTTCCCAAGAACTTTTTTTGTTTTGTTTTATCAGTCGTCTTGTTTTTGCCCGATTTATATGAAGTTTGTCCAAGTTACGTGTGGTTGGTGACTTATTAAATTCCCATTCCATCTTTTTGCGATCTTTTATAGCCTGCTTGCAATCAGAATCAAACCATGGTTAGTGAAACGTTTAGGATTTGTCGAGGTTTTAGGAATGACTTGGCTTGCAATGTCAAATAACTCTGTTGTAAAATGTTCAATCTGGTCAGCACTTTCACTAAATTTCTCCAGTGTGAGGCGTTCAAAACAGAGCAAGATGAAGGTCTTCCAGTCAGCCTTTTTAAAGCTCCACTGGGGCACCCTCCCATCATTTGCCAGAACCACACTCTCCAACACAACCGGAAAGTGGTCACTCCCACATAAGTCACATTCTACCTTCCATGAAAAATCAAGGAAACAGAAGGGCATGCAATTGTTAGATTAACTGAAGTGTACTAACCAGATGTGGGGTGCAGATAAGTGTCTGACCCATAATTGAACAAGCACAAGTCATATTTTGTCAGGAACTCTTCCACAATTTTCCCTTTTATATCTTCTTGACTGCAGGAATTACCCCAAAGGGGGTTATGAGCGTTGAAATCACCCAACAAAATGTATGGGGTTGGGAGCTGTTGGACCAGCAGCTCAAGATCATTCAGTTGTAGCGTTTTACTTGGTGAAACGTAAATAGATCATAATGTAATTGTCTTGTCTAAAGTTAGGCGTACCGCTACAGCCTGTAAATCCGACTGCAAAGATACAGCACTGTGAATAATGTCGTTTCTAACTAAGATGGACGTTCCATGAATATGAAGATCAGATTCATCTGCCCAGGCATTATACGAAGTATAATGCTTAAAGGCTGAATGATCTTGAGCCTCGTGTTTCTTTAAAAGAGTTTCCTGCAGGCAAAAAGTAACATGTTTATATTTTTGGCTTAAAAGGCCCAGTTCATTAAAATTTGCTCCAAAACCTCGACAATTCCACTGTATTATATTGTGTTTAGGTGTGTTAGCCATGTTTGAGTGGCGATTTTGCTGGTAGTCGTATGGGAGATATTGCCCCCGTATTTCTCTTTGGTGATTTTTTATGGGGAGATCTACTCTGAGGAGAACTCGAGCTTAATTTGGTCGAAAATGTGTCATCTATGCATTCATCGATGGACATTTCTTCAATGCCATCAAACATGTTGCTCGTAACAACATTTTGAAGGCATTTGGGTAATCTGTCGGACTCTAGTAGTTTCTGTTTTGCTTTTTTCTTATTCTCTTGTTCTCGTCTCTGACTCTGCCTAAATTTTTGTCCAGGCTGCTGATCTTTTTTGAATTTATTTGGCTTATTATTTTCTGCTTTAGTTCTTTGATCTTTTTGGACTTCTGAATGGGATAAATAAGTAGATTGTTCTTGTTTCTGGCTGGATTGTGGTAGTATGTCTGTTGTTTGGGTGTCTGTATTTGTTTTGGTGGACTGTGGCACTGGTTGATCTATGGTAAAAGCTTTCACTAGAGTTGGGATTGTTCCTTTGAGCCATGTATATTGTGTCTGGCACTCTACTGACTTGAGTTGGCAATTTTTGTGACAGTTTGGTAGCATATGATAGAGATGACGTACACATACCTGGCATTGCTGTAACAATGTCTCTGGCCTCTTATTTGCTTTTCGCATTTTACTTTTTGAATTGTTTTTTTTTTTTTTTCCAGACAGGGCAATCCCTGGATGAAGACATGTGATTGCCCTGACAGTTTACACATTTGATGGTATTGCCACATGGCTCTGGATGTTGTTGGCCGCATTTGTAGCATATTGCTTAACCCCCTACAACTATTTTGCCCATGGCCATATTTCTGGCACCTGAAGCATCGAAGTGGATTTGGTATATATAAATCCACTTTGATGTTCATATAACCAACTTTGAGTGATTTTGGTGGTTGAGACGAATCAAATGTTAATAATAAAGTATTTGTTTTTATTGTTGAACCATCTTTTCTAATTTCAATATTTTTAACGTCTGTTACACCATGTGGTTTAAGTTCTTTTTTTATCTCGAGAACATCAATGCCAGCTAGTTCTTTTGTTCTAATTACACCTCTGCAGTTATTTAGTGTTGTATGAGGGAAAACATTCACCTCCATATCTGCAAGCTTAGTTGTATTTAACAAATTGTTTGCCTGGGCTTCTCTACTGCATTCAATAAGTAGAGCACCAGTTCTCAGCTTTTTGACGTTTTTAACAGTGCCAGCAATTCCTTTTATAGCTTTTTCAAGGGCAAAATGGTTGATATTGGCAACCCTCTTACCCTCATCAGCAGCATAAATGATAATAAATTTGGGCCAGTTTCTTGAATTTTTTGTGTCTTGATCCGAGTCAGAATCAGAATCTGTATAAATAAATCTCGACCTCGTTTCTGTTTTTTGGTGTTTTGTGTTTGCCATTATTAATTGATTTGAAATTCATCTGCTCATGACTCCCACCTTTACTCTGAGCCCAACCTGGGGGGGGGGGGGGGGGGGGGGGGGGGGGGGGGGGTTAATGTTGCAGATGTCCAGCGAACAGCACCAGAAGTACACAAGCAGTATACTCCCCCAGCGTTGATGCTAATGCATACCGCTGGAGGATTGATCCGTCGAATGTTTATGGGAAGTGCCAGGTTGTGGCAGCCATTCAACAAATCATTTCAGTAAAAATCAGTACAACAAAAACTACTTCTGACAACCGACGTAGACAGTGCAACAAAATGGAAGATGTTAAAAGGTATCAAAATCATTAAAAGTCAGTTTGGGTAGTAATGATAAAACAAAAACTAAAAGAAATGACTGACTGAATGACCACCCAATGCCCCCGCCCCCCCCCCCCCCCCCCCCCCCAACATGACACACCATATTTTTGGGGTTGGGGGCTCCCGATTGGTCAGAACGGGCCATCCGAACATCCGTTCTACTCCCGAAATTGGGGCCAAAGCAGTGTGTTGGACATTATCTGAAAAATGGAGACCAGGGCCAAACAGTGTTTACGACCTGATCTCCATCTTGGAGACTGCCGTAACCGGGGCCACAAGTCCTCAACTGCCAGGATTCCTTCTTCCGGGGCCTTCAGAACGCACCTCACGGGAGAACAAGGTGCCTGCCAGATGGTATTAGCAGGATTGATTATTTTGGTCCGGGGCTTGTGTATTTTGCAGCAAACCAGCACAATTGAGCAAACCAACCAATTAGAAATTAGCAAACCTGCCCAAATGAGCAGGCTGTCCTCTATCCGACACCTGAGGACCTGCCTAGTAGGGGATGGTCAAACCCCCCTAGGGACGTGGCCCTACCGAGGAGCGAGGTTACTTGATTTGAACAAAATCAAAATGTGATGGCATAACAAACTATTATCTAAAATATCCATTGAATTGGTTCAGTGGTTTGGGAGGAGAAGGTGCAAATACCATGTTCACAGATGACAGACAGCGAGTGATCACTATAGCTCTCCTGACTGAAAGTCAGGTGAGCTAAAAACTTTAATCTGCAACACTTAAGTATGTTCCATACAAGAAATATAAGCATTATTGCGGGTGGCTTAAGAGAAGATGATTTTTAAAGCATTACAGGGCATTAACCCCCACCTGAAGGGGCATAGTAACTTTTTGGGAAATAAATCCGAAGAGTAAACTCCACCAAGATGATTTGTACCAAATTAATTTAGACTTGGCCCAAAGGTTCGGAAGAAGAATACTTATTTCACAGAGCACAAGAAACATAATGACTCAGCATTTTCCCATTGCCAACAGTGTTAAAATGGGTGTCCCCATACAGAACCTCATGACAAAATGCATCCGATTCCACTGATCCTAAGGAAGCTTCATACCAAAAAACAATATTCTGGTCCTTGCAGGTTTTGAAATATGAGCGTTTGATTTTTTTCTATTTTCAGCTCCTGGGGTTTCCATGATACAGTGAAAAATATTTTTTTAGGTACAAATCAAGTAGTTATGACCCAATTATACTACACACCAAATTTGGTTCAAATCAGACCATTGGTTAATGAAACAAGACATTTTAGGTGGAGCCCAAAATGGGCATTCTACCACACAGAACACAAACAGTGACGTACCAACTTGCCTTGAACAAACTTCAATCTCCACCACCAAACGAAGTTTTGTACCAAATATCAAAAAATTCTCTGTGGTAGTTCATTTAAAAATGAGTTTTAAAGATATTTAGATTTTGGCGCATTAATCCCAGCCCCAAGAGTAGTAGCAACTTTCTAGGAAAAAGCATACTCCACCAAGATGCTTTGTACCAAATTAGTTTCAATTTGGCTCAAAGGTTCTGAAGAAGATACTTAGTTGATGGAGTTCAAGAATGAAAGTGTCAATGACTCTGCAGCTATATTTATTTATTATTTATTGGTGTTTAAGGTCATATACTTATGCACAAGGGTCATGACCGTGACAGTTTTACAGGTGGAGGAAGCCGGAGTACCCAGAGAGAACCACCGAGCAACAGAGTGCAGCTGCCAGCTCCCCAACATCGAAACACTGCAGCTCAACTTGTCCAAGAAGGGACTGAACTAAACAGAAAGATCCAGTAATACCAAGTCATTCACTCAAGTTTCTGCAGAAAAGACATCACACCAAAGTTACATATGATATCTGAAAATATCTGGTGAGGGGTGGGGCCTGTGGGGTGTACTAATGGAATTGTTGACAATTTATATGTCTAATCCAAGATGGCCACTGGCCATCTTTTTCAATGGAATGCAGAACTAGAGGCTCTACAGAGACTGTAATTGGTCACCTGGAACTACATATAACAATGTGATTTCCCATAGGCTTTCCATGGTAACTATGAGCTGCAATTGTGGCCATGTTTGCAACATTACATCAACATTACATGAGGATCATTGGTAGAAGGTGTCCCAGTCCTCAATCACGTGAAGTTTCAAAACATTTGAATCCATCAAACAGAATCATAGAATGTCTCTGGTGGCCATTTTTTCCAACCAACGGGAACAAAAAGAGGATCATTTGTAGAGGGCCTCCTATAGACCATTCTTGCCAAGTTTTGGTTCCATCAGCGTAGTAGTTCCAGACTATAACTGGAATAGTGGCCATGTTTGCAATACAATCAAAATTAAAATGAGGCATGTCGTGGAGGGTGTCCCAGTTATCAACCATGCAAAGTATCAAAACATTTGGCCCAGTGGTTTCAGAGGAGAAAAGTTTTCAAAATTGACCAATCAGAATCAAAGAATGCTTCTGGCGACCATGTTTTTTCACGCAACAGGAATAAAATGAGTAACAGTTGTAGAGAACCTCTCATAGACAATGCCTGCCAAGTCTGGTTCAAATTGGCTCAGTACTTTCAGTGAAGATGATAACTAGAGTGATGTCACGCATGCAGCCCAACTGTCCCAGGAATGGCAATGCTTAGATGCAAAATAGTCGGAGCCATTTTTTGTTAACAGTTTACCTAACGAATCTTCCATATCTGCACTCGTGATATACAAAATTTGCTATTCATTTCATTTTTTCATTTCTCTACTTCAAAACATACCTCATGACCTATTAATGGAACAAACTAGATGAGCTTGTTCCAATAAGGAGTAATAAGCCATGGTAAGAAGTAAATAAAAAATGATAAAATCTGATGTTTCAGAAAAATAATTTGTACTTCAACTTGTGTCTGGTAAAGGATTAAAGATGCAGTACATAAAGCAATGTTGGGCTATACGAGTCAATTTTCTTTTTTGCATGTAATAACTCTCAATCATTCAAAATGCATTTTGGGAATAATTGCCTAAGTGACACGTCTGTGTGTGTGTGTGTGTGTGTGGGGGGGGGGGGGGGGGGGGGAGGGGAGTTGTGGAACCTATATTGAAACCTGAGTTTAAAAAAAGGTTCCGCACGTAGTGACTGTACATAGTTCAAAATGAATATTTGAGGAAAGAAAAAAAAAATGCCTAATGGGGAGGGGGGATAATTTCTGTCTGGATTTTTAACCACAAACTTTAACCAAAACTGTAAAAAAGCATTTTTGACAAAAGAAAAAAAAGGTTCTGCATGTAGTGACTGTAAATAGTTCAAAATGCATATTGGAGGAAATAAAAAAAAAATAATATGCCTAATGGGGGGGGGGGGGGGGGGGGGGGGAGGGGGGGGGGGGCACAGGGGTGTGTGGGGGGGGGGGGGTCTGAGTTTTTAACCGAAACTGTAAACAAGCATTTTTGACGAAAGAAAAAAAAAGTGCCTAGCCTAATTGGCCCCTGGGGGGGGGGGGGGGGATAAGTTTAAAAATAGGCCGATGAAATCGTCAGATGTGTACCCATATGCGCAACTAGTAGAAAGCTGTTTGATGGAGGGCCACCACGGATGCCGACATTATGTACACCATACAAGGTATGGGTACATATAGAAATGGATTGGAGGAGTGTCTAATTTGATGAATAAAGGGTTAATATCTCCAGATCAAATTATCAGATTTACATAAACAAGCAATATTTTTCAAGTTATCAAATGACAAAGAAATGGATACGGATGCCGGACGGATGGACAGACCGACAGACGGACAGACGGACGAACGACGGATGGCCACCCCGGGATGACGGCATTACGTGCACCATACATAGTATGGGTACACATAAAGCTCGGCACATCAGTAACCTGAACACAAATATAAAGTAACTTGACAATCCAAGCAATATTTTTCAAGTTATTGAATGACAAAGAAATGGATACGGATGCCCGACGGACAGACAGACAGACTGACAGATGGATGGACAAAAAAAACTATACAGCTCGGCACATCAGTAACCTGAACACAAATATAAAGTAACTTGACAATCCAAGCAATATTTTTCAAGTTATTGAATGCCGAAGGGATTGGAGGAATTTTCAATTTGAAAGATAAAGGGTTAATATCTCAGGATCAAATTATCAGATTTACACCAAAAACTATACAGCTCGGCACATCAGTAATGTGAACACAAATATAAAGTAACTTGACAATCCAAGCAATATTTTTCAAGCTATCGAATGACAAAGAAATGGATACGGATGCCGGACGGACAGACAGACAGATGGACGGACAGACAAAGGATGGACGAACGATGGATGGCCACCCCGGATGATGGCATTATGTGTACCATACATAGTATGGGTACACATAAAAAAAAGTTTCGCATGTAGTGACTGTAAATAGTTCAAAATGCATATTGGAGAAAAGAAGAAAAAAAGCCTAATGGGGGGTGTAGGGGGTGGTGGTGTTTGTCTGGGTTTTTAACCACAAACTTGGAGTCATCCTACCAAGCTACAATGAAATCCCTTCATAATTATGGCCTGTGGAATATTCTAAAGGTTTTCGGGCTTCGGGCCTCTGTTGCCGTCACAGTTGCCCAAAAGGGGACGTTATCATGTAGACATTATATGAAGTCAACCTATCAAGTTACAATGAAATCCCTCCATAAATATGACATGCAGACTGTGCTAAAGGTTTTTGGGCTTCAGGCTCCGGCAGCCATCATGGTTGAATGATTGCAACCAAAAGGAGACATTTTCATCTGGGCATCATCTGGAGTGATCCTACGAAGTTACAATGAAATCCCTTCATAAATATGACCTGTAGACTGTGCTGAAGGTTTTCTGGCTTCGGGCACCTGTAGTCGTCACAGTTGCCCAATCACGTCCAAAAGGGGACTTTCTCATGTAGACATTACATGAAGTCAACCTATCACATTACAATGAAATCCCTCCATAAATATGACCTGTAGACTGTGCTAAAGGTTTTCGGGTTTTGGGCTCGGGGAGCCGTGACAGTTGATAGATCACGCCCAAATGGGGAAATTCTCATGTAGACATCATTCGGAGTCATCGTATCAAGTTACAATGAAATCCGTCCATATTAAACATGACCTGCAGACTGTGCTAAAAGTTTTGGGGTTTCGGGCTTGGGCAGCCATCACGGTGACAGATCATGCCCAAACGGGGACGTTCTCATCTAGGCATTATACAGAGGCATTCTATGAATTTGCAATGAAATCCCTTCATAAATATAACCTGTAGACTGTGCTAATGGTTTTGGGGTTTTGGGCTCGGGCAGCCATACCAGTTGACCGATCACGACCAAAAGGGGACAATCTCATGTAGACATGACCTAAAACCTGCATATGAAATTTCATGATGATCAGACAAGAAATACCGGGTATAGCCTCTACCTGAAGGTTGAATAAAAAACTTTAACCACAAACTTTAACCAAAACTCCAAATGTCAACTAAACAGGAAAAAAAAACAAAAAAAAAACACTTGAACCTTCAGTAAAAAACTTTAACCACAAACTTTAACCAAAACTCTAAATGTTAACAGACGGACAGACGGATAGACGGACAGAAGGATGGACAAAAGTCATTACTATAGCCCTCACTGTAAACAGTCAGGCTAAAAATGTGATTTCCCATAGGGTTTCTATAGTAACTATAAGCCACAATTGCAGTCATAATTGCAACCTGATGAAGATCAAAATGAGGATCATTGGTAGAGGGGGTTAGAGTCATCAGTCACACTAAGTTTTTAAACCATTTGGCCTTGTAGTTTCAAAGAAGATTTTCTTGAAAATGCACACATTTATGAATTCTGTTTCAACAAAACAAAAATCAAAATCAGTAAAAGAAGGTTAAATATTTTGAAAATTACAATTCTCTCAGACATTATTCTCTTTTCATAATAGCTTTGGATAGGTAAAGGGTTACAGTCAAACACACTTTCCTCCAATATTTGACAAATCTTAAAAGATAAACAATAATTACTGTCATCTAAGCTGACATGATTGAAACAGAATACAAACAAAAACTGTTCATGTTACTTATCAGAAAATACTGTTATCAGATTGAAGTTGACAGATGCCTGCAAATCCAGAAGACTAATAATGCAAAAATCAAGGTACAGTTAAAATGGTTTGCAGTAAAATCAAAATAAGTTGTGTAGGATAATCCAAAAATTATGTATCTTTTTCTTTTTTCTCTTCCTACACTGATAAGACCAGAAGCTAACATCATTTTATGGAAAACTCTCACTGATAGCTTTCTAGAAAATGTCAGATTCTGATCTTGTCAGGGCAGGAGCAGCAGTTTACTTAGTTTATTGCAGTTACGCTACAGCTTATTTTGACTTGTACTGTATACACAATATTTTGGGTTTTTTTTCCCAGTCCTCAGTGGAGAAAACTGGAACCAACCCTTACCAGATTCTCAAAAAACAAGTATTGTGCTGACAGTACCGATCTTTTGTGAAGACAGGAGGGGCATTGGGTTAAGCATTAGAATATAGCCTCTGGTGGCCACATATTTCCATCCTCTCATAGACCATTCCTGCGAAGTGTGGTTCACGTCGGCTCAGTAGTTTCAGAGAAGAAGATGAAAATGTGATTTCCCATAGGGTTTCTATAGTAAATATAAGCCGCAAATGCGGCCATGTTTACAACCCGATCAACATTAAATGAGGATCGTTGGTAGAGGGGGTCCCAGTCATTACTTATGTGAAGTATCAAAACATTTGGCCTGGTAATTTCAGAGAAGAAAATGTTTGAAAATCCACCAGTCCGAATCAAAGAATGCCTCTGGTGGCAACGTTTTTCAACCCTCGGGAACAAAATGAGGATTGTTTGTAGAGAACCTCCCATAGACCATCCCTGCCAGGTTCGGTTCACGTCGGCTCAGTAGTTCCGGAGAAGAAGATGAAAATGTGATTTCCCATAGGGTTTCTATAGCAACTATAAGTCGCAATTGTGGACATGTTTGCAACCCGATCAACATTAAATGAGGATTGTTGGTAAAGGGGGTTCCAGTCATCGTTTATGTGAAGTATTGAAACATTTCGCCTGGCAGTTTCAGAGGAGAAGATTTTTGAAAATCTACCAATCAGAATCAAAGAATGCCTCTGGCAGCCATGTTTTTCAACCCACGGGAACAAAATGAGGATCGTTTGTAGAGGACCTCCCATAGACTATCCCTGCCAGGTTTGTTTTCACATCGCCTCGGTTTTTCCAGAGAAGAAGAGGAAAATGTGATTTTCCATAGGGTTTCTACAGTAACTAGAAGCCGCAATTGTGGCCATGTCTGTAATCCAATCAACATTAAATGAGGATCGTTGGTAGAGGGGGGTCCCAGTCATCATTTATGTGAAGTTTCAAAACATTGGGCCTGGCAGTTTCAGAGGAGAAGATTTTTGAAAATCCACCAACCAGAATCAAAGAATGCCTCTGGAAGCCATGTTTTTAATCCGACGGGAACAAAATGAGGATCGTTTGTGGAGGACCTCCCATAGACCATTCCTGCCAAGTTTGGTTCACACCGGCTCAGTGGTTACAGAGAAGAAGATAAAAATGTGAAAAGTTTACGGACGACTGACGGACGGCAACGGATGCCAAGTGATGAGAAAAGCTCACATGGCCTTTTAGGCCAGGTGAGCTAAAAATTGGATAACTCCCATCTAGACATCATACCAAACTTACATTTAAAATTTGAAAAAAGATCAGGTGAGAGGTGCAGCCTGTAGGGTCTTCTAATGGAATTGTTGGCAATTTATATGCAAAATCCAAGATGGCCATTGCCAGCCATGTTTTTCAACAAAATTCAGAAAAGTTTGATAGCTCCTATCTTGACATCACACCAAAGCTACATATGAAATTTTGAAACAGATGGGGTGGGGATGTGGCCTGTAGGGCGTGCTAATGGGATTATTGACAATTTATATCCAAATCCAAGATGTCCACTGGTGACTATGTTTTTCAACAAAATTTGAAAAAACTTGATAGCTCCCATCTAGACATCACACCAAAGCTACACATTTTGAAAAAGATGGGTGAGGGATGTAGCCTGTAGGGTGTGCTAATGGGATTGTTGACAATTCAAATGCCAATCCAAGAGGGCTGCTGTCAGCCATATTTTATAACGAAATTCAGAAAAATTTGACAGCTCCCATCTAGACATCACAACAAAGCTATACATGAAATTCAAAAAAGATTAGGTGAGAGATGTAGGCTTTAGAGTGTGCTAATGGAGTTGTTGACAATTTATATCCAAATCCAAGAGCTGCTGGCAACCATGTTTTGCAACAAAATTTGGAAAAATTTGATAGCTCCGATCTAGATATTACTAGAGCTGTAGGTTTTTAAATTTCTTGTTCGATTTCGGTTTTGGTTTTTCAGGTGGAGAAAAACCTCGGTTCGGTTCGGTTTTCGGTTTGTTCATGAGGCCAAGTAAAATTCAATAAAACTCATTCTTATGTCCAGAGTCATAACTGAATGGTAGTGAAATTGAGTGAAACTCAATGAATGCCCGAAATAAGCTCTAATACATGAAGAATCAGGAAGGCCAATATAATAATTACCTAAATATACAGAACTTTTATTGTGCTTGGCCATTTTTCGAGGTCTGACACCTACACGCAACTTGAGGAAAGCTGCAAACACAACTAAACTGAAATGTCGGAAATTCACAGAATGTAGCCATCCCAGAGTAGTGAGAGTACCCAGACACTGCCAATGGCAGTGTGAGGGTACTCTCACTACTCTTGGAAGGCTATATTCTGTGAATTTCTGCAGCAAGAGCTGGCAAGAGAGTATTTAATAAAAAACGAAAAACCTTAGATTACGGGATGTCGACGGTTTAGGTTTCGGTTTTTTAAAAAAACTAAAAACCTCGGTTCGGTTTCGGTTAACCTACAGATCTAGATATTACCCTAAAGACACACATCAAAATTTGGACTGATCAGGTGAGAGTCGTGGCCTGTAGGGTGTGCTAAAGAAATTGTTGGAAGTTTATATCCAAATCCAAGATGGCTGCTGACAGCCATGTTTTTCAACAAAATTCAGAAAAATTTGATGGCTCCCATCTAGACATCACACCAAAGCTACATATGAAATTTGAAAAACATAGAGTGGGGGATACAGCCTGTATGTTAGTGCTAATGGAATTCTTGATAATTTATGTTCCAAATCTACGATATGTTGCTGACGGCCATGTTTTTTAATGAAATTCGGAAAAATTTGATAGGTCCCATCTTGACATTGACCCAAAGCTACATATGAAATTTGGGACTGATTGAGCTGCGGCCTGTAGGGTGTGCTAAAGGAATTGTGAATGGACAGACATACAGATGGACATACAGATGTACGACAGATCACAACCCATCCCAATAGCTCATCAGGCCTGGCATTCTGAAAAATGCAGGAGGGCAAAAAATCGCTCTCCTCAATCAGCTCAGGAGAGCAATTAGCTTTACACAACATTTTAAGTATCCAATTGAACGAACTCATTGAAACTGAAACCAACAGACGACATCAGTGATTTTATTAACTTTACTAAGGTAAAGCGAAATCTCTTAGACATCTAGATGTCTCACTCAACAACCGAACA
Organism: Pictodentalium vernedei; assembly: GCA_031216915.1. Lineage (NCBI taxonomy): Eukaryota > Metazoa > Mollusca > Scaphopoda > Dentaliida > Dentaliidae > Pictodentalium > Pictodentalium vernedei. Next base: position 108,808,458 of record CM062295.1, on the reverse strand, counting down.
CACACTTGACAAGACCTGTGTGTGTACCCAGACCTGTTGTCCAAGAAAGTCATATGCCTACCACTACCACCTTCAACCCCCCAAGGGGGTTGAAGGTGGTAGTAGTAGGCATATGACTTTCTTGGACAACAGGTCTGCTTGAATCTACAGTCACATCCTGGTGCAAGTGCTTCAAGTGACAGGATAGTAGTAATGGTAGTATATTATAGTGTCAATATTCCTTGAATAATTACCCCTAAAACTGTGATGTCAGTTGTTGAACTTGAAACTGACAGAAAAAAAATATTTCTGTGACCCATTTTGCTTCAAATGATTGCAACTGTATTTGGGTATGGTTGCAGCCATTACTTTTTACCACCAAACCACTTTCAAAATGAAATTACGTGATGTTATGTGACTTCGAAGTTAAATTACATTTTTGCTTTACAACAAAAATTTAATGTGAGCATAATACATGTAATCTCAATCATCCCAGACCAAAATATTTAGGAGGGCAATTTTTCGCTCTCCTTAATTCTTTCAGGAGGGCAGTAAGGAGAGCTAAAAAATCGCTCTCCTGAAATTGCCAAGCCTGGCTCATACATGCCGTTGTCAAGTTGAGCTAAAAATGATGACTCAGCATTTTTCCATTGCCAATAGTGTTAAAATGGGCATCCCCATACAGCTCCCCATGACAAAATCGATAGAAATTTTTTTGGTCCATTCGACTCCATTCGTCATGAGGAAGCTGTATACCAAAAAATAAAATTCTAGTTGGTGCAGTTTTTGAAATATGGGCATTTGAATTTTTTTCTATTTTTAGCTCTTGGGGTTCCCACGAGGCTATGGAAAATTGTTTTTCGGGCATCAATCTAGTACTTATGACTCTGTTATACTACATGAAAAATTTGGTTCAAATCAGCCCATCGGTTGTTGAAACAAAAATTTGGGGTGGAGTCCAAAATGGGTATGCTCCCACAGAGAGCCCAGATATTGACGTATCTGCTTGCCTTGAACTAACTTTAATCTTCACCATCAAAGGAAGTTCCATACCAAATATCAAAGTATTCTCTGTGATGGTTCATGAGAAGATTTTAAATATTTGTTAGGCTTTTGGGGGATTATCCCAGTCCAAAGATGGCAGCAGCTTCATTTGAACAAAGTAGAAAGGGTATACTCCAAAGATTGTCTGTGTCATATATCAGGGTTTCTGCCTTGAGTGATCTGGGATCCCCAGAACAGCCCCATATGCCTCGCCCTAAATTCCTATAACCACGCATTCCATGGTTGATATAAATTACTACAAGAAGTTTGACTTCAGGGAAAACGTAAAATAAAACTCTCTTGCTACCAACGCAAAGGATTCGACAGTTTAATCTTGGGTTATACCAAACAGTATCAGGAAATGCATTGTCAAATTACACTTGAATGTCAGTCAGAGATTAATCAATGACGCAATGACATGAGTTTGCAAAGAACACATGCGGGTTGTGTGACCACATATGGGAGCATCAGCAAACTTCAAGTCATCCAGTGACTGAAGGCACAACTGCATGCTTTTTGATTGGCTTATCCATGCCACCATGGACCGGAATTGTCGGTAAGTACTGTAATCTGTATGAATCATTTTTCACCTGAATTTCTCCTAATTGGTCCTTAGTTTTTCGCAATTACTGGCTACTGGAATGTGAAAATCTACATAAATATTGCTGTGAAAAACCTCAAAATATCCCTCAGATGCAATAAAATGGGGGTTTTGGGACCCCAGAATTTAAAATTTTAATTTCCAAGGTTGCGACAACTCTTGGTTGCCCTCCTTATGGCATTATTTATTTTTCCCTAGTAGAAACACTGACGATTTTCCCTAAATTACTGCCCCAAACATTTTTACCCTAGTGGAAACCCTGCTGATATATGTCTGTGTGGCTTTAAAGAAGACAAATTTCAAATTAGTTGATGGAAAATAAGAAAGATAATGACACAGCATTTTCCCATTGCCAACAGTGTTTAGATGGGCATCCCCATATAGCTCCCCATGAAAAACGCGATAGTAATTTTTTTGGTCCATCTGATTCCACTGGTCCTCAAGAAGCTGCATACCAAAAAACATTATTCTGGTCCATGCAGGTTTTGAAAAATTTGTTCTATATTTAACTCCTCGGGGATGTGAAAAAATTTTTTCAGGCATGAAATACAAATTTTGGGTGAAAGCCCGAATATTGACCTACAACTTCCCTTGAACAAACTTTAATCTTCACCACCAAAGGAAGTTTCAAAACAAATATCAAGGCATTCTCTCTGGTGGTTCATGAGAAGATTTTAATTTTTTTTAGGCTTTTTGGGCATTAACCACTGTCTGCAGAATGCTAACAGCTTCATTTAATCAAAGTACAAAGGGTATACTGCAAAGATGGTCTGTGCCATATATGTTTCAATTTGGCCCAGTGATTTTGAAGAAGACAGGTTTCAATAGTTAACGGACGACGTACGACGGATGCCAGATGCCAAGTGATGGCAATAGCTCCCACTGACATTCAGTCGGGTGAGCTAAAAATGGGTTTGATTATAAATGCCCTGGGCATTAAATAAGATATGATAAATGTTTTATCACTTTACCATTTTGCTATATTTCAAGGGGCATAACTCTGAAATGGTAAAAGCATAATGGTGACAATCGAACTTGATCTACATTTCATGGTAGGTAGTAATATTGCACAATTATAAGGTCATACATCAAAGCAAACTAGAGTTATCATATGGAAACGATCGATTTTACCATTTTGTGACTTTTCAAGGGGCATAATTCTGGAATGGCAAGTGTCATAACAATGACCATCAAACTTGACCTGCATTTCATGGTATATAGCAATGTAGGAAATTAAAAGGTTGTTGTACATAAAAGCAAACTAGAGTTATCATCCAGAAACCATTGATTTTACCATTTTTGCCACTTTTCAAGAGGCATAACTCTGAAATGGTAAATGTCATAATGGTGAAAATGGAACTTGACCTGCATTTCACAGTAGGTAGTAATGATGCAAAAGTATAAGGTCGTACATCAAAGCAAACTAGAGTTGTCATCTGGAAACCGCTGATTTTACCCTTTTGCGACTTTTCAAGGAACATAACTCTGGAATGATAATGCCATAATGGTGAAAATCAAATTTTACCTGCATTTCATGGTAGGTAGTAATATTGTAAAATTATAATGTTGCACATCAAAGTGAACTAGTGTTATCATCTGGAAACCATTGATTTTACCATTTTGCGACTTTTTAAGAGGGCATACCTCAGGAACTGTTAAGGCTACAACAATGAAAATCAAACTTGAACTGCATTTAATGGTAGGTAGTAACTTGTAAGGTTGCAAAATTATAAGGTTATATATGAAAGAGAACAAGTGTTATCATCCAGAAACCATTTGTTTTGGACAGACGGACGGATTGACTGACAGAAGGACAAAGCGGTGACTTTTTGCTCCCCTGAAATTTTTTCGGTGTGCATAAAAAATGTCAGTACTTTTCACTTGCAAATGAACATTAAATTCAATTCGTACAATTCTGTATTTTTAATGGAACAGACATTCAAATGAAAAAATAGTGAGGTATCATGCCATCAACAAATGGAGAGTTTGTTTTCGAACATTTGTGGTTTGAGAAGCCAAACTTCAGAGCATGGTTAGAGTATGTAGCTACATTTTGTCGTGAGCATGTCACAAATAAATATTCACTAAGACCGTGGATGGTTTGGCCATAAAATATTTTTTTGGTGTGTTACATCTTCCTTAAGGGTGTACCACACCAAAATATTATTCTGCAGCTTCAACTTCCAAGTTTGGATGAATTGATTGAAAAGTATATGTTTTTGTAGGTAATAATTGTTCACCTAATTTGTACTGGCCTGATGAAAGCTCTTTTCACATATATCTCTCTTATATCGTCACTGCTGTAACTGGTTTTTGAGACCTTTCCAATAGTATGTCACATACAAGTAGATTACAAAAACCTCACTAATCTGTGCCCTTGAAAAAAATGAACAGTTTTCGCTCTGTTTTTCAAAAACTTACTCTGTCACAGTCACTGTCTTGTAGACTTTTCTGAGCTGTTCACAAATGCAAACAAGAAAATCTGTAAAACTAATGGAAGCTCTGCGACAGTCTACTCAGTTAACAAGCAAATTTGTTAAATTGTGGTCCCCCACTATGAGAAATAATTTGGCACATGTCTTTGAAAACCAAGGACCATAACTCTGGTGAAAAATACATGCCCACCTTTTTATAATATGCGCAGGAGCAGCTTGTCACAAGGACCCTTCATACCAAATTTCATTGAAATCCATCCACTCACTGCTGAAATATTGCTGCGGATGGACAGACGGATGGATGGACAGATGGATGGATGGATGGATAAAAGCAGCCTTTTTTATAAAACTGATTTCCAACGGCTTACTGCTGAGATATTGTTACAGTCGGAAAAAAATCATGAAAAATTGACAAAAGTAAGGACTGTAACTCTGCTGAAAAATATGCAGACAACTTTTTAAAACATGTGTAGGAGCGGCTTGTACCAAAAATTGAACATACTAAATTTCATAGAAATCCATCCCCACACTAGTAAGATACTACTGCATGCGGTAAAAATCATGAAAAATTTACAAAGTAAGGATTGTAACTATGAGTAAAAATATATGTGCAAATGATATGCAAATGATTTTATGATATGCGCAGGAGCATCTTGTCACAAGGATCCCTCACACCAAATTTCACTGAAATCCATCCACTCACTGAGATATCACTGCGGACAGATGCACTCACTGATGAATATATGGATGGATGGACAGATGGATGGATGGACAAAGCGACAACTATAAGCTCCCTGGACAGTTTTTCGGGGAGCCTATAAATACACGTGGTTTCATGCAAACATCACAATGCTTATATTATGCCCTGTAAATTATCCTCAAACTTACATCAACTTTCTTTCCATTCTCAGCATCTTCTCTTGAAACTTCCCCATAGGACACTGTAAAGTATGGTGTGTAAATCTTCCCAGTGCCATCAGGTTGCAGAGAAATGGACAATTTCACAGATGACAAATACCTGACTGATGATGCTATTGTATTGGGTGTGGAAGCTCCAGCGCCTACAATAATAAAAACAGATGTCAAGGCTTTCCAGTCCCTGTGAATTTTAATTTTTAAGTTGATCATCGGATGTACAAATGAAAGTATCAATGACACCGTAGCTTAACTTGATTGTATGTTGTGTTTAATGAAAAGGAGAATGTTCAATGTTTATGAAAGAATTATGAAATACAACAAGAATTGTGATAATTGAGAATATGTTAATTTCTGTTTCCTGTATGCTATGTTTTCAATAAAAATAATTTGAGGTGAAGACTGTATTAAAGTGAAGGGTGGGCTAATGTGGCTCTCACAGTTAATGTATGTCAACCACAGTACCAAGTTACAGTGAGATTATTCCAAAACAAGTCATCCTATCAAGTTACAATGAAATCCCTTTATAAATATGGCCTGTAGACTGTGCTAAAGGTTTTTGGGCTTGGGGCTTAGGCTTGAAATCGTAAGATGTGTACCCATATGCGCAACTAGTAAAAAGCTGTATGACGGAGGACCACCCTTGATGCCGACGTTACACCATACATTCAGTAACCTGAACACAAATATAAAGTAACTTGACAATTCAAGCAATAATTTTCAAGTTATCGAATTCCAAAGAAATGGATACGGATGCTGGACGGACAGACGGATGGACAGATGGATAGACAGACAGACAAAGGATGGACGAATGATGGATGGCCACCCCGGATGCCGGCATTATGTGTACCATACATATTATGGGTACACATAAAAATGCTGACTCAGCATTTTTTCAAAGTCCCAAAAAAGTACCTTATGACAAAACTGATGGCAATTTTTTTACCATTCCTTTCTGTTGGTCCTAAGAAAGCTTCACACCAAATAAAAATTCTCAGTGCCGTGCAGTTTTGGAGATATGGACGTTCTGGTTTTTTTCTATTTTTGGCTCCTGAGGTTCCCACGGGGCTGCAGGAAAAATTTTTTTTGCATAAATCAAGTACTTATAACCCCAAAATACCTCATATTAAATTTGGTTCAAATTGGCCTCTCGGTTCAGAAAATAGAAATTCTGGGTGGGGCAAAAATTCTTGCCCCTCCAAGAACAAAGGCAAATATTGCCATTCAAACTTCTCTTGAACAAACTGAGTCTACACATCAAATGGAAGCTGCATACCAAATATCAAGTCTCTGCTACGGCTGATTCATGAGAAGAAGATTTTAAAAAATTTTGTGCATTTTGGCCCCACCGCTTTCCTCAATATGAGCAGAAACCCAATTTGAAGAAAAACCCAAATGCCCCTATATAACTGCTACTCATGTGAATTATCATTGAACTGCAGCCAGTGGCTTAGGAGAAAATGACCCAAACACCACCTTCACGATGTACGACGGACGACAGACGATGGACAACGGACAAAAAGTGATCAGAAAAGCTCACCCTGACTTTCAGTCAGGTAAGCTAACAATTGATCAAGATCTTGTTGACACATATAAAATGAATAACATCATCTTACTGGGGGAAGTTATTTTATGTAACAGTCACCAAGTGATTCTCACATGTTAGTGGTATTCAAAAGTTGACTCGATCCACAGTAACCGTTGTTCTACATTAAAAGCTATTCATGTCATTTTTAATACGAATACCCCCTGGCCCCTGGGAAATGAAACCAGCGGTGAACTGAAATTTTCAAAAGTAAATCCAACAACGGATTCTATATGGCTGTATTCCCAGTCAACTACCAGTCGGATACAGATGGGACATTGAGAATATCAACTGGTACTCCGACAAGGAGTACAGGCTTCTACATTGCTGAAATGATGTTTATATTTATCTTATACATGTTTCTGATAAAGGGTGTGTGATATAAACTTAGCCTTTATCCCACACGGGTGTAATATAAAATTAATAAGGGATGATGCATGTATGTGCGTTTCTGCAAGACCCCGCCATGACCTTATCCAGACTTCCAACCAACCACAAGATGCCCAGTCGCCCAGGTTTACTTTATTCATACGTGGCAATCTGAAAGCAAACAGACCTGATAAATGCATCAATTCGCAGAACAAAAATTTTGAAAAATAACTTTTAAACCTCTGATTTACAGTTGGTATAAGATAAAGACAACAATAACAGTGTGTTTTGAGATGGCCGTGTATCTCAACCACTTTGAACTCGTTGAGATACATGCCATCTCAAGACACACTATCCTATTATCGTATGAATAACTCTGAAAATTCATCGTCTGAATTCTGGAATGTTCCATTCCCACAGGGAACACAGACCATAGTAGAACCCATGCACCGAATTACTCAAAAGCTGGACAAAATTCCACAGAAAAGCCCCTAGAACAAAACACACACTCCAAATTCGGTTGGGTTAAAACTGACCTAAATTAGCTGGGTTGAGTGAATATGAATCCAACTGGGTTCATATTCACTCAACCCAGTTAATTTGGGTTAATTTTTAACCCAACCTAATTTAGAGTGCAATGTAGACAAAAGACAAAAGACAAAACCCCAAGCAAGGTGGACAAGGCCCCAAGACAAACGAAAAAAAAAGTTTTCAATTGTGAGTCTTTTTGAAATACAGTTTTAGTCAAGTAATGACAAGGGTCTTTTCTGATAGAATGTGTTTTGCACAAAATAAACTGTTATAAACTGGTGTCAGCATTGGTTATTTTTCATCATGGGACAACCGAGAGAAGAATAGTTTTCAAATTCATAGTTAGTCTCATTTGGGCAAAGCATGACAAAAGTCACAACTGCATTCCTCTTCCGCTAGACCATCTAAGATCTCTTCGCCTGAAAGTTGTGAACTGTCGCTTGAGGCATTAGGCAACCTTTTCATGTTTTCTCTTAAAAAAATTAGTTTGTCGACAGTATTTGAGTCGAGGTTTTAGTAACTACTAGCCCAGCCACTGAAAATTTAAATTTTATAGTAAATTTCCTTTCTTATTATACATAACACAATTGTTTACTACAGGTTTGCACTACAGTGGAAGACCCAAACTCAGAATATATACTCTCTATTTTGATCTTTCCCAAGAGATTTGTGAAAGAAAAGTGGTGCAAAAGCACCAAGAAAAATTAACCCAAAACTGGGTCGAGCGCCATCGGTGCACACCCAGTAGGGGATGCTCTTCTCTTAGTACAAATCCACAACTTCCGCAAAAAATGCGCAAGCAGTAACTAATGAATCATTCTTTTGAATCTGTCAACATTGGAGGCATGTGATCAGCGTGGAGGAAGGATTCTTACCCGAATAAGAAGATGGGAGGGCCTCCATGTAAACAATTGTGGTAGGTATAAGAAAGGAAATTTACTATAAAATTTAAATTTCTTATCAACCTACCTTAAAATTGTTTACTACAGGCTGAATAGACAATAGGATGGAGGGAATCGCATAACCAACCCCCACATAACCCAACTGCACTGGAACCGTAGACAGAGGAAGAGGTCCCTAGGCCTATCAAACCATAGCATCACAATCATTAGTAAAAGACAATGAGAGATGAGGCGTATGGTTCTGTGCGACGCACAGACGAAAAGGGCAGTAACAGCACAGAGCTGGAACTGACCTTGTAAGAAGCCTAATGACAAGGGTAGACAAGAGCCTGAGCAGAAGAAAGAAGGCCCATAGCAGATAGGTGGAGAAAGAATCATTTCTCCAGTAGGCTGCCTGCATAACATCCAACAACATGACGGAATTAGTATAAGCCCAAGAGGTAGACAATGCACGCACCTCGTGGGCAGAAATACGATTGGTAATACAATCGTCAGTCGCTAGTCGAGCGTAAGCCGTGCGAATAGCAAGACAAATCCATCGAGAAATGGATTGAGAAGAGATCTTCTGTCAACCAGGAATAACAGACAGAAAAAAATTGTTTCCTGCCTTTCCTAATGAACTGTGTCCGATTGAGATAAATGCGAATTGCACGAACAGGACAGAGCAAAGGGCGGTTACCCTCAGCAGAAGGAAGAGCCCTGATACAGATAGGAGGTGGAGTAGTTTCTGGTATCTTGATTCTTGGCCAGAAAGGACCACTCAAATGTAACACTGTTGGGAGAGCTCCTGAAAGGCTGGGTCAACCAAGAGGGCATGAAGCTCATTAACCTGTCTGGCTGAGGCAAAAGCCATCAAAAAAGCTGTCTTGTATGTGAGAAAACACACATCCAGCTGGGATAAAGGTTCAAAAGGAGCACCCCCCCCACCCCCCAAGAAAAACAGCACCCAAGAAAGATTCCATCTTGGGAAAGCTGCTAAGTCCAAGGCCTTTTCAAAGAAAAGTGCCAAACAAGCTTGGAGAGGTATGGATTAGTGCCGATACGACGCTGTCCCACATACGAAAAGGTCTCCGAAAGCATGGAACTGTACCCTTTGATGGAAACAAGCTGGATACCCCGAGAATCGAACAGATATACCAGAAAACTCCACAATTTGTGAAATCGGATTGGTATAATCAACGGAGTGATCGGCACACCATAAACAGAAGACCTTCCACTTAGCCGCATAGGATAAACCTGTGGAGTGCCTCCTTGAAGAAGAAGTGCACTCCACTGCTCATCTCGAAAAAAGACCTCTACGGAGGAGGCAGGACCTGACAAAAAATATGAGTGAAGGCACGAAGTTGGGTCGACGTGAAACCTCCTCAGGTGACCTTGGCAAAGAAGGTTGTGACGTAAAGGGAGACGTGCCGGAACCGCCGCCAATGGAAAGCAGAGCCGATTGATCCACACCCACTGAGGTAACAGGGGAGTCATCAAAATGATTCGACAACTGCAGGTTCGTATCTTGGTTAGAACCTGAGGCAGAATCGAAAACGGGGGGAAGCCGCAGCCAACAAGACCGTTCCAATCGAGTGACAGAGCGTCCACAGCGAAAGCCAGAGGATCTGGACATGGGGACACGAAAGTTTCCACCTGATGGTTCCAATAAGTTGCAAAGAGATCAATGTGGGGATGACCCCAGAGATCGCAAAGCAACTGGAACACTGCCCTGTGGAGCATCCACTCAGTGGAAATGACCCTGTCCTGTGATGACAGGGAGTCGGCTAGGACGTTCAGACAACCGGGAATGTGATGAACCACCACTCCGGCGTTGACATCCTGAGCGAGCAGGAGAAGATCCAGAGCCAATTTGTACATGGGAACAGAGTGTATTCTGCCCTGGTTCCGAATGTAAGCAACCACTGACGAATTGTCGGACAACAGAAGGACCTGGTGATTTGAAAGGTGGGGGGATCCACTGCCGAAAACTCAGAAGAGCAAGAAGCTCCTTCTGGTTGATGTGAAGAGCTGCTTGATCCTGGTCCCATGCCGAGAAGGGAAGACCTAGAGGATCAAACATCTCACCCCATCCAAGATCGCTGGCAACTGCCGTCAGAACACAATCAGACGTGGGTGAGTCCAACGGAACTCTCTGAATAATCCACTGAACATCCATCCAGGGGAGGTGATGATGAAAAGACTCCGGTAACTGAAGCACCAGATCCAGAGGATCAACATTCGGCCTTCAACGACTGAGCAGAAAGTGTTGGAGAGGTCCGACTTACAGCTGACCTAGAGGAATGAGATCCGTCACCGAACCACAGAAACCGAGCAGCCAGAAAAGACTCTGAGCTGTCGCGGACGTGGACTGGGACAGAGTCGGGGCAAAAGCTGAGAGAATCAAAGCCCTTGCCTGGAGAACCGCCACCGTATTCAGCTGAGTACTGAAGTCTATGCCCAGATGACAAAACGACTGAGAAGGGACCAGGTCTGACTCCCTGTTGACTCTGAACCCTAGCGGCATGAGCAGGCTCAACAGTGTAACGACATTTGACGCCAGAAAGGCAGCATTGGAATGCATCTGGAGGGGATATCGTCTAGATATGCAGAAGTAGTCACCCTGGACTGTGTGCGATGCAAGCCAGAAAATAAGCAGACTGTCATCTGCAAAATGAGGTCACTAGAGGGTGAATTTAGTGATGCTGCCCTGCACAGCAGGGTAGGATCACTAAATTTACCCTCTGTGAACCTCAATCTGAATGAAGAGTCTCAAAACTAACAGAAAGAGGTACCCAGAGGATAAATTGGTCCACTGTTTGGGATAGCATCATCAAATTCACCCTCTGGGGACCTCATTCTGCAAATGTCAAACTGCTTATTTTCTGGCCTGGTGCGATGTAAGGCTAACTCATGCGACATCAGTCAGGTGAAGGCCCAAGGAGCCAGGTTGACGCCGAAGGGCATGGCCTTGAACTGGTAAACTCGCCCCAGAAAAGCCAACCTGAGATACTTTCGCGATGTGAAAGTAAGTATCTCGCAGGTCGATGCTGGAAGCGAAAACTCCCTGGTGAATGGAGCGGCAAACCAACCTGAACTTAGGAGCAATGATAGACTGGTTCAGGGTACTCAGATCGATAACCGGTCAGAGTTGGTCGTCCTTCTTCGGCACCAAGAACAGGCGGGAATAAAATCCCACTGAATGAATGTTCTTGACGACCTTGATCACGCCCATTGACAGGAGATTGCCTATCGCTGTGATCAAAAGTTCCCAACGTGTAACATCTAAAGGAACTTGAGTTCAAAGTGGCATTCTTGACAGAGTTGGATGCCTCAACCTGGGATGAATCGAGACAACGACTGCCGGCGCCTACCCTTACCCCATGAGTAAGTAGAAGCAGCGGCAGGAGGATCAGCCCTTGGCTTTGCAGAGGAAGCAGAAGGGCATTTGTTAGGCTTTGGACAGCCCCTGCCTCCAGCAGAAGGCTGATCAAGCTGACGAAGCAGCAGCTGATCTATGGAATGACATAGGACGTCATCCCGGACCATCGGCATGGAACCATGGAATAGTTGCGGACCTGCCGAAGAAGCAGATCAAAGAACAGTGCGCTGTCCCTCAGGAAGGGAAAGGCATGTGTCCAACACAGCGTCCCTGAGAACTAATTCCAAGTGAGCCGTGTTACAGGCATGCGTGTGCATGAGCACCTTGGAAAGTACACGTAAGGGAGCTCGTACGTCGTCAGACTTATCTGGAGGCAGATAAGCAGCTAAAGCAGAGATGACATGATCCGAGAGAAAGCATGCCCAGCATCTCTCTCGATAAGCCCAACAAGGACTCCAGAGTGGCCATAGGAATAACGGCCGACTTGAGCATGGAAAGCCCAAGGGAGGTGGAGTTCAGATCCATGACCATCAAAGTCTGGCTAACTGACGAATTGGAAGAATCGTAGGAACGATAACACACTGGAGGCAAAAAGGTGTCGACCCTAGTGAAGAACGAAGACTTCATGGCCTTGGAACTCAGCTGAAAACGCTTCAACCACCTGTACCAGCTGGCATGGTTGAAGGCACCCAGAAGCAGGTTGCTCCACATGCTGTAGGCGCACAACAAATGATCGCGGCCACGCTGACACTGTCTGCTGGTTTGACAGCTTGAGATCTGAAAGGAACCCAAACACAAAGTCAAGAGCTGCCCAGTGCCCCCAAGTCAGAAGACTGTTGACTCTCAGCGTCAGGTATGTTGGACTCATCCTCTGAGTCAGAAGACACATAGCCCATCATGGGCAAACCAGCCGATGTCTCCCATGGTGTAGGTAAACCTGAGGGATCAGAAAGCGGCCGGCTTCTGATCCTGGGAGGTGGCACCACAGGGAGGGGTGCCTGGAAACCATTAGTAGCCTTGCTGGAAGCAACGCGAAGGCTCTTGGAAAGAACCTGAGTGAGCAAGGAGAGGACCTCCCTAAGCTCACAGCCCGTGTTGCCCAGTTGACATGGGATGAACTGGCAAAGTGGCTTCACTCCTGACCCTTTTAACCAGCGAAGGTCACTTTCCTCAAATACACCCGATGTGGGGCGATGGGTGGCAGCCGAAATATCTGAAGGCAGATGTGTATAGGGGTAAGACATACCCCGAGGATCTACAGAGCAGGAACTCAGGAGAGTCGTTACGGACCTCTGAGGGACAGAAGGTCCAGGCTGCACAAAAGGCGTTGGTCCCGCAAAACAGGCCATGGAACCAGAGTGCGTGGACGGAAACGCCACAGAGTTCATGGTGGCCCCACCATGAACCCCACCATGAACATCTGAATTAAATGAGAAAACTGCGGTGCTCGACGGCTGAGAGACCACAGCAGAGGGTCCGACCGGCAGCTCCTTCCGACTTCACCGAGTTGAAGTCAGGGAAGGCTGAGGCCGATACCCCACATCTATACTACCAGACATCTCTGCAGATCCCTGCAGGGATAAAACTGCTGTGCTCAACGGCTGAGAGGACACAGCAGAGGGTTCGGTCGGCAGCCCTTTCCGACTTCACAGAGTTAAGTCAGGGAAGGCTGAGGCCGATACCCCACATGAAGTCAGGGAAGGCTGAGGCCAATACCCCACATCAACGCTACCAGAGATGCATCACTGCAGACCCCTGCAGGGATAAGCCAAGGTCAGCTGAAACGGTGACCAATGACCTTGCAGACGGAACAGCAGTAGCAGCAGATACGATGGGAGATGTTGAAACTTGTGGAAAATGGGAGGGAGCAACCTAGCTTGGCTCCAAAGGAGGAGTCACAACCCTAGTGACCGGCCCAGAAGTCGACTAGAGAGGGACCACAATCCCAGAACCAGGCATCTCTTCATCAGACAACTCAACAGCTCCCACAGTATCCACCACAGAACAAGACTGCACATCCCCCATGGAGGGGGTATAACTCTCACCTGATGTGGTTGTGTTGGGAGGCCCTAAACGACAGCGTTCCCCATCCCTGCGGGTACAGGAGTAACGGCCACGAAAATGCACCACACGCTTGGGTAAAAGGCATTGCCCACAAGGAACAGACCTGGGTATAAGAGCAGTAGAAGAAAAATAGGCCGATGAAATCGTCAGATGTGTACCCATACGTGCAACTAGTAGAAAGCTATATAACGTAGGGCCACCACGGATGCTGACATTATGTACACCATACAAGGTATGGGTACATATAGAAATGGATTGGAGGAGTGTCTAATTTGATGGATAAAGGGTTAATATCTCCGGATCAAATTATCAGATTTACATAAAAATAGGCCGATGAAATCGTCAGATGTGTACCCATACGTGCAACTAGTAGAAAGCTGTATGACGGAGGGCCACCACGGATGCCGACATTATGTACACCATACAAGGTATGGGTACATATAGAAATGGATTGGAGGAGTGTCTAATTTGATGGATAAAGGGTTAATATCTCCGGATCAAATTATCAGATTTACATAAAAAACTATACAGCACAGCACACCAGTAACCTGAATAAATATATAAAGTAACATAACAATCGGATTGATATTTTTTGAGTTATCTCATGCCAAAGGGATTGGAGGAATTTTCAATTTGAAGGATAAAGGGTTAATATCTCGGGATCAAATTATCAGATTAACACCAAAAACTATACAGCTCAGCACATCAGTAACTTGAACACAATGATAAAGTAACTTGACAATCCAAGCAATATTTTTCAAGTTATCAAATGCCAAAGGGATTGGAGGAATTTTCAATTTGAAGGATAAAGGGTTAATATCTCAGGATTAAAATAACAGATTTACACCAAAAACTATACAGCTTGGTACATCAGTAACCTGAACACAAATATAAAGTAACTTGACAATCCAAGCAATATTTTTAAAGTTATCGAATGCCAAAGGGATTGGAGGAATTTTCAATTTGAAGGATAAAGGGTTAATATCTCAAGATTAGATTATCAGATTTACACCAAAAACTATACAGCTCGGAACATCAGTAACCTGAACACAAATATAAAGTAACTTGACAATCCAAGCAATATTTTTCAAGTTATTGAATGCCAAAGGGATTGGAGGAAATTTCAATTTGAAGGATAAAGGGTTAATATCTCAGGATCAAAATAACAGATTTACACCAAAAACTATACAGCTTGGCACATCAGTAACCTGAACACAAATATAAAGTAACTAGACAATCCAAGCAATATTTTTCAAGTTATCGAATGCCAAAGGGAATGGAGGAATTTTCAATTTGAAGGATAAAGGGTTAATATCTCAGGATCAAATTATCAGATTTACACCAAAAACTATACAGCTCGGCACATCAGTAACCTGAACACAAATATAAAGTAACTTGACAATCCAAGAAATATTTTTCAAGTTATCGAATGCCAAAGGGATTGGAGGAATTTTCAATTTGTAGGATAAAGGGTTAATATCTCAGGATTAAATTATCAGATTTACACCAAAAATTATACAGCTCGGCATATCAGTAACCTGAACACAAATATAAAGTAACTTGACAATCCAAGCAATATTTTTCAAGTTATCGAATGCCAAAGGGATTGGAGGAATTTTCAATTTGAAGGATAAAGGGTTAATATCTCGGGATCAAATTATCAGATTAACACCAAACACTATACAGCTCAGCACATCAGTAACCTGAACACAATGATAAAGTAACTTGACAATCCAAGCAATATTTTTCAAGTTATCAAATGCCAAATGTATTGGAGGAATTTTCAATTTGAAGGATAAAGGATTAATATCTCAGGATTAAAATAACAGATTTACACCAAAAACTATACCGCTCGGTACATCAGTAACCTGAACACAAATATAAAGTAACTTGACAATCCAAGCAATATTTTTAAAGTTATCGAATGCCAAAGGGATTGGAGGAATTTTCAATTTGAAGGATAAAGGGTTAATATCTCGGGATTAAATTATCAGATTTACACCAAAAACTATACAGCTCGGAACATCAGTAACCTGAACACAAATATAAAGTAACTTGACAATCCAAGCAATATTTTTCAAGTTATTGAATGCCAAAGGGATTGGAGGAATTTTCAATTTGAAGGATAAAGGGTTAATATCTCAGGATCAAAATAACAGATTTACACCAAAAACTATACAGCTCGGCACATCAGTAACCTGAACACAAATATAAAGTAACTTGACAATCCAAGTAATATTTTTCAAGTTATTGAATGCCAAAGGGATTGGAGGAATTTTCAATTTGAAGGATAAAGGGTTAATATCTCAGGATCAAATCATCAGATTTACACCAAAAACTATACAGCTCGGCACATCAGTAACCTGAACACAAATATAAATTAACTAGACAATCCAAGCAATATTTTTCAAGTTATAGAATGCCAAAGGGATTGGAGGAATTTTTAATTTGAAGGATAAAGGGTTAATATCTCAGGATTAAATTATCAGATTTACACCAAAAACTATACAGCTCGGCACATCAGTAACCTGAACACAAATATAAAGTAACTTGACAATCCAAGCAATATTTTTCAAGTTATTGAATGCCAAAGGGATTGGAGAAATTTTCAATTTGAAGGATAAAGGGTTAATATCTCAGGATCAAAATAACAGATTTACACCAAAAACTATACAGCTCAGTACATCAGTAACCTGAACACAAATATAAAGTAACTTGACAATCCAAATAATGTTTTTCAAGTTATTGAATGCCAAAGGGATTGGAATAATTTTCAATTTGAAGGATAAAGGGTTAATATCTCGGGATTAAATCATCAGATTTACACCAAAAACTATACAGCTCGGCACATCAGTAACCTGAACACAAATATACAGTAACTTGACAATCCAAGCAATATTTTTCAAGTTATCGAATGCCAAAGAAATGGATACGGATGCCAAGCAATTTTCAATTTGAAGGATAAAGGGTTAATATCTCAGGATCAAAATAACAGATTTACACCAAAAACTATACAGCTCAGTACATCAGTAACCTGAACACAAATATAAAGTAACTTGACAATCCAAGTAATGTTTTTCAAGTTATCGAATGCCAAAGGGATTGGAAGAATTTTCAATTTGAAGGATAAAGGGTTAATATCTCGGGATTAAATCATCAGATTTACACCAAAAACTATACAGCTCGGCACATCAGTAACCTGAACACAAATATAAATTAACTTGACAATCCAAGCAATATTTTTCAAGTTATCGAATGCCAAAGTAATGGATACGGATGCCGGATGGACAGACGAACGGACGGATGGATGGACAGACGGATGGACGGACAGACAGACGGATGGACAGATGGACGGACAAAGGATGGACGAACGACGGATGGTCACCCTGGATGCCGGCATTATGTGTACCATACATAGTATGGGTACACATAATGAAAGTGTCAATGACACTGTAGCTCAACTTGACAAACTTGAACTTGGTAAGTTATAAATGAAATGGCAAAATTGAAGATCATTGGGACCAATGTCAGTTTTTTTGCCAGTGGCAACATTTTTGGACAGAAACCGAAGAAAATCGATAGCTCCCATCTAGAGGCCTCCCCAAACAAGCATGCCAGGTTTCAAAACAATCCGATCATAAATGTGCCCTGTAGGGTGTACAAAAGGGAAATATTGTGGTCTGACTAGACTAAATTCTAAGAACGTTGGCCGTGTCAACATTTTTTGACGAAAATGGAAGAAAATCGATAGCTCCCATCTAGAGGTCACCGTAAATAAGCATACCAGGTTTCAAAGCAATCTAATCATAAATGAGCCCTGTAGGGTGAGCCAAAGGGAAATATTGTGGTCTGACTGAACTAAGTTCTAAGAATGTTGGCTGCGGCAACATTTTTTGATGGAAATTGAAGAAAATCGATAGCTCCCATCTAGAGGTCACCCCAAACAAGCATGAAAGGTTTCAAAGCAATCCGATCATAAATGTGCCCTGTAGGGTGTGCCAAAGGGAAATATCGAGTCTTCTGACTAAACCAAGTTCTAAGAATGTTGGCCGCGGCAACATTGTTTGCCGGAAATTGAAGAAAATCGATAGCTCCCATCTAGAGGTCACCCTAAATAAGCATACCAGGTTTCAAAGCAATCAAATCATAAATGTGCCCTGTAGGGAGTGCCAAAGGGAAATATTGTGGTTTGACTAAACTAAGTTCTAAGACCGTTGGCCGCGGCAACATTTTTTGACAGAAATTGAAGAAAATCGATAGCTCCCATCTAGAGGTCACCCCAAACAAGCATGCCAGGTTTCAAAGCAATCCGATCATAAATGTACCCTGTAGGGTGTGCCAAAGGGAAATATTGAGTCTTCTGACTAAACTAAGTTCTAAGAACGTTGGCCACGGCAACATTTTTCGACAGAAATTGAAGAAAATCGATAGCTCCCATTTAGAGGTCTCCCCAAACAAGCATACCAGGTTTCAAAGCAATCTAATCGTAAATGTACCCGGTAGGGTGTGCCAAAGGGAAATATTGAGGTCTGACTAAACTAAGTTCTACGAACGTTGACCGTGGCAACATTTTTTGCCGAAAATTGAAGAAAATCGATAGCTCCCATCTAGAGATCACCGTAAATAAGCATACCAGGTTTCAAAGCAATCTAATCATAAATGAGCCCTGTAGGGTGAGCCAAAGGGAAATATTGTGGTCTGACTGAACTAAGTTCTAAGAATGTTGGCTGCGGCAACATTTTTTGATGGAAATTGAAGAAAATCGATAGCTCCCATCTAGAGGTCACCCCAAACAAGCATGAAAGGTTTCAAAGCAATCCGATCATAAATGTGCCCTGTAGGGTGTGCCAAAGGGAAATATCGAGTCTTCTGACTAAACCAAGTTCTAAGAATGTTGGCCGCGGCAACATTGTTTGCCGGAAATTGAAGAAAATCGATAGCTCCCATCTAGAGGTCACCCTAAATAAGCATACCAGGTTTCAAAGCAATCAAATCATAAATGTGCCCTGTAGGGAGTGCCAAAGGGAAATATTGTGGTTTGACTAAACTAAGTTCTAAGACCGTTGGCCGCGGCAACATTTTTTGACAGAAATTGAAGAAAATCGATAGCTCCCATCTAGAGGTCACCCCAAACAAGCATGCCAGGTTTCAAAGCAATCCGATCATAAATGTACCCTGTAGGGTGTGCCAAAGGGAAATATTGAGTCTTCTGACTAAACTAAGTTCTAAGAACGTTGGCCACGGCAACATTTTTCGACAGAAATTGAAGAAAATCGATAGCTCCCATTTAGAGGTCTCCCCAAACAAGCATACCAGGTTTCAAAGCAATCTAATCGTAAATGTACCCGGTAGGGTGTGCCAAAGGGAAATATTGAGGTCTGACTAAACTAAGTTCTACGAACGTTGACCGTGGCAACATTTTTTGCCGAAAATTGAAGAAAATCGATAGCTCCCATCTAGAGATCACCGTAAATAAGCATACCAGGTTTCAAAGCAATCTAATCATAAATGAGCCCTGTAGGGTGAGCCAAAGGGAAATATTGTGGTCTGACTGAACTAAGTTCTAAGAATGTTGGCTGCGGCAACATTTTTTGATGGAAATTGAAGAAAATCGATAGCTCCCATCTAGAGGTCACCCCAAACAAGCATGAAAGGTTTCAAAGCAATCCGATCATAAATGTGCCCTGTAGGGTGTGCCAAAGGGAAATATCGAGTCTTCTGACTAAACCAAGTTCTAAGAATGTTGGCCGCGGCAACATTGTTTGCCGGAAATTGAAGAAAATCGATAGCTCCCATCTAGAGGTCACCCTAAATAAGCATACCAGGTTTCAAAGCAATCAAATCATAAATGTGCCCTGTAGGGAGTGCCAAAGGGAAATATTGTGGTTTGACTAAACTAAGTTCTAAGACCGTTGGCCGCGGCAACATTTTTTGACAGAAATTGAAGAAAATCGATAGCTCCCATCTAGAGGTCACCCCAAACAAGCGTGCCAGGTTTCAAAGCAATCCGATCATAAATGTACCCTGTAGGGTGTGCCAAAGGGAAATATTGAGTCTTCTGACTAAACTAAGTTCTAAGAACGTTGGCCGCGGCAACATTTTTCAACAGAAATTGAAGAAAATCGATAGCTCCCATCTAGAGGTCTCCCCAAACAAGCATACCAGGTTTCAAAGCAATCTAATCGTAAATGTACCCGGTAGGGTGTGCCAAAGGGAAATATTGATGTCTGACTAAACTAAGTTCTACGAACGTTGACCGTGGCAACATTTTTTGCCGGAAATTGAAGAAAATCGATAGCTCCCATCTAGAGGTCACCCTAAATAAGCGTATCAGGTTTCAAAGCAATCAAATCATAAATGTGCCCTGTAGGGTGTGCCAAAGGGAAATATTGTGGTTTGAATAAACTAAGTTCTAAGAACGTTGGCCGCGGCAACATTTTTTGACGGAAATTGAAGAAAATCGATAGCTCCCATCTAGAGGTCATCCCAAACAAGCATAAGAAGTTTCAAAGTAATCTGATCATAAATGCGACCTGTGAGGTGTGCCAAAGGAAATTGTGGACGTACGTACTAACGTACTAACGTACGCCGACGGACGAGAAGTGATGGCAATAGCTCAGCTTGACTTTGTCAAGTTGAGCTAAAAATGCTGAATTCTCAGTGCTGTGTAGTTTTGGAGATGTAGGAGTTTTAATTTTTTTCTATTTTTAGCTCCTGCTGTTCCCATGGGGCAACGGGAAAAATTTTTTTTTGCATAAATTAAGTACTTATGACCCAATAAGCCCTCATATCAAATTTGGTTCAAATCTGCCTCTCGGCTTGGAAAATAGAAATTTTGGGCAGGATGAAAATTCTTGCCCCTCCCATAATGAAGGCAAATATAGCTCCTCGATCTTCTCTTGAACAAATCTGAGTCCACACCTCAAAAGGAAGCTGCACACCAAATATCAATTCTCTGCTACTGCTGGTTCTTGAGAAGAAGATTTTTTAAGATTTAAGCACACTTTTTGTGTGTGGCAAGTTGATTTGAAAAAAATCAAATTGCGATGTCATAACAAACTATTATCTCAAATATCAATTAAATTGGTTCAGCGGTTTGGGAGGAAAAGATGCAAACACCATATTCAAAGACGCCGGACAGTGAGTGATCACTATAGCTCTCCTGACTGAAAGTCAGGTGAGCTAATAACCCACTAAGTATTTTCACAAGAGCTATTGCTGAAGGCAATTATATCTCCAATGCAGTGCTGGACCAATGAAGCATAAATGAATTAAAAAACAAAGTAAGGACCAAATAAGAGCTGGACTGGCGTCCAGTGTATACCCCCACATGGTATACCACCTAGGGTGGGCATACCTATGACCAACAAATATTATAGAAAATAATGAAAGTTATGAATATTCTCGGATGGACTCACACATGGATGGATGGACAGACGCACAGACGGATGCATGTAATCCAGTATACCCCCCCCCCCCCTATTTTCTTCGATAGTGGAGGTATAACAATTTCCAACAAATTCTAAGTCAAAAGGTATGGTAAATTGTTTGGTGTTTGGAAGTTTTATGCAATGAGGCAGAAGCCTTTGTCATAGGCAAACTGCATGCCATATTTCATTGAGATCTGATAACCCATACCTGAGATACAGGCTGAACAGACAAATAATGTCTATTTCCTACAATTTCTAAGTCAAAAAAGGGATATAACACTAACTAGAGGCTCTACAGAACCTGTAATCGCTCACCTGGAAATACATATAAAAATGTGATTTCCCATAGGCTTTCCATGGTAACTATGAGCTGCAATTGTGGCCACGTTTGCAACATTACATCAAAATTACATGAGGATCATTGGTAGAAGGTGTCCCAGTCTTCAATCACGTGAAGTTTCAAAAAATTTGAATCCATCAAACAGAATCATAGAATGTCTCTGGTGGCCATACTTCCCAGCCAATGGGAACAAAAAGAGGATCATTTGTAGAGGGCCTCCTATAGACCATTCTTGCCAAGTTTTGGTTCACGTCAGCTCAATAGTTCCAGAGAGAAGATAAAAATGTGATTTCCTATAGTTTTTTTCTATAGTAACTAAAAACCGCAATTGTGGCCATGTTTGCAAAACGATCAACATTAAAATGAGAAATGTTAGTGGAGGGTGTCCCAGTTATCAACCATGCAAAGTTTCAAAACATTTGGCCCTGTAGTTTCAGAGGAGAAGAGTTTTCAAAATTGACCAATCAGAATCAAAGAATGCTTCTGGCGGCCACGTTTTTTCGCCCAGCAGGAATAAAATGAGTAACAGTTGTAGAGAACCTCTCATAGACAATGCCTGCCAAGTCTGGTTCACATTGGCTCAGTACTTTCAGTGAAGATGATGAAAATGTGATTTCCTATAGGGTTTCTATAGTAACTATAAGCTACAATTGCAGCCATAATTGCAACCCGATGAAGATTAAAATAAAAATCAGTGGTAGAGGGGGTTACAGTCATCAGTCACATTAAGTTTTTTCAAACCATTTGGCTTTGTAGTTTCAAAGAAGATTTTCTTGAAAATGCACACATTTATGAATTTTGTTTCAACAAAAAAAAAAATCAGCAAAAAAGGGGTTAAAATATTTTGAAAATTACAATTTTTTCAGACAGTATTCTCTTTCAAAATAGCTTTTGGACAGGTAAAGGGTTACAGGAATCTAAAAAGATATACAATAATTACTGTCATCTGAGCTGACATGATTGCAAATTAATAAAGAGAATTTACAATGTAACCTAGATTTTTGTAAACAATTTAACATTTGTCAAACACAATTAGATTACAGCTGAAGATATCAACATACAGTTGCACTTGTTTTACAGTACAAGTCAAAAAAGTTGTGTAAGATAATCCTATGAACTTTTTATCTTTTCTCTTCCTACCCTGATAAGACCAGAAGCTGACATCATTTTCTGGAAAGCTCTCACTGATAGCTTTTCCAGAAAAATGTCAGATTCTGATCTTGTCATGGCAGAAACTGCAGTCTACTTAGTTTATTGCAGTTACGCTACAGTTTATTTTGACTTGTACTGCATACACAATATTTTGGGGGTTTTTCCCCCAGTTCTCGGTGGAGAAAAAACTGGAACCAACCCTTACCAGATTCTCAAAAACTAGTATTTTGCTGACAGTACCGATCTTTTGTGCAGACAGGAGGGGCACTGGGTTAAGCATCAGAATATAGCCTCTGGTTGCCACATATTTCCATCCTCTCATAGACCATTCCTGCGAAGTGTGGTTCACGTCGGCTCAGTAGTTTCAGAGAAGAAGATGAAAATGTGATTTCCCATAGGGTTTCTATAGTAACTATAAGCCGCAATTGTGGCCATTTTTGCAACCCGATCAACATTAAATGAGGATCGTTGGTAGAGGGGGTCCCAGTCATCGTTTATGTGAAGAGCCGGAATGCAGATGGGAGGAGGTACCGAATTAGGAAATTGATTCTTAGCCAGAAAAGAGCAATCAGTAGTGAAGGTGACACTATTAGCCTCATTTCTGAAGAAAGCAGAATCAACAGATAGCGCCTGAAGCTCACTGACTTGTCGAGCAGAAGCAAATGCTAGAAGGAAAGCCATCTTATAGGTGAGAAAAAGCATATCGGTCTCAGATAAAGGCTCGAATGGCACCCCGTCCAAACAGTGCAACACCCATGCCAAGTTCCACTTGGGTGTAAGATGCAAAACTCGAGGCCTCTTCAAATAAAAGTGCCGAATGAGTTTGGAGAGAAAAAGATTATGACCGATGCACCACTTTCCCACATAAGAGAAAGTATCAGACAGCATAGACAGATAGCCCTTAATCGTAATAGGGTGGAGGCCCTTGGAGTCAAAAAGATATACCAGAAAATCCGTAATTTGAGCGATTGACAGATCACGGTAATCCACATTGTGATCTGCACACCAGCGGCAGAAAACCTTCCACTTCGCAGCATAAGTCAAGCCAGTGGAATGTCGCCGCGATGCAGAAATGCACTCCACTGTTCGTCTCGAAAAACCTGAGACAGAGCATCTACCGTAAATGCCAGAGGATCTGGACAAGGGGAGACAAAGGTCTCTACCTGCTGATTCCAGCGAGTGGCGAAAAGGTCGACCTGAGGACGGCCCCACTGCTCGCAAATCACCTGAAACACCGACCGATGTAGCATCCATTCGGTTGGAAGGACACTGTCGCGTCAGGTCAGGGAGTCTGCTTGGACTTGAGATGCCCGGGAATGTGTCGAATGGACACCCGAGCATTTACATCCTGCGACAACAGAAGAAGATCCCGAGATAGCCGATACTTGGGAATCGAAAGTGTGCCTCCTTGATTCCGTATGTAGGCCACTGCTGTCGAATTGTCCGAAAGAAGTAGGACAATATGGTCCGACAGGTGAGGGATCCAAAGCCGAAAACTCAACAGAAGAGCAAGGAGCTGCTTCTGATTGATATGAAGGCTCACCTGCTCGCTGTCCCACTTGCCGTGAGTGGACAGACCGAGAGGATCCAACGTCGCACCCCAGCCCCGATCGCTGGCATCCGCAGTAAGGATGCGATCGGCCAAAGGAAGATCCAACAGAACACCCTGTGTCAGCCAGGGAACATCGGCCCAAGGGTGGAGGTGACAAAGCAGGGACTGAGGAATAGGAAGTTCCAGGTCCAGCGGATCTACATTCGGACGCCAATGATCCAACAGGAAGTCTTGGAGAGGTCGGACAAACAAGCGACCAAGCGGAATGAGATCTGTCATCGAACCGTAAAGGCCCAGCATCCGAAGGAAAGTCCTGGCCAAGACCGAGAAAGATTGAAGCAGGGTCCGAGTCTTCGGCACTGAGAAAAGTCTCGAGTAAAACCCCGGTGAAAGGGTGTTCCTGACCATCTCGATCTCCCCTTTGGAGAGGAGACTGTCGATCTCCTGCACCAGAAGGTCCCGACGAAGAGAATCGGAAGGGACCCGAGTCGGGAGGGGCACCCGAGATAAACTGGGGTGCCGATGGAAGGACAGTCGCAGACCGGATTGTATGACGTCGAGGACCCAAGTGTCCGACGTTATCTCTGTCCAATGGTCGTAAAACAGTGACAGCCTTCCCCCGACTGGAGGCGAATCGAGGTGAGAACCTTCACTTGCGGCCTCGACGAGGCCCCCGAGAGGAGAAACCACCACCTTGGGAATTGACAGAGTCCTGAGTTTCCTGCTTGAGGCTGCCAGCGAGCCTGGCCACGTCGACGCTTCTTCTGAGCAGAAGGAGCAGATGGAGCCAAAGGTGCAGTGGACGTCGTCGATGAGGCAGATGCAGCAAGACGCTTGGCGGGCCTGGAACGACCACCACCCACAGCAGCAGGTTGATCCAGCTGTCGCAGGAAAAGCTGGTCCTTCGAATGACGAAGAACCTCGCCATGGACAGCTTCCACGGAACCATGAAACAACTGAGGTCCAACCAAAGAGGCAAACCTCAGAACAGCACGCTGCTCAGAAGGAAGGGATGGAGAAGAATCCAACACCGCATCCCAGTGCGCAAGCACCAAATTAGCCGTGTTACAGGCGTGAGCATGTGTCAAGTTCATTAGAGCCTGTGACAAAACGCCAAAAGGCGCCTGAGCATCATCAAACTCCCCTGGTGGAAAATATTCAGCCAGGGCAGCGACAACATGGTCTGCAAGAGATAATATACCCAGCATCTCTCAGGACAGGCCCACCATAGATTCAACTACCGACATCGGGAGAACTACTGACTTAGACTTAGTTAACCCGAGGGAAGAAGAATTCTCATCCACAGTAGTCATCCCTTGGAAGACCGGTGGACAGACGGAATCGTAAACACGAAACCGCGATGGAGGCAGAAAGGCATCAGCTCTAGAAAAGAAAGAACCCTTGAGGGCCATAGAATGCATTTTGGCGTCTAAGCCCTGGAAGGACTCAACAACCTGAGCCGATTGCAGAGGATGCAAAGCCCCAGAGCTAAAAGGCTCAACAGGGTTACGGCGCTCCACAGAGGACCGTGGCCGGACGGTCACAGATGGCTGGTCTGAAGGTTGAATGTCCGGCAATAAGCCAAAGACAAAATCCAAAGCCTGCCCCAAGACTGACGAGGGGGCCCATCACCTTCAAGAAAATCATCATCCTCTGTTGCAGAGGAGACCTCGGAGAAGCTCTCTACGAAAACAGATGCCTCAAGAGTGACATCAGAAGACAAAGAGACCACGGTCTCCACGTCAGGTTTCACCTCACTAGGATCGTCAACAATTGCAGAGGAACTCGCCACAGAAAAAAAACAGATCAGCATCCTGTGTGACAGAGTCACCACGTGCACTCACAGAAATGTCTGATAAGGCATGGCTACCCTTACCCCGAGAACGAGGGGTTCTAGTTCTTGACAGAACCACCTTGTTTACAGAAGCCCAGAATTTTGAGGACCAAACCCCACAAATACCACATGATTGGGCCCGAGTACAATTGTTGCAAGTGACACATGTGGAATGAGAGCCGTCCACATGTTTCACCTGCAAGCAAGAGGTACCAGGAATAGTCTTAGGCATAATATGAATATGATAAATGAAATCAAGCTTCCCGCCGATGGAAAACAGAACAATGGTTGTGTTCACACGTGGGGGAAAACAAGACTATGTTTGAAAAAGCAAGCAAAAATGATCAAAAATAGCATTAAATAGTAATAATTTTGAAAGCTTGAAAAGGATACAATCCACTTGCACACAATCAGATGAAGATAGCACATACAAATAAGTTGTTCATGAAGATAACAGCTAAGAATAGCATGAGTCACAAAAATTTCCGACCATGTACAATGGCGGAAATAAAAGGAATTGACGTCACGGTTGTTGCGCATGCACTTGGTAAATGCAAGAGGTGTGCAGAGAGAGTACCTGTAATTTTGAGCGCTGGTCTCGCTCGACCCTTTTTCAATCTTTTTCATGCTTTGCACTCTATTACTTTTCCAGCTTGTTTGGAAAAGTTTCTTAAAAGCTTGAGTTCGTTCCGAAGAAGGGCTTGCACTTACGTTACAGCCAATTGTAAACAACTGTGAGTAGGTTGAAAAGAAATAACTGGTGTGGGCATACCTATGACCAACAAACATTATAGAAAATAACCAGTATACCCCCATTTTCTTCGAAAATGGGAGTATAATAATTTACTTAAGTTATGAAAGTTATGAATATTCTCGGATGGAAACACACATGGACGGACGGACAGATGCACAGATGCATGTAATCCAATATACCCCCATTTTCTTCGAAAGTGGGGGTATAAAAATCAAAGGAAAGACTGTTAACTGTGGTGAGAATATGCTTGCGACTTTCTTATACCATGTGCAGATGTGGCTTTTAACCAAATTTCAATGAAATTCATCGACTCACTGCACAGATGAATGGACCAACAGACAGATGGATGGATGCATGAATCAAGTATAACCTTATTTTCTTTGAGAATGGGGGTATAAAAATATTTTTCATTAAATCTAGTCTATGAAGAAGCCATGACTAGATTTGAAGAAAAATTCTTTAAAATTTAACTCAAGAAATAATTTGTCAAAAAATCCATTCAATTTACAGAGAAAAAATTTGGGTTATATGTCCCCGAATTATACTTACTTCAGTGACAAGAGATTTTGTGCACTAAGCAGGAATATCCACCAGCGACATGCAAAGAATAAACCCTTTATCTAACATGAAAAGCAGACGACACTTGCAAACAAAATCACTGAATAACTAATTTTTTTCATTTTTCAACTTTAACAAAAACATAGGTAATGACCCCTTTTTCGAATGAGCTCGAAGAGCTCGTTCCAAAGAGGGGTCATAACCTATATTTTTGAAAAAAAATAATGAAAATTAATTGGCGATTTTTGTGAATAGCACTGGGTGGTTTCGGCTGTTATGTTGGGTAAAGGGTTAAAACAGAGCTTATGATTCCTATTGGAAGAAACTCACTGAGTTTGTTTGAATGGGAATTATCTGCTTTTTACCATGATTGCAGTATGTATTCAAAGTTACCAAATATAATACGGATGTTTACGAGATCATGTAATTATGCAGGCTGTGCAATTTTGAATGTGTTGACGCTTTTACGAAAACATTTGTAGCACCAAAAAGAAGAGAGTTACAGTTGTCCAGATGACAAGTGATGAAAACATGTATAAGCTGCTCAGAAGTGTTTGGATCAACAAAAAGTTTTTAACACATCTTCTGAACTGTGCAAGGCAATTTTACATCTTGGACACTAGACACCTGCCTGTCAAAGACTGCAGTTAATTAAGTTAACTCACCTTGAGTTTGTATAGCAGCAACATTATCAACAAGAAATAGTCTAGTTATAAGTCTCCATTTCAATACGCCTGAAATTAACAATAAAAAATAATGTGATTCCTTCCATGTATATGCATTCTTTAGATTCCCTCAAGACAATTTCTATCAAACTTGCAAAAAATTATTTTTTCGTGCCTGTCAATGTGACGTGTCCCAATGGTTTTGTGCCTGCTATACCAAACTTGAAACATGTACCTGTCACACTGATTCAAACCCAATAGTGTGCTGTACCATTACTATAAGGCTCACCAAAAGTCATGTTCTCGGGAATATTTGCTCTGAAATACTTACGAGGGAGGGAAAATTTTTTTTTTTTAATTTCTCAATCCTATGAATTTAAAATAAGTTAATTCTAATATTCGTAAGTCTTTTCACCTGTTGTACACTCATATGGCTCTTCGAAACTGACCATTTCACAAGACTGTGAAGTTGCCAAATCAAACAAGATCAAGTTACGCTTATTAACCCTTCACCTAACATGAAAAGCAGACGACTCTTGCAAAAAAAATTCTTGAACTAATTTTTTTCATTTTTTGTCTCAAAAATATAGGTTATGACCACTCATTGGTACGAGCTCGATGAGCTTGTTCCAATGAGGGGTCATAACCTATTTTTCCGACAAAAAATTAAAAAAAATAATGAAAATTACCTGGAGATTTTTTTAGAATAGCGCTGGCCAGTTTTGGCCATTGCATTGGGTAAAAGGTTAAAGAAATTTCTTGTATCTCAGGCAATTTTATCTCAATTTTATGATGACCGTGGCAAGCTTTTTATTTTTTTAATTTTGTTAATCCACAAACAGTTCTAAAAATAGTTGAAATTAGAAATTTAACTACTTACACTATTATGTGGAAAAAAACATTTTTTTCAGCAGTGAAAATTTCCCATGCAAATTTAATCAACAATACTTTGTTTGACAGTGCTCAACAATATTTTGTTCATAAACAACTGTTTTGCTACAATTTACTGGAGAGTACCTGTTGGCACTCCCCAATAAATTGCAACAAAAATAATTTTAAACATTTTTTTTTGCCCCTCGCTAGCTAACAACAAGCTAATTTTTGCAGTATAAAGCCACTAAAGCCACTTTCAAGAGAGCCACGATGGTGGCTTTTAGCACTCAAACGTTAAATGTGATAAAACAAAATATAGCCGAGATCACACAAATCAAAGTTGTACGCTTACTGAATGTGATAATTTTTTCTGTCACAATGATTCAACTTGTGTTATTTGTTGCACCAAAAAAGCTACATGAAAGTAGATGGCCACTTGGAAATCTTTTATATCGATTTTGGTGTGAGATGAATCTTGGTTAGGGAATGGAGTCATTCAGGGAACTATCTGCCTAACTAGCAACATGCTCTGGTACAATGTCAATTCTTGATAGTGAACCAAGGGGTTACATTTATTTAGTTTCTAGTTACTTATCATGATAACTTCCTTATTCTCGGTAACAAAAAGTTATATAGCCCTAGAAACCTAGAATATGATGAATACAGGTCTTTATCTCCATGTATAATGTCTGGATATCATTAAAAGAAGACTTAAATGAATGGCAGATGGGTCCATCTTTCCCATTTTACAGAGATTGTTTTCCGGAAATGTCTCCACCTCTAGCTATAGGTTCAAAATACTTCTTGAACTAAAACAACAATAAATATGGGTTATATACACATGGTGTTTGTAAAAAATCTTTTATCGCGACGAGAGTGTTTTCGGGGGCATATATAGCTACGAGTCGCGCAGAGACGAGTAGCTATGTAGCCCCCGAAAACGCTCGAGTCGCGATAAAAGATTTTTTACAAACACCATGTGTATATAACCCTTTTATCTACACCCCCACCTCCCCCACTCCCGTAATAAAACAAGTTTTGATTAACAAATGCAGACCACTAAAAATAATCTAGCCTTCAACCAGATAATCACTAATGTGAAAAATATCTGGTTATTTGTACTTTCCGACGTTTGACGTCACATTTTGAAAAATGTTGAATAAACTGAATTTCCAGTGACGTTTGAACGTCAGGATAATTAAAGTCTCGAAGGGTGAAATAATCTCATTTGAAAAAGTGTAAGTTACTAATTTTTACTCTTTTCCGTCAAATTTTATTTTTACAATTCAGTAAGTTTAATTAATGGCCTTCTTTTTTATTCAATACATTTCGATAAATACGCCTCGTTTTATTTGCTTCGATCCGCAGCAGCGATAATTAGTTATTCAAAGTGTTGAATGAAATAGTACGTCATGCAAATGGGATGGGCATGAACGTTGTATTCTTGCGATATCACGTGACTTTTATTCTTACTGCAGTAACGATAAAATATTTTTTATTGACGGCGAGTTTTCGATAACGATAAAAGATAAAACGTTACTGTTTGTATGTATAAAGTAGATAAAACAATAGTACATTACTATAATGTATAAAATAGTCAAATATTGTACAAGGTTGCAAGGAATATAACAGTTTATATACCAGTTTGTCAACATGTAATGTGTCTTGTGATCAAAGGGAAATTGAGGTCAATATGCACATCAACTGGTGCTGGAAGCCCTCATTTGGGCTTTATATCTATAAGAGTAGGTACCACAACTTAAAGAAATTATATTCTGTGGATGTGCTTCATATTATCTTGGAAGTGGAACTATTTACAGTACGTGGAGAGTGTATTATCGCAAAATCACCCATAGAGTGGAGATTCCACCCAAGCAATATTTGCAAATTTGTTGCAAAGAATAACCAGCACAAGCAAAGTTTCAGCCAATGGACCTCCGGGTTAAACCCGGAGGTCCATTGGCTGAAACATTGCTTGTGTTTTTTTGTCGATATGTACAAAATTTGAAAGTTATAGCTTGGGTGACAACTCCACTCCGCGGGTGATTTGGTTACAATCCACTCTCCACGTACTGTAGAATGCTAGGATTTGCATTCTTGCAATTCGTGGAACGGTTTCATAAATTATAACAAGCAAATGCATGTGACCAAATGTTGATGGATAAAAATAAATTAGCATTCCACCAGTTAACCCTTTACCCAATTAGACGATATCAAAATTTATTATTTTCAATATCATTTTTTAAAAATTTTCAAAACATTTCAACAAAACCATATCATGTGACCCTCTCACTGGAACGAGCCCGATGAGCTCATTCCAAGGAGGGGGTCACATAATATGGTTTTGTTGAAATTGTTTGAAAACTAATATTTTTTCAGCTGCTGAATTTGTAGATGACGCGGACAGATGTGTCCAATTCGTTGGGTAAAGGGTTAAGGGTTCAAATACTACCATAAGGCTCACAATCTCGTGCAATATTCATTGTATTATTTCAAAGAACATTTTGGCTCACAATTATCACTGTTGTTCTTATTTGGAAAAAAAGAAAGAAAAAAAAAAACTCTAAAGGCCAACCAACAACACTTTTATTCTTTAAAACTAGAGTGATGTCACGCATGCAGCCCGACTATCCCTGCAATGGCAATGCTTAGACACAAAATAGTCAGAGCCATTTTTTGTTAACAGTTTACCTAACGAATCTGACATATCTGCATTCGTGATATACAAAATTTGCTATTTAAATTTTAGTTTTTCATTTCTCTACTTGAAAACATACCTCATGACCTGTTGATGGAACAAACTTGACGAGCTTGTTCCAATAAGGACTAATAAGCCATGGTTAGAAGTAAAAAAAAATGAAAAAATCTGATGTTTCAGAAAAATAATTTGTTCTGTTGGCTTCAACTTGTGTTAGATAAAGGATTAAAGATGCAGTACATAAAGCAATGTTGGGGTATTGGAGTCAATTTTCTTTTTTGTATGTAATAACTCCCACCAATCCTTCAAAATGCATTTTGGGAATAATTGCCTAAGTGACACGTTTGTGTCTGTGTGGATGGGTGGGGATGGGGGATTGGGGGGATGGGGGTTTGGGGTGTTAGAAAAAAATGCCTAACTGGCAACTGTGGTGGGGGGGGGGGGGGGGGGGGGGCTGGGTTTTTTACAACAAACTTTAACCAAAACTGTAAAAACACAACAAAGGAATGAAGTCATGAGAGACAAATTTTATGGAACTAGGGACATGGCTTGAACAAACTTGAATTTTACCCCCCTAAGGATGCTGCATACCAAATATCAAAAACATTCATCTGCTGGATCTGAAGAAGAAGATTTTTTTAAAAATTCCTCATTTTGAACTAAGTTATCATTCAGGCTCCCATAGTGAGCCCAAATATGGACCTACGGTCATGGCTTGAACAAACTTGAATCTCACCCCCCTAAGGATGCTGCATACCAAATATCAAAACATTCCAACGGCTGGATCTGAAGAAGAAGATTTTTAAAGAAAATTCCTCATTTTGAAGCTCCTATACTGAGCCCAAATATGAACCCAGAGGGCCGATTTGAACAAACCTGAATCCGATATACCGCACAATGTTGCATACCAAATATCAAAAGATTCTGCCGGCTGGATCTGGAGAAGAAGATTTTTTTTAAGAAATTTGCCTGAAATGCACTAAGTTCGAATTCAGGGGGCCGATTTGAACAAACTTGAATCAGATCCACCCCACAATGTTGCATACCAAATATCAAAAGATTCTTCCTGCGGGATATGGAGAAGAAGATTTTTGAAGAAATTTGCCTGAAATGCATTTAGTTCAAATTCAGGCTTCTATACCGAGCCCAAAATCCAGGGGGCCGATTTGTACAAACTTGAATCAGATCCACCCCACAATGTTGCATACCAAATATCAAAAGATTCTGCCTGCTGAATCTGGAGAAGATTTTTTAAGAAATTTGCCTGAAATGCATTAAGTTTGAATTCAGGCTCCTATACTGAGCCCAAATATGAACCCAGGTGGCCGATTTGTACAAACTTGAATCAGATCCACCCCACAATGTTGCATACCAAATATCAAAAGATTCTGCCTGCTGGATCTGGAGAAGAAGATTTTTTAAGAAATTTGCCTGAAATGCACTAAGTTCAAATTCGGGCTTCTATACTGAGCCCAAATATGAATCCAGGGGGCCGATTTGAACAAACTTGAATCTGCCCCCCCCCCCCCCCCTAGAGATGTTGTATACCAAATAGGAAAGAATTCTGCCTGGTGGATCTGAAGAAGAAGATTTTTTTTAATTTTGGAAAGAAATTCATGGTTGCTATCAGAGTTATGCCCCTTGTGGTGCCCCCTGTGGGTGTGTCAAGTTTATTTGTATAAGTTTGAATTGACATATGATAGGGAACATGCACACCAAATTTGGTTCAATTTGATCCAGTAGTTTGGGAGGAGTAGTCGATAACGTAAAGTTCACGGACGACAACGACGACAGACGGCAAGTGATAAGTTAAGCTCCCTTCGGTGAGCTAAAAAGCCTAATTGTTGGGAGGGGGGGGGGGGGGGGGGGGGGGGGGGTGCTGGTGTTTGTTGGAAAAGCATTGTGAAAAGAGTTAAATTAATGCCAATTAAAAGAGTTAAATTAGTGCCAATATTATTTGAAACCACAGTGTACAGCTTCAGTAGAACTTGCCCAAAATGAAAAAAATAAATGACATTGTAACAGAGTGTTTGGAGAATGAAAGGTAGAACCTTGAAAAGCAGAACTTTAATCCGAAACTTTAAGCTGGGAATTCTAAGTAGTAAAATTGATTGGCAAAAATGGGTTAAGTATTTCCTAAAACTGATAAAAGAAATCATTGATGTACATGGAATTATTAAGTTGTATTGACCATGCAAGAATTAGAGTAAGAAAGTTTGTGGCAAAGTCTAAATTCAAATACAAAGAAAGTAAGTCTGAAAACATGTTTAAAAGGGGTTAAAATCATACCGATTTTAATGAAAATCATTGTAGAAATGTTCAGTAGATTGTAGACATTGTCCCAAATAAGAAACAGTGACAATCCACTAAACTGTTTGAAGAATTAAAGGTGTAATTTTAAAACACCCCACCCCCCCCCCCCCCCCCCCACCCCAAAAAAAAAATTTAACCTGGAAGTTGTAAGTTAAATTGCCATACAAAAAAAGGGTTAAATATTTCCCAAAATAACATGAAACATAAAAAAATTAAAAACAACAAACATTGACCAGAACTCCAAATGTTAAAGACAGACAGAAGAAAGTCATGACTAAACAGGAAAAAAACAAAAACACTTGAAACTTCAGTAAAAAACTTTAACCAAAAAACTTTAAACCTAAACTCTAAATGTAAACAGACAAACAGACAAACAGACAGACAGACAGACAGACAGACAGACAGACAGACAGACAGACGTTCTAACAATTGGTAGTTATGTGGCTATTTTTATGGGACTACAATAAAATGCATGTCCATTATATTAAAACAAGTGCTTTTTGGGAAAATTTTTGGGTGGTGGTAGCAAATCCTGACTCTACCCTTTACTGACCTTAACCCTACACCTCCCCCCCCAATTCTAAACCCCACCCTAGACTAATGAAAATTCAATATGTCATGATTTGGGGTGACTGGGGTTCTTTTTAGATCCGGTGAAAGAAAATGAAATAATTTCCATGATTTATTTACATATGAATATACAATAAATTTGATTCTGCAAGTAAATTTGATTCTGCAATCGGTGAAGCCGAACGCGTCACCCTGTTCATTTCTCATTTCCACTCTTACAACGAGTATAGTTCTGATGCCATTTTGAATTTACCGACAACACTGTTGAATATTTTGCCAATTTCATTCTCACTGCACAATTATTATTTTCACACACGTGAATACGAAATCAACTAGATTCGCTTGTTTCATACACCAGGTATCGCGATTACACACTCGCACTTTCGATTATTTTATCGCTATTTCACTTTCGCGTTTTATATTATCTTATTGTATTTATTTTTGTTCAGTACTTTGGCTACAAAAAGGTTTCACTACCAAAAGCCTGTGCAATACACATTGCCTGCCAGCTTCGAAACCGTAGTCTCATTATCACAAGCCAGTGTTGTATGTAGAATTTTCTATATACTCCCAGCCAGCTTGCAGACTTTACACATAGCCAAAGGGGGTTTGACTACCACAAGCCAGTGCTAACACAGGAATCTGTGTTATTGCTTGCCAGCTTTCAAACCCCGAAGCTTCTACCACAAGTCCATGTCGTACATAATCTGTGTACTTCCAGCCTGCTTGCAAGCTTCAACGTTCGCCGGGTTCTATTTTGGACAGCATACACTGTCGATCGATTTAGAAACTGAATCGGAGTTTCACACCACAAGCCCGTGTTATACACAGTTTTCTGTGTATCTCCTGCCAGCTCTGAAACTTCCGAGGGCGACGTACAAACCACTGAGCGTCTCAGACAGTCGACCTAATAGACTGCTAAAAATTGCTATAGTTCTCCAATTAGAACTAGCTCAAACAAGCCACAAAGGCATAAACACTAAAGTGCAAACAAATTCGACAGTCAAAACAATTGACTGCGACAATCACTTCAGTTCTCCAATAAGAACTGGTTCAAACAAGCCATAAAAGGGCATAAAACAATAAAGTGCAAACAAACAAATGAACACCTGGTCCTAAGACACAAACAATACAAGGTGTGAAACACAAGTGACGGTCAAGTCCCATTGCCTCACGAAAATTAAAACGATTTCATTATTGGTGCAATAAACCAATTATCACTGAAATAGCAATATAGTTAATTACAACACAAAGTTGTAGTATATTGCCCACAACCTAAACCACAGCAGTGTTCAAATTCAAATCTCAGTCATTTCTGAGAGCTGTAATATCCAATAAATTAGTAATAAGTGGCGCTCACCCACAGCGACCTACATTCTCTAATATACCACAATATATTACTGACCAAAACATTGGTAATCTCAGACTTACACAAATTGAAGTCTTGAAGTATTTGTTTATTTGATAAAACCGTAAAGGTTGAAACTAGTCATACTTAGCGGATTAAATTCCGGGCAAGTACTGATAGGCTTCAGGTCCACCTGACCACACATTGAAGCTAAAATACATACTTAAAAACGAAGTGACCACACCCTTCGTTGGTGACAATGGACACACTTAGCAAACAATCATTCAAGGAATTACGGTGCTTCCTAAATAACACTAGATCAGCGCTCTTCAAAGAAGCTGACGCGATATACCATCATCGCAATTATAAACAATGCAATCTCACAAATTCGGTCCCAAGTGACCTATACCAAACGACATTGGCCCAGTTAGGCCATACAATGGGGAGAACACTCAAATTTGACAATGATTCCCTGAAAGAGGTCGAAATCATTGCATTTGACACAACCCAGCATCTGTCGCAATTATTTGAGGCCCAGTGGCACAAAAGAAAGAATATACTACGGGAGAGCATAAATTATCAATTAACTCTGCCCAAACTAAATGAAATCACTGAGAGTGAACGGGTACTTGTAGCGAATGAATACCACCGAACCATAGAAACATTTTCCAATAAGGATCTTTGCAAGTACGAGCTTTCCTGCGGTAGGAAACACCGTGAATTCATGACCAAGGTCATTAACCCGGGCGATTTCAACCCTGGCACTCTCACGGTGGATAACGGTGAGATCACCAATGGGCGAGGCATATATTCCCCAAAGTATAACGTCAGTGCAAACACTCCTGTTTCCGACGTTGGGCCCTCAACATCCAAACGCCGTAGACTAGGCATGACAAACATTATTCCGTGTACGGCAACCCAACACAATGAGCCTGCCAGTTCAGGCCTATCCGATTTAAGGGTTAATAAAGAGAATTCCTCCTCATTCCTTACGATGGGAGAACGGTGTAACGCAATTACCGACATCCAGGACATGACATCTGCAATGAATACCTTGCGGGATAGATCCGAATTAGTAACCACATGTCCATACAGGTTAACTCAGTTAACTATGGGCCCGGAATCACAGGGCCCCTAAGTGTTGGTAAAATAACACACAAATCCGGAACTAAACCTCCCGGACAATGCGCACCTGATACATCCGAGCTAAGTGATCCACTCCTCTCCATCCCACCGGAGATATGGCTATCACAGAATGAGCCCCCAATGGGCTCTCTCGCCTTTACTGAGCCTGGTGATAACTGGAGCTGTAAGGTTAATGCGGCCGCCCAGTAGTGGCGACGACTCCATTCGTTTTTCATACGAATCACCACTTAAACCCTCAATGGGCTTGATAGCTAACACAGATGGGTCTCATGCCCAAAGCTCCACGGAAATTCAATCCCAGTGTGAGCCAATTGAGAAATCGAATCAGCTAGCTCGATTCAACGTAAATGGTGATCGAATAACACAGTCCCAGGAATCCAACCTGGAGATGATCCAATATACTCCTGTTGCCCAGGAAATTGCACCCCTACCCCAACGGGTACCGCGGGTACGGCCAGAACTCCACACTTCCAGTTCTTCAATGGACATGCACAATGAGGATGAATACCCTCCGAGCTCACATAATCTGACGGAGGGCAACCTGTTATCATTGCAAAATTCTCTACTTGAGGCCCAGTTTTGCCCTAGTAATCAACAACGGGCAGCACTAGAAAACTGGCTTCAACAACTGGAACAGTCCAGATGACTAATACCGGACTCGGTCTCAAACCGTGATGCCCACGACACAAAGCTCGTGGAGCCCATTGAATATAAACAAAACGGGAAAGTGCGCCATATCAATAAAAGAGGGCCTAAACGAAGATGCAGTGTTAGACGTAATAAACGCCTAAACCTCTCCAGACGAAATCACACTGTGTCTAAATTGAAACACAGATTGAATATTTCTCAGCTAGCTGAAACCGCTGAGCAGTACATAACTAACATGTCGAATCTCGAATTGACAGATTATGAGAAATTGGTACTTGGCAAAGGGTTAAAGTTCATACCCACACCCACTAAGCCATCCACTAGCCACTTCAAATATGACATTCAACTCCTGTGTAATAGAATTAGACTCAAAATCATACACAGTGATAAGGGGAACAATTTTATCAACCCTTTCCATGACAAGCTGCACACGACTCCCACTTCATGCAACAGTGTGTTAGCCGAAACATATCTATCTAAAACAAGAACAGAACTAAACCGTCTTGTGAAAATACAAACATTATGAAAGTGCCGGGACAACATGTCCCGAGGCGAGAGACGGGCTTTATCGGCTCTCCGCAGAAACCATACAGTTGTCATAAAGGCAGCAGATAAAGGCAAGAGCACGGTCCTTATGACCCGTGAAGCATATATTAAGGAGGGCATATGCCAGCTTACATCAGCGGCGCACTACAAGTCTATTGATTATGACCCCACAATGGAAACGCTTGTTAAAGTTAAAAACTGTCTCCACCAAATGCACAATATGTGGGAGATAGACAGTCGGATGCTTACCTCCCTTATACCGAAACCGGAGAGAGTGAGCCTACCGACGCTATACCTACTCCCTAAAATTGTGGCCCTACTGCTTCAATCTCGGGACTGCTGGATTTCTTTTTAGTACCTATAGTACAAAGGCAGCCCACTTATATACGTGACACAACTGACTTCATCTTAAAAATTGAGGCCGAATCAATCCCTAAGGGAGCCTTTCTTGTGTCCGCTGACATCGCCAACATGTACACAAATGTTTCACATGTGGAGGCCATTACAGCTGTACGGGAAGCACTTGAGGAACACTTAACCCTCCATTATCCGCTCCCGAAGCCCTCCATCAATTCATTATTGAATCTCCTAGAAATCATATTGGAGAGTAATTGCTTCAGCTTTGATGACCAGAAGTATATTCAGATGCTGGGCGTCGCAATGGGCAGCAAATCTAGCCCTGAAATATCGGATATAACTGCCCACAAATGGGAAAAGGAACTACTTAAGATGGATACCCAAATGAACATACAACAATGGTTCAGGTATCGAGACGACACATTCATTATATGGCTTGGCTCGATTGATGAGCTCCATACATTTATGGCAAGAGCTAATGACTCTCACCCCACATTCCGGTTTGTCTATGAAGTATCAGACCAAATGGTTACATTCCTAGACACGGAAATTTACAAAGGGGCGCGGTTTCGAGACACAGGCATACTTGACATCAAACTCCACATCAAGCCTACCGAAACCTTTCAATATCTCCACCGCTCGTCAGCCCATCCAGAGGTGACGTTCCGAGCTTTTGTGAAAGGTGAACTTATCAGATTCATCCGAAATAATTCAGATGAAACTATGTACCAACATTACTCTGAATTATTCTTACAGAAGCTATTGGAGCGGGGCTATCCTCCACATAAAATTTTGCCAATTGCCAATGAGCTCAATTATAACGAAAGAGCGCGGCGTCTCCAAGCCACGGCCACCAAACACAAGGCCAAAAATACTGAACCTCCACTAGTATTCACAACCATCACAACCATATATAATCCATATATCAAATAAATTAAAAAGGCACTGCTCAAATTCTGGTCGCTAATGAGCGAGTCGGAGGAACTTAGAAAATTGTTCCCAGAACCTCCAATTCTCGCATTCAAACGCGGAAAAAATCTCAGGGATATTCTGGTACAAGCCAAACTTCCCAGATTGCATTCCTTTCCTGACAATACAAAGGAACCTCCAAACAAATGTTTTCCAGGAGATTGTTTGCACAATGAAAGCTCCTCTCCAATGTAACAGATCACAATCACCACATAAGCCCAAAAACAACACGGGCAGTCCACCTGTGAAAAACAGGCTTCAGCGGATTAAGCTAATAACATGGACTCTTATTGTAACATGTTTACACAATCATAAGACGAAACATTTTGGTCCTCTGTCACACCTAGTGATATCTTGTGACCCGGCCATCAACAGTGGCTTCAATACGTCATATCATACACAATATTTTGATTGGCTGTGACACAAAATGACGTCCCACTAGTCACACCCTGCTGGAATCATACCCGATTCCACGAGCGTATATATACGTGCGAGCATGAAAGGCAATCATTACTTGCTCTATCTTACGTAGATACATAGTAGAATTTCACAATGCGACCTTTCAAAGCCACCAACTTTAACAGGCACCGGAATCGTAGCATGAGGCATGCCCAGCCATACAGGAAAATCCACATGCCTAATGTGGACCCTTCTCTTGGCAAACATGAAGGCCTTGTACAGCAGCGGAAAGAATATGCCGAGGCCTGGATGGAATACATCCGATCACCAGAGTGAACATTCTCTGTACGTCTGCCAGTAGTAACCGGCTTCCCTGTGGACGACATTCTTGCCTCCAAATTAGAGGAAAAGGCTTCAGAAGCCTCCTCCCAAATGAAGGAAACTATCATCTCCCATTTGGAAGAGTGGAGTAATCAAGCACCACCATCCGTCCAGACAGAGGATGAGCGAATGGCCGCCATGGCGACAAAAATTTCTATTATGGTTGCCCAGTCTCTACTCCAGCAGGCTCAACCACAAGCATCCTCATCGGCCACCAACGCATAGACATATACCAGCGATTCCAATGGCCCTTTTCAGGGCCACCATACTATTAAAAAGAGTACCTTTCACAAACACACTGTGAACAGCTTCGCATGTAGTAGGAAGCGGAAAACAATTCCCTCCTACTCACCCCACAATGAAATCATACGCACTATGTGGGTGTCTATAAAATGGGTGTTAGTATGCTCCTGACATACTCTAACATTAAACACTCCTAATATGGAAGTGAACAAATATTTAAACCCTTCTTAACCCCTAACTGGGGACAACATAGTATGCAATACTCAATCTGGGTTTACACTAAACCAACGAACCATACTAGGGTATTGATACGTACATAATTAGCATTTATCACTATGTGATAATCAGGCTGAGTCCAATCTCAGTCTCGGATATAGGCACAGTATTCAAAACCGACAAGGGCCTATTCAAACTGACGACTTGGTTGCGTATAGTTTATTGTCTAAACTAACTCAATTACATGACAAACAGCAACTCGTCGACTTCATTCATTGTCATGAGTTGTGAACTTGAATAAATATGTGAGCTAATCCTAGCGGGATAATCTAACTAAGACAATTTTATGCTTAGCACACGGGTAACGACCAGGGCACAGCCGGGGTTGCTTCTGACGGGCTCGTGGTGCCTGCCCTCCTCCCCACTTACAAAAAAACCTGTATTATATGTGATATATTCCATGTTAATAAACATTCCTACAAAAATTTATTAAAATCAGAACTTTCATACAGAAGTTCTGTACAATAAACTGATTGCACTAATTTTGGTACAAAAAGGTTGCTGGCGGCCATCTTGAATTTTGGACCGCACCCCAAAACACTCTCGTCCCACGGTGATAACAAAGGTACCCAAGAAGTTTTGTAAAGATCGATTCATAAATACGGCCTCCAGACTGAGCCGTATACAAGTTGTGTTCAAAAAACTGATTGGACCTAATTTCGGTACAAAATGGCCACTGGCAGCCATCTCGACTGTTGGACCGCACTCAGAAACACTCGTTCTCATCCCAAGGTGATAACAAAGGTACCCAAGAAGTTTTGTGAAGATCGGTTCATAAATACAGACTCTAGCCGAGTCGTATTGACATGTGCACTTACTCTGTATAAGTAGCACTGAATAAATCAAAGTTCATCTAATTTGCATAATTTTTGCACGAGAAAAAAACCTGTATTACATATGATGTATTCCAAGTTACTAAACATTCCTACAAAAATTTATTAAAATCAGAACTTTCATACAGAAGTTCTGTACAAAAAACTGATTGCACTAATTTTGGTACAAAAAGGTTGCTGGCGGCCGTCTTGAATTTTGGACCGCACTCAAAAACACTTGTTCTCATCCCACGGTGATAACAAAGGTACCCAAGA
Organism: Pictodentalium vernedei; assembly: GCA_031216915.1. Lineage (NCBI taxonomy): Eukaryota > Metazoa > Mollusca > Scaphopoda > Dentaliida > Dentaliidae > Pictodentalium > Pictodentalium vernedei. Next base: position 108,766,532 of record CM062295.1, on the reverse strand, counting down.
AGTTTCGTAAAGATCGGTTCATAAATACGGCCTCTAGCCTGAGCCATATAGAAGTTGTGTACAAACAACCGATTGGACCTAATTTCAGTACAAAATGGCCACTGGCAGCCATCTTGACTTTTGGACCACACCCAGAAACACTCGTTCTCATCCCAAGGTGATAACAAAGGTATCCAAGAAGTTTTGTGAAGATCGGTTCATAAATACAGGCTCTAGCCCGAGTCGTATTGACATGTGCACTTCCTGTGTATAAGTAGCACTGAATAAATCAAAGTTCATCTAATTTGCATAATTTTTACACAAGAAAAAAACCTGTATTATATGTGATGTATTCCATGTTACTAAACATTCATACAGAAATTTATTCAAATCAGAACTTTCGTACAAAAGTTCTGTACAAAAAACTGATTGCACCAATTTTGGTACAAAATGGCTGCCGGCAGCCATCTTGAATTTTGGACTGCACCCCAAAACACTCGTTCTCGTCCCACTGTGATAACAAAGGTGCCCAAGAAGTTTCGTAAAGATCAGTTCATAAATACGGCCTCTAGCCCGAGCCGTATTGGCATTTGCAGTTACAGTGCTGAAAGTAACATTAAATAGATCAAAGTTAGTCTAATTGGCATAATTTATGCACAAGAAAAAAATCCGTATTATATGTGATGGTATCCCATGGTACTAAACATTCACACAGAAAATTATTCAAATCAGCGCTTTCATATGGAAGTTCTGCGCAAAAAACTGATTGCACCTAATTTTGTACAAAAAGGCCACCAGCGGCCATCTTGAATTTCAGACCGGACCTAAAAACACTCGTTCTCGTCCCACGCTGATAACAATGGTACCCAAGAAGTTTTGTAAACATCGGTTCATAAATACGGCCTCTAGCCCAAGCCATATTGGCATTTGCACTTACAGTGCTGAAAGTAACACTAAACAAGTGTTTGACCACCAAGGTGGTATTAGTCCCCTACAGAGCTTTTGTGACATAAGGTGTTTTTGTCACAGAAGACACTAGAGTATATAAGCTTCTTGGATTTTGAAAAAAAAAATATTGAGCATGCATAATCCCCTCACAACCCTTTATCCGTGTACCATATATGAAAGGCGTAGCTTGAACCATGTTGGAGGGAGGGGTGGTAACATAAAATAGGAAAAAAAGCTTAAAAAAACATAACAAAAATGGCCACCATTCTGCCATCTTGGATTTTGAAAAATAAATATTGACTGTGCATCATCCCCTCAGAACCATTTATCCATGTACCAAATATGAAAGGTGTAGGTTGAAGCATGTTGGAGGGAGAGGTGGTAACATAAAAACAGACAGACAGACAGACGGACAGACAGACAGATGTTTGATTTTGAAAAAAAAAATATTGAGCATGCATAATCCCCTCACAACCCCTTTATCCATGTACCATATACGAAAAGTGTAGCTTGAACCATGTTGGAGGGAGCAGTGGTAACATAAAATAAAGAAAAAAGCTTAAAAAACACAACAGAAATGGTTGCCATGGCGCCATCTTGAATTTTGGAAACAAAATATTGAACGTGCAACATCCCATTACAACCCTCTATCCATGTGCCATATATAAAAAGTGTAGCTTGAACCATGTTCGAGTGAGGGGTGGTAACAAAAAATAGAGAAAAAAGCTTAAAAAACACAACAAAAATGGCCGCCATGCCACCATCTTGAATTTTGAAGAAAAAATATTGAACGTGCATCATCCCCTCCCAACCCTCTATCCATGTGCCAAATATGCAAAATGTAGCTTGAACCATGTTGGTGGGAGGGTTGGTAACATGAAAATAGAGAAAAAAAGCTTAAAAAACACAACAAAAATGGCCGCCATTCGCCATCTTGGATTTTGAAAAAACAATTTTGAGTGTGAATCATCCCCTCAGAACCATTTATCCATGTATCAAATATGAAAAGGTGTAGCTTAAAGCATGTTGGAGGGAGAGGTGGTAACATAAAAAACACAGACAGACAGACAGACAGACAGACAGACAGACAGACAGACAGACAGACAGACAGACGGACAGACGGACGGACAGACAGACGGACGGAGTGCAATCCTATATTCCGCTTACGGTTCCCTCTATCCATGTGCCATATATAAAAAGTGTGGCTTGAACCATGTTAGAGTGAGGGGTGGTAACATAAAATAGAGAAAAAAGGGCCTGCATCATCCCCTCAAAACCATTTATCCATGTACCAAATATAAAAGGTGTAGCTTAAAGCATGTTGGAGGGAGAGGTGGTAACATAAGAAACAGACAGACAGACAGATGGACGGACGGACAGATGGACAGACAGACGGAAGGAGTGCAATCCTATAGTCCCCTTATGGTTCCCGTAGGGGACTAATAAATCAAAGTTAGTCTAATTTGCATAATTTACACACGAGAAAAAACCCGTATTATATGTGATGTATCCCATGGTACTAAACATTCATACAAAAAAATTATTCAAATCGGAGCTTTCATATGGAAGTTCTGCACAAAAATCTGATTACACCTAATTTTGGTACAAAATGGCTGCCAGCAGTCGTCTTAAATTTTGAAATGGACCCCAAAACACTCGTTCTCATCTCACAGTGATAACAAAGGTACCCAAGAAGTTTCGTAAAGATCGGTTCATAAATACGGCCTCTAGCCCGAGCTGTGTGTACGGCACGGACAGGCGGACAGACGGACGACAGGCCATGGCAATACCTCAAATTTGGCTTCGCCAAAGTTGAGCTAAAAAATAACAAGAGGTCCTAAGGGGCCTGAGGGAGCTCACCTGACATGGTAGCCTAAATATCAACCCACAGAATTGATTTCAACAAGTTGCATCTGCTCCTCCTAAGAAAAGCTTATGCCAAATATCCAAAGATTCTGACCAGTGGACCTTAAAAAAAAAAGATTTTTAAAGAATATTCCTCATATTGAACTAAGTTATAATTCGGGCTCCCCGCAGGGAGCCCATATATGAACCCAGGTACTTGGCTTTAACAAACTTGAATCTCACACCCCTAAGGATGCTGCACACCAAATATCAAAACATTCCAACTGCTGGATCTGAAGAAGAAGATTTTTAAGTTACAATTCGAGTGCCCACAGTGAGTCCAAACATGGACCTAGGGACATGGCTGAACAAACTTGAATCTCACCCCCTAAGGATGCTGCATATCAAATATCAAAACATTCCGACTGCTGGATCTGAAGAAGATTTTTAAAGAAAATTCCCTCATTTTAAACTAAGTTATCATTCGGGCTCCCACAGTGAGTCCAAATATGGACCTAGGGACATGGCTTGAACAAACTTGAATCTCACCCCCCCCCCCCCCCCCCCCCCCCCTCCCCTCCCAAGGATGCTGCATACCAAATATCAAAACATTCCGACTGCTGGATCTGAAGAAGATTTTTAAAGAAAATTCCTCATTTCGAACTAAGTTATAATTTGGGCTACCACAGTGAGCCCAAATATGAACCCAGGGACTTGGCTTGAACAAACTTGAATCTCCCCCCCCCCCCCCCCTCCTAAGCATGGTGCATACCCAATATTAAAAGATTCTGCCTGCTGGATCTTGAGAAGAAGAATTTCAAAGAAATTTGCCTGAAATGCACTAAGTTCAGATTTGGGCTCCTATACTGAGCCCAAATATAAACCCAGGGGGCGGATTTGAACAAACTTGAATCAGATCCACCCCACAATGTTGTATACCAAATATCGAAAGATTCTGCCTGCAGGATCTGGAGAAGAAGATTTTTTAAGAAATTTGCCTGAAATGCACTAAGTTCGAATTCGGGCTTCTATAGTGAGCCCAAATATGAATCTAGGGAGCCGATTTGAACAAACTTGAATCAGATGCACCACACAATGTTGCATACCAAATATCAAAAGATTCTGCCGGCTGGATCTGGAGAAGAAGATTTTTTAAGAAATTTGCCTGAAATGCACTAAGTTCGAATTCGATCTTCCATAGTGAGCCCAAATATGAATCTAGGGAGCCGATTTGAACAAACTCAAATCAGATCCACCCCACAGTATTGCATAACAAATATCAAAAGATTCTGCCTCCTGGATCTGGAGAAGAAGATTTTTGAAGAAATTTGCCTGAAATGCACTAAGTTCAAATTTGGGCTCCTATACTGAGACCAAATATAAACCCAGGAGGCCGATTTGAACAAACTTGAATCAGATCCACCCCACAATGTTGCATACCAAATATCAAAAGATTCTGCCTGCTGGATCTGGAGAAGATTTTTGAAGAAATTTGCCTGAAATGCACTAATTTCGAATTCGGGCTTCTATAGTGAGCCCAAATATGAATCCAGGGGGCCGATTTGAACAAAATCTAAACCGATAGGGATTTTTTTTAACCATTCTATTCTACTGGATAAAAGTAAGCTTTATACAAAATAAGAATTGTCTGTGCTGTGTAGTTTTGGAGATATGGCAGTTTTAAGGTTTTTCCTATTTTTAGCTCCCGAGGTTCCCATGGGGCAATGAGAAAATTTTTTTTTGCATCAATCAACTACTTATGACCCATTATCATCTCATATCAAATCTGGTTCAAATCGACCTCACAGTTCAGAAGATAGAAATTTTAGGCGTGGCCAAAATTTTTGCCCCCTCCCATAACGAAGGCAAATAATGCCTGACAAACTTCTCTTGAACAAACTTGATTCTAAACCTCAAAATGACTATGTATACCACATATCAAGTCTCTGCTACTGGTGGTTCATTAGAAGAAGATTTTCAAAAAATTTGGCCATTTTTTTCCCACACCTCTGCTCAATATGAGCCGAAACCTAATTTCGACAAAATGCCCCTATATAACCACTACTTACATGAAATTTAATTAAAATGTGGCTAGTGGTTTAGGAGAAAGAGGCTCAAACACCACCTTCATGCAGGACGACGGACGACAGACGACGGACGAAGAGTGATAAGAAAAGCTCACCCTGACTTTCAGTCAGGTGAGCTAAAAAGTAAATGGTTTATGTTTGATACTTTAGTCAAGTTAATAAAATTTGTCCCTTGAGTGTAACAAGTCGCTTGCAAAGCCTTCTTGCACTCAAGGGATGAAATACACCATCTCAAATGCTGAACTCCAATAGGGAGCCCAAATATTAACCCAAAGATTTGATTTGAACAAACTTAGATCTGACCAAACAATGTTGTATATCAAATATCAAAAGTTTCTGACTCATGGATCTGAAGAACATTTTCAAAGAATATTTCTGATATTGCACTAAGTTAAAATTCGGGCTCCCTTAGAGAGCCCAATTATCAACCGATGGATTTCAGGTGAACAAATTGAATCCAACCCCTGCAAGGATTCTGTATGTCATATATTAAATGATTCTAACTGGTGTTTCTGGAGAAGAAGAGTTTAAAGATTATTCCTCAAATTGGACTAAGTTAAAATTTGGGCTCCAATAGGGAGCCCAAATATTAACCCAGGGACTTGGCTTGAACAAAATGAGATTTAACCTCCCTAAGGATGTTGTATACCAAATATCAAAAGCCCAAATATTATCCGAGGGACTTGATTTGAACAATCCTGAATCTGACCTTCATAACAATGATATACACCAAACATTAAAAGATTCTAACAGGTGGTTCTGAAGAAGAAAGGATGCTGTATACCAAATATCAAACGATTCTGATCACTGGTTCTGGAGAAGAAATTTTTGCAAATATTTTTTAAAGCCTCCCTACCACCACCCCCACACCACCCCCCTCCCCCCACCCCCCCACTACAGAATACCCTGACACAACCAATGCAATTTTTTTTTTACTATTCCATTCTACTGGTCCTAAGGATGCTTCATCCCAATTAACAGTTCTCTGTTCCATGCAGTTTGGAAAATAAAATATGGGCATTTGAAAATATTTATATTTTTAGCCCCTGGGGTTCCCACGTCAATTTTTGTTGTTGCATGAATCAAGTACTTATGACTCAATAATACCACATACCAAATTTGGATCAATTCAAACAATCGGTTTAGAAAACAGAAATTGTGGGGGGGGGGGGGGGGGGGGGGGGGGGGGGGCGATTGTGCCCCTACCTTTACAAAGGCAAATATTGCTCCATGAACATTGTTTGAACAAATCTGATTCAAAAAGGAAGCTCTATACCATATATCAAGTCACTGTACCAACTGTTTAATGAGAAGTTTTAAAACAAGAGGCTCCAGGGGGCCTGAGGGCGCTCACCTGACATGGTAGCCTAAATATCAACCCACAGAATTGATTTCAACAAGTTGCATTTGCTCCTCTGAAGAAAAGCTTATAACAAATATCCAAAGGTTCTGACCAGTGGATCTAAAAAAAAAAAGATTTTTAAAGAGTATTCCTCGTACTGAATCCCACAGAGAGCCCATATATGAACCCAGGGACTTGGCTTTAACAAAATTGAATATCACCCCCCCCCCTCCCCAAGGATGCTGCACACCAAATATCAAAACATTCTGACTGCTGGATCTGAAGAAGTTGATTTTTAAAGAGAATTCCTCATTTTGAACTAAGTTACAATTCGAGCTCCCACAGTGAGTCCAAATATGGACCTAGGGGCATGGCTTGAACAAACTTGAATCTCACCCTCATAAGAATGCTGCATACCAAATATCAAAACATTCCGACTGCTGGATCTGAAGAAGAAGATTTTTAAAGAAAATTCCTCATTTTGAACTAAGTTATCTTTCAGGCTCCCACAGTGAGCCCCAAATATGGACCTAGGGACATGGCTTGAACAAACTTGAATCTCACCCCCCTAAGAATGCTGCATACCAAATATCAAAACATTTCAATTGCTGGATCTGAAGAAGATTTTTAAAGAAAATTCCTCATTTTGAACTAAGTTATAATTGGGGCTACCACAGTGAGCCCAAATATGAACCCAGGGACTTGGCTTGAACAAACTTGAATCTCACCCTCCATAAGCATGGTGCATACCCAATATCAAAAGATTCTGCCTTCTGGATCTTGAGAAGAAGATTTTCAAAGAAATTTGCCTGAAATGCACTAAGTTCAAATTTGGGCTCCTATACTGAGTCCAAATATAAACCCAGGGAGCCAATTTGAACAAACTTGAATCAGATCCACCCCACAATGTTGTATACCAAATATCAAAAGATTCTGCCTCCTGGATCTGGAGAAGATTGCCTGAAATGCACAAAGTTTGAATTTGGGCTTCTATAGTGAGCCCAAATATGAAGCCAGGGGGCCAATTTGAACAAACTTGAATCAGATCCACCCAACAATGTTGCATACCAAATATCAAAAGATTCTGCATGCTGGATCTGGAGAAGAAGATTTTTGAAGAAATTTGCCTGAAATGCACTAATTCGAAATCGGGCTCCTATACTGAGCCCAAATATGAACCCAGGGGGCCGATTTGAACAAACTTGAATCAGATCCACCCCACAATGTTGCATACCAAATATCAAAAGATTCTGCCTGCTGGATCTGGAGAAGATTTTTGAAGAAATTTGCCTGAAATGCACTAAGTTCGAATTCGACCTTCTATAGTGAGCCCCAAATATGAATCTAGGGAGCCGATTTGAACAAACTTGAATCAGATCCACCCCACAATGTTGCATACCAAATATCAAAAGATTCTGCCTGCTGGATCTGGAGAAGAAGAATTTTTAAGAAATTTGCTTGAAATGCACTAAGTTCAAAATCGGGCTCCTATACTGAGCCCAAATATGAACCAGGGGGGCCGATTTGAACAAACTTGAATCAGATCCACCCTACAATGTTGCATACCAAATATCAAAAGATTCTGCCGGCTGGATCTGGAGAAGAAGATTTTTGAAGAAATTTGCCTGAACTGCACTAAGTTCGAATTCGACCTTTTATAGTGAGCCCAAATATAAATCTAGGGAGCCGATTTGAACAAACTTGAATCAGATCCACCCCACGATGTTGCATACCAAACATCAAAAGATTCTGCCTGCTGGATCTGGAGAAAAAGATTTTTTAAGAAATTTGCCTGAAATGCACTAAGTTTGAAATCGGGCTCCTGTACTGAGCCCAAATATGAATCCAGGGGGCCAATTTGAACAAACTTGAATCAGATCCACCCTACAATGTTGCATACCAAATATCAAAAGATTCTGCCTACAGTGTTAAAAAGTGCTGACTCAGCACTTTTTCAAAGCCCTGAAAAAAGTACCTTGTGATCAAACCGATAGGGATTTTTTTTAACCATTCTATTCTACTGGATAAAAGTAAGCTTTATACACAAAAAGAATTCTCTGTGCAGTGTAGTTTTGGAGATATGGCAGTTTTAAGGTTTTTTCTATTTTTAGCTCCCGAGGTTCCCACGGAGCAAAGAGAAAATTTTTTTTTTGCATCAATCAACTGCTTATGACCCATTATCATCTCATATCAAATTTGGTTCAAATCAACCTCACGGTTCTGAAAATAGAAATTTTAGGCGTGGCCAATATTTTTGCCCATCCCATAACAAAGGCAAATAATGCCCGACAAACTTCTCTTGAACAAACTTGATTCTAAACCTCAAAAGGACTCTGTATACCACATATCAAGTCTCTGCTACGGGTGGTTCATCAGAAGATTTTCAAAAATTTTGGCCATTTTTTCCCAACCCCTCTGCTCAATTTGAGCCGAAACCTAATTTGCATAAAAATCAAAATGCTCCTATATAACCACTACTCACATGAAATTTCATTAATATGCGGCCAGTGGTTTGGGAGAAAAAGGCTCAAACACCACCTTCACGACGGACGACAGACGCCGGACGAAAAGTGATCAGAAATGCTCACCCTGACTTTCAGTCAGGTGAGCTAAAAATTTGGAGCATACCCCCAGTCCCCCATGGTTTTGAGCACGCCGATGTGAACAAAAACAAAATTCAGTCAGGTGAGCTAAAAATAAAATAAAACAAGAGAGATGTTACATCCCAACGCTCACCTACATTCGCGTTTGATAATGTCGTTCCAATGTAACATGCCTAATATTTAGTTAATATAAATCATTAAGTGGGCATCAAATGATTAATGTGGTTTATGTGATGGCTTTGGAAAGTGTATATTTCTGCATTTATTATATGTCAATTCAACATAGAATCATTGGATATAAAAGCATTTTTTTCTTTTAGAAATGTTTATGATTAAGAATATGAATCGTGAGGCCAGATATTAAATCATAAATAAGAATTAAGAAAGGCTTTCATAAATCACTGAAATTGTAATTGAAGAACATTCATTGGTTAAAGAGGAGTTGCGGAAAAACATTCGTTCAAGAAAGTGACTATAAGTCCCAACAAAAATATATCACATCAACAACTAAAATAAGCCTTAATGTTACTAGTAACAAGTATGAGAAAGTATTAAATAAAAAAAAAAAAATTAAAAAAAATTTCTTTTAAAGAAAGTGAATATAAGTCCCAAAAATCCCCCTCAAATTCCTTAAATATGCATGTAATAACGGCGCAATGTTACCACAATGTAGTTCAGTAACCCATGCATACAATATCAATTGCCTGGAAAGACACATAGAAACAGAACTCACCTTAACACCTCACCTTAACACAAACTTTTAGAACTTAAAATTGAGTAAGTCAGAGAAAAACGTGAACACTGTGACTGAAAAAAAAGAAAGAAATCAGTTAAATTTCTGCATACAGTAGGGTTAATACCTACAGTTGTTATTGAAATGAGAAAATAAACAGTAATGAGAGGTGAAGGCACCACAATCTGCACAAAAGCTGACTTTAACGCAAATTCTTACAACACCTAAACGCTAATTCTTACAACAAGTTTTGGCAGAAAATCAGCCTCAAATTCCTCAAATATGCATGTAATGAGGGTTAAATATTACTGCAATGGAGTTCAGTAACCCAAGTGCAGAATATTAATCGCCTGGAAAGACACATAGAAACACAACTCACCTAAACACAAAGTTTACAAAGTTTTACAACTTAAAATTTACTAAGTCTGAGAAAAACATGAAAATTTTGAGTGAAAAAAAAGAAAATTTCCGTTAAATTTCTGCATACAGTAGGGTTAATACCTAAAGTTGTTATTGAAATATGAAAATCAACAGTAATGAGAAGTTAAAGCAGCACAATATGCACAAAAGCTGACTTTAACGCAAATTCTTACAACACCTAATGCAAATTCTTACAACAACTTTTGGCAGAAAATTTTAGGTGAAATTTGGTAAAAAAGTCGTAGTATCAGGGTTAAATACTGTTCTGATAGTCCCCAACAACCTACATATGCAATATCAAAGGCCTGAGCCCACTGATGTTTGAGAAATTAACCTTAACATTAAATCTTACAATATTGGACACGCCGGACGCCCGAGGTTATGACAATAGCTCACCACATCTTACAGATGTAGGTGAGCTAAAAAATGTCCGCCCACATGCAGTTTTTCAAAAAATGGTCTGAGAAACAGAAGATCTACTTTGTGGGTGCCTTACCTTCTTCATTAACGGCTCTACCATTTTCTTGAAGATTAACATTCCTGATTGGAACATAATGCAATTGCTGTACACCATCAAGCCCTGTATACTCAATATCTTGGTAGGCATAAGGAATAAAATGTTCAAAAAATTATACTTAACTAACCATTTGTTTTCAAGTTCAATTATCTGTCTGTTGAATTAACCCTTTACCTAACACGAAAAGCAGATGACACTTGCAAATAAAATTCTTGAATAATTAATCTTTTTCATTTTTTTTGTCTCAAAAACATAGATTATGACGCCTCATTGGAACGAGCTCATTCCAAAGAGGGGTCATAACCTATGTCTTTGAGACAAAAAATGAAAATATAATGATAATTAATTGGCAATTTTTGAGAATAGCACTGGCCGATTTTGGCCATTACGTTGGGTATAGGGTTAATTGGAGAGATTAGTGAATCAAAATATTTTTTTATTAACATTTGCCTAACATAACAGCCTAAACCAGTCAGCTCCATTAAAAACAACAAAATAACATAGCATAGTGAAGCAAATCGGTCACACCCCACCCCTCGATGAACTATGACATGGAGTAAAGAATATATGGTTTGGTTCAGGTTATACGTAATAACAAGAGACTGGGCCTTAATCACACAGCTCATAAAACTGTTTAAAGAATCAATCATTCGTTTTCTTATTCATTCATCGATTCATTCATTGGCTACGGGTTTTAATTTCAAGCACTGATAAACCACAATAAAATCCTTTTTCATTGCATAAAATTTATGTTCACAAGTTCCTAAAACTAGTCAGTCGACTTACTGATCCATCAATTCGCTCACTCATACATTCATTCACTGATTCCATTGGTGAACGGGTGGGTGAGTGAATGTGAATGAATGAACGAAGGCCAGTAATATCTGATACCATACCTTTCTGCCATAATTCGACTAGACGTTCTCCCAGTGATAAAAGTACTTGCAAAAGTTGTTCAAACCAGAGTTTATACTTGTTGGTACATGTTCTACTAGAGATAAAGATGACGACACAGACCTCAAAACTCAATGAGCAAATTTGTTAAAATCTATATTCATTCTTTCTCCTGCTCATTTGTTAACTTATTCTTTCATTCCCTGATTTATTCACTCATTCCATGACCTTATTTGTCAAAAGTGCTGATAAACCCCAATAAATACTCATTGTATAAAATTTATGTTAAAAAATATTTAGAACTAGTTTGTTGTCTTATCGATTCATCCATTTGTTCACTCATCCATCAGTTCATTCATGCATTCATCCATTTCATTCACTCGGTTGGAGAATTTGGGGTGGGGGGGTTGGGTATTGGGCAATTCTAGAACAGATAGAAACCTCATGTATAGTGAATTATGGTTCTCCTCCAAAGCATTATAATATAGTCACTTATTTGAAAATGAAATATGTATATATGTTTTTGTTTACATTTTTGTATTTTAACTGGTCTATACTTTTAACCACTCCAACACTGCATATGATTTTTCATGGACCATTTAGAATTTTACCCATGTTTGCTTATACACTGCAATGGGTCCTCCTTAATTGAGTTGAATGTTTTTGTAGTTTTGCTTTTGACATCTTTCAGTTACATGTAATCACACTTCAACTTGATCTCCTTCAGTTACCTGTAATTACACTTCAACATGAATATAATTCACATAACTTTCTGCCAGCATTCCCGGGTGGCCACATCATACCACAGTCTAATTAAAAACACAAGGCCTGATGGAGACGATGGACATGGTGGTGTTGGAATTTATATCAAAGAGGATATAGCTTTCAAAATATGCCATGACCTTTCCTTCTTCATCCCACACGTTTTTGAATCTCTTTACATTGAAATCCAATTTATTAAATGTATTAAAACAGTGGGGGTAAAATATACACCTAATATTCAACCGAAAGCAGATATAGATCTCTTTCCAAACTAAATAAGTTAGTAGATAAACTAAATAATGAGAACAAAAAAATGTATATTATAGGTGATTTTAACATCGACCTCTTGAAAGCAGGAACTCACCGCAATACCACCAACTATGTTGCTATTATGATGAGCCAGAGCTTTCTACCACACATCACAAAACTAACACGTGTAACCAGAAACTCCGCCACTCTAATTGATATGTTTTCAAATAACATATGTTCATCTTTTTCTGGCATTATCATTACGGATGTATCGGATCACTTTGTCACTTTTCATGCAGACTGATATCCCAACGAGTATGCTGAAGTGCAAGATAGATAAAGATAGTATAGCAAACTTTAACACACTTTTATCTCAAACTGACTTTTCATCAGTTTACGAGGCTAACTGACCAAATTTAGCATTTGATATATTCTCTGACATACTTTTATCAGCTTACAAAAACACATTTCCAGAGACACACGCCATTAACTAAACGACTCATAAAACAAAATCTGTGGATGTCCAAAGGGCTCCTAACCTCATACAGTAATAAATTAAAATTTTACAATAAAAAACTAAAAGCACCAACAGAACAGAATATTAATAACTACAAAAACTACTGCAGGATATTCAACAAGATAAAAAAAAACAAAGAAAAGCAATGCACTACAAAGAAATACTCATGGAAAACAAAAACAGTTTACATAAAACATGGCAAATTTTAAATGAAACTATCAACAGAACCAAATGCATGTCCTCTTTGCTATCCTTCTTTGTAAAAGAGGAAAATACAGAAATAAACAATCCCAAAGAAATTGCCCAAGAATTCAACAATTACTTTTCAAATATAAGAATATGGAGAAAATTACGAGTGAGAAAATAACCAACCTCCCAAAACATTTTTAGATTACATGGAAAATAATTCTCTGGATAATTATTTCATAACCCCCACAACACCGCTTGAAATAATAAATGTTACCAATTTAATTAAATCTAAATATAGTGAAGCTTGTGAAGGTATGACCACTTACCTTCTTAAACTTATAATTGATAAGATCGTAGAACCTCTGATCCAGATAATTAACAACTAGTTTACGCATGGCATAGTTCCAAACAAAATGAAGATAGGTAAAGAAATCCCCATTTGCAAAGCAGGCGACGAACATAAATTCAATAATTACAGGCCAATCAGTATTTTACCAGCCTTCTCTAAAGTACTAGAAAAACTTCTGTCCAATAGAATAACAAAATTCTTAGATTCATTCAACATTCTTTACCATCAACAATACGGATTCAAAAAGTTGCACTCAACCATACATCCTGTGAAGCAACTTCCTAAGTATATAAGATCAAAAAACAACAAAGATACCAAAAATAATACCTTAACAGTATTTCTAGATTTCTCTAAACAATAAGAAAATTGATAGAGTAGGTACCCATGAGGAGGTACAAACATTGAAATTTTTGGGAATAAACATTAACGAAAACTTATCTTACCAAGCCCATTATCTAAAATCAGCTCTAAAATAAGATGGGCAAATTACACACTAAACAAAGTAAAAAAGATATTACCACACAAAGTTCTAAAAACGCTATATTATACATTAGTTCACTGTCATCTGGTATATGGTATCCATAAAGGGCCACTTCAAAAGCAGTAGAAAAAACTTCTTACAATACAGAAACGTTCACTCCGAACCATAAATAACAAAAATTATAATTCGCACAGAGATCCTCTGTTCTTAAAAGATAAGATTCTTAAAGTGAATGACGTGTTTATATATTGCAGGCCTGACTTTTCATGTTTGATTGGAAACAAGATATACTTCCCCTGTCCCTGAATAATTACTTTAGCATCCTACACAACCCATCATATATGAACACCAGGCAAACAGGGCAAATACGGGTAAACAAAACACGGACAAGATTGCTGGATAAGTTACCCATGTTCGCATACCCAAGGATATGGAATGATCTGGGCGACGAATTTCATAACCTCATTAACCGTAATGAATTCAAAAGAAAACTCAAACACAAACTTTTGTCATCATATGCAGCTAATGTCCAATGTAACAATCCATATTGTCCTGACTGTAATGCATAATACTTTTTGTATAAACGCTATCATTACCTTTCCCAGGCTTAAATAGACTTTTCTTAAATTGTTGTGTCCTTCACCAGGTTAACAGTCATACACATCTTTCTCCGAGTTTGAAGTACCTCTGAGAATGTCCTCCTGTTGCCTTTCACAGTGAGCCACCGGGTGTGAAGAACAGATTTTAAAATAGTACTGATTTATGGATGTCCAAGGTAAAGCTACATATTTAATAATATTTAGTTCCCAGTCGATTTGCAGTGTTGAGGATAACATACTTATTACAAGTGGTTGACAGATAGACAGCCAATCTGGCTATGTCATGTTCAGGCTTGGCAATTTCAGGAGAGCGATTTTTTAGCTCTCCTTACTGCCCTCCTGAAAGAATTAAGGAGAGCGAAAAATTGCCCTCCTAAATGTTTTGGTCTGGGATGACTGAGATTACATGTATTATGCTCACATTAAATTTTTGTTGTAAAGCAAAAATGTAATTTAACTTCGAAGTCACATAACATCACGTAATTTCATTTTGAAAGTGGTTTAGTGGTCAAAGGTAATGGCTGCAACCATACCCAAACACAGTTGCAATCATTTGAAGCAAAATGGGTCACAGAAATATTTTTTTTTTTCTGTCAGTTTCAAGTTCAACAACTGACATCACAGTTTGAGGGATAATTATTCAAGGAATATTGACACTATAATATACTACCATTACTACTATCCTGTCACCTGAAGCACTTGCACCAGGATGTGACTGTAGATTCAAGCAGACCTGTTGTCCAAGAAAGTCATACGCCTACCACTACCACCTTCAACCCCCCTTGGGGGTTGAAGGTGGTAGTGGTAGACGTATGACTTTCTTGGACAACAGGTCTGGGTTCACACACAGGTCTTGTCAAGTGTGTGTTCGGTTGTTAAGTGAGACTCTAGATGTCTAAGAGATTTCTCTTTACCTTAGTAAAGTTAATAAAATCACTGATGTAGTCTGTTGGTTTCAGTTTCAATGAGTTTGTTCAACTGGATACTTAAAATGCTGTGCAAAGCTAATTGCTCTCCTAAGCTGATTGAGGAGAGCGATTTTTTGCCCTCCTGCATTTTTCAGAATGCCAGGCCTGCATGTTGGTGTGGTGTATACATCTGAATAATGTAATGTAACAAAAAACTCTGCAATCAACTCTCTTATACATGTACATTTATAGTGCAAAATAAAAATCTGTATCTGAATCTGATCAAATAATTCTGACTGAAAGATCAGATCTGAAGTAGATTTTTAAAGAAAATTCCTCAGGTTGCACTTAGTTAAAGTTCTGAGTTCCCATAGGGAGCCCAAATATGACCCTAGGGGCATGATTTGAACAAACTTCAATCTGCCACCTCCCCCACCCACCCCCACACCTCCCTAAGGATGCTCTGTACCAATTATCAAAAGATTCTGGCTTGTGGATCTGAAGAAGATTTTAAAAAGCTTTTTCTCATAATGGACTCAGTTAAAATTCGGGTTCCCATAGGGAGCCCAAATATGAAGCAAGGAACTTGATTTTAACTAACTTGAATCTTAACCCACTTAGGGTATTACATACCCAATAGCAAAAGATTCTGACTGATGAATCTGAAGAAGATTTTTAAACAATATTACACAAAGTTAAAATCTGGGCTCCCACAGGGAGCCCAAATATGACTCTAGAGACTTGATCTGAACAAACTTCATGCTACCCTAAAGATGCAGTATACCAAATAGCAAGAGATTTTGGTAGATCTGAATAATTTTTAAATACATTTCCTCATATTGCACCATGTTAAACTTTGTGTTGCCACAGGGAGCCCAGATATGAACTCAGGGGTTTGTTTCGAACAAACCTGAATCTCACCCCTCTGGGAATGTTGTTTGCCAAGTATCAAAAGATTCTGATTGGTAGTTCTGGGCATGGAAACTTTATTTTGAACAAACTTGAATTTACATATGATAAGGAACATGCATATCAAATTTGGGGCAATTTGGTCCAGTGGTTTAGGAAGAGAAATCGATAATGTAAAGTTTATGCCGGACAGGCGGATGGATGACAGACAGAAAGTGATCACTTAAGCTTCCCTTGAGCTTTGCTCAGGTGAGCTAAAAAATAAGGTTCTACTGCCTATGGGGTGGGGCAAGTTGATTTCAACAAAATCAAAATGTGGTGTTGTAACAAACAATCATCTCAAATTTTGCTTAACCCTTTACCTAACATGAAAAGCAGACGACACTTGCAAAAAAAATTCTTGAATAACTAATTGTTTTCATTTTTTGTCTCAAAAACATAGGTTATGACCCCTCGTTGGAACGAGCTCTTCGAGCTCGTTCCAACGAGGGGTCATAACCTATGTTTTTGAGACAAAAAATGAAAATATTTTGAAAATTAATTGGCGATATTTGGGAATAGCGCTGGCCGGTTTTGGCCGTTACGTTGGGTAAAGGGTTAACTCGATTCAGCAGTTTAGAAGAAGTTGTAAATACCATGTTCATGGACAGATGACCGATAAAGAGTGATCACTATAACTCACCCTGACTTCCAATTAGGAGAGTTAACAATAACTCTGCAAACAGCTCATAATCTTAGTCTTGTCTAATGCCGAATACAGTGTGTATGTGATTATTATTCTACAATTACTGTACATATTCAATGTAACGCGATGCATAACAAATATTGGGAAATGTGTTAGATACACTATGCTTGGACTTCAGATTTATACATAAGAATATCAAGTAAGAATCAGCTGATTAGACATTACTCATCTGAGTGATGTTATTTATTTATTTATTGGTGTTTAAGGTCACATATTTCTGCACAATGGCTAACCATGACCGTGACAGTTTTACGGGTGGAGGAAGCCCGAGTACCCGGAGAGAACCACCGAGCAACGGCGAGCAACTGTCAGCTCCCCAACATACCAACTCCACACGAGCAGGGTTAGCATTGGTTGAAGACAGGTGCACCATCGACGTGTAGTACTTCTTAGTACACAGCATCACAATGCCCCCATGTGGGCAATGGGGGTGAAGTGTCTTGCCCAAGGACACAACGCGGTTGGCGCAGGTGGGATTCGAACCGAGGACCTCTCGGCTTGCAGCCTGCACCTCTACCAACTGAGCCACTGAGCCACCGCGCCCCCCCCCCCCCTATCTGAGTGATGTTATGACATGAATGAAATACAGTGGAGCCCACTTAATTGGATATCTCTTAATTGTATATCCCTGTTAATTGAATATAATTTTCAAACACAAAACCATTTACCATACCTTCAGTACAAATTTGATCTGTTAATTGCATATGGGTTGTAGAGTAAACTCCTGTTACTTGTATATAAATTTTTGTAATATGTCGAAAAAATTACTGTGACCCGCACCAAATTCCCCTTATTTATCAACCTTTTTGGCCTCACCACATCCAACACAGGCATTTATTCTATTATATCTTGTTTGACAGAGCTCTATGAGCTCTGTCAAACAAGATATAATAGAATAAATGCTCAGTTTACCTCCAGAACACAGGAAACTGACCAAATCCCTGTTAATTGTATACTCCTGTTAATTGAATAATTTTCACTGGCAAAATGGATATTCAATTAAGAGGATTCTGCTGTACTTCAATGCAAAATAGTGTTAAGTAAGAAAGTTACCAGACTGCTGAAGGTAATATTTTTCATTCAAAATATCAGCTCCATTCACTCAATTCAAGTTTAATTGTGGTATAAATACAGAATACAACTCAGCTACAGTATGGGGGACAAGGAAGCAACAACCTTTGGAGTTGTATTTTCTATATTTCACATGTGCAATCGGTGCACATGAAATACAGGAAAAACTCCAACTTGGTCAATGAGTCGAGTCCCTCAGTATGCCACACTCATTGCATTCTATCTTAGTCAAGCACCACTTTTTCAGCAATGATGGCTAGTGAACTCATCTGGTTTCTGGGCTTGGATTTTACTTCAACAGAAAAGCTGAAAATATCTAACTTCATCACAGCTTTATCAAAAGGATACATAAATCATAAAATTCCAGTGGATATCTTGCCTGATCCCAAAAATCCAATGCAGATATCTGGCACTGCAAATAAAATAACATTAGAAATATTTGTAAGAATGGCCAATAAGGCCTAAAAAATAAAAAATCTGTTTATCAGGCCCTCACACATGGTCCTTTTGGCTGCCTCATGCTCTCTTTTTATAACCAATGTAAACTTAAAAAAAAATAAAAATTAAATGGTTTATGCCTGATATTTTACCCAAGTTAAAAAAATTGATAAATTTGTCCCTTGAGTGCAAGAAAGCTTTGCAATGCTTTAGCATTTCAAAGCCTTCTTGCACTCAGGGGAAATGCACTACCACCAAAGCTATTCTGTAGATTATGAGGCCTAAAACATAAACCAATAAAATAAAATTTTGATGGCAAAGAAATAATAATTACAGAAATAACAAATAAAACTAGAAAAACTGTGAGCACTGCTCACTAAATGATACCACCCACTCCCACCAAGAAACATTTTACAACAGTAAAAGTGTGTTTAATATAGAGAGGACAAACAATGACACCAATGTTTGAAGGTTTCACCGAAATCCATTCACTAGTTTAAAAGAGGTCGTGGATAGCAAATGTCAACAACCCCTCCCCACGCAAGCTTGAATTGACAAAGCTCATTTTTAAATATGGGAAACCCTAAAAATAAAAAGGTCTGAAAACAAAATAGGAGGTGCACATCTTCAATATATGTAAAAGAATGTCTGAAAGTTTCAATGAAATCTGTTCAATGGTTTAAGAGGAGTTGCAGATAGCAGATCTGTTCAGAATGTCAACTGAATTTGACAAAGTTCATTTTTCAACATCGGAAACTGTAAAAAGGAAAATATCTGAAAACAAAATAGGAGGTGCACATCTTCAATGTATGTAAAAGAATGTCTGAGAGTTTCAATGAAATCCGTTCACTGGTTTAAGAGGAGTTGCGGATAGCAGATGTGTACCCCCCACCCCCCCCCCCCCCTCCAGAGCGTAACACCCCTATAGCATAATGGACGGACAGATGGACAGATGGACAGATGGATGGACGGACGGACAGATGGACGGATGTCAGAATATGAAAATATCTGAAAGAAAAATAGGAGGTGCACATCTTCAGTGTATGTAAAAGAACGTCTGAGAGTTCCAATATAGTTTGTTCAATGGTTTAAGAGGAGTAGTGGATAGCAGATCTATACCCCTCCCTACTAAAACCTGAATTGAGAAAGACCATTTTTGAATATGGGGACCTGTAAATATGAAAATATCTCAATAGCAGATCTGTACAGAATGTCAATTGAATTTGACAAAGTTCATTTTTCAATATGGGAAACTGTAAAAAAGAAAATATCTGAAAAGAAAATAAGAGGTGCACATCTTCAATGTATGTAAAAGAATGTCTGAGAGTTTCAATGGAATCCGTTCACTGGTTTAAGAGGAGTTGCGGATAGCAGATGTGTACGTCCCTAAAGCGTAATGGATGGACGGACAAACATCGAAATATGAAAACATCTGAAAGAAAAATAGGAGGTGCACATCTTCAATGTAAGTAAAAGAAGGTCTGCGAGTTCCAATGGAGTTTGTTCAATGGTTTAAGAGGAGTAGCAGATTGCAGATCTATACCCCTCCCTACTAAAACCTGAATTGACAAAGACCATTTTTGAATATGTGGAACTGTAAATATGAAAATATCTGAAATGAAAATAGGATGTGCACATCTGCAATGTATGTAAAAGAATGTCTGAGAGTTTCAATGAAATCCGTTCACTGGTTTAGGAGGAGTTGCGGATAGCAGATGTGTACCCCCCCCCCCCCAAAGCGTAATGGACGGACGGACGGACATACAGACCAAGTGAACACTATATACCTCCCACTTTTCAAGTGGGTGGTATAATAAAGAAACCACTTGCCCGCATGCAATTTTACAAATAATGGCTTGAGAAACAGAAGATCTACTTTGTGTGGCCTAACTGATAGAGTGTTAAATTATTTTTAGAAGGTGATTTGTGACAAAGCTAATTTTTTTTCAATGATGTTATACTACCAGCAAGGTGAACCTTAGTTTAGTAAAAAAAAATTTCATAATTGTTTTGTAACAGTTTATTGGAGACTGCCTGCAGGTGCTCTCCAACAAATAGTAATAAAACAATTTTTATATAAACAGTTGTTATTCTGCTGCTGAGTAAACATCAAGCTAATGCAAATAGTGTGCAGCCACAAAAGTGAACTTCTGGACTTTTCAATAGCACCATGATAGTGGCTTCTGAAACTCCAACAGTTAAACTAGAGGGGGTATCAGTACCCCGTGGCTCACCAACAGGTGGCCAATGTAAAGGGGTGGTTTGAGTAAAAAAAAAAAAAGTTCAAAACCTGCACACAAAAGTCCAATATTAAAGTAAATAAGCAGCTAAAGGGTTAATATAATAATAGCCCCTAAGAAGCATGCTAACATAAAATAGGAGCCATGGCAATATGCTACAAGGTAAGTCTCCACTTTGAAGAAAAGACAAACCTCAAAACTTGCACATAAAAGTAAAAAAAAAGTAAAAAAAAAGTATCACATTTGTTTCAATGGGTTAAAATTGAGAAAAATACCCTGATAATGTCACAGTAACCACCTTGGCAATATGCCATTAAGGTGAAACTCTACTTGAAAAATATCCACTTGGAAGAAGAAAAGAAAGAAAAACCTAAAAACCTGCACATAAAAGTCAAAAAAGTATCACATTCTTTCAAAGGGTTAAAATTTAGAAAAATACCCTGAAAATGTTACAGTAACTGCCATGGCAATATGTCAGTGAGGTAAAACTCCACTTAAAAAAAATATCAAAACCTGCACATAAAAGTACAAAACCTGCACACAAAAGGCCAAAATTAAAGTAAATAAGCAGCTAAAGGGTTAAATAATATAATAATACCCCAAAAAGCATCCTAACATAAAATAGGAACCATGGAAATATGCTACAAGGTAAGTTGCCACTTGGAAGAAAAGAAAGACAAACCTCAAAACCTGCACATAAAAGTAAAAAAAAGTATCACATTTGTTTCAAGGGGTTAAAATTGAGAAAAATACCCTGTCACAGTAACCACAATGGCAATATGCCAGTAAGGTGAAACTCTACCTGAAAAATATCCTCTTGGAAGAAAAGAAAGACAAACCTCAAAACCTGCACATAAAAGTAAAAAAGCATCACATTTGTTTCATAGGGTTAAAATTGAGAAAAATACCCCGAAATGTTAAGGTAACCACCATGGCAATATGTCAGTAGGGTAAAACTCCACTTGAAGACAAAATTTCAAAACCTGTACACAAAAGTCAAAAACCTGCACAGAAAAGTCAAAAATCTGCACACAAAAGTCCAAAATTAAAGTAAATAAGTAGAGAAAGGGTTAAATAATATAAAACTGGCCCTAAGAAGCATTCTAACATAAAACTGGAATCATGGCAATAAACGGCAAGGTAAATTACTCCTTGGAAGAAAAGAAAGACAAATATCAAAACCAGCACACAAAAGTCAAAAACCTGTACACAAAAGTCCGAAATTCAAGTAACTAAGTATGGAAAGAGTTGAATAAAATATTACTATCTCTGAAAAGCATACTGACATAAAAAAGAAATCAAAAAAGAAAAAACAAGAGCTGGACTTTTGTACGGAGCATACCCCAACGTGGTGTACCGCCTAGTGTGGGCATACCTATGACCAACAAATATTATTTATGAATATTCTCGTATGGACTAATGGACGGATGCACAGATGGACAGATGCAATCCAGTATACCCCCCCCCCCCCCCTTCCATTTTCTTCGAAAGTTTTCAAAAATTTCCAACAATTTCTAAGTCAAAAGGAATGGTAAATTGTTTGGTGTTTGGAAGTTTTATGCAATGAGGCAGAAGCCTTTGTCATAGGCAAACTGCATGCCATATTTCAATGAAATTCGATAACCCCAATCCAGTATGCCCCCTCCCCCCCCCCCCTCTCCATTTTCTTCGAAAGTTTTCAACAATTTTTAAGTCAAAAGGTATGGTAAACTGTTTGGTGTTTGGAAGTTTTATGCAATGAGGCAGAAGCCTTTGTCATAGGCAAACCGCATGCCATATTTCACTGAAATCCGATAACCCATACCTGAGATACAGGCTGAACAGACAAATGATGTCTATTTCCTACAATTTCTAAGTCAAAAAAGGGGAATAACTCAAAAAAGGAGAATGTGAGAAATATCGTTGAATCCTTTTTTTAAAGCCTATACCATAAGCAGAGTTCATGGCAAATTTTATTGCAATAAAACATTTGATACCCGAGATACAGGCTGAACAGACAAAATTTGGCTCGGACGAACACAATTTCAAAGCAAACAAGTAATAAAAATAAAAAAAATAACTAGTGTGGGCATACCTATGACCAACAAATATTATAAAAAGTTAAAAAATTTATAGTAATTTATATATTTTTTATACTTACCAATGACCCAGACATAGCTGGTGCTAACTCTTAAAATATAGGGCCAAACACAAATTTTGCCCCCCAATCCCCAAAATTTGCATCTAAAACTAAAGAAAACATGTCCTGAAAGGCCCTCCACACTTCGCCCCTACTGTGCATGCGCAGTGTCAAGGACGTTCCGAAATTGGCGCCATTTATCATTCTAATAACCAGTGCCTGGTAAGCGCTATGTACTCAGCGGGGAGGCAAGAGTTCCCAACTCCTGGGAGGGCCATCCCCGTCTGGGTCATTGGTAAGTATAAAAAATATATAAATTACTATAAATTTTTTAACATTTTTATACTGTACCAATGACCCAGACATAGCTGAATAGTAAAAAGGCTGGAGGGCCAAGGACATAGAGCAAAATGGAATACGCTCAATAAAATAAAATAGAGTCATCCCCTGTAGGGAAAAGAAGTAATAGGCCTTACATGTATCTTTCTTATTTATGATAAATTAGAAAGATACAACACCTTCCAAAATTGAGCTTCATACATCCATGTACTCTATTAATATCCAATATAATCCTTATACTAATAATTTTTAAAGTAAGCCAATAATAAAGTAAGTCTAGAGAATAGAGACTCTTATACTCCTAAAAGTGTCTGAGAATTGCATAATCATGTCCGTTGACATATGCAATATTCAAAAGCTATACTTTAAAAACTAAGACTTGAATGAATTTTATAAACTTAAACTTCTCACTAAACAACCATCCCAATAACAGCTCAGAATTACTAACTCCGGAGGAGGTATCCCCTTGTTTTCATAGTAAAACAGGTGACCCAAGGGAACACCCTCACCCCCCCCCCCCCCTTTTTCTTGCCCTGGGTCAAATAGCCCAGAGCGAAGAGGGCAGCCGAACGGAGACACTGCCGAAACAGACAGCCTACCTAGCTATAGTAGCAACTGTTAAGAGAATGACATTCTGAGCAGTAGATAATAGACCTAACAAAAGAGGCCTCAAGAAATTGACTTGATATTTCTAAGATAAAATTCATGAATGTGGATGGCTGAGCGCAATGAGCGGCCTTCAAAAATCTATAATAGCGACACTATTAAAGTAAGCCCAAGAAGTAGAAGAACTCTTACTTCATGAGCCGAAATCTTAAGCACAACTGCTAAGTCAATGATATACCATAAGCAGTACGCTAGTTAATAGAATCCATTAACAATAAAATGGAGCGTAACGTCCTTCTACTAGACATCAAAGACAGAAGAAGCTTACGCCCTTGTAATAAACAGATATCTGTTTATAAATACATAAACTGTACCCGGAAAGAGTAAAGGCCTATGCTCATACGAAGACGGAAGGACCTTAAAATAATAGGTTCCGGATAATAGGAGCCTAACTCTTATGCAACAATCCAACCTAAATAGTAACGGAAGTATTGATTCCGAAACTATGAAAGTGAAAATCATCCATCGATAGTGCATGAAACTCACTGACTCTACAGTAAAAGAGAAACCAACAGAATTACTGTCTAAAAGGTCAGAATTTGAAAACTACTGTTTCCAGAGGCTCAAATGATTACTTAGCTAAATAAGAACCGAAGTTAAAATCCGTATAGGAATTTAATCTAAAGATTCTAAGTCTATTTATCAAAAAGTTACTAACTGACTTAGATAAAGAGACAAAAGACTCAATTGTAAACTATCGTAGAGTGCATAGGTATGAGGTAACATAAACCTATAACCTAAATAATAACAGGCTGCAGTAGATCTTGTGAAACAAGTATACTAAAAAATAGCAATGAGTAGTATGGAGGGATCAACAATATGAACATAATGATCCCTACACCACGACGGAAGAGCCTCCACTTTAGTCGCATAGAATAGCGAAGAAGAGGATCTCCTATAGTAAGAGATCGCGTCCAAAGCTCGTCCAGTACAGTGCTTACAATGCAATACGGACCACACAACGGAATACATGAAGGTTGCGACCTTGCTGGTTGTGATAAAGATGACACGATTTACCCAGTGAAAAAAGATCCTCACATAGAGGAAGATTTCACGTTAAGATCCACAGTAGACAAGAGAGTAAATTACTCATGATCTCTGTGAAGATAGAGATGCTATCAACAGAAATGTATTGTGGTTGTTTATCTTAGCAATACCTGCTAAAACAACAGCGCCGGAGGATACGCGTATCCTATCATTCCGTCCTATAGATCAATAGAGCATTAACACTATTAGCTCAGAGATCTGGACAAGCCAACACATACGTCTGCAATTGATTAGCAAGCTGTGTCATAAATAAAACATCATTGGGCGCTCCCATAGATAGCAAATCTGATTGAATACTTGTTTGTTGAGAGTCCATTCTGACAGCAACAAGCGACCCGTAAGAGAACGGGAGTCCGATAAAACAATCAGACGACCCAGAATATGACGGACCAAAACTGAACTTGGTGTACTATAACCAACAGACGGATTCTTTCCATTAAATTGAATAACGGAAACGAAAGAGTGCCTCCCTGGTTCCGGAGATATGCCACTACTGTCGAATTAAAGGACAGGAATTTGGGCATGTGTTTCTGAATAATGTTCATGCAATGACATAAAGCAAGCCTAAAAAACATTATTCCGCGGAAGTTAAACTGATAGCTAAAAGACTGCGGAACCCAAAGACCCTGGCACTTCGAATCCGTAGAGATCAGTATATATCCCAATCTGTTTGACTGGCAACCGTCATAACAGCCACACTCGGGTCCGGCAACTGCGGCGGCACTCTGAGTCAACCACCGAATGTTTGCCCCAGTCTGAATCTCTTGTAACACTAGATAGACAAGAGAATGTATAAATCGAGCAATTCATGGATTGCCGGAAAGTTGCCGTCGAAGAGAAGCTCCTCCGAGAACGAAGCGACTCTGAGAGAGTTCTTAACCTTACTATCCACGCGTGTGGATGTAGCTAGGGCTGCGTCACGTCTAACCAACTCCAATCAGCCACTGAAGGGCGGAGTTATACGTGAACAAACTACTGCCCTCAAAAGAAATTACATTGAGAATAATATCCCGTAAATCTTTTCTTGAAGACGTAATGATAACGCCTCAGTAAGGCGGATTACGTATAATAAAGCGTCTAAGTTAAGTCTACTATACATAATGTCGTTCCCAACATTGAAATTGGAAAAGACATAAACGGCGAAAAAGAATATATGCAGTCTTTAATCACACCGTCTAGACGCATATGAACTCTCGGTATGCCCTGCTCTGCCAAAATAAACTATTTGTAAAAATGATAAAATGGCAGAAATGAGCCACGCGGACAAGAAACTAAACTATCATGCTTAGTAGCAGGCTTGTATATATATATAAATATATAGCGTCGAAAAATAAAACACATGTTGTAATGACAATATTGGACTGCGTCGGTAAGTCAGGGACAATGTCCCTGTACCGATCGAAAAATCCGAGTCCAATGACGCTATAAGTCTCTTATCCAAGATCGCAGCAATGAAGTCCGAAAAATAATCACTGGAAGAAATGCCAGAAGATATGAAAGGCATCTTCCGATACTACTAAAGGGAAAACTCGAAATCTTTCGAATCCCTTTCGCCATCCTGTCGGACCCTATAAGCGTTCGGTCGTCCGTAGCTGATGCAACCGCGGACCGCACCGACCCAGCGCCGTCGGATAATTCCTGATTCGAGAAACTGTCAATTGCTGGGATGCTGCGAAACAACTGTGCTAACTCGGATAGCACGTCCGTCACTGAGGCCTGAGGAGAAGCGGTCTTACGATGCATTGCCGCTGGAAGCTCCGTGATCGTTACCCCGTGCATACTTCCAATATGCGAGCGAACGGAGTGTATAGGCCTCGTGTCCCTTGGCTACCGGATGGCGCGACCTATTCGCCGTGGAATCACTGAATGCCGAAACTGATCGGATACTCGAGGTCACGTAGCCAATGTGCGGTCGTGTGCCCTGCTGTGAGGATGAGGAAGCATTAAAGACAGTCTCTCGGACTGTCAATATAACGGAGCGTCCCGAGCAACGGACATATGCTCCGAATGTAAAATATCTGAACCACAACATGCGGTCCCCTATGTTGTTGGCTTCCTCCGATCTGTCCTCAATCTGCCGTCACTGGGTGAGTACTCAAGTAATTAAAGTGCTCGCATCACCCAAATCTCCTTCCTAGACCGCAACGGACGAACCCGGCAGCCGAACCATTCGATGAATGTACGCTACACCGGGTGAGCTAGCGAATGTCACTCCATAAGCGATAGACATATTCCATGAGCACTTATTGCCGCTAGCTCTTCATTAACTATGACGACAGAGGCACACTTTTGAAAGACATCTCCATAACTCTTCGAACAAGAAACCAGAAATGCTTGGATAGCAAGCATAAAATAATAATATATATAGCGTCGTTCAATAATTCGAAAGTTTGTGTGACATTATTGGACTATGTCGGAACTGAGGGACGATGTCCCTGAACCGAACCAAAAATTTCTAAGTCCACCGACGCTATCAGTTTCTTATCCGGCATCGCAGCATATGTTGTTCCGAAAGGGAAAGCTCGAAATCCTCCGAATCCCTTTCGGTATCCCGTCGGACAGGATGAAACTTTCGGACGTCCGTACCCGCTTCCGCGGAGCGTCCCGACCCAGCATCGTCGGATAAAATATATGCGACAGATTCAGTTGATGCTGGGATGCTGCGATAAACTGTGCTATTAAGGAAAGCACGTCCGTTCCCGAGGCCTGTGCAGTAGCGGACTTACGATGCACTGCCGCCGGAAGCTCCGTGTACGTTGACTCCCGCACACTTCCTATGCGAACGTCCGGAGTCTGCAGGCCTCGAGTCCCCGGCTACCGACCCAGCGCTGTCGGATAATTCTCGATCCGACACCGTTTCTGTCGGCTGCTGGGATGCTGCGATAAGCTGTGCTATCTGCACAAGAATTCCGGCGTCGAGACCTGCGGAGGCGCAGTCTATCGCTGCTTCGCCGAGGGCAGCTCCGCATCAGATGGCTCCCGCATACTTTTCCTATGCGAACGTCCGGAGTCCATCGGTCTCGAATCCCTGGCTGCCGGATGGTGTGACCTGGTCGCCGAAGAATCCTTGATCGGCGAAGCTGGTAATATATCGGCGGTCACGCAGCCAAGGTGCGGTCGTGTGCGCTGACGAGAAGAGGAAGCCTTAGCAGTCTCAGCGGACTGCCTATACAACGGAGCGTCCCGAGCGACGGACGTATGCTCCGCTAGCGACACATTTTGTACCACAACATCTGGGGCCAGATGTTGTTGAACGAGAGAGGGGCCTCTCTCGCTTGCCGTCCGGATGGACCGGAACGAGCTATGAACCGGACTAAAAGGCTTCCTCCGTTCTCCCTCCGATCCGCCGTCACTGGGTGTGCATTAAGTTAATTTTATAGTGCTCGCATCACCCCAAAATTCCTTCTAGACTGCAACGGACGAACCCGGCTGCCGAACCATTCGGTGAATGGACGCTACACCGGGCGAGCTAGCGGACGTCAAAGGCCGTCGAACCTACTAGGGTCCTCTTAGGCAATTGGCGTATAACATGAGCACTTTTCCGCTAGCCCTTCATTAATAGTGACGACGGAGGCACACTGTTGGAAGACATCACAGATACCTCACCCTAATCTTGATCGTCTGAAATAGAAATTGATAAAGTAGAGTGACCCTGCGGGGAAAGGACCGGAGTGTCCAAATCCCCAACAACATACCGTGACATACGCTTCCCATATTGTCATCGAAATCATACGATACAGAACAGGAGTTAATGCGAGTACACTGACCACATATAGAATGATAATAAAGTCAGAGGAAGACTTCCTCTTAAAACAATTGATCAATATCCTTTCAATGTGAAAAGAAAACAAGTCCTGGTACTCGCACTAACCCCTGGCAATCAAAATACATAATAATAATATGATCCATTAATATAGAAAAAATGATTGAAATCAAAATATTTTGAAAAAATATTTTTTCAGAACAGCCCAAGTTTCTGAAAAGTAACGTTGAGCCCCAATGGATCCCAAGCCTAAGTGTGGACAAAAATTTTAAAAATATTTTAAACAATTTATTCAACACTTACGAACAATAATAATGTATCTAGTTATGATTAAAATAACATAAAGATATTATTTATTAGAAATCCCCCCCTCACACAGAGGGCTGTTGTAAATGTAAACAATGAGTGTAAAAACACTAAAATAAGACTCCAGGCACCCAGGCCCGAAATCAGTTACCAAAAATACACTATCTGATGCAAAACAGAGACTTCCAGGGAAGAAACTGCAGAACATCAGATGGTAGATGCAGAACACAACGCCTAACCACCCGTAGGTGAAGACGTAAACATGGGGAAAGAACAGAATTCATTCTGTTATTCAGCTAAAACTCCCAAGAAATTTTAGTAATAATAATTACAGAAACTATGCCAAAAGCATGGGAGAATAGCAAGGGGGAACTTAAAGGACAGGGAGAGAGGAAAACACTTGTAAAAACAGTGTAACTAATAATCAGAATGACAACAAAATGGCTGCTGCCTTGAAAATAGGTAACTTAACATAATTTCATTAAAAAATTTTAAGTTACAGCCCTGATAATATTCTGTCACACATTCTTTTCCTCTCCTCCTTCTCTATCCTCCTTAGAATCACCATTTCACTAATATTTATGTGTCTGGCATCATTTAAACTGAGATTTAAAAGCACAAAGATCAGTCAGATGTTAACTGATGAAGGGCCAAACTTAGAATGATAAATGGCGCCAATTTCGGAACGTCCTTGACACTGCGCATGCGCAGTAGGGGCGAAGTGTGGAGGGCCTTTCAGGACATGTTTTCTTTAGTTTTAGATGCAAATTTTGGGGATTGGGGGGCAAAATTTGTGTTTGGCCCTATATTTTAAGAGTTAGCACCAGCTATGTCTGGGTCATTGGTACAGTATAAAAATATAATAATTTACTTAAGTTATGAATATTCTTGGACGGACTCACACACAGACGCACAGACGGACAGACGGACAGATGGACAGATGGATGGATGCACGGACGGATGGACGGACGGACGGATGCATGTAATCCAGTATACCCCCATTTTCTTCGAATGTGGGGGTATAAAAATCAAAACCTGCACACAAAAGTTCAAAATGTATGAATCCGGACAACGACGCCGACGCCGACACTGACATGAGGGCTATGACATAGGCTCACACAACTATTGTTGGTGAGCCAAAAAACAACATCTTGTTTCCCCAGCATCTTACCCATCATTAAAATTCTGCAAGAATACTTCTATCATTTTCACTCATCAAAAAAAATATAGAAAAAACTTTTTGTACATATTTATGCTTAAATTTCTGAGATATTTCAAACTGTTTAGGCATTGGGAAAAAGAGAAGCCACTCTCCCTTGTCAAAAAAATTCAGAAAAATTTGATGAGAACAGAGAGACAATGAATTTTTTTAATGATTAAATGTGTTTCTTTTTATACCTACCATACAATAACAAAACATCCTTAGGAACTGCTTTCTGAGAAAACAAATGGCAATATTGTGACACCAAAACAAGTATAAATTCAGGTTTAGCCAACAGTTTATGCCTATATTGCCCGCTTTAGAGGACTTCCACCCCAAGTGTTGGTAACTGGGTAATATTTTTTTTCTTCTTAAAACGCATAAAAAACTAATTTCCGGATTTTGGTCCCAAAGTCCCACCCGGACCCCAAATTTTCAGTGTAAAAAAATGGTTTTTTTTCTCTTAAAATTGACCGAAACGCATAAAAAACAAAAAAAAAATTCTGGATTTTGGTCCAAAGTCCCACCCGGACCCCAAATTTTCAGTGCAAAAAAAAATTTTTTTTTTTCTCTTAAAATTAACCGAAACGCATAAAAAACAAAAAGAAAATTTCAGGATTTTGGTCCAAAATTTCTAAGTCCGCAGCGGGACCTCAAATTTTCAGCCTAAATATGAACCCAGGGACTTGGCTTGAACAAACTTGAATCTCACCCCTCTGAGGATGCTGCATACCAAATATCAAACGATTTTTATTGGTAGATCTGAAGAAGATTTTTAAAAAATACTCCTCATACTGCACTAATTTAAACATTTGGGCTCCCATACAGAGCTCAAATATGGACCCAGGAAATGATTTCAATAAACATGTGAAACAATCTTCCAAAGATGCTATATGTGAAATTTGAAAGTTTCTGGAGCAGTGGCTTGGGAGAAAAGTAGCCTTATATGTTTTTCCCATTACCCACAGTGTTAAAAAATGCTGACTCAGCACTTTTTCAAAGTCCCCAAAAAGTACCCCACGATAAAACCGATGGCAATTTTTTTTTGACCATTCCATTCTGTTGGTCCTAAGAAAGCTTCACAACAAATAAGAATTCTCAGTGCCGGTGTAGTTTTGGAGATATAGGCATTTTAATTTTTTTCTATTTTTAGTTCCTGCGGTCCCCATGGGGCGACAGGAAAAAATGTTTTTGCATAAATTAAGTACTTATGACCCAATAAGCCCTCATATCAAATTTGGTCAAAATTTGCCTCTCAGTTTGGAAAATAGAAATTTTGGGAGGGGCAAATATTCTTTCCCCTCCAATTATGATGCCAAGTATAGCCCCACAAACTTCTCTTGAACAAATCTGAGTCTACACCTCAAAAGGAAGCTGCACACCAAATATCAAGTCTCTGCTACTGCTGGTTCATGAGAAGATTTTTTAAGATTTCAGCACACTTTTTGGTTGTGGCCCTACCCACGGGCAAGGAAACTTGATTTGAACAAAATCAAATTGCGATGTCATAACAAACTATTATCTCAAATATCAATTAAATTGGTTCAGCGGTTTGGGAGGAGAAGATGCAAACACCATGTTCACTGACGCCGGACGGTGAGTGATCACTATAGCTCTCTTGACTGAAAGTCAGGTGAGCTAAAAAACACATCCTTTAACTTTTAATTACCTGCAGGCAACTACCCATGCTTGTCATTAAAATTCTAAAAAACAAGAGGCCCCATGGGGCCTTGATGCCCCCAACAGAACACCCTGACATAATCAATGGCAAATTTTTTTACCATTCAATTCTACTACTCCTAAGGATGCTTCATACCAAATAACAGTTCTTTGTTCCGTGTGGTTTGGGAAATATGAGCGTTTGAAAATATTTAAATTTTTAGCTCCTGGGGTTCCCTTGGGGACACAGGAAATTTTTTTCTTGAATGAGTCAAGTACTTATGACCCAATAATACCACATACCAAATTTGGTTCAAATCAGACCATCAGGTCAGAAAATCTTGCCCCTCACATAACAAAGGCAAATATTGTTTCACGAACTTCATTTAAACAAACTTGATTCTACACCTCAAAAGGAAGCTCCATCCCAAATATCAAGTCACTGTACCCACTGGTTCATAAGAAGATTTTTCAAATATTTTGGAGCATTTTCCCCCACCCCCTCCTTTTGGCACTGGGCATGTTGAGTTAAACAAAACTGCAATGCCCTTCGCGACCATCACTCATGCAAACTTTCACTTGAATTGGCCCAGTGGTTTTGGAGAAGACTAGACCATAGTATTGCTGGTCGACATACAACAGAGGGACAGGCGATGGGCAAAGAGTCAAGCTGAGCTAAAAATCTTAGTAGAAATGCACCAAAACTTTCAGTTTGGGTATTATCAAAAAGCGAAATGTAAAAGTTGTACCCCCCTTAGTCCAAACTTGGTCCGCGAAGCCATAGAATAATTTTCCACAGGCCTGTGGTCCACATTTTTATTAATATTTTGTTTGTAGATGGACCAGCGCTTATAAAAAGACCTTTGTTCTTAACATGCACATGTTTGCATTAAAGCTTCAAGATTTAAACATGTAAATGGTGATGTTTCATTTGGATATATTAGCAGCATTTATGAATCTGATGGCCATTCATGTTTACACAGAATATCAGAATCCCTCCTGGAATGAGATCAGTTTCAGCTAACAATTATTATAATAATTTATTTATTGGTTTTTAAGGTCATATACTTATGCACAATGGTTAATCATGGCCGTGACAGTTTTACGGGTGGAGGAAGCCGGAGTACCCGGAGAGAACCACCGAGCAACGATGAGCAGCTGTCAGCTCCCCAACATCGTAACTCCGCACTGCAGCACAGGCAGGGTTAGGTTGGTTGAAAACATGCGTACCATCGACATGCAGAACGCCTTAGTACATGTCGTCATTGTGCCCCCATGTGGACAATTGGGGTTAAGTGCCTTGCCCAAGGACACAACATGGGAGTCCAAATTGATCGCTCAGACGGTCACCCATCCAATGATTAACGGGCTCGACATTGCTTAACTTCGGTGATCTGACAAGAACTGGTTACCGCCACCACCGTGCCCCCTCAGGTAACAATATCGAAAAACCAAACATGAAAGTTTTTGGCATAATTTTTAAACTCGATCTGCCTCCATTTAAATGGAGAATCCTATTGAATAGAATATATGAAAGGTATTTATTTAAAATATATTTATTCACTTGGTTTTAATTATTTACTTTGGTGTGAGTTTTTTTTGCAGGGGGGGGGGGGGGGGGGGTAAATCAATTCATAACACGCATGAACAGGGCCAAAACAGATCATGTTTGTAGACAGTAATTCACATGCTTCCATAGGTGGGTGAATATCTACAACTGATACCACTGCCCTCCTTGCACTTGAATGCTTCTGGCAACCTTGAATTTACAGCACTGATCGCAGTTTGATGAATACTGTTACAGTCAAGCATGTAATGTCGAAAATTAATTAAAATACTCTATTATTTCATATCTGCAATGAATGTGTGCAATTGTCATTAAACAAAGTACTAATAATTAACATGGGCCTAATTTATATGTTACACTGCTGATCTGTATTTTCCTTGCTGATACACAATCAAGCTTTGGGCACATTCAAGTACTACTCAAGGCAATATATAGTTTTGATTTCAAGCAGTTTTCAAAACATGAGCCCACATGCAAGTACAGTAGAGCCCACTTAACTGGATATATCTGAATTGAATAACCCTGCTAAGTGAAAATAACTTCCAATCACAAAACCATTTAGCTTGCCCTCAGAACAAATTTTACCTCTTAATTGCATATAGGCTAAAGAATAAACTCATGTTAACCCTTTACCTAACAAGAAAGGCAGATGACACTTGCAAACAAAATTCTTAAATAACTACTTTTCTTCATTTTTTGCATCACAAACATAGCTTATGACACCTCAAAGGAATAGGCTCAACAAGCTTGTTCCAATGAGGGTCATAAGCTATGTTTTCAAGACAAAAAAATAAAGAATATTAAACACCTTGCATTCTGTTGACAGATATTCCTGCCCAGGACACAAAACCTCTTGCCACAGAAATAATTATAAATTTGGGCACATTTAAATTTTCCATCTGTTCACTGAGTGGACTTTTTGACCAATGATTTCAGGAGTCAAATTAAGAAAAAAATTTCATCGAATCTAGTCACGGCTGCTTCACAGCAGCCATGACTAGATTTCATGAAAAAATTTTTGAAAATACACTTCAAGTTGAGAGTTAATGGGGATGCTTGTGAATAGCACTGGCTGGTTTTGGCCATTAAGTTGGGTAAAGGGTTAACTGAATACAAATTCTTGCAATATGTCGTGAAATTGGCCTGATAACCACAAAGTGACTGTGAGTCACTGAGAAACTGGGTATGAGCATTGGCCTTGAGAGAAAAGTTTGATCCTGACCCATGTTACCTGTGTTCTGTCCTTGAGCAAGACACTTCATCCTGATTGCCTCTGCGGAAGCGTGGAAGCGTAGAGTAGTATGTCATAGGGCACGATGACAGTATACTTGTCTTCAACCAATGCTAACCCAGCTTGTGCTGAGGTAGCAAGTTGAAGAGTCTGACAATTACTCAGCATTACTTGGTGGCTATTTTTGGGATCTCCGGTTTCCTCTTCCCATAAAACTGTCCCATACAAAATGACCCTAGATGTTGAAAATGTTGTTGTTCCCCAATAAACAACCAAACAATCTTTAATAATTTACAATAACATTCATATTGTTTAACAAAGCTACAGTGTAGCAACACATTAATGACTTAAATTAACCCTTGGGGGCCTAATTCTGACTTTTTTCACACTTTTTGCAACAGAACAGGTACATGAAGTCTTTGGGTTAACTCACAAGTTACATTCTAAGTATCCTGGTAGTGTTTTCAGGCAAGTCTCGGCTGCCTATATAGGCAGCCAAGACTTGCCACAAAACAGCAGCACAGCCACAGAATGTAGACTTTCAAAGTATAGCAAAAATATGTAAAAATCTCTAGGCCCTTAAGGGTTACAGTCAACAAGGTGCAATGCCACCGGTATCCCCTGCCAAGCAGAAACCATAAAAGTTAAAAAATTTATAGTAATTTATATATTTTTTATACTTACCAATGACCCAGACTTAGCTGGTGCTAACTCTAAAAAATCCAGGGCCAAACACAAATTTTGCCCCCCAATCCCCAAAATTTGCATCCAAAACCAAAAGAAATCATGTCCTATAGGACCTCCATACTTCGCCCCTACTGCGCATGTGCAGTGTCAAGGACGTTCCAAAATTGGCGCCAATTATCATTCTTACTGGCAGTGCCTGGTCAGCGCTATGTACTCAGCGGGGAGGTAAGAGTTCCCAACTCCTGGGAGGGCCATCCCCGTCTGGGTCATTGGTAAGTATAAAAAATATATAAATTACTATAAAATTTTTAACATTTTTATACTGTACCAATGACCCAGACTTAGCTGAATAGTAAAAAGGCTGGAGGGCCTAGGACATAGAGGAAAATCCAATAAGCTCAACTATATAATATAGAGGCAACCCCTCAAGGAGAAAAGGAGTATTAGGCTTTACATGTATCTTTCTTATTTTATGTTAAATTAGAAAGATACAATACCCTTCATAATTGAGCACAATAACATTCATGTTCTCTATTAACATCCAGTATAACCCTTATACTAATTATTTTTAAAGTAAGCCAATAAATAAAGTTAGTCCAGAGAATAGAGACTCTTTATATTCTTTTAAAAGTGTCCGAGGATTGTATATTAACGCCCGTTTGACACTTGACATATACAAATGCTTCACACCGAGCTACACTTTAAAAATATGACATGAATGAATTTTTAACATTAATATTACACTTTAAAACCATCCCGGAAATGACTCAGAAATACTGACTTTGGAGGAGGCATTCCCTTGCTTTTCACTATAAAGCAGGTGACCTAAGGGAACACCCTCCCCCCCCCCCCACCCTTCCCCTTGCCCTGGGTCAAATAGCCCAGAGCGAAGAGGGCAGCCGGACGGAGTCACTGCCGGAACAGAAAGCCTGCATAACTATAGTTGCAACTGTTTAGTGGACGACATTCTGAGCAACAGATAACGGACCTAAACAATGCAGGTCTCCAGAAATGGACTCAATATTTCTGAGATAAAAATTCGTGAATGTGGATGGCTGAGACCAATAAGCAGCCTTCATTAAATCTGTAATAGCAATACTATTAGCGTAAGCCCAAGAAGTAGCAAGAGCTCTTACTTCATGAGCCGAAATCTTAAGCACAGACTGCTGAGAAGAAGATAAACTCTCATAAGCAGTACGGATAGTTAATTGAATCCATCTAGCAATAGAATGGACCGAAATGTCCCTTCTATTAGGCATCAAAGACAGAAAGAAACGTTTTCGTCCCTTTCTGATAAACTGAGATCTCTGTTTATAGATACGTAACGCTCTAACAGGACAGAGTAAAGGCCTGCGCCCGTCTGAAGACGGAAGAGCCTTAATAACAATAGGTTCCGGATATTTATTAGGAGCCTGATTCTTAGCTAAAAAACCCACATTAGTAGTGAAGGTGATAGTGTTCCCGACACTACGATAGTGAGAATCATCCACCGACAGTGCATGAAGCTCACTGACTCTTCTAGCAGAAGAGAAAGCTAAGAGAAAAGCTGTCTTATAAGATAAAAATTTGAAATCTACTGTCCCAAGAGGTTCAAATGGCTTTTCCTTCAATTTAAGAAGAACCCAAGCTAAATTCCATTTAGGAATTAACCTAAGAGTTCTGGGTCTATTTATCGAGAAGTTTCTAACCAACTTAGATAAAGAGACATTAGATCCAATTTGTAAACTATCATGTGCATAGGTATCAGATAACATAGACCTATAACCCTTAATAGTAACAGGCTGCAGTTTGATTTCGTCAAACAAGTATACTAGAAAGTTTGCAATGTCTTGCATAGAGGGATCAAAAATATCCACAGAATGATCCCTACACCAACGACGAAAAACCTTCCACTTAGCCGCATAGTTTAGCGAAGAGGAGGTCCTCCTACAGTTAGAAATCGCGTCCACTGCTCGTCCTGTAAAGTGCTTGCCACGCAAGAAGGACCGCACAATGGAAAAACGTGAAGGTTGAGACCTTGCGGGTTGTGATGGAGTTGACGCGATTTCCCCTGCGAAAGAAGATCCTCCCGTGGAGGAAGCTTTCGCGGTAGGTCCCACAACAGACACCTGAGTAGATTTATCCACGGTCTCTGTGGAGACAGAGATGCTACCAACAGAATCTTGCATTGAGATTGTTTTATCTTTAGCAATACTTGCTGAATTAACGGTGCTGGAGAATACGCATATCCTATCATTCCGTCCCAAGGGATCGACAGAGCGTCTACTGCAAATGCTCTTGGATCCGGACACGGAGACAC
Source organism: Pictodentalium vernedei (assembly GCA_031216915.1). Lineage (NCBI taxonomy): Eukaryota > Metazoa > Mollusca > Scaphopoda > Dentaliida > Dentaliidae > Pictodentalium > Pictodentalium vernedei. Next base: position 108,728,823 of record CM062295.1, on the reverse strand, counting down.
ATACGTCTGCAACGGATTGTTGAGATGTGTCGCAAATAAATCTATCATTGGCCGTTCCCATTGGTAGCAAATCTGATTGAATACTTGTTTGTTGAGAGTCCACTCCGACGGCAACAAGCGACCCTTTCATGAAAGGGAGTCTGCTAGTACATTCAGACGACCCGGTATGTGACGGACCGAAAGAAGAACCTGATGTTCTAGCGCAAACAGAAGGATTCCTTCCGTTAGATTGAACAATGGAACTGAATGAGTGCCTCCCTGATTCCGTATATACGCCACTACTGTCGTATTGTCGGATAGGATTTGGACATGAGCATTGTGAATAATGTCCATCCAATGACGTAACGCAAGCCAAATTGACATCATTTCCTTGATGTTTATGTGCTTGCCCAGGAATTGCGGATCCCAAAGACCCTGGCATCTCGAATCCGTTGGGATCAATGATGCACCCCAACCTGTTTGACTGGCATCCGTCATAATGGTAAAACTCGGATCCGGCAACTGCAGCGGAACTCCCTGAGTTAACCACTGAATGTTTGCCCAAGTCTGAATCTCTTGTTTCACTTGATCTGACAAGAGAACGTCTATGTCGAGCGAATGAATTTTCACACTCAAATTCTGAGTCAAGAAAATTTGGAGAGGACGCGTGCGTAACCGCCCCATTGGAATGAGATCCGCAGCGGCTCCGCACAGACCTATCAGTCTCATAAATTCTCTCGCTGTGACTTTGTCTGCGTGCAGACAATAGCGAGCGTAACAACTGACTAATTTCGCTCTGGTTAACGGCAGACGAACGAGATTGTTGTGCGTCTCGAAGCTCATTCCCAGATGTGTGAATGACTTGGACGGCACCAGATCCGACTTCTCCTCGTTTACTATAAAACCGAGACGTCGGAGCAATAGAAGTAGATTCTGCACATCGTTCTGAAGCGTTAACCCGTTGCCGTACCTCTGAAGAATGTCGTCCAGATAGGCCGACGTTACCGCAGACGAATGAGCTCGGAAATAGATCATTACCGAGTTCATTACCCGAGTGAAAGCCCAGAGTGCTAGATTCAATCCGAAGCACATCGCCCGGAATTGATACACCACTCCTAGGACTGCGAAGCGTAGATACTTTCTGAATGTCGGATGTACCATGACGTGAAAGTACGCATCTTTGAGATCTATGCTCGTTGCATAATCGTTCACCCGAATACTCGCTCTGACCGACCGAATCGTCTCCATATAAAACTTCGGAGCGACGATCAGCTTGTTTATCCAGCTCAAATCTATGACTGGACGGAACGAGCCGTCTGGTTTCGGAACCAGAAACAGATGGCTGTAGAATCCCAGAGTCTCCTGGTTTTCTACGACCTCTACCGCGTTCTTCATTAAAAGAGACTGCACCTCTGATAATAGAGCGTCTCTTTTCTGCGGATTTGACGGAAGTTGAGTCCATTTTGGACTTCGAGTTAATGGAGGCTTTCGTTTGAAGGATATCTTTAGACCTTTCGAAGTCACTCCTCTCACCCAAGGGTCGTCCGTAATCGACGCCCACTCTTGTGAAAAGTTCGACAACCTTCCGCCAACCGGTACGCGATAGAGGTTTAAGCCATCACCTCCTGGACCTGCGAGGCCTGCGGTAGGAGAAACCACGTCCTCCACGACCCGCACCTCGTCCCGTCGACCTCGGGGCGTCCGACCGGTTGTCCCAGCCCGAAGGACGTCCCGAACGTGAGTCGCTACCTTGACGGTCTCTTGAATAAGACCAAGAGGACGCACCGGAACCTCTATAGGAACCTCTCTTGGGCGCATTAGACCCAGAAGTGCCTGTCTTACTCTTGTCTGCCGAGTCCGACTTCTTAGAAGCAGATTTGAACAGCAGAGAATCCGAAGCTTTCTTTGTAATTTTATCATAAATTGCAGAAAGCTTGCCGTCAAAGAGAAGTTCTCCGGAGACCGAAGCGACTCTGAGAGAGTTCTTCACCTTAGTATCCACGAGTGTGGATGTAGCTAGGGCTGCGTCACGTCTAACCAACTCCAGGTTTGCCACTGAAAGGGCGGAGTTACACGTGGAATAAGCTACTGCCCTTGAAAGAAGTCTTAAAGAGGATTGAATATCCTGAAATTCTTTCCCTTGAAGGTGCAGTGATAACGCCTTAGTAAGGTGATCTGCGTAAGATAAGGCATCTAAACTGGCTCTGTTAGACGAAATAGTTGTTTCCAACACCGCTGTTGGAATAGACGCTGACGACGGTAATGATAACTCTAAGTCTTCCGCCTCGTCGTCCATACGCAGAGGAATTCTCGGAATACCCTGTCCTGCCGTGTTGAATTTATTCCTTGCATTAACGAAAGGCAGGTTGAGAGTATTGGCGGACAAGAAACCTGCTTTCCCTGTTTTGGAAGCAAGTTTGAATATAGCGTCGTTCAATAATTCAAATGTTCTTGCAACATTATTGGACTGAGATGGAAACTCGGAAGCGATGTCCCTGAACCGCTCAAAGAAATCAGAGTCCAATGACGCTATAATTCTCTTGTCCGGAACCGCAGCAGTCTGGCCCGACGGAACAACTTGAGGGAGAAAGTGCCGGATGAAGTCCACGGCAGCTTTATGTTGTTCCGAAAGGGATAGCTCCAAGTCATCCGTATCCCTTTCACCATCCGGTCGGACATCATGATGCTCCCGGTCGTCCGCCCCCGATGCTTTGGCGGAGCGTACCGACCCAGCGCCGTCGGATAATTCCCGATCCGACACCGTTTCTGTCGGCTGCTGGGATGCTGCGATAAGTTGTGCTATCTGCACAAGTACGTCCGACACCGAGGCCTGCGGAGGCGCAGTCTTTCGCTGCTTCGCCGAGGGCAGCTCCGCATCTGATGACTCCCACATACTTTTCCTATGCGAACGTCCGGAGTCCATCGGCCTCGTGTCCCTGGCTACCGGAGGGTGTGACCTGGTCGCCGAAGAATCCCTGATCGGCGAAGCTGGTAAAATATCGGCGGTCACGTAGCCAAGGTGCGGTCGTGTGCGCTGATGAGAGGAAGAGGCCTGAGCAGTCTCCGCGGACTGCCTATACAACGGAGCGTCCCGAGCGACGGACGTATGCTCCGCTTGCAACACATTTTGTACCACAACATCTGGTCCCAGATGTTGTTGTACGAGAGAGGGGCCTCTCTCGCTCGCAGCACGGCTGGACCTGGACGAGCTAGGAACCGGACTCAAAGGCTTCCTCCGATCTCGCCTACTATCCGCCGTCACTGGGTGTGCACGTTGAATGTTTATAGTGCTCGCATCACCCAACATTTCCTCCTGGACCGCCTCGGACAAACCCGGCTGCCGAACCATTCGGTGAATGGACGCTACACCGGGCGAGCTAGCGGACAACATTTGTTTAATCTCCATGAGCACTTTTGCCGCTAGCTCTGTATTCATTTGTGACGACGGAAGCGGACTTACGGAAGATAACATGGAAACATCACCCTGTTCTTGTTCCTCTGAAATAGAAACTGAGAGAGTAGAGTGACCATGCGGAGAAAGAGCCGGCATAGCCCTTTCTCCACTAACAACATATCGTGACACATGTTTCCAATGTTTGTCATCCCAATATTGACATATAGAACAGGGATTAGTGCGAGAACACTGACTACAATTAATACAATGATCATGAAAGTCAGAGGAAGATTTCTTCCTATTACAATTTGAACAATATCCTTTCATTGTGAAAAGTCAACAACAAGTCCTAGTTACTCGCACAAACCCCTGACACAAAGATACATAATAACATGATCCATTAATAATGAAAAAACAATTGCAAATCAAAATAATTTTTGAAAAATATTTTTTCAGCGAAGCCCAAGTTTCTGAAAAGTAACGTTGAGCCCCGATGGATCCGATGGCTAAGTGTGGTCAAAAATTTTAAATTTATATTAAATAATTAATGCAACACTTACGAATAATAAAAATGTATCTTATAGTGAGATAAACTACACCAAAGGCAAACAGCCCCCCTCAAAAGAGACTGTTGCCAATGTAAACAAACAGTGTAAAACACCAGAAAACATGACTCCAGGCACTGAAAAAACTGGCCCGAAATCAGTCATCAAAATTACAATCTATCTGATGCAAGACAGAGACTCCCAGGGGAGAATCTGCAGAACATCAGATGGAAGATGCAGAACACAACGTTTATACACCCATGGGTGAAAACGTAACTATGGGGAAAATAACAGAAAACATTCTGTAACCAAGCAACTCTCCCAAGAGAATTTAGAAATGATCTTTCTCAAAAATATGCCAAAAGCATGGGAGAATTGCAAGGGGGGACTTAGAAGACCAGGGGAGAGGAAACACTGAATAAGCAGTGCAACTTTCTAGCAAGAATGACAACAAGAGGCCCATGCCTCGAAAATAGGCAACTTAACATAATTTCATAAAAAATTTTAAGTACAGCCCTGATTATTTTTTGTCACTCCTTTTTCCTCTCCTCCTTCTATATCCTCCTTAGAATCACCATTTCTCCAATAATTACGTGTCTGGCATCCTTTAAACTGAGATTTACAAGCACAAAGATCAGTGAGATGTTGACTGATGAAGGGCCAAACAGAGAATGATAATTGGCGCCAATTTTGGAACGTCCTTGACACTGCGCATGCGCAGTAGGGGCGAAGTATGGAGGTCCTATAGGACATGATTTCTTTTGGTTTTGGATGCAAATTTTGGGGATTGGGGGGCAAAATTTGTGTTTGGCCCTGGATTTTTTAGAGTTAGCACCAGCTAAGTCTGGGTCATTGGTACAGTATAAAAATACTGAAATTTTCAAAGTTGAAAAAAGTGGAAAAAAGGCCCATGACTCTAGAAAAAAAAATGCTGATAGGATCACCGATCCAATGTCGAGTTGTGACAGCACAAAAGTGAGTTTAATCATTATTAACTTATCGTCCAGAAACCAGTTGTTTACAATTTACTGTGTTATGGGTCACTGTGACCTTGACCTTTGACCTAGTGATTCCAAAATAAATAGGGCTCTTTCTTGCACCAATGCCAACCTACCTATGAAGTTTCTTGAATGTGGGTGGAACCATTGTCAAATTATCATCTGGAAACCAATCATTTACGATTTATTATGTTCAAGGTCACTGTGACCTTTACCTTTGACCTAGCGGATACAAAATAAATGGGGTCTTCCACTCACCTAGGCCAACCTACCTATGAAGTTTCATGAATGTGGGTCAAACCATTATCAAGTTATCATCCGGAAACCAATTGTTTTACGATTTACTATGTTGAAGGTCACTGTGACCTTGACCTTTCACCTAGTGAGTCCAAAATACATAGACAGGCCATGAAATTTCACGCGAACGATCGTTTCGTTCGCGGGATGGTTACGCAAATCCAAAAACCCATGAACGATGTTTCATTCACGCAAAAAATATGACGTGAACGAAATTTGATAGTCCGAATTTTTTGTTGTTCATTGATGTGTCAGTGTGTCGTGGTACCCTGATCGCCAGATAAGAAATACAACAAATGAGTATGAAGTAGAAGTGTAGTTTGTCCTGTTGCTTGAACTTATATAGTACTGTATTTTACACGTGCGATTCTAAACACAACATTTCAACATTTATTTTCACGGACATTATGTAAGTATAGTAACTGACAGCACGAAACATATCAACCATTGTGGGTTTTCCGTGGTTGTGTTCTATTTGATATTGGTGTAGCTTCAGCATGCTTTCCCCCTCATTACTGTTGCGTGCAAATTCGCACCAGTTTTTTTTTTCTTCATATCTTATGGATCAAACAAAGGGATGTAGAGGTTGAGATTGAAGACACTAATTTTAGAATTTGGACTTGAATAGTTTTTGCAGTGGCGTTGACATGGAAATGCAGAAAAATATTCAAGGAAAAACTTGATCTAACGTTAAACATTTATGTGGGCCGAAATGGCATGGGCCTGGAACACCTATGGTTGTTTCACTAATAGACTTCAATTTTTTGGTAAACACGCATGCACTGGTGTTTGTTTTATTTTTTTATGAATGGCGCGGTGATCTGTCAATATTTTCTCAGCCCCAGTCCTGAGGTCTTGCATCCATTGATGTTTATCAGCGAAAGAATCTTATACTGACTCGAGCCTTCCTTTGCAGACATTGACAACACCAGCCACTGGTATTGTCTATGTCAGCAAAGGACGGCTCGAGTCACATGTAATATTCATTGATTGCGGAATGGCTTCTACGTCAGTATTCATTATTGCTCTAATTTATTACAATGAATACTAATCCCTTTAAATATTTTGTTTCTTAATGGTTTTACCATACTGGCATAAGCGTAAACCTGTACAACTTATGTCAACCACTGAATATTTCATCTCATATCTTGTTTTAATCACGTAACCTTTTGCGTAACCAATTGGTTGCGCAAAAATAATTAACAGGAACGAAACAATGGGTTACGCAAGCCCAAAACACTCAAACGAAAAATGGGTTCCGTAAATTTATGAAATTTCATGGCCTGCATAGAGTTCTTCCTCTCAAGAAGGCCAACCTACATATAAAGTTTCAAGAATGTGGGCTGAACCACAGTAAAGTTATCATCCGGAAACAATTGCTTATGATTTACTTTGTTCAAGATCAATATGACCTTGAGCTCTGACCTAGAGAGTCCAAAATAAATAGGGTTCTTCCTCTCACCGCTACCTATTAAGTTTCATGAACATGGGTCAAACCATTATCAAGTTATCATCCAAAAACCAATTGTTTACAGATTTACTATGTTGAAGGCCACTGTGACCTTGACCTTTCACCTAATGAGTCCAAAATAAATAGGTTCTTCTCACTGATGCCAACCTATGAAGTTTCATGAACGTGAGTCAAATCATTATCAAGTTATCATTCGGAAACCAATTGTTTTGATTTTCTATGTTCGGGGTCACTGTGACCTTGACATAGCAAGTCCAAAATACATAGGGTTCTTCCTCCCACGAAGGCTAACCTAAATATGAAGTTTCATGAATGTGGGTTAAACCATAGTCAAGTTATCATCCGGAAACCAACTATTTATGATTTAGTATGTTCATGGTCACTGTGACCTTCGCCATTGACCTAGTGAATCCAAAATAAATAGGGTTCTTCCTCTCAACGAGGCCAACCTACTTATGAAGTTTCATGAATGTGGGTCGAACCATTATCAAGTTATTGTCTGAAAACCAATTGTTTACGCCCGCAGCCCGCCCGTCGAACCGCCCGCCCGCCATTCATCAAACTATAAGTCGAGTTTGACTTCGTCACAACTCGACTAAAAATGGACAAAACCTGTTACTTGTGAATATCCTTTCCCCCACAGTGGTCTATCAGCATATCAAAGATCATTTAAATCCATCATCCACTGACTGAGATATGAAGGTCCAAAGTTGTTACGGAAGGCAGATGGACGAATAGATCTGGAGGTGGACAACCTTCCTACCTGCAACCCATTAGAAACAACTGCAAAGCCACAGGAGGTAGACTTTCAAAATATAGCTAAAATGTATAAAACCTCCAGGCCCATAAGGGTAAAGAGCTAACTCTATCTCACATGACCAGCCAAAACAAATTCTTGGTAAAAAATTTGAAATTTGCCGTTTTGCATCCAAAACACGTCTTGTGATCTTTCAGTGAACAAGCTTTACAAGTTTGTTCAAATGAGGGTGTTCAAGAACAATGTTTATGAGGCAAAAATTGGTAAAAAAAAAAATAATAAAATTATTTTGATATTTGTTTTTAGTACTGGCCATGTATGGCCACTACGTATAACTTACGCTTTGTTCATAGTAGGTTCCAAACATATATGCTGCATTCATTCTGCTCTCAGTATCAGGACAAAGCTGTAACAAGCCCCCAGTTAGCTGCTTCATTCCCAGAAATTTCCCATCTAGGGAATATTTAGCTGCTCGGAATTGTATGAGAGACTCTGGATTAAATGTGAAAGTTGTCAAAATATTAACATCATCAAGAATTCTATCTGCATCATCTAATAAATACACAAGTGGCATAAGAGCATCCAGTTCTGATTCTGATGGCCTGTAAAATATAATAGTAGAAATGAAAGAAAGGAGCTTATCAGTCAATACAAACAAAGATTATCAAAGAAAATGGATTGGGTCACCGATTGGTTATTCCAGAAAATTATAATACAAGCCTGCTTATAAACAGCCTGCATGGTCATTGGCTGGCATAATTTCCACGTTTGATAGGCACCAATTTCTCTTGTATCTGACATTTATTGATTATTTATTTATTGGGATTTAATGATACTTGACAGCTAGGGGCCCCTCGTGTCAGACAGTTTTATGGGTGAAAGAATCCAGAGTGCCTGGAGAACCACTGAGCTACGGCGAGCAACTGTCAAACTCCCCAATGTACTAACTCTGCATTTGTTGAAGATAAGTGAACCAATAATTTGCAGCACCCCGTAGTATACAGCGCCACTGATGCACCCACATCAGCAATTGGGATAAAGTGCCTTGCCCAAGGACAGAATGCAGTATGCCCTGGCGGGGAACGAATCGTGGACCTTTCGGTTTGAAATTCAATGCCATAACCACTGAATCTGACAAGACTTATGCCCCTTCTGGTGCACCCATGGGCCTGGCAGCTTTATTTAAAGAAACTTGAAGTGAGAAAAAAAACATATGTTATTCTTTCGACTTCTCAGTTTGTTCCATCCACCAGAGGTGACAAAGCATGTGTGCTTTCAGAAACAATACTGTTTCATAAATGTGGTACATTATCATTTTTTTCAAAATTTAAAGCTAATTTATATGTCCAAACATTCTGTTCAATGTAAGAACTATTCAAAAGAGATTTCAAGACTTACGGCCCCACAAAGTAGGTTTCTCAGGCCATTTTTAGTAAAATTGGTGGTTTTTCATTTCTTTGCCATCAAAAGTTCATGTTCTTGGTTTGTTTTATATTTTAGACCTCATAATCTAGAGAATAGTATGGGTGATTTATTTATTTATTAAGGTTTAACAACACTTTAACAGCCAAGGTCACCTCGTGTCGGTGCTAGTTTTACAGGTGGAGGAAGTCGGAGTACCCGGAGAGAACCACCTCACAATAACAAGACTAAACAAGTAGCTGCCAGCTCCCCAACATCGTAACTCAGCACTGCAGCACAGACAAGGTTAGGTTGGTTGAAGACATGTGCACCATCGACATGCAGTACACCTTAGTATGCGGCATCATTGTTCCACCATGTGGACAATCAGGGTAAAGTGTCTTGCCCAAGGACCCAACATGGGAGTCTGAATCGATCGCTCAGACAGTCACCCAACCAAGGCTTAACCGGGCTCAACGTTGCTTAACTTCAGTGATCAGATGAGAAGCGGCTACTGCAACACCACCGCGAATAGCATGGGTGGTGGTGTATTTCATCCCTTAAGTGCACAAGAGGTTCAGCCTTAGAATTACAAAACCTTAATGCACTCAGAGGACAAATTTATCAATTTTATTAACTTGGGTAAAATTTGAGCCATAAACCATTTAATTTTTATTTTTTTAAGTTTGTATTGGTTATAAAAAGAGAACAAGTGGTAGCCAAAGGGACAATGTAGGAGAGTCTGAGAAACAGATTTTTATCTTTTTTAGGCCTTGAATGTCCATAATATCAATCTGGCAGAATAAGATTCACTGGGAGTATTACAGGGAAGTGGGATGGGAGAATGAAGGATATATGTTTATTAGATGACACAAATGAGAGCTTTAGTATGCTTATCAGGGAAATTAAGAAGAATGAAGAACATGATATCACCAAGGAGTTTGTTTCCCAGGTGATGGGAGAAGAGAACAGACATGGGAATTAGGTGGGGTTTTTTTTGGAGTACATGAATAATCAAGGCATTCTCATGACAAACTAGCAGCTGGCAAAATGTTATTATTATGTGTTAATGTAAAACAGAGATTAACATTTTTACGAGATTGATTCTCACAAGAGACCAATGGGACTAATCTTTGATTATCGCAAAATAATCATTTGATTTTTGTCAGACAAAGCTTATGAAAGAGTACTTAAAAGCCAGGAAAATTCTATTTATTTTTGCCCCTCATTACAAGGTAACACATTGACATAGCAATGGCTTATCTAGTGTGAAGTCTTGGCTGCCTATGAAGGCAGCCAAGATTACACTAGAAACCACTATCAAGGTAGTGTTAACTTCCATCAGCAAGATCACCAAAACCTAGTATGCTGGAACAGGTTTTGCACATGTACAGTACATGTAAGACAAGAAACTTTGTTTGGTTTGTTTTTAACCCTTTACCCAACAAATCGCCCGCATCCACCCGCATATTATACAAATTCAGCAGTTAAAAAAATATTATTTTTCAAAACATTTCAACAAAACCATATCATGTGACCCCTCGTTGGAACGAGCTCGTCGAGCTCGTTACAACGAGAGGTCACATGATATGGTTTTGTTGACATTTTTTTTTAAATTTTAAAAAATTATATTTAAAATAATAAATTTTGATATCGTCTGTGTTGGGTAAAGGGTTAAATGTGGAATATGTACTGTCTGCACTCTCAAGAATATTACAGTACTATCAAATTCTAAATTATAATATTTAAAAACTGAAAATTGATTCACACAGCAAAACCTTGCAAAAATCAAAAACGATTCTCATGAAACAGAACAAATTCTAAGGCTTGTAATGGCCATGTCCAGGCAGCACATTTTTCAACAATTTCATCATGTATCAGCTTCCCAAATACAAAAGTGAATCTTTTGTTTATTTTTCAAGTGGAATCTCTGGTATTATTCATTTATTTATTGGTGTTTAAGGTCACATAATTCATATAATGGTTACTGCAATATGCATAGTCAATTCCTGCCGATCGTTTATACCCATTTCACCCGTTTTAGAGGACTTCCACACGGGACATTGGTGACTGGGTTCTATTCTACCAGTAAAACAGAGTTTACTTATCACAGTGAAAAAGCACAACTTTACTTTCCAGATTCCCACAGGGAGGAATCCCATGTTTTGCATAGTCAAAGAATTGCCATGATAGAATTATTATATTATATTGAACAAACCGAGGGAGAATATGGATACCCAGCAGGATTCCAATATCAGGTACACTGCCTATTGTCAAGGATCTTGCCCAAGCTAAGCATTTTCATTCTCAAGCTTTGAAATAATGAGCAGGAATTCTGGAAAAAGTGTCTTATAGGGAGAGTTGTGTTCCATCTATCGAACATCCTAGAATATTCCACAGCTATTTTTAGAAAAGTGTATAATGCACAGGAATAACACGTTTGTGTTTAGAGTAAAACTATTGGAAATAGAACAGTACATCTCAGCCAATCAGAGGAAGTGGAAGTTACATGGGATATAATGCATCACCTATTTTGATTAGCATGTAAGAAAATACAGTGCTCTCAACTGCTAAAGTACGTCAGAACAGTAAAGCCGGACTAATACAACATGTTTAATATGCTTACTTTGGAGGTGTTGGATCACAGGGACATGTTTGCTGTCTCAGTAAATAACATGCTTGTCCCTGTACAGCTGATATTTCATTGTACAGCAATGTACACATATTTCCCAATGCATGGCAAGCAGTACTGTTACCATAACACTGAAATTATATTAAAATATCAAGAGCAATCAACATAAAATAAAACCTAAAATTAAATTCAAAATGATCCTATATTTTTTATTTCAAAATAATAACTCTGTTAGCTGCATATAACTTTTAAATACAAACCATTCACACACTTATGAAACAAATGTGACTTGATAACTGGTAGACTGCTAACTTATTATAAAGTATCAAAATTTGTTCACATGTCCCTGCATTGTTACAATTTATGGGAGAGTGCCTATAGGCACTCTCCCATAAATTGTAACAAGGCAAATCTATACAGACTAATTAATTTCATTGTTTATTTATTATTGGGGTTCAAGTACCACCACTTTTGACAGCAAGGGTCACCTCATGTCAGACAGTTTTGCAAGCGGAGAAAGCCAAGTACCCAGAGAGAATCACTGAACAATGGCAAGCTACTGTCAGACTCCCCAACATACTAACTCCACATAAGCAGGGGTAGCACAGGTTGAAGACAAGTGCACCATCGAAACACAGTTCGGATGGACGGAGACAGACAGACAGAGCTCTATGCTATATCCATCCCTTGCAGGGGATAAAAAGTAACAAAGTATGTGGTAGAAGCCTAATTTCAAATTTAGAAAAACTAAGTTTGAAAACCGTTTTGATAAGGGTTAAATTAATGCCAATATAATTTGAAAGCACTGTATACAGGTTCAGTAGACCTTGCCCCTCATAAAAAACAATGACGTTGTAACATAGTGTTTGAAGAATGAAAGGTACAACCTTGAAAAATAAAACTTTAATCCGAAACTTTAAACTGGGAATACAAAGTAACTGATTGCAAAAAAAGGGTTAAATATTTCCTAAATGTGATAAAAGAAATCACTGATGTAAATGCAATCATTAAGTTGTATTGAAAATGCAAGAATTAAAGTAACAAAATGTGCGGAAAAGCCTAATTTCAAATACAAAGACACTAACTCTGAAAACACATTTAAAAGGGGTTAAAATCATGCCAATATTAATAAAAATCGCTGCAGAAAGGTTCAGTAGACAGCAGATATTGTCCCAAATGAGAAACAGTGACATTCCATTAAACTGTTTGAAGAATGAAAGGTGTAAATTTGTTAAAAAAAAAAATTCCTTAACCAAAAACTTTAACCTGGAAGTTTAAGTTAAATTGCCGTGCAAAAAACGGCTAAATATTTCCCAAAATAACATGAAATATAATGAGAATGATACAATCAATAGTAATTATATTAATTTAAAAGAAAAAAAAAATTTTTAACCTTCACTGAAAAACTTCAACCACAAACTTTAACCCAAACTCTCAATGTGGACAGATGGACAGATAGGCAGACGGATGGACTAAAGTCATGACTATAGCCCTGATTGTAAACAGTCAGGCTAAAAATAATCGGATTTTGTCGATATTCAGAATTCACCAAACCATAGGGGTAAGGGACACCAAATTTCGTTTTGATTCGATGACCCAAACTTTAGTTATCACTCTGGATGGATGGATGGATGGATGGATGGATGGATGGACGGACGGACGGACGGACGGACGGACGGACGGATGGACGGACAGACGGACAGACAGACAGACAGACAGACAGACAGACAGACAGATGAATGGATGGGCGGACGGACAGACGGATGGACATGTGCATGTATGCACGCACGCACGCATGCACGCACGCACGCACGCACGCACGCACACATGCACACAGCTAATTACATATACACAACAAAAAAATAGTCCTCAGACATAATGTCGGGGGACAAAAACAATTTGTGCGTCTGACTGCTTGGAAGTTAGGAACGAGGAGAGTGAGGGGAGAAAGTATCTGGTGGGGAACAAGGTTGATGGAGGACTCCTCATTTGAGGACTGTGGAAAATCAGTGGAAGGCCCAAGTATTATTATTAATAATATTATTATTATTATTATTATTATTATTACAAGAGAAGCAAAATGAAAACAAAAATGTTGTTGCAAAGCCGAAAATTGTCCCATCTTTGGAGGCGCCATCTTTTTGCTCAGCTTTTCTGATCTTACCTCTCTTTTCACAGAACATATTTTGCTTTTGTATTTCCATTACTTTTTCACAAGTAATTTGGCTAAGTCATCAGTCTATCTACTGGATAAATCATTTTCAAAATGAAATTTCACAATTTTGAAGCACTGTACTTTTCTTCAGGACTTTTTTTTACATCAGGAAGTTCCCTCACAAACTTTTTGTTTCTCAACCTCTCTATCACAAACAATCCAAGTATTTCAGAAATCTCACATTACTGAAAATCGGTTTGTATAATTTCCTAACAAAACTAACAGTAACTAAGAATTCCGTAACAGTAACTAAGTCCCCACAAAGTAGATCTTCTGTTTCTCAGAACATTTTTTTGTAAAATCACATGTGGGCAGGCATTTTTTTCATTTTATTTTTTATTTTTGAAATTATTTCATAGCCATCAAAAGTTCTTGTTCTTGGTTTGTTTTATGTTTTAGGCCTCATAATCTACAGAATAGCATGAGTGGTGGTGTATTTTGTCCCTTGAATGCAAGAAGGCTTTGCAATGCTAAAAGCATTGCAAAGCCTTGTTGCTCCCAAGGGACAAATTTATCAATTTTATTAACATGGGTAAAATATCACATAAACCATTTAATTTTTATTTTTGAAAGTTTGCATTGGTTATAAAAAGAGAGTATGCAGTAGCCCAAAGGACTATGTAGGAAGACCAAAGAAACATTTTTTTAGCTTTTTTTGGCCTAATTTGAAAACATAAAAATTGTAGTCAAGCACTGGATTTAGTGGTACAATTATCAAATAATAACCACCAGCTCATTATAGAAATACTGTTCCCAACACATCTAATAATCGCAGAATGTCATAAAAAGTCAATGTTAACATCATAACATTGTGATTGAGTTGGTTTCGAAAGTAAACTTCAATCAGCCTTCTATTATATATTACTAACTGTTTACATAATACGAATCGCAGATGACATTTGCAAAAAACATGCTCTGAATAATTAAAAAGTCTAATTTTTGCCTCTAACACACAGCTTATGACCCCTCATTTGAACGAGCTCAATCCAATAATGGGGAATAAGTTATGTTTTCAAGGCAAAAATTGAGAAAATTATAGTTTGGTTGGTGATTTTTGTGAACAGAACTGGTAAGTTTTTGTTATTACGTTAGGTAAAAGACTAAATCAACCCTTTACCTAACCTGAAAAGCAGACGACACTTGCAAAAATAATTCTTGAATAACTAATTTTTTGTCTCAAAAACATAGGTTATGACCCCTCGTTGGAACGAGCTCGACGAGCTCGTTCCGACGAGGGGTCATAACCTATGTTTTTGAGACAAAAAATGAAAAAAATAATGAAAATTAATTGGCGATTTTTGAGAATAGCGCTGGCCGGTTTTGGCCTTTATGTTAGGTACAGGGTTAAACAACATGTGATAAAAATAATCTCAAATTCGGCCAGATCTGACATGAAACTTTGTTCTCTAAAATCGAACACAGCCTCAGTAAACATCACCTCAGATCGATTTTCGAGAGCTTGATTAAGAAATTTCATATCAAATCATGACTCGTTAAAGATCCTCTATTTGTTATATACTCAGTGGAGAAGAAATTCACGTCTTACCTTACACATAGAGTGAGCTGCTCTCAGGTGTTCTTGGAAATACTGTGATTCAACAGCTCCAGACTGAAAGACAGAGAGAGGCTCTGACATTTATGGTATTACTAATATCAAATTTAAAAGAAAATTAAAGTGTCAATGACACTGTGGCTCAACTTCACCAAGAAGGGAATGAAGTAAATAACTAACTAATTGTAGAATGAACTATAAGAATTGTAGGCAATTTAATTGCAAAATATGGAATGACCGACCATGTTTTTTATTGAAATAAGAAAAAACATGATTGCTCCCATGCAGACAACATCCTAAAGCCACATATTAGAGTTAAAAAGATTGAGTTAGAGATGCACTTGAATCATCCATTACGCATTTATTATTACACAAAAGAAATTTGTTTTTTAAATTAATTTCCATTTTCAAATCAAACAACAAAAGTTTATAATTAACTCTAATCACAAAGATTACATCATTGTGAGGAAAAATTCAAGGACATTCAACGCCTCTGATTGATTTACAAGGCTTTTGTCTGAATTTTTAAATCAAGGAGTTTGACTGAAATTCAAGGACTTCTCAAAGTTGTATGAACCCTGTTAATTGTATAGATATGGATATATCATGTTAATGTATTCTGTAACATATTATCTCCTTGATATGCTCACTGGGGGAGGGGGGGAATTATCTCCCTTTGTTGTCATTTGGTAACATTATAAGTTATTGTGATGAATTGATGGTAACATGGTCTGAGGTTTGTGGCTCGGAGTTTAGGTTCAACCGAGATGCGAAGCATCGAGGTTGAACATAAGCTCTGAGTCACAAACCTCACACTATGTTACCGTCAATTCATCACAATGATGTATATGTTCTTAATCCACAGCTACGTCACTTTTCCTTTGTTGTGTTGATGTTTTATCGTACAAATATATTGGCATAATGTACTGTAAAAGGTGATAAGCCCAGATATTTGTATCGTTTCAGATATTTGGACGGTACAAATATCTGGACAAAAGACCATTGTTTGTTGAGTTAAGTGAGATTGATTAACACAGAAAGACATTGTCACGAGTGTTGCAAACATTGAAGAGAGGAAACTCTTCCAGTCCTGTTTATAGCGCTTTATCGTTAATTTTCACACATTCAGAAAATATTTGATTCGCTCGGTTATGGGAGTGTGCGTGTGGTGGGGGGGAGTGATTGTTTACAACAGGTGTGTAAGAAGCATTGTGCACTCGGAGGAACGGCCATAGAAGGGAACTAGCACACTGATATTTGTTATTGGTGGCCTACGAACCTCCGCGTCTGACATGGTGCCCAAAGCTATTTTTGGAACGAAAATATTCTACTCTGAGAAAGAAAACGCATTGTTTGCTACTTTTCTGACCAATTCACCAAACAGGTGAAGATTGTTTCGTCCCGGTGAAGAAACATGATAACTCAACTTAACGCCAAACACCACACAGCGCTATATCCATTACATCTTCATTAAACTGTTATTATGTTTTGAATTGTTGTCTTAGAAATATAGATTATGGTCCATCATTCGAACAACCTTATTGAGCTCGTTCCAATGAGGGGCAATAAGTTATGTTTTTAAGACAAAATTTGAGAATTAGTTTAAACATCTTCTAACCGCGTTGGGTAAAGGGTTAATTATTTTGTGAATTGTTTGCACTTTTTTGATAAATCATATGAGGTATCTTTGATCATACTTTAGGAGTAAACAGCATGTGTACCCCATTTCTTCCACTACCCAAGAGCATTGTAAGCCCGCCCCTCCCACCCCTTCCACTCACAACCCTTAAATATTATTTTGGCATGGTATCTCTCTCTCTCTCTCTCTCTCTCTCTCTCTCGTTCCCTCTGTCTCTGTGTGTGTGTCTCTTTCTCTTTTGTCGATCGATCGATAAAAGAATAGGGAGAGTAATGTTAAGCGAACCTGGTAAATAGATTATAGACAACACTCCAACCTCTCAGTGTTTAAAAAAAGATAAAGACAGTCGTTAACTTGCGAATATTATTAAATTTACAATTGGGATATCACATTGCTCACACAATCACTCGCACGGATGACGATGTGATGCGTGTTCAGTTTATATCAATCGTACTGTCACACTTACACTTAACATATCTATTGTATATTCAGTGGACGATTCAGATAAGTAACAATGAGATATATCCATTTAATTTTGGAGGGCGATAAGTAATTGTAAAACGCATTTTGACCATATTTTCACTTAAAATAAATTAAGCCAATTTTTTTTTGTTGACATTCCTTAATAGGAAAGGGCTGTGGATTAAAATAGATATACCACACTTTTTGTGATGTATGGCGAAATAATTGTACAGTTTGCAGGAGTCCTGTGCTATTGGACTCGGCCTACGGCCTCGTCCAATACCACAGGACACCTGCAAACTGTACAATTATCTCGCCATACATCACAAAAAGTGTGGTATATCTATTACCAATAAGACACTACCCATAGCCCCAAACCTACATTGTGAAACGCGAGATGTTTATTTACTAAACCTGTGATCATTAAAAGTTGCCTTCTTCACTGGATATATAATCAATAAACCAGATAAACTCCTTCCATCTCAGTTCAAATCGTAAATTGTTTTGTAATTTAAACAACACTTCATCCGGAACACCATCTGCTGCACACACACACACATCTGCTGTGAAATATTCAGAAATTGAAGTGTCTTGCTGGTCACTCCGTTGATGAAGCAGTTATGAAACGGGCGACATAATTTCAAATATTTCGCGTTGTGACGTCAGACGGTAACATTTGCCACTTGAGCCGTAACCATAGAAAATACTAAGCGAGCTCTCGTCCAATCAGAGGAGGAGGATTTTAGTCTTATTGGAACATAGCTTCAAATGATTGTGTTCTTTAAAACACAAACACACTGTGGTTTAATGCCAGGAACAGGAATTCACGGTTCGGAAAGCCAGTCTTGATACCCAGGATATCTATAGCAGGGAACCGAGAATCAAGAATGGCACTGTTTGTGTGTTTAACTGAAGTTTTCTGAATTAAAAAACTTCCCCAATGAACTTTGTAAGAGTTTGCTAACCCTTCCACACCTGAACTTTTGACATTCCTGATTTCTGATGAACCTCTTTCATCAAATCACTGTACCTCTCAACCAAATCTGGAGGATTCCCCTCTTCAACAGCAAGATCTTCACCTGCTTCAAAGTTCAAACTCATCTTCATTTTCAGAATCACTAGTATGATTATTCATTACCTCCTTCAACACCCCCTCTCCATTGCCATCACCAGTAACCTCTGCTTCAAGCAGAGGAGACTGGTGAGGGCAGTGAAGAGGGTGTTGATGTTGGAGGAGGTAGTGCTGATAATACTAATGAATCTGTAAATGAAGACTAGATTGAAGTGGGTTTGGGCTTTCACACTTCTCTTAGAAAAAGAACTTTTCCATTTGAAGATGACAAATTGCCAATAAAATATATTTATTTTCAGGAAAGTTAAAAAATTTATAGTAATTTATATATTTTTTATACTTACCAATGACCCAGACATAGCTGGTGCTAACTCTTAAAATATAGGGCCAAACACAAATTTTGCCCCCCAATCCCCAAAATTTGCATCTAAAACTAAAGAAAACATGTCCTGAAAGGCCCTCCACACTTCGCCCCTACTGCGCATGCGCAGTGTCAAGGACGTTCCGAAATTGGCGCCATTAATCATTCTAATAACCAGTGCCTGGTAAGCGCTATGTACTCAGCGGGGAGGCAAGAGTTACCAACTCCTGGGAGGGCCATCCCCGTCTGGGTCATTGGTAAGTATAAAAAATATATAAATTACTATAAATTTTTTAACATTTTTATACTGTACCAATGACCCAGACATAGCTGAATAGTAAAAAGGCTGGAGGGCCAAGGACATAGAGCAAAATGGAATACGCTCAATAAAATAAAATAGAGTCATCCCCTGTAGGGAAAAAGAAGTAATAGGCCTTACATGTATCTTTCTTATTTATGATAAATTAGAAAGATACAACACCTTCCAAAATTGAGCTTCATACATCCATGTACTCTATTAATATCCAATATAATCCTTATACTAATAATTTTTAAAGTAAGCCAATAAATAAAGTAAGTCTAGAGAATAGAGACTCTTATACTCCTAAAAGTGTCTGAGGATTGCATAATCATGTCCGTTGACATATGCAATATTCAAAAGCTATACTTTAAAAACTAAGACTTGAATGAATTTTAAAAACCTAAACTTCTCACTAAACAACCATCCCAATAACAGCTCAGAATTACTAACTCCGGAGGAGGTATCCCCTTGTTTTCATAGTAAAACAGGTGACCCAAGGGAACACCCTCCCCCCCCCCCCCCTTTTTCTTGCCCTGGGTCAAATAGCCCAGAGCGAAGAGGGCAGCCGAACGGAGACACTGCCGAAACAGACAGCCTACCTAGCTATAGTAGCAACTGTTAAGTGAATGACATTCTGAGCAGTAGATAATAGACCTAACAATAGAGGTCTCCAGAAATGGACTCGATATTTCTAAGATAAAATTCATGAATGTGGATGGCTGAGAGCAATGAGCGGCCTTCAAAAATCTATAATAGCGACACTATTAATGTAAGCCCAAGAAGTAGAAGAACTCTTACTTCATGAGCCGAAATCTTAAGCACAACTGCTAAGTCAATGATATACCATAAGCAGTACCGATAGTTAATAGAATCCATTAACAATAAAATGGAGCGTAACGTCCTTCTACTAGACATCAAAGACAGAAGAAGCTTACGCCCTTTGTAATAAACAGATATCTGTTTATAAATACATAAACTGTACCCGGAAAGAGTAAAGGCCTATGCCCATACGAAGACAGAAGGACCTTAAAATAATAGGTTCCGGATAATAGGAGCCTAACTCTTATGCAACAATCCAACCTAAATAGTAACGGAAGTATTGATTCCGAAACTATGAAAGTGAAAATCATCCATCGATAGTGCATGAAACTCACTGACTCTACAGTAAAAGAGAAACCAACAGAATTACTGTCTAAAAGGTCAGAATTTGAAAACTACTGTTTCCAGAGGCTCAAATGATTACTTAGCTAAATAAGAACCGAAGTTAAAATCCGTATAGGAATTTAATCTAAAGATTCTAAGTCTATTTATCAAAAAGTTACTGACTTAGATAAAGAGACAAAAGACTCAATTGTAAACTATCGTAGAGTGCATAGGTATGAGGTAACATAAACCTATAACCTAAATAATAACAGGCTGCAGTAGATCTTGTGAAACAAGTATACTAAAAAATAGCAATGAGTAGTATGGAGGGATCAACAATATGAACATAATGATCCCTACACCACGACGGAAGAGCCTCCACTTTAGCCGCATAGAATAGCGAAGAAGAGGATCTCCTATAGTAAGAAATCGCGTCCAAAGCTCGTCCAGTACAGTGCTTACAATGCAATACGGACCACACAATGGAATACATGAAGGTTGCGACCTTGCTGGTTGTGATAAAGATGACACGATTTACCCAGTGAAAAAGATCCTCACATAGAGGAAGATTTCACGTTAAGACCCACAGTAGACAAGAGAGTAAATTACTCATGATCTCTGTGAAGATAGAGATGCTATCAACAGAAATGTATTGTGGTTGTTTATCTTAGCAATACCTGCTAAAACAACAGCGCCAGAGGATACGCGTATCCTATCATTCCGTCCTATAGATCAATAGAGCGTTAACAATATTAGCTCAGAGATCTGGACAAGCCAACACATACGTCTGCAATTGATTAGCAAGCTGTGTCATAAATAAATCATCATTGGGCGCTCCCATAGATAGCAAATCTGATTGAATACTTGTTTGTTGAGAGTCCATTCTGACAGCAACAAGCGACCCGTAAGAGAACGGGAGTCTGATAAAACAATCAGACGACCCGGAATATGACGGACCAAAACTGAACTTGGTGTACTATAACCAACAGACGGATTCTTTCCATTAAATTGAATAACGGAAACGAAAGAGTGCCTCCCTGGTTCCGGAGATACGCCACTACTGTCGAATTAAAGGACAGGAATTTGGGCATGCGTTTCTGAATAATGTTCATGCAATGACATAAAGCAAGCCTAAAAAACATTATTCCGCGGAAGTTAAACTGATTGCTAAAAGACTGCGGAACCCAAAGACCCTGGCACTTCGAATCCGTAGGGATCAGTATTATATCCCAATCTGTTTGACTGGCAACCGTCATAACAGCCACACTCGGGTCCGGCAACTGCGGCGGCACTCTCTGAGTCAACCACCGAATGTTTGCCCCAGTCTGAATCTCTTGTAACACTAGATAGACAAGAGAACGTATAAATCGAGCAATTCATGGATTGCCGAAAAGTTGCCGTCGAAGAGAAGCTCCTCCGAGAACGAAGCGACTCTGAGAGAGTTCTTAACCTTACTATCCACGCGTGTGGATGTAGCTAGGGCTGCGTCACGTCTAACTAACTCCAATCAGCCACTGAAGGGCGGAGTTATACGTGAACAAACTACTGCCCTCAAAAGAAATTACATTGAGAATAATATCCCGTAAATCTTTTCTTGAAGACATAATGATAACGCCTCAGTAAGGCGGATTACGTATAATAAAGCGTCTAAGTTAAGTCTACTATACATAATGTCGTTCCCAACATTGAAATTGGAAAAGACATAAATGGCGAAAAAGAATATATGCAGTCTTTAATCACACCGTCTAGACGCATATGAACTCTCGGTATGCCCTGCTCTGCCAAAATAAACTATTTGTATAAATGATAAAATGGCAGAAATGAGCAACGCGGACAAGAAACTAAACTATTATGCTTAGTAGCAGGCTTGTATATATATATATATAGCGTCGAAAAATAAAACACATGTTGTAATGACAATATTGGACTGCGTCGGTAAGTCAGGGATAATGTCCCTGAACCGATCGAAAAATCCGAGTCCAATGACGCTATAAGTCTCTTATCCAAGATCGCAGCAATGAAGTCCGAAATAATAATCACTGGAAGATAATGCCAGAAGATATGAAAGGCATCTTCCGATACTACTAAAGGGAAAACTCGAAATCTTTCGAATCCCTTTCGCCATCCTGTCGGACCCTATAAAGCGTTCGGTCGTCCGTAGCTGATGCAACCGCGGACCGCACCGACCCAGTGCCGTCGGATAATTCCTGATTCGACCGAGAAACTGTCAATTGCTGGGATGCTGCGAAACAATTGTGCTAACTCGGATAGCACGTCCGTCACTGAGGCCTGAGGAGAAGCGGTCTTACGATGCATTGCCGCTGGAAGCTCCGTGATCGTTACCCCGTGCATACTACCAATATGCGAGCGAACGGAGTGTATAGGCCTCGTGTCCCTTGGCTACCGGATGGCGCAACCTATTCGCCGTGGAATCACTGAATGCCGAAACTGATCGGATACTCGAGGTCACGTAGCCAATGAGCGGTCGTGTGCCCTGCTGTGAGGATGAGGAAGCATTAAAGACAGTCTCTCGGACTGTCAATATAACGGAGCGTCCCGACCAACGGACATATGCTCCGAATGTAAAATATCTGAACCACAACATGCGGTCCCCTATGTTGTTGGGCGAGAGAGGGACCTCTCTCGCTCACAGCCCGGACGGACCTGGACAAGCCAGGAACCGGACTAACAGGCTTCCTCCGATCTGTCCTCAATCTGCCGTCACTGGGTGAGTACTAAAGTAATTAAAGTGCTCGCATCACCCAAATCTCCTTCCTAGACCGCAACGGACGAACCCGGCAGCCGAACCATTCGATGAATGTACGCTACACCGGGTGAGCTAGCGAATGTCACTCCGTAGGCGATAGACATATTCCATGAGCACTTATTGCCGCTAACTCTTCATTAATTATGACGACAGAGGCACACTTTTGAAAGACATCTCCATAACTCTTTGAACAAGAAACCAGAAATGCTTGGATAGCAAGCATAAAATAATAATATATATAGCATCGTTCAATAATTCGAAAGTTTGTGTGACATTATTGGACTATGTCGGAACTGAGGGACGATGTCCCTGAACCGAACCAAAAATTTCAAAGTCCACCGACGCTATCAGTTTCTTATCCGGCATCGCAGCATTCTGGTCCGACGAAAGAAGCTGTAGAAGACCAAGTCAGATGACATACACAACAGCATATGTTGTTCCGAAAGGGAAAGCTCGAAATCCTCCGAATCCCTTTCGGTATCCCGTCGGACCGGATGAAACTTTCGGACGTCCGTACCCGCTCCGCGGAGCGTCCCGACCCAGCATCGTCGGATAAAATATATGCGACAGATTCAGTTGATGCTGGGATGCTGCGATAAACTGTGCTATTAAGGAAAGCACGTCCGTTCCCGAGGCCTGTGCAGTAGCGGTCTTACGATGCATTGCCGCCGGAAGCTCCGTGTACGTTGACTCCCGCACACTTCCTATGCGAACGTCCGGAGTCTGCAGGCCTCGTGTCCCTGGCTACCGGATGGTGTGACCTGGTCGCCGAAGAATCCTTGATCGGCGAAGCTGGTAATATATCGGCGGTCACGCAACCAAGGTGCGGTCGTGTGCGCTGACATGAAGAGGAAGCCTTAGCAGTCTCAGCGGACTGCCTATACAACGGAGCGTCCCGAGCGACGGACGTATGCTCCGCTTGCGACACATTTTGTACCACAACATCTGGGGCCAGATGTTGTTGAACGAGAGAGGGACCTCTCTCGCTTGCCGTCCGGATGGACCGGAACGAGCTATGAACCGGACTAAAAGGCTTCCTGCGTTCTCCCTCCGATCCGCCGTCACTGGGTGTGCATTAAGTTAATTTATAGTGCTCGCATCACCCCAAAATTCCTTCTAGACCGCAACGGACGAACCCGGCTGCCGAACCATTCGGTGAATGGATGCTACACCGGGCGAGCTAGCGGACGTCAAAGGCCGTCGAACCTACTAGGGTCCTCTTAGGCAATTGGCGTATTACATGAGCACTTTTCCGCTAGCCCTTATTTAATTGTGACGACGGAGGCACACTGTTGGAAGACATCACAGATACATCACCCTAATCTTGATCGTCTGAAATATAAATTGATAAAGTAGAGTGACCCTGCGGGGAAAGGACCGGAGTGTCCAAATCCCCAATAACATACCGTGACATACGCTTCCCATATTGTCATCGAAATCATACGATACAGAACAGGAGTTAATGCGAGTACACTGACCACATATAGAATGATAATAAAGTCAGAGGAAGACTTCCTCTTAAAACAATTGATCAATATCCTTTCAATGTGAAAAGAAAACAAGTCCTGGTACTCGCACTAACCCCTGGCAATCAAAATACATAATAATAATATGATCCATTAATATAGAAAAAATAATTGAAATCAAAACATTTTGAAAAAATATTTTTTCAGAACAGCCCAAGTTTCTGAAAAGTAACGTTGAGCCCCAATGGATCCCAAGCCTAAGTGTGGACAAAAATTTTAAAAATATTTTAACCAATTTATTCAACACTTACGAACAATAATAATGTATCTAGTTATGATTAAAATAACATAAAGATATTATTCTTTAGAAATCCCCCCCTCACACAGAGGGCTGTTGTAAATGTAAACAATGAGTGTAAAAACACTAAAATAAGACTCCAGGCACCCAGGCCCGAAATCAGTTACCAAAAATACACTATCTGATGCAAAACAGAGACTTCCAGGGAAGAAACTGCAGAACATCAGATGGTAGATGCAGAACACAACGCCTAACCACCCGTAGGTGAAGACGTAAACATGGGGAAAGAACAGAATTCATTCTGTTATTCAGCTAAAACTCCCAAGAAATTTTAGTAATAATAATTACAGAAACTATGCCAAAAGCATGGGAGAATAGCAAGGGGGAACTTAAAGGACAGGGAGAGAGGAAAACACTTAAAAAAACAGTGTAACTAAATAATCAGAATGACAACAAAATGGCTGCTGCCTTGAAAATAGGTAACTTAACATAATTTCATTAAAAAATTTTAAGTTACAGCCCTGATAATATTCTGTCACACATTCTTTTCCTCTCCTCCTTCTCTATCCTCCTTAGAATCACCATTTCACTAATATTTATGTGTCTGGCATCATTTAAACTGAGATTTATAAGCACAAAGATCAGTCAGATGTTAACTGATGAAGGGCCAAACTTAGAATGATTAATGGCGCCAATTTCGGAACGTCCTTGACACTGCGCATGCGCAATAGGGGCGAAGTGTGGAGGGCCTTTCAGGACATGTTTTCTTTAGTTTTAGATGCAAATTTTGGGGATTGGGGGGCAAAATTTGTGTTTGGCCCTATATTTTAAGAGTTAGCACCAGCTATGTCTGGGTCATTGGTACAGTATAAAAATATAAACACATCTCGTAAATTTGCTTCATGCTACCCGGGAAATTTCCCGGTTCTGAGTGTAATTTCATTCCCATTTCCAATCCCTAGAAAACCTGAGAATATACTAAACCCTCACATACACACAAACACACACACCCACCAGACTCCATTTCAATTATAGCACACAGAAGCATCTCCAGGGACTCAAAAGGCATATGATATGCCACTAAAGTGTTGACATCGATTTTCAATCCATCTCTACCAGAGCAAACTAATCAGCGGCTGGCCAAAGTGTTATTATATAAATAAATATTTGAACACTCACTGTAAGTGGAATTGTAAAGGATGCTGAGGATACCAAACATTTAGGGTCAAAGCACAAACCACCAACCTGAAAAGAAAATGAAAAGAAAAGGATTTAAAATAACTGATACCCAATACAAATTAAATCCCTTCGAGGCTTCAAGATTCAATTTGAATTCGAATCTTTCATGAGATTCAATTCAATTTGAGTCCATTGATGGGTATTCAAAATTCTGAATCCATGGCGCAGTTTTTTTATAGTTATTAGTATGTTTTATTGATGAATTCCCTCCAATACAGTTTCAAAAACTAATATACGATCG
The DNA here is from genome assembly GCA_031216915.1 of Pictodentalium vernedei. Classification (NCBI taxonomy): domain Eukaryota; kingdom Metazoa; phylum Mollusca; class Scaphopoda; order Dentaliida; family Dentaliidae; genus Pictodentalium; species Pictodentalium vernedei. The sequence continues at coordinate 108,702,593 of CM062295.1, read as the reverse complement.
TAATGTAATAACCAGAACATTTTTGTTTGTCTTGATAGAATTGTAATCTGTACTTGTCGAACCGGTGACTGTTATCTTTAAATCGACACAGTAGTAAAATATAATAATAAAAGCAAATTTGACTCACAATTCCTTCTGTTGGACCTCATATGCTTTTACGCATTACTAAATTTATTTACATTAATATTACGTCATGGCATGAACATGTTCTCACACACCATGACTATTAACCCTTTACCCAATGAATCGCCTGCATCCGCCCACGTAATATGTAAATTCATCATTTGAAAAAATAGGCCGATGAAATCGTCAGATGTGTACCCATATGCGCAACTAGTAGAAAGCTGTATGATAGAGGGCCACCACGGATGCTGACATTATGTACACCATACAAGGTATGGGTACATATAGAAATGGATTGGAGGAGTGTCTAATTTGATGGATAAAGGGTTAATATCTCAGGATCAAATTATCAGATTTACATAAAAAACTATACAGCACAGTACATCAGTAACCTGAATAAATATATAAAGAAACATGACAATCGGATTGATCTTTTTTGAGTTATCACATGCCAAAGGGATTGGAGGAATTTTCAATTTGAAGAATAAAGGGTTAATATCACCGGATCAAATTATCAGATTAACACCAAAAACTATACAGCTCAGCACATCAGTAACATGAACACAATTATAAAGTAACTTGACAATCCAAGCAATATTTTTTAAGTTATCGAATGCCAAAGGGATTGGAGGAATTTTCAATTTGAAGGATAAAATGTTAATATCTCAGGATTAAATTATCAGATTTACACCAAAAACTATACAGCTCGGCACATCAGTAACCTGAACACAAATATAAAGTAACATGACAATCCAAGCAATATTTTTTAAGTTATCAAATGCCAAAGGGACTGGAGGAATTTTCAATTTGAAGGAAAAAGGGTTAATATCTCAGGATCAAAATAACAGATTTACACCAAAAACTATACAGCTCGGCACATCAGTAACCTGAACACAAATATAAAGTAACTTGACAATCCAAGTAATATTTTTCAAGTTATCAAATGCCAAAGGGATTGGAGGAATTTTCAATTTGAAGGATAAAGGGTTAATATCTTGGGGTCAAATCATCAGATTTACACCAAAAACTATACAGCTTGGCACATGAGTAACCTGAACACAAATATAAAGTAACTAGACAATCCAAGCAATATTTTTCAAGCTATCGAATGCCAAAGGGATTGGAGGAATTTTCAATTTGAAGGATAAAGGGTTAATATCTCAGGATCAAATTATCCGATTTACACCAAAAACTATACAGCTCGGCACATCAGTAACCTGAACACAAATATAAAGTAACTTGACAATCCAAGCAATATTTTTCAAGTTATCGAATGCCAAAGGGATTGGAGGATTTTCAATTTGAAGGATAAAGGGTTAATATCTCAGAATTAACTTATCAGATTTACACCAAAAACTATACAGCTCAGCACATCAGTAACCTGAACACAAATATAAAGTAACTTGACAATCCAAGCAATATTTTTCAAGTTATCGAATGCCAAATGGATTGGAGGAATTTTCAATTTGAAGGATAAAAGGTTAATATCTCAGGATCAAATTATCTGATTTACACCAAAAACTATACAGCTCGGCACAAAACCTGAACACGAATATAAAGTAACTTGACAATCCAAGCAATATTTTTCAAGTTATCGAATGCCAAAGAAATGGATACGGACGCCGGATGGACAGATGGACAAACAGATGGACAGACGGACGGACAAAGGATGGACAAATGACGGATGGTCACCCCGGATGCCGGCATTATGTGTACCATACATAGTATGGGTACACATAAAAATATTATTTTAAAAAAAATTTCAACAAAACCATATCATGTGACCCCTCGTTGGAACGAGCTCGTTCCGAGGGGTCACATGATATGGTTTTGTTGAAATTTTTTGAAAAATTTGAAAAAATGGTATTTAAAATAAATTTTGGTATCGTCTGCGTTGGGTAAAGGGTTAATAGAAAGCCCCAGAGAATGTGACTAATCCAAAATACAAAAGTTAAAATGATGGAAATTTGTTCTCTTTTCAATACAAGAGAGGTTGACAAAAAATATGTATGTAAAGAATGTTCGGCGCAACAGTGTTCTATTTGCTGCATCAATATAACGGGAGCGAGAATGTGCAGTTAAACTACTTATCATTTTGTTGCGATGTGTTCCAGTTGAATTGATAATAATCATTGATTGCATAATACTCACATGCTTCTAAATGTATATGAACCATCCTATAAAGATATATGTACACTGGTACTCCCAATATTACATTCGTTTTTCATTGCTGTCATGAAAAACTGTGCAGTTCGATGACTTCACTAGGTATTCAACACAACATCAGATTCGATTTGGATTCAAATCTTCCTTAACCCTTTACCCAATGCAGACGATATCAAAGTTTATTATTTAAATATCATTTTTTTTAATTTTTCAAAAAATGTCAACAAAACCATATCATGTGACCCCTCATTGGAACAAGCGCAATGAGCTCATTCCAATAAGGGGTCACATGATATGGTTTTGTTGAAATATTTTAAAAAATTTAATTTTTTAACTGTTCAGTTTGCATATTACGCGGGCGGATGCGGGCGATTCATTAGGTAAAGGGTTAAGATTCTATTTGGTATTCGATTCAAGCCGAAAATTAGGATTCGCTGGGGCCTACTATAAATGCACACTATAAGTGCGGCATCCTAAAGTACCATGCGGGAGACCCTGAGAAACAGGTTTTTGACTTTTTTAGGCCTTATACATCCTGTTTTAGGATAGAAATAAAATGCTTAAGACATTGATAATTTATATTATACGTCATGTAATATACTAGACATCGTATGTGACAATTGTCATCGGCTAATATCTATGATTATGCTCTTGGACTCCACTGAGTCCACCCATTCTTGACATCACTAAGTTCCAAAACAAATGAACAAAGAAAATTAACTTTCGCCTAAGACTTTTATTTAAACTCTTAATCTACAAAGAACTGCATCTTCAATTTATGTTGTACAAAATGCTTTGTGTGGTGTATATTCCTTTTGATATATAGGCTTTGAAGAATGATAAAAAAACATTGCCGGGATTGTCATGTAGTTTCAAAATTCAAACATTAAAAAAATTTTCATGGACCATCTGACATCGGCATTATTAATTGGCTTGTGTAAAAATATTGGCATTCATTTGATGGGACTTTATTTCTTCTTACTGTAATGCAATGTAAATACTGGGTATCTTTTCGAATTTCTCATAAAATCAGGTCATGACTGCTGAAGTCATGACTTCGTGTGATGAAAAATTGAAGAAATTATAACCCTTTACACAATGTATACAATATCAAAATTTATTATTATTTTAAATATTATTTTTTCAAATATTTCAAAAAATTTCAACAAAACTATATCATGTGACCCTCTCATTGGAATGAGATCAGCCAATCTTACAATCTTTGTAACAGTTTTTTCTCAGATTTTGACAGGGTGAGGGGGAAGGTGTCCAGGCCTTGATATCTTCTCCCTACCTTGTCAAAATATTTATCAATTGTGAAAACAAATTGTGGAATGCTGTACTGATATTTGTACACTAATGAATTAGAAACAGCCTATCTTAGAACCTCAGTAACCTTTTTTCTGAGATTTTGACAGGGTGAGGAGGATGAATTGTTTCTAAAATTCATTCAAAATATTTCTCTCGGTAACTTATTCTGCATTTTGTTATGTGTTCCTGAATAATTTTATACAAGGATTTAGCTGTTTAACTCTTTGCATGCCGCTGGCAGATATTCCTGCCCAGCACAGGGTTTCTCTTGTCTCTGATATAAGTATAATTTGGGCATATTTAAACATATTTTCCCCTGTAAATTGAATGGATTTTTTCTCTAATTATTTCTTGTTATATTTAGATTAATTTTTCATCAACTCTAGTCATGGCTGCTTTACAGCAGCCATGACTAGATTTGATGAAAAAATATCTTGAATAATACCAAATGAAATCAAATATTGTGCATGAAATAAAAGAGGGCAAAAGTATATCGGTGGGTTTATTTTGCAGAGGTTAAGTCAACAGGAGAATTTAGATGCAAAGTTGACACAAATTTAGGTGACTCAGTCAATTACAGAACAAAGATGCACTGACCCTTTACGTCACATACACCCATGTAATTTACAAACTGAACAGTTGGGCCTAAAAAAATAAAAAATCTGTTTCTCAGGCCCTCCCGCATGGTCCTTTTGGCTGCCGCATGCTCTCTTTTTATAACCAATTTAAACTTAAAAAAAATAAAAATTAAATGGTTCATGTCTGATATTTTACCCAAGTTAAAAAAATTGATGAATTTGTCCCTTGAGTGCAAGAAGGGTTTGCAATGCTTTAGCATTGCAAAGTCTTCTTGCACTCAAGGGTTGAAATACACCACCACCCATGCTATTTTGTAGATTATGAGACCTAAAACTTGAACCAAGAACATGAACTTTTGATGGCAAAAAAGTAATTACTGAAATAAAAAATAAAACAAAAAACCGCTTGCCCGCATGCAATTTCACAAATAATGGCCTGAGAAACAGAAGATCTACTTTGTGTGGCCTTGCAGAAATTTTTTTTAAAACAATTGTAACCGAACCATATCATGTGAGACCTAAGTGGAACGAGCCTGTTGAGATTGTTCCAATGAGAAGGGGAGGGGGGGGGGGGGGAGAGGGAGGGGGGAAGGGAGGTCACATGATAAGGCTTTGTTGAAATTTTTTTTTAAACATCTGAAAAAGAAAATAATTATAATGAAAAATTTTGACATCATTTACCTTGTGTAATGGGTACTTTTTCATTGTAACAACTTGCCAGCATGGCTGTTGTCAATATTGTCATCCTAAGACCGGGTCTGGGCTTATTTATAATAACAAGAGGCACCTCTGCCTAGGCAGCTCTACTGAGGGTCACTACTTTTAGGGTGAAGCTAAATACAAGACAAGAATCCAAGTGTTACTGCTTGTGATCTGAACCTTCATGGTATGACAATGGGTCGAAAATAAAAGACAAGAATCCAAGTGTTACTGATTGTGATCTGAACCTTCATGATATGACAATGGGTCAAAGACATGACAAAAGGTTATTATCAGTCGGAAACCAAAAATGTTGACCTTGGATCAAAGTTGCGACACACTTTTATGTCATGAGAAATTTAAATTTTATAATAAATTTCTTTCTTATTATACCTACCACAATTGTTTACAATGGGTTTGCACTACCGTGGAAGTCCCTCACTCCAAAGTATACTCTCTTTTTTTGTTCTTTGGGAAAGAAAAGTGGGGCAAAAACACCAAGAAAAATTGAACCAAAACTGGGTCGAGTGAGGCCGGCGTACACCCAGTTGGGGACACTATTCTCAGTACTAATCCAAGGCTTTCCAGTACCAGTGAGCAGATGTATACCCAATGTGTCATTCTATTTGTATCCACCAACAATGGAGTTTTGTGATCAGTGGGAGGGAAGGATTCTTACCTGAATAAGAAGATGGGAGGGCCTCCACGTAAACAATTGCAGTAGGTATTGAATTTCTTATCAACCTACCTCACAATTGTTTACAACAGGCTGAAGAGACAACAGGAGGGAATCACATAACCAACACCCACATAACCCGACTGGACAGAAGAGTACCCAAGGTCTATAAAACCATCGCATCACAAATACTGAAATAAACAATGAGAGATGAGGCATATGGCCATGTGTGACACACAGGCAGAAAGGACAGTAAGCAAGTACAGGGCTGGAACTGATCCTGAAAGAATAGCTTAATGGCTATGGTTGATAACAGCCTGAGCAGAAGAAAGAGGTCCTAAAGAAAAAAGGTCCTCAGACTGCTCCTGCAACTGACACAGGTACAAGGTGGAGAAAGTAGATACATTTCTCCAGTAGGCTGCCTGCATAACATCAGACAACTTGACAGAGTTAGCATAAGCCCAGGAGGTAAACAATTCATGCATCTCATGGGCAGAAATGCGATTGGTAATACAATTGTCTCTTGCCAAATGAGCGCATGACGCTCAAATAGCATGACAAATCCACCTAGAAATGGATTGAGAAGAGATCTTCTGTCGACCAAGGATAAGAGGCAGAAAGAATCGCTTCCTGCCTTTCCTTATAAAACTGCGTCCAGTTGAGGTAAATGCAAATTGTATGAACCAGACAGAGCAAAAGGCAATTACCATCAACTGAAGGAAGAGCACAGATACAGATAGGAGGCAAAGTAGTTCCTGGTATCTGATTCTTGGCCAGAAAGGAGCAATCAGTGGTAAAATTAACGCTGTTGGCGGAGCTCCTGAAAAAGGCCGGATCAACCAAGAGGGTGTAAAGCTCACTAACTCTCCTGGAGGAGGCAAAAGCCATCAGAAAAGCCATCTTATATGCGAGAAAAGGCGTATGCACCTGGGATAATGGTTCGAACGATGCCAACCCAAGGAAAGCAGGGACAAAAAGGACCAGATCCGCAAAACTGGTTGAAGGGCCAGAGTGTGTGGATGCAAGCACAACAGAATCCATGGTGACCCCACCATGGACATCTGAATCTAAAGCAAAACCTGCTTGGTTCGATGGCTGGGAGACCAAAGCAGAGGAACCGGCTGGCAACCCTGTTGGACTTCGCCGAGTTGAAATCAAGGAAGGTTGAGACCAAGAACCCAAGTCCAACACAGCAGAAATCCTTACAGACCCCTGCAGGGATAAGCCAAGGCAGACTGAAGTGGAGACCGATGACGTCACGGACAAAGCAGCAGCAGGAGTGGATACATCAGTAGCTGTTGACAAAAGTGGAAAAGCAGAAAGAGCAACCAAGCTTAGCCCCAAAGGAGGAGGCCCCAAATGACTGCGTTCCCCTTCCTGGAAGAGGAATGGCCACATGCCCACAGTACATGATAGACTGAACCCCAAAAGGTAGAAGACCAGAAACCACAATGCCCACAGGGTCTTTCAACAGAACACCCAGATGAAGTAGAGTATGAAGCATGGGAATCTTCAAAATGCTAAGACAACAAACATCGTCCACAAGGCATCATCCTAGGCATATCTGGTGAGAGCAATGGAGATGGGAATGTGAACCCAAACAAAAAGAAAATCAGGACACCCCCAGCTACAAGTGTAAGGTGACAGGAAACAAAGGCCCAGCGGGAACAAAAGGTACCCCAACAGCCAAAAGGGGAAAAACAAGAGGCCCCAAGGGGCCTTAATCGCTCACCTGACAAAGTGGTTAGAAGAAATATTTTGGGTCACATTCAGTTAGACATGGTTCATCAACACTACAGAGTTAGACATGGAACTATTGTTAACTCTTGTGTCCACATCAGATGATTATTATCATAGGTCTTTCTGACTGTTTCCAATTCTATTAAATGTAGACAAGCACTGCCAAACTTCCAAGGGTTGTTATGTCACTGCAGTTTGAAAGAAAGAAAAATTTTATGGTAAAACACTAAGGAATGGATTTGAATAACCTTGAAACTAACATGCTCCCTCCCTGCCCCAACCACGTAGAGAGTCCAAATATTAAACCATGGACTTGAATTGAACAAACTTGAATCTGATCCCCCCTAAAGATGTTATATACCAAATATGAAAGGATTCTGACTTGTGGATCTGAAGATTTCTAAAGAAATCGCCTCATATTGCACTAAATTAAACTTTGGGCTCCAATAGAGAGCCACAATATTAATCCAGGGACCCAGTTTGAACAAACTTCAATCTGCCTTCCACCCCTCCCATCGCCCCCACCCCCTTTAGTGATGTTGTCTAACAAATATGGAAGCATTCTGATTGTCCGTTCCAGAGAAAAAAAGATATTTCCTCATATTGCACCACGTTAAAATTTTGGGCCCCCATATGGAGACCAAATATTAATCCACAGACACGATTTGAACAAACTTTAATCTGAACCCCCCTCCCCTTCTCCCCTTCCTAGAAATGTTGTATATTAAATATGAAAGGATTCTTACTGGTGGATCTGAAGAAGATTTTTAAAGAAATTTACCCATATTGCACCAAGTTAAACTTCAGGCTCCAACAAAAAGCCCAAATATTTACCCAGGGACCTGATTTGAACAAGCTTGGATCTGCCTCCCCAGAGATATTGTTTTCGAGGAAACCAGAAAAAACATATATGTGCACAGCATTGAAAGGGTTTGATCAAGACATCAATAAAATATTTGAAAGCCATACTGAAGTCTTGAGGGGGTTAAATTAAAGACATCCATACAGGAATCAGATAAATGTTTCCAAGAAACCAGAAAAAAACATATATATTTGCAGAGAATTGAAAGAGTTCAACATAAAATAAAATCTTTGGAAAACACACTGAAGTCATGAGAGGGTTAAATTAAAGATATTCATTCAGAAATCAGATCAAAGAAACCAGAAAAAACATATATGTGCACACAACTGAAAGTGTTTGATCATGGCATGGCAGCAATAAAACTTTTAGAAGCCACACTGCAGTCTAAACAGGGTTAAATTAAAGATATGCATACAGAAATCAGATAAATGTTTCCATGAAACCAGAAAAAAACATATATGTGCAGCAGTGAAAGAGTTCATCATGAAATAAAATCTTTGGAAAAACACACTAAAGTCATGATAGGGTTAAATTAAAGATATTCACACGGGAATCAGATCAATTTTTTTCCAAGGAACCAGATAAAAACATATAGAGCACTGAAAGGGTTTGTTTGTTCATGGCATCAATAAAATCTTTGGAACCCACACTGCAGTCTTGAGAGGATTAAATTAAAGACATGCATACAGGAATCAGATAAATGTTTCCAGTATTGAAAGGGTTCATTCAACATGAAATAAAATGTTTGAAAAACAAACTTAAGTCCACAGATTAAAATAACAAGATTAGAATGTTCCCCAGCAGAAACTTAGGGCCCACTTATACTACATGCCAAATTTGGTTGAAACTGGCCCACCGGTTCTTGAAACAGAGATTTTGAGCACAGCCAAAATGGATATGCCCCCCCACAGAGAGCCCAAATATTGACCTACCAACTTCCCTTGAACAAACTTTAATCTTCTACACCAAAGGATGTTCCATACCTAATATCAAGGCATTTCCTCTGGTGGTTCGTGAGAAGACTTTTAAAGGTTTTTAAGCTTTTTGGACATAAACCAGAGCCCGAATATGGCAACTGCTTCATTTGAACAAAATAGAAAGGGTATACTCCATAGATGGCCTGTGCAATATATGTTTGAATTTGGCCTAGTGGTTGCGAAGAAGATGTCAAGTTTGCAAAAAGTTAATGGACGACGGCCGATGGACGCTGGACAAAAGTGATGGCAATAGCTCCCACAGACTTGCAGTCAGGTGAGCTAACAAAAAACCAAAACAACACTGTACGTGGAAAAAATAGGTAGAGATATATCACCCAAAATATGGTGAATAATCAAGAGAATATACAATAAACAGCGGCACCATGAGCGCATGATATGCCCGTTATTAATTACAAGTGGGAAGCACACAATATGAGTATACATGTGTACTTGTCAGATTTTTTTTATATTCTTGTACAATAATTATAACCAACAACATACTGTGTTCATTAATTTGGAAATAAATTATTTGAATTTCATGTATATATCTTATGCCTATAGAGATCATAACTTCAAGAAAAAATGGTAAATGTATTGGATACATTGTTCAACATCTGAACTTTTAAGTAAGATGGATACTGCTGACAATGGATGGCCACCAAAAAATCATGAAAATTGCTCCAAGTCCTACATGTGGAAAATTGCCTATATTTTGATGAATAAAGTCCCATAACTCTGGAATGACAAATCGGACAGTGACACAAATCGCAAGGGAGATTCCTTCTATCAACATATACTTGCAAAAAATCATGAAAATTGCTAAAAGCATTTTCAAGTTATTGTTTGACATGTGGAAAATTGCTTATATTTTGATGAATAAAGTCCCATATCTCTGGAATGACATATTGGAGGCGACACAAGTAGAAAGGGAGATTCCATCCATCAACATATACTTGCCACCAAAAAATCATGAAAATTGCTCAAAGCATTTTCAAGTTTTTGTCCGACATATGGAAAATTGCCTATATTTTGATGAATAAAGTCCCATAACTCTGGAATGACAAATCAGACAGAGACACAAATCGAAAGGGAGCTTCCTTCCATCAGCATATACATTCCACCACAAAATCAAATCACAAAAATTGCTCAAAGAGTTTTTGAGTTATTGTACGATGTGTGGATGGACGGACGGACAGCGGTATACCATAATACGACTGTTTTTTCAAAACGGGCGTATAAAAACACAGCCCTGGATGGTGAAGCAACAGCAATGAGTCCACATTTCAGAAAAGGAACATTGTCAACATTGAGTCAAAATATATCACTATTGATGAGCAAAAAGAAGAAAAAAGAATGACACGTTGGTTACACGTCTGCGCACTGGTACCGGAAAGCTGTTAATTAGTACTGAGTGTACCCTACTGGGTATGCGCTGGCTGCACTCGACCCAGTTTTGGCTTATTTTTACTTGGTGCTTTTGCACCACTTTTTCTTTTCCAAATTGTTTGGGAAAGAACAAAATAGAGAGTATACTTCCAAGTTAGGGACTTCCACTGTGGTGCAAACCTGTTATAAACAATTGTGAGGTAGGTTGGTAAGAAATAATTGTACCAACTATGAATAAGATGATGAATATGATCTGTCAATTGTACAAAGTTACATGATCCAGACAAGGGCAGTGCAATATAAAAGTTTTGCTGCCTGTGACCTTGACGCTATGACCTTGGATCAAAGTCATGACACACCTTTAAGTCATGAGTAATAATTGTAGTAATTATAAATAAGATTTGTCAATCACACCGGGTTATATGGACTGGACAAGGGCTGTATAACAAGATTTAAGTTTTGCTGTGAACTTGACCTTGATGATGTGACCTTGGATCAATGTTGCGACACACGAATGAGTCATGAGCAATACTTGTACCAAGTATGAACAAGATCTGCCAATTAGATCAAATTATATGTACTGGACAAACAAAATGCTGTTGATGGCCAGACAGGCAACAGATGGATGGAAATACGTACAGATGGATGATGGGCAACTTAACATTAGAAAAGCTCCATTGACATTCTGTCATGTTTCATTATAAAATATTCAGTGGTTCAGAAATTATGGCCTGGATAAACAACTGTCAAAGTTTTTCTAAGTGTCACCTTATCCAGGGACCGACCTGGGCATGCGCCAGTGCGTATTTGGTTCTGAAACATCAGGACCTGGCTCTTAAATCTCAGAAATAGGCTTCTCAGTTGGCGCGTAACTTCTCAGATCATGTTTTGATATTCTTTCGATGGATAATCGAGAGAGACACTCTTACATGTATTATATATATGATTATCATTTATCATTGTTGTAGAGTGCTTAAGTTAATACTTCAAGTCTTAATTACCAAGCATTAATCTTCACTGTGGTTTCTGATCAAGTCTTGGCTGCCTAAATAGGCAGCCAAGACTTGATCAGAAACCACAGTGAAGATTAATGTTTGCTATAGTGTACTTAAATGAAAATGATGAGAGCTATTACATACTTGCAGTGTGTGTTACAAACAGCAGTGTGACTCCGTAAATTGAAATCTGGCGCATGAATTGAAAAAATAGGCTCCGAGGCTAGAGCGTATTTTAAATAGTCCTGATCAGTCCCTGCTTATCATATGTCCTGTGACCTTGACCTTGAGATATTCAGTGGTTAAGAAATTATGGCCCAGACAAGCAAATGTGAAAGTTTTTCTAAGTGTCACCTTTTCAAGTTATCATAGGACCCTTGACCTGGACCTTGAGGGGCACATACCATATTATAATTCGCGACACACTGTCTTTTGATATTACACATTGTTATGAAGTTTCATTAAAAAATATTCAGCAGTTAAGAAATTGTGGCTTGGACAAACAAAATGTTGATGATGGACGGACGGATGGATTGACAAACCGAGTCAGACAGATGGACAAATGGATGGAGAGACATGTTGATGGATGGGCAGATGGATGGATGGACAGACGGACAGACAACTTAGCATCGGAAAAGCTCTTGCTGACATTTTGTCAGGCACAGCTAAAAAGGGGACTGAAACTGAAATCGGAAAAGTTAATAAGTGGACTAATTTTCAATTATGGACTTATTCCTGGTATTACATGGACATATGCAGTTACTTGGTTACATGGTAATTTTATATCAACAAGAGGCAAAGAGTTAAACACCTTTTTCTGTATATAAAATAACCATCTCCAATTAACTATCACCATAATGAAATGATTGTATTAGAAAATAAAATATTTGCTTTTGAAAACTTTAGAAATACATGTATTATATATCTAAAGTGCTATATGCAGGAGAGCTGGACAAAAATTAATGTACTCTAAAAATAAAAAAATTAATTACTATATGTCTGTAAGAAATGTTACAAAATCTACTACCATCGGGAATGAAATTTCCAATTGAAACTTTTGGCCTGGATTGGGGTTAGCTGTTGAACTCAAACTGTGATATTTTATAATGAATAAATAAATTGAAAGGCCATTATTATAGGGCTGCATGGTATATCGATAAATCGATACATACCGGTATTTAACCTAGTATCGATTGAATGCTGGTGTGATTACAAAAATATCAGTTTATCGTCATTATTTATTTACCCGCTATTAATTTTCAAATAACGTTTGATTATCCTTTTATCAAACAAATCGGCCGCATCTGCCTGCGTAATATACAAATTCAGCAGTTAAAAAAACATATCATGTGACTCCCTCATTGTAACAATTTGTTGAAGTTTTTCTAAAAATTTGATAAACGAATATTTAAAATAATAAATTTTGATATCGTCTTCGTTGGGTAAAGGGTTATTCGAACTGCATCATCAAAACATGCTAATTCATTCCACAGTGATGGCTCAAGTCCTGATTGTGGTTCGTACAGTTAAAACTAGAAGTCCTGTCATGAAATGCGCACAAATAGCACACTGATATGCGCATTAATGTACGTGTTATTGCCCAAGTAAAGTTACCAAATTCTGTACATATGGCCTGTGCACAAGCAATGTTTCAGCCAATGGACCTCCGGGTAACCCGGAGGTCCAGTGGCAGAAACATTGCTTGTGTTTGCTATGAGAAACCAGGAGAACCTGCCGTGCTGTGGATGCCATTCGATATGGCAATTGCACGCAATTCCAATGCGCAATTAAGCCTAGATAAGCGCACTATTCATGACAGGACTTTTACTTTTAACTGTATGTTCAGGTTTATGAACAGTGTTTCGATATACATGTACCAGTACACTGCGGTATTTTTTTGAATACCTATACCGGTATTCAGTTTAAAATATTGTGCAGCCCTACATTATTAACATTTAGAAAATTATTTCAGGATTAATATTCATCCACTGTTTATTCACTGCAAATAAACTAGTAGCAAACAATATATTATCTCCCAGAAAGCTTACTAGAATGCACCTTTGAATGTTGAACTTGAAAAACCATAATAAATCCAAGTTCATGATAAATTTATTATTTATTTATTTATTGGTGTTTAAGGTCACATATTTTTGCATAATGGCTAATCATGACAACATGAGTATCAACTCAAGACCAGGGGTGAGCGTTAATAAGCCATGTTGCCCATTTTAGAGAGGGTTTGCACCTCCCAAGCATTGGTGACTGGGTCCTATTTTACCAGTAAAACAGAGCCTGTTTACCGCAGTGAACAGACACTGCTTCACTTCCCGGGGTCCCAAGGGGAGATAACTTTGTTAAAATTGTCACAGAACCAAAATTTTGGATTATGAGTATGCCTACTTATCAGTCATAATGTTTTATAAGTTTGATCAAAATTAGTTCATTAATGAAGGAGGTGTTCCACACACACAAATCTCATGTACAAATCTATATTAAATCTTTCACGTTGAAGAGAAGATAACCAGGTAAAAATTATTACAGATGCAAAACTTGGAAATATGCACATGTTCACTTATTAGTCACCATGTTTAACCCTTTACCTAACCTGAAAAGCAGACGACACTTGCAAAAATAATTCTTGAATAACTAATTTTTTTCATTTTTTGTCTCAAAAACATAGGTTAGGACCCCTCGTTGGAACGAGCTCGATGAGCTCGTTCCAACGAGGGGTCATAACCTATGTTTTTGAGACAAAAAATGAAAAAAATAATGAAAATTAATTGGCGATTTTTGAGAATAGCGCTGGCCGGTTTTGGCCATTACGTTAGGTAAAGGGTTAAGACGTTTCACTGAAATTGGTTCAATAATGTACATGTAGGAGGAGGTACACACAAGAATCCCATTTGAAAATCAATAAAAAATCTAAGTTCAGGGGAGATAACCTGATTACAATTGCTGCAGATAAAAATTTTTAGAATATGCGGATGTTAACTTCGTAGTAAAAATTCTTGAGAAGTTTCATTGAAATCAGATCAATAATGTAATCCATGACTGCATTTGTTACCTAAAGATAACTTGACAGGAATGAATTCTGTTTCGCCTGTGTCGTTAGACAATAATTTTATCAAAAATAATGCACTGAAATAATTTATCTAAAGCTTAGGAGACATTCCAGTTGCAGTATTTTTGGTCCAAACAAATTTTTTCAGTGCAGCTGTCACCATTTGTGACTAACAGTACGAAAACTGCCCCACCCCCATCCCCTATTTTTGCCACCTCCTTGGGTACTCTACACAAGGCAGGCCTGGCATTCTTAAACATGCAGGAGGGCTAAAAATCACATGGCCTAGGGGAGCGATTAGCTCTCCTCAAGCTTGCAAAAGCTAAAAGTGGCAAAATGAAGTTGTACTATTAATGAATTCTGCCTAGTGGGCTTTGTACATTTTATTTGGTGCTGCTAATCAGGTAGTCTCTGTGAGACAGCTACAGTGCCCTCCCGAACATCAAGGCCTTGGTAAGGTCCAGAGATGTGGGAGTGGCAGTGCAGCCATATTGCAGACACCACTAAAGTAGTTTAGATCTGAAAACATGTGGGTTTTAGGAATAGGCTGTTGAAGGTAATCATTATTTTCTAAGACTTGGAGGGTTATTTTTCGCCCTCCTCAATGTTTTTAAGGCGAGCAGTAGGCAAGCGAATAAATCACTCTCCTGAAAATGCCAGGCCTGACAAGGTATCTAAGTATTGTCTCATGCTTAATGAGTTGAAAATGCTAAATACTTCATATGACAATCAAGATCTGAAGAACTTTTACAGGATTCAAAACAAAGGGATAAAATGAGAAGACATAAGCTATAGTTAGCTGAAACCTCAGAAATTGAAACTGACTTTTTTCTAACATGACTTGCTGATGACAAAGTAAATAATTTTTCTTAACCCCCTGCACTGATGTCGAAATATCTAAAGTTCAGAGGACAAATTTTTCCCATAATGCAACTATAAATTTAACCAATTCTGTCTTGTTTGAATTTGTTAAATTCCCAGTTGTATTATGGGAAAAATGGCTACTTGAAATTTAATGATATTTTGACATCAGAGTGAAGGGAGTTAAAAAAAAAAATAACAAGAGCTGGACTTTCGTCCGGTGCATACCCCTACGTGGTGTACCGCCCAATCACCAACAAATATCAGTTATGAATATTCTCGTACGGACTGACGGATGGATGGACACAATGCAGTATACTCACTCCCCCCCCCCCCTTCCATTTTCTTCAAAAGTTTTCAACAATTTCCAACAATTTCTAAAACAAAATGGATTGGTAAATTGTTTGGTGTTTGGAAGTTTTATGCAATGAGGCAGAAGCCTTTGTCATAGGCAAACTGCATGCCATATTTCACTGAAATCCAATAACCCCAATCCAGTATGCACCCCCCCCCCCCCCCCCCACTATTTTCTTCGAAAGTTTTCAACAATTTCTAAGTCAAAAGGTATGGTAAATTGTTTGGTGTTTGGAAGTTTTATGCAATGAGGCAGAAGCCTTTGTCATAGGCAAACTGCATGCCATATTTCGCCAAAATCCGATAACCCATACCTGAGATACAGGCTGAACAGACAAATAATGTCTATTTCCTACAATTTCTAAGTCAAAAGGGGGATAACTCTAAAAAGGAGAATGTGAGAAATATCATTGAATCCTTTTTTTAAAGCCTATACCATAAGCAGTGTTCATGGCAAATTTCATTGCAATAGAACATTCGATACCTGAGATGCAGGCTGAACAGACAAAATTTGGCTCGGGCAGACACAATTTCTAAGTGAACAAGTAATAAAAAAAAAAAAATAAAAAAATAACTAGTGGGGGCATACCTGTGACCAACAAATATTATAAAAAATAATAATTCACTTAGGTTATGAATATTTTCGGATGGACTCATACACGGATGCACAGATGGATGGACGGACAGACAGACAAGACGGACGCATGTAATCCAGTATACCCCCATTTTCTTCGAAAGTGGGGGTATAATAATTTTCGTTTTCTATTTCCATAAGAAAACTTATGAACACTCATTGGAACAAGATTGACAAATGCATTTCAGCAAAGATCCTGCAAGTTGATTTAGAAGCAAAAGTTTGAAATACAAAGTGGTAGATTCTCTACAGAGCAATGGTTGCATTTGGTGAAATGATTGGAACTGGATTAAATATATGTCTGTGTAACACTGAACATATCTGGAAAACATTATAAGTTACTGTGATGAACTGACGGTAACATAGTCTGAGGTTTGCGACTCGGAGCTTATGTTCAACAGTGACGCAAAGTTCGAGGTTGAACATATGCTTTGAGCCGCAAGCCTCGGACCAATTCATCACAATAACGTATATGTTCCAATAGACACTACCCATAGCCCAACACCTACATTGTGAAACACGACAGGCTCATTTACTAACCTTGTGATCATTAAAAGTTGCCTTGTTCAAGGCAACTTTTAATGATCACAGGTTTAGTAAAGAAACCTCTTGTGTATCCATGACGGCACTGGATAAATAATCAATAAACCAGATAAGCTCATTCCATCTTAGTTCAAATCGTAAATCGGTTTGTAATTTAAACAACATTTCACCTGCACACACAAAACATCCCAAAAAATGAAATGACTTGCTAGTCACTCCGTTGATTAAGAAGTTACGAAACGGAAGATGTCATTGCAAATATTTCGTGTTGTGACGTCAGACGGTAACATTTGCCACTTGAGCCGTAAACATAGAACATACTAAGCGAGCTCTCGTCCAATCAGAGGAGGAGGATTTTAGTCTTTCTGGAACATATGAAAACTAACAAGACAATGACTTCCAAGACCCCACAGACCTTTCTGCCTACAACATGCATAAAATGAGCATATGTGAATTGGCTGAGCATTTTTGATTCACTTATTATCCATATAAGGCAGAATTATTTATTTATTCGGGTTTAATGACACTTTTGACAATCAGGGTCAGAGAGTTTTATAAGTGTAGGAAGCCAGAGTACCCAGAGAAAACCATCAAGCAGTGCTGAGCAACTGTCAGACTCCTCAATGTACTAACTCCACACAAGCAGGTTTTGCATTTTTTGCTGACAAGTGCATCATCCATCTAGGTGCAGTACGCTTTAGTACACAGGGCCACCGTACCCAATGGGCAATCACATGGGCAATCAGTATTAAGTGCCATGCCCAAGGACACAATCCAATAACATCTGGTGGGGATAGAACTGCGGACCTTTCGGATACAAGTCAGAATACAATTGTTTTCATGTCATAACTTAATTTCTACATAATTTGATAACTTAATTTATTTCTACATATGATGGAATAGGTGCCAAATTTCTGCTCCAGATGTCAAATTTCAGATCAATAAGTCTGAAAATGTAGGAGTGAATCCCGGTGCCAATCTGGTTCAATGTTAATGGTTGAAAGGTTAATATTATTCCTAATAAAAAAAATCCCTAGGTGTCAAATTTTGCCTCAATATCTTAGAAAATGTAGGAGTGCATTCTGATGTTGACTTATTTAAATGTGTTATACTCATAATTCATACCACATTGGCAAAAAATCAACCAAGAGTGCACGAGTTAAGCTGATAAATAAACAAAAGACATTTAACAATATAAAGGGTCCTAACTAAGGAAAGAAAAATGCAAAATAAAAAATACCTTCCAATGTGCACATCCACACATCATACTCAAACTTCACACCAACTTTCGTAAAAATCCACCAGCAAATGTAGGAGTTAAGTAGATAACCATCTATTGTGGTGTAGGAGTTAACCCTTTACCTAACATAAAAAGCAGACGACACTTGCAAAAATAATTCTTGAATAACTAATTTTTTTCATTTTTTGTCTCAAAAACATAGGTTATGACCCCTTGTTGGAACGAGCTCGTTCCAACGAGGGGTCATAACCTATGTTTTTGAGACAAAAAATGAAAAAAATAATGAAAATTAATTGGCGATTTTTGAGAATAGCACTGGCCGGTTTTGGCCATTACGTTAGGTAAAGGGTTAAGTAGATAACCATCTGTTGTGGTGATTTAATAATAGAAAAGGACAATAGCTCAGCAAAAAATTTAGAAATAAAAAATTCCTTTCCACATGCATATCTACACCTCATCCTCATATAGTACACCAAATTTCCTAAAAATGTGACATGAAGTGTAGAAGGATTTATATGAACAAAGATTTGTGGCAGACATTTAATGGTAAAATAGAGCATAACTCACAAACAAAAACAGTGGAATCATAAATTCCTTTTTCACCTGCGCATCTACACTTTATACTCATATGTCACACCAAATGTCATAAAAATCTGACAAGAAAAGTAGGAGACATTAAATGGACAAATATTTGTGATGGACATTAAATGATAATAAGAAGGGGGAGGGGAGAGGGGGTGCCCCTCTGCAAAAGAAAATCTTCAAAAAATGTCTGGTCAAGGGTTAATGTCATCTTATATTGATGCATTTAACACATATATGAAATATAAAAGCCACAGCATACCAGTGGAAGCCTCCACTCATGTATAGCAAAACAGGTCAGAAAATCTCAAAGTCCACATTTGCAGAAAAGTCTGACATTGTATTAAAAAAGTAAAAAATCTGAGAAAAATGTCTGGTTAAGGGTTAATGTCGTCTTATATTGATGCATTTAACACATACATGAAATATAAAAGCCACAGAAAAGTTCTTCTTAAAATATAGGTATTTGAATTTTTTATCTTTAGGTCATAGGGTTCCCACGGGTGAGAAGGATTTATTTTCTCATTATAAACAGAAAATCGGGTTGTGCTAATTAATGTTTACCCTCCACAAACAACAACAAATATTAACACAGGAACTTGGCTTCAACACATTTGAATATATACATCCTAGGGATGCTGAATTCAAGAAACATTATTTTGTCTGGTGTTTTTGGAAAAGATTTTCAATTATCTCCCTTTTTGAGTCCCAGAGTGGGTCTGACTGAACCCAAAAATATTTGTTCTCACAGTACAGTGATAACAAAGGCACCCAATAAATTTATAGCAAACATCATGGACATAAAAAATCTTCTTTACAGGTTCTGTAAAAAAATTTAATATACAGAATTCCCGTAAATATGACTGCCAACAGACATCTTGAATTTTTGACCGTGCCCCAAAGCACTCATTTGTTACCATCCCATGATAACAAACGTAGTCCTAGAACTACTGTACAAAAAAATGATTGCACCTAATTTCAGTACAAAATGGCCGTCGGCAGCCATCTTGAATTTTGGACCACACCCCAAAACACTCATTCCTGTCCCAAGGTGATAACAAAGGTACCCAAGATGTTTCATGAAGATCGGTTCATAAATATAGCATCTAGCCTAAGCCATATTGACATGTGCACTTACTGTGTATAAGTAGCACTGAATAAATCAAAGTTCATCTAATTTGCATAATTTCTGCATGAGAAAAAACCCTGTATTATTATGTGATGTATTCCATGTTACTAAACATTCATTCAAAAATTTATTCAAATCAGAACCTACATATAGAAGTTCTGTACAAAAAACTGATTGTACCTAATTTAGGTACAAAATGGTCGATGGCAGCCATCTTGATTTTGGACCACACCCAAAAACACTTGTCATCCCAAAGTGATAACAAAGGTACCCAAGAAGTTTCGTGAACATCGGTTCATAAATACAGCCCCTAGCCAGAGCCGTATTGACATGTGTACTTACTGTGTATAAGTAGCACTGAATAAATCAAAGTTCATCTAATTTGCATAATTTCTGCACGAGAAAAAAACACGTATTACATGTGATGTATTCCATGTTACTAAACATTCATTCAAAAATTTAGTCAAATCAGAACCTTCATATAGAAGTTCTGTACAAAAAACTGATTATACCTAATTGCGATACAAAATGGCCACCGGCAGCCATCTTGAATTTCAAACCGCACCCAAAAACACTTGTTCTTGTCCCAAGGTGATAACAAAGGTACCCAAGAAGTTTCGTAAAGATCGGTTCATAAATATGGCCTCTAGCCTGAGCCGTATAGAAGTTGTGTAAAAAAAACTGATTGGACCCAATTTCGGTACAAAATGGCCACTGGTAGCCATCTTGAATTTTGCACCGCACCCAGAAACACTCGTTCTCGTCCCAAGGTGATAACAAAGGTACCCAAGAAATTTCGCGAAGATCGGTTCATAAATACATCCCCTAGCCTGAGCCGTATTGACATGTTTACTTACAGTGTATAAGTAGCACTGAAAAAATCAAACTTCATCTAATTTGCAGAACTTCTGCACAAGAAAAAAACCTGTATTATATTTGATATATTCCATGTTACTAAACATTCAGACAAAAATTTATTCGAATCAGAACTTTCATACAGAAGTTCTGTACAAAAAAACTGATTGCACTAACTAAGGTACAAAATGGCTGCTGGTGACCATCTTGAATTTTGGACCGCACCCAAAAACACTTATTCTCGTCCCACAGTGATAACAAAGGTACTCAAGAAGTTTTGTAAAGATCGGTTCATAAATACAGCCTCTAGCCCGAGACGTATTGAATTGTTGACGGACAAATGGACAGATGGACGGACGGACAAATGGACAGATGAACGGGTGGACAACGGGCCATGGCATAACCTCAAATTTGACTTACATCAAAGTTGAGCTAACAAATTTGACTTACGTCAAAGTTGCGCTAAAAATATGACTGGGTAAGGGTCTGTGGGTAATTTTAAGCCACAGAAATAGTATGAGGTACACAGTAACAGGTGGGAAAGTCGAAGTGAACTCTTACAATAACTTTAACACAAGTGTTGATGCCGACACACCTCAGGACATGACATAAGCTCACACAACTTCATTGGTGAGCTAAAAAGGACCATACCTCTGAAAAAAAATGTAGAATCAAACCTTCTATTCTACATGCACATCTTCACTTCATATGCTCACACATCACACTAAATTTTGTAAAAATCAGAGAAGAAATGTAAGAGGAATTAAGCAGACAAATATTTGCGACATTTAACAATGAAATAGGCCATAGGACAGGTAAAAATAACAGAATCAAAAATTCCTTCCCACATGCACATCTTTACTTCATTCTTCACACCAATTCAACGTTACTCTGCTGACTTCATTGGTGGAGGATGACAATCAAATACTTTATTCCATTATGCAAATCAGCCATATATCTTACCAGGTTTGTTGGTGGGCAAGTATTGCAAGGAAACACTAGACATGATGGGTTTGCTGGAAGTGAACAGTCCTGAAAAGAGAATGAACCTGTTTGAACATTCTGTCAACAGCATAAAATGAAGGTTCATGACAATGAAAAAAATCATATGACTTGTAACAAGATCAAATCAATTAAATGTTCAATTCATCACTAAATACTGGAAAATTATAAATTTACAGTAATTTGTATATTTTTATACTTACCAATGGCCCAGACTAGCTGGTGCTTAACTCAAAGTTATTAAGGACCAAACACAAATTTTGAACCCCCAATCCCCAAAATTTGCTTGCAAAACTGAAAAGACTGCGGGACTTAGGGTCGCGCCCCAATCTGTCTGACTCACATCCGCCATAATCATGAAAGCCGGATCCGGCAGTTGCAACGTATCTCCCTGAGTTAACCACTGAATATCTGCCCAATTTGAATCCTTGTTTTACTAGGTCCATTAAAACAATACTGGTTCAAGTGAAAGCATCTTCACACTCCAGTTCTCAGTGAAGAATATCTGGAGGGGATGTGCACGCAGATGGCCTATCGGAATGAGATCCACAGCTGCTCTGCACAGCTCCAACAGTCGTATGAATTTCCTCACTATTAATGTGTCTGAGTGTAGACAAAAGCGAGCATAACAACTGACTAATTTCACTCTCGGAAAAGGCAGGCAAACCAGATTGTTGTGAGTCTCAAAGGTCAATCCCCAGTGAATAGACGTCTTGTACGGAGACAGACCCGACTTTTTCTCGTTTACGATGAAACCGAGACCAAAGCATATTGATCTGAACTGGTACACCTTCCCTTGTACGGCGGACCGCAGGTACTTTTAGAATGCCAGATGTACCAGGACATGAAAGTACGGATCCTTAGATCTATGCTTACCACATAGTCCATCACTCGAACGCTCGCTTTACCGACTGAATGATTTCCATAAATCAACTTTTAGAGCCATGGTAAACTTGTTATCCAGCTCAAGTCTATTACCGGTCAGAACAAGCCGTCTGGCTTTGGTAAGAGGAACAGGTGATTGTAAAAATTTTGAGAATCCTGATTCTCCATGACCTGCATTGCTTCCTTGATAAGAGAGCTTATACCTCCTAGAAACTCTCTTAGGTAAGAATCTAATGGAAGATTTGTCCCACGCGGACAACTTGTTAGTGGGGTTTTACTCGGAATGATAGCCGTAAGCCGTCCGAGACTACACTTCTCACTCACTGATCTTCCGTGACTGTTATCCAGTGTTTTGCGGAACTTGATTACTTTCTGCCAACAGGCCAGCAATAGAGGTCTAAACCATCACCTGTATGACCTGCAAGGCTTACGGGAGGAGGAACCACGTCCTCCCCACAAAAAACCTTGTCTCGTCGGCCTAGGGGCATCTGACCAATAGTCCTGATCAGACCTACGCCCCTTTTTCGAGTCGCTATACTGACGACCTCCAAAGTAATTATAAGAGGGTTTCTTGTACCGTCATGAGAAGTTTCCTTTTGACGATTTTTGTCTGGAACGCCCTCCTTACTCTTGTCTGCTGAAGCGGGTCGTTGATACGCTGACTTCAAAAGCAGAGCACTGGACACTTTCTTAGTAGCCTGTTCATAGACTAACGAAAGCTAGTCGTCAAAAATAAAATGTCCGGAAAGAGGAGCGACTCGGAGAGAGCTTTTCACCTTGTCATCTTATCAGTGATGACGACGCAAGGGCAGCATCATGTCTGATTAACTCCAGATTAGCCACTGTTAGGGCGGAGTTATATGTGGTATATATAATTGCCCTGGAAAGAACTCTAGGAGAGGTACGAACGTCCTCAAAATTCCTTTCCCTTGAGACGTTGCGCCATAGCTCTTGTAAGGTGATATGTGTAAGACATTAACGTCCAAATTCACTCTATTTGACGAAATTGCCGGCTCAATTGCGTCTGAGCGAATAGTGAATGATACAGGTAAGATACCTCTAGATCCCCGGCCAGCTCTTCCAAATGCAGAAGAACTCTCTGAACATCTTCCCCGACCATTTTTAACTGAACGTGGTCCAAAAAAGGTATGTATACGAAAGATGAAGATAAGAAACTGACGTTGTCTATATGGCCGAAGGCCTGCGATACCTGCATAAACTGAACCGAAAAAGAAAGGACTTCCTCTTTTGTTCGGATAAAGTCTGCGCCTAACGACGCCAGCAGTTTCTCTCTTGTCATTGCAGCATTCTGATTCGGCAGAACAAAAGCAGGGTAGTATTGATGGATGAAAGCCATCGCAACCATGTACTGTTCCGAAAGGGAAGGGTAATCCTCTTCCTTATCCCTTTTACCATCCGAGAGAATCAGTTGTGAATCCCGGCCCATTGCATTGGCGTGAACAGATGACTGAACAGACCCAGCACCGTCCGATAGCTCAGATTCTGAGTCTGAGGAAGGCTGCATCAGCACTTGCTGGGATGCTGCGATTAGCTGCTCAATCTATGACAGCAAGTCCATCATCGAGGCCTGAGGAGCAGTGGATTTCCGTCCCTTAGCCGCATGCTGCTCCTGGGACAGTGTGTCGGAAACTGTTCCTTTCTTCGAGCGTCCCAATGATCAAGGCCTCGTCTGCCTAGCTACCAGATGGTCGGACTCAGAGACCAGCTGACCAGGCAACTGGGGCGAAAAAAATCGCCTTGGATTGCATAACTTCACTCTGACTTTACTAAAAAGCGAAATCGTGTCGCCCTGTAATTTGTAAATTCTCAACTGACCTACCTTGAAATTAGGTAAATTCACGTAGAATTTACAAAAGTAATTTCCATCTGAAAAGAGTATTATTGCTAGGGTTAATTGTTATTGTGATTAATTTTCATAGTAACTAAAAATAAAATCAGCATCTAAAAACAATGCCCGATTAATAATGTAATCGCGAACCGTATTGGCTGCATTGAAATTAGGTGACAAGTCGTTACGTTAAGACAAGATTTTCGATTTAAGTTATCTTTAAAAAAAGTATTTTTCACACTCAGAATTTTTTTTCTGGGGAGCAGTTTTTCATAAAACAACACTTTTTTTGTAAAAGCTGAAGCTGAAAACAGTATATTGACCTACTTTTTACTCACTCTGGACCAAGAAATGGACACACTTGCATTGTTTAATTCAAGGCTGATCTGTCTCTTCTAAAAAGTAAATGCCCATTTGAATCTGAATTGTAAACTTTTCTTTTTATAAATAAATTAATTCAGGGGGGCATGTTTTTTTTCTCGTAAACAACTCTTTCTACAAATAAATTTACACATAGAGATGTGTTATTGCTCAATTGTAGTGATTTATTTTTGTGAGAGATGAAAATATAATATACTGGTAGATCATGCGAATGTAGAATCATCGCTCTACATTTTCTTCTCACTTCTTCCTGTTTCATCGTACTTCTCTCTAAAGTCAGCGGAGGGAGTGGAGGGAGAAGTGACTTCTCCCTCAAATTACCCTCAAGGCAGGTCCCTGCTTGCAACCATACAATCATGAAAATTGCTCTGAGCATTCTCAAGTTATTGTCCGACATGTGGAAAATTGCCTATATTTTGATGATTAAAGTCCCATAACTCTGGAATGACAAATCAGACAGTGACACAAATCGAAAGGGAGCTTCCTTCCATCAACATATACTTTCCACCAAAAATCACAAAAAATGTTTTCTAGTTATTGTACGACGTGTGGATGGATGACAGACAGACAGACAGACGGATGAACGGACAGCGGTATACCATAATGCAACCGTTTTTTTTCAAAACAAGCGTATAAAAACTATATAAAGTATGAGAAGTGGATTATTAAAACACTGGCTGAGTGGTGTTCCACCCAAATAAGTTATCCCATCCCCTAGCATGATAGAAGACACCACTTGCAAAAATATTCTTAATTTTTCGCCTTAAAAATATAGTTTATGACCCCTCATTGGAATGACCTCATTTCAGTGATGGAACATGAATGAGCTATCTTTTGATGTAAAGAAGGGAAAAATTAATAAAATTTGAATGGCCATTTTTGTGAATAGCACTGGATGGATATGGCTAATAATAATGAAGGGTTAAATTCTAAATAAAATAATGAATGCTAATAGACCTCTCTGTTTAACCTGCAGGTACAGTGGCTGAAACTTTCCTAACACCCTTTACCTCAATGATTGGATAGAAAGTCTTCACCACAGGGTTTGGTTTAGTGCGGGATCATTTTGGGTATCTACAGTGTCCGAATATGGAACCTTTTCCCAATGGTATTTTGGCATGATTTTTCCATATTCAAACCCTAAATTTCCCAACCTCTGTCCTCATTAGAATAAAAATTTAATTCTTTCTCTCTTGAAGGCCTTATTTTGACTTGAATCACTTTTTGCTGCAACAAAACAGGTGCCTCAACAGGCAGTTTTTTTTATACATTTGCAAGTTACATCCCAAGAACCTTGACAGTTGTTTCAAGGCAAGTCTCGGCTGCCTATATAGACAGCCAAGTCTTGCCTAGACACAACTGCTAAGCCACAGAATGTAGACTGTCCAAGTGTTGCAAATACAATAATTTATAATAGAGATTACAAAGCAGGGACCGACCTGGGCATGCGCCAGTGTGTATTTGGTTCTGAAACATCAGGACCTGGCCCTTAAATCTCAGAAATAGGCTTCTCAGTTGGTGCGTAACTTCTCAGATCATATTTTGATATTCTTTCGATGGATAATCAAGAGAGACACTCTTACATGTATTATATATATGATTATCATTTATCATTGTTGTAGAGTGCTTAAGTTAATACTTCAAGTCTTAATTACCAAGCATTAATCTTCACTGTGGTTTCTGATCAAGTCTTGGCTGCCTAAATAGGCAGCCAAGACTTGATCAGAAACCACAGTGAAGATTAATGTTTGCTATAGTGTACTAAATGAAAATGATGAGAGCTATTACATACTTGCAGTGTGTGTTACAAACAGCAGTGTGACTCCGTAAATTTAAATCTGGCGCATGAATTGAAAAAATAGGCTCCGAGGCTAGAGCGTATTTTAAATAGTCCTGATCGGTCCCTGACAAAGACAGATTATTATTTCATGTGACTATACTATGTACATGTAGTAGCTTCTGTATTAATGTTCTCAGCTCAATATGAAGAAAGCATTTCTTATTTTGTGTGTGTTTCTTCTTCCAAACAAATTCCCAATTGGAGCCTTCATGACAGGAATTTTCTCAACTGCATGGACCCTCAGGGACTGAATAGGACTATTTAAAATACACTCTAGCCTCGGAGCCTATTTTTTTCATGCGCCAGATTTCAATTTACGGAGTCACACCGCTGTTTGTAACACACACTGCAGGTATGTAATAGCTCTCATCATTTTCATTTAGTACACTATAGCAAACATTAATCTTCACTGTGGTTTCTGATCAAGTCTTGGCTGCCTATTTAGGCAGCCAAGACTTGATCAGAAACCACAGTGAAGATTAATGCTTGGTAATTAAGACTTGAAGTATTAACATAAGCACTCTACAACAATGATAAATGTTAATCATATATATAATACATGTAAGAGCGTCTCTCTCGATTATCCATCGATAGAATATCAAAATATGATCTGAGAAGTTACGCGCCAACTGAGAAGCCTATTTCTGAGATTTAAGAGCCAGGTCCCGATGTTTCAGAACCAAATACGCACTGGCGCATGCCCAGGTCGGTCCCTGGATCCATTCCCAAAGAGGGAAGAAGAACCCTTGTTAGTGTAATCCATACATCACTTACTCTACTTGAGCTGAAATGGTTAACCGATTAATCGATTAATCAATGATCAACATCTTGATCAATCCAAAAAGTAATTGATCGATTAATAGTTACTTTTGAACTACTGTATTATATAGGTTAACAAAGGAACAAACTTGCTCCAAAACAGGCAAACATTGTCACACTGGCTCACATCAATTATACGAGACAGAGTAAAGCATGCAAGTTACTTGCTGACATACTTGTTTACTTATATGATCATCATACAGTATCAGTGGGTGAAAATGGTCATTCTTAACCCTTTACCCATTGCGGGTAGCTGACGATACTTGCAGAATAAATTCTAGAATTACTGAAAATTTTCAATTTTTGTCTCAAAAACATAGCTTATGACCCCTCAGTGAAACGAGCTCAGCGAGATCATTCCAATGAATGGTCATAAGCTATGTTTTTGAGACAAAAATTAAAAACATAATAAATTTGAATGGAAATTTTTGTGTATAGGCCTAGTCGGCTTTGTTTGTTACATTGGGTAAAGGGTTCATGCTGTAAATCATCAACAGTACGGCAGTTATTCAGATATCTATTTGGACAAGTGATTAATCAGTTAACCAAGGTTAATCCATGTGATTGATCGATCAAGAAAACCCCTGAACAGTTTTAGCTCTATACTCTACTTGAGATTTTAGAAATTACTTACTACTCCTGTTCCACAAGCTTCACATTCTGTTTGCTTTCCACCAAAATACCATGTATATTTGTTTGTAGTTGTACACTGACAGTTATAGCCTGAAATATATATTTCATTTACTGGATATGATTTTCATTCCCACAATTGCCCACAATCTAACTCAGCATATATGACTTCAAACTCAGCTGATATGACACTTATCTCTCTCTGCTAATATGAACCTAGCTACAGTTGTCCCTTTTGATGCATTATTAGGTGTAACCAGTTTGTCTACAGTAGAACCTGTCTTGAGAGACCGCCCTTTGGGCCACACAAAAGTGGTCTCTCAAGACAGGTGGTCTCTCATAACAGGTTCCAGGTTTTCTCAAGTTAGTGAATAACCAACCACAAAATTCAGAAATGGAGAAGAATGGATTCTTATAATTACTTTGTAGTTGTTCTTTTTATGAAGTTGTCGTAACAAATTGAAATGGACTGTTATAAAAATTATAAAAATAAATTAGTGTTGAAAATCTTCATTGAAGATTTTCAACACTAATTTATTTTTATAATTTTTATAACAGTCCATTTCAATTTGTTACAAAAAGATTTTCAACACAAATTTATTTTTATTCCTATCTGTCACATTTCAGGTATGTATGAAATTGTTTATTCAGCAATAATCCTAATCTTTTCACAGGGGTCTTATAACAACATCTGAATCTTTAATGAGTTAGCAATTGAAACCCAATTAAGAGCTTTTAATACTTTTAATTATGTTAGTATAACCACAATAGATTTTCCAATTCCAGAACAGGTAAAAAGTTTTTGTCATGGTTTCAGTCTTCAAAGGGGCGGTCTCTCAAGACAGGTCCATTATGGCATAAAAATACAAGTTGGTGCCAGGTCACAGTGGTCTCTCAAGACAGGTCGTCTCTCAAGACAGGTGGTCTCCCATAGCAGGTCCATTATAGAGTAAAACCAATCGGTGCCTGGTGGATGTGGTCTCTCAAGACAGGTGACCTCTCAAGACAGTGGTCTCTCAAGACAGGTTTTACTGTATATCAAAATTGTTTGCTGATATTTGTCAAATGCAATTACGATAATGGTTATGACCAGGCATAATGGAGTAATTGAGCAGGGCTCGATTTAACTGGATTCGCATAGCAGTTTTTGATGGTGAATTTATGATGACAATAAAATGAGGTAGGTGAAGATAAGAGAGTTGTACAGAAAATTCATTGTAAACTGAGATTCAGAGTTGTAATTGGCATCTCGGAGATTGGTCGAAGGGGGAGAAGAGATAGGAAGGGGGAGAAGAGATAGTTCAGCTATTCGAATGTTGCAGCTTCCCCACAGGGGAAGCTGAAACATTCGGATAGATGAACTGGGAGAAGAGGAAACTTCAGACTTCGAGAAAAAATAACACTGTCAGAAAACTGTAACAGACCTGAGAACATTTTGTATTTATTTGTTTTGAATTAAAAAATAAAGAAGTCATTACTTGGTTAGTTTCATATCAACCAAGATATCAGCCCTTGGTAACTTCAAGTCAACCTGAAATAAAAGGCTGATATGAAGATACCACAGGCTGATATCTCTGTTGATACGAAACAAACAAGGTAATAACCTCCAAATAAACAATAAGCTGTTCTTAGTGGCAAGGCACATTGCAACTCCTTCTTAGAAATTCTTCCATAAACTCATGAAATACGTAACGGTTTTAATCCTTAAATGCTGGGACAATTTGAAAAACACACACACATCATACATGTATCTGCAGGGGCAAAAAGGGAATCAAAATTGCCTCTTGGAAATTGTCTCTTGCACACTCACTTTCATGGTGCAGTGTGCATGTTACAAAAATGCAGGGGGTACCATTAGAGCAGGGCAGTATTAAAATTTCAAGTTTGGTTTTGGTATTAGTATGTTTGGAATGATTTACTTTGGTATCGCTACAGTATTTGGGGGGTCAATATACATTGCAAGCAATTTTGGTATATTCCCCAGCTCTTGGCCACTATTTACAGCAGACAAAGCCATAGAGTTGTCTAGAGATTGGTGGTATTGGAGTTTTGAGTTTGGTATCAGTTTTGGAGGTGTACCACAGAATCGGTTCGGTATTCGGTACTTGACTTGAGATTTACTGATAGAACCAAAGGGGAACTAGAAAGTGTTTTAGCACATCAAAACATATGTCTCGCCTTCGTTTTGAGGTCAGAAGTCAAGGTCACATGCAGTTCATCAAGGTAGCGGACAATGCGGTTTCATGGTGACACATCCACATGTCAAAAAAAAAAAATCTGGTCTGGACAATTATTCCCTATTTAAAGTGCATAAATTTGACCTTGAGGTCAAGGTCACATGAAGGTCATGATGACACGTGGTCTCATTGTGATACATCCACATGTCAATCATCTAAGTCCTAGGTCAAATAACAAAAAAGTTCTGATCTGGACAATTATTCCCTATTTGAAGTACATAAATTTGACCTTGAGGTCAAGGTCACATGCAGTTCATCAAGGTAGCGGACATGCAGTTTCATGGTGACACATCCACATGTCCAAAAAAAAATCTGGTTTGGACAATTACTCCCTATTTAAAGTACATAAATTTGACCTTGAGGTCAAGGTCACATGAAGGTCATGATTACATGTGACATGCTGTCTAATTCCGATACATCCACGTGTCAAATATCTAAGTCCTAGGTCAAAAAACAAAAAAGTTCTGGTCTGGATAATTATTCCCTATTTGAAGTACATAAATTTGACCTTAAGGTCAGAGGTCAAGGTCACATTGAGGTAGACGACATGCGGTCTCATGGTGATACATCCACATGTCAAATAACCAAGTCCTAGGTCAAACTACAAAAAAATTCTGGTCTGGACAATTACTCCCTATTTGAAGTACATAAATTTGACCTTGAGGTCAAGGTCACATGAAGGTCACGACATACGGTCTCATGGTGACATATCCACATGTCAAATAACCAAGTCCTAGGTCAAAAAATAAAAATATTCTGGTCTGGTCAATTACTCCCTATTTGAAGTACATAAATTTGACCTTGAGGTCAAGGTCACATGAAGGCCACAATGGTATGCGACACACCGGCTCATGGTGATACATCCATGTGCCAAATATCTAAGGCCTGGCTCAAAAGACAAACAAGTTTTGGTCGGACAAAGTTTCCTTGAAAATAACAAAAATCTGACCTTCAAATCAAAGGTCAAGGTCACAGGAAGGTCACAATAGTACGCTACACACCGGCTCATGGTGATACATCCACATGCCAAGTATCTAAATCCTGACTCGAAATACAAAAAAGTTCTGGGCCAGACTGTTTCCCTTACAAAACGCATAAATCTGACCTTCAGGTCAAAGGTCAAGGCCACATGAACGTCACTATGGTACACTGCACACCGGTTCATGGTGATACATCCACATGCCAAGTAGCTAAGGTGTAGGTCAAAAGACAAAAAAGTTATGGCCCGGACAAAGTTTGTGTGATGTTTCCCTTAAAAAAACACAAATCTAACCTTCAGGTCAAAGGTCAAGGTCACATGAAGGTCACTATGGCACACTGCACACCGGCTCATGGTGATACATCCACATGCCAAGTATCTAAGGGGTAGGTCAAAAGACAAAAAAGTTATGGGCCAGGCAAAGTTTGTATGAGAAGAAGGAGGAGGAGAAGAAGAAGAAGAAGAAGAAGAAAGAAGAAGAAGAATATGCACTAAAACAGTATGTCTCCCTTCTGGGAAGGGGAGACATAATTCTTACCAAGAAAATGTAGAATACAAATGCCACTTCCAATGAAGTCAACATTAGCAATCTTTTACCAACACAAATTGTATTTGCAGTAAAGTCCGATTTCAGGCTGTTGCGATCTCAGAGCTTTACCCTTAACAAGTCATCATTGGGAGGTCTTGCTAAGAAATAGACAACTCACCCAGGCAGTGACTTCTAGTAAAGTCTTGACTGCCTGTTACGACAGCCAAGACTTGACTAGAAGTGACAGCTAAGCAACTGGGCATCTACACCTTGTAGTCTAGTGAGAATTCAGGACAAACTTCTAGAGATGGGCAATATACCGAAAAACCGAACCGATACCGATATTATGGGGACACCGAAAAACCGAACCGACCCAATCTTTGAATACCGAAACCAACGGTATTTTCAATTTTCCCTGTGCATTCACTATTTATAAGGCCTTGGTGAGGATTGATAGCAGTTGAAGTGTTCATTTTCATGAAAGAAGTGACTGATTTTATTTTTCAGTTTTGTTAAGCCTTAAGGACCAGGGCAGTTGTACTAAATTATCAATAGTCTACGACCTGTACATGTCCAGTTACTTAGCAGTGATTTCTAGCCAAGTCTTGGCTGCCTTAACAGGCAGCCAAGACTTGGCTAGAAATCACTGACCAGATCATTTTACTACTGTCATCAGGCCCACCTAAAGATGACATCTTCAGGACACACATTCTATGATTACAGATGCCTTAAGTGAGCTTGAAAAGTTAATGCATATTTAGAACAAGTCACCAAATTACTGTAGATATGATCTGTGTTGACAAAAGATTGACAATGTTGAGCCCATCAACAATGGCATGTGTAGCACTGTGATAGAATGATACAAGAACAACTTATTCTGTATTTTTTTGGACATGGATTCCCCTTTGGTACTATCAGTGAATCTGAAGTCACATACCGAATACCGAACCGATACCGCGGTATGCCCACACAAAAATACCGAAACCGATACCGAACTCAAAATTCCAATACCGCCCATCTCTACAAACTTCCCAATCCCGTAAGGGTTAATAAAACTGAAAAGAAAATCAGTCACTTCTTTCATGAAAACTTCAACTGCTATCAAGCCTGAACAAGGCTTCACAAATAGCAAATGTAGAAAAATTTGAAAATTCAGATGGTTTCGATATCCCCCATGATATCGGTATCGGTTCGGTTGTGTGGTATATTGCCTCTCTCTAGAGTTGTCAAAATACTGGAAGCAAAAAGCTGGTCATTTAATGTACCAAAAAAACTGTGAGAAATCCCTGGGTATTTTCTCTCAGCTTCTTTGTTACATCAAATGACTGGTTGTGAGAGCTTTTAGAAATACAAAGTCCATGGGCTCTTCTTGTCTGAAATTTTGCGTAATTTTCTGTTGGTAACCTTTTTATTTTGTAACTAATGTCAGGAATATTTTTCAATACTAGCATTTCGGTATATTGAGAGTCCCTCGGTTCAATACCAAATGGTATTTACGGTATATCGCCCATCTCTAGATGCCACTGTTTCATTTCTTTCTTTCTTCCCTTCCTTCCTTCTTTCCTTCCTTTCTTCTGATTGGGTAGTTGGTTGGTCGGTTTATTAATTTATTTATTTATTTGCATTTAAGGTCACTTTCCGCATCTTTGGATATCTCATAACTGCAACATAGGGATGAAGTCAAGTTTAGGACATTCTGGTAGCAAACTAACAAAACTTAATTACAGCTCAACAGTCCATGTTTGGACAAGACATACATAAAAGTGAGAGAGATCAATGTGAATGACATCACTGGATAACATTGTGACAAAACCACGAAATAAAATTAAATCATTTGAACATTAAATCCTTGTGTGTTGACGTGCCATAAATGAATGTGTGTTTGAAATTTGACTTGCTAACAAAAATAGCCAACCAACACTGTTCTCTCTTATGTCTTAAGAAAGAAGACAATAGAGAAATCTTCAATGCTAGCTACAAAGGTGTACTGTAAATGGCGTTTTTGAAAACCATGATTTGGACATGTAATAAGGATAATAATAATAATATTAATAAAAAGAGGCGCCACAGGGCCTGAAGCGCTCACCTTGAACAGAACATGATATAAATAGAGTTCAAGAATGAATCCACATCAGGCCTGGCATTCTGAAAAATGCAGGAGGGCAAAAAATCGCTCTCCTCAATCAGCTTAGAGGAGCAATTAGCTTTACACAACATTTTAAGTATCCAGTTGAACGAACTCATAGAAACTGAAACATCAGTGATTTTATTAACTTTACTAAGGTAAAGCGAAATCTCTTAGACATCTAGATGTCTCACTCAACAACCGAACACACACTTGACAAGACCTGTGTATGTACCCAGACCTGTTGTCCAAGAAAGTCATATGCCTACCACTACCACCTTCAACCCCCCAAGGGGGGTTGAAGGTGGTAGTGGTAGGCGTATGACTTTCTTGGACAACAGGTCTGCTTGAATCTACAGTCACATCCTGGTGCAAGTGCTTCAAGTGACAGGATAGTAGTAATGGTAGTAAATTATAGTGTCAATATTCCTTGAATAATTACCCCTCAAACTGTGATGTCAGTTGTTGAACTTGAAACTGACAGAAAAAAAAATATTGCTGTGACCCATTTTGCTTCAAATGATTGCAACTGTGTTTGGGTATGGTTGCAGCCATTACCTTTTACCACTAAACCACTTTCAAAATGAAATTACGTGATGTTATGTGACTTCGAAGTTAAATTACATTTTTGCTTTACAACAAAAATTTAATGTGAGCATAATACATGTAATCTCAATCATCCCAGACCAAAATATTTAGGAGGGAAATTTTTCGCTCTCCTTAATTCTTTCAGGAGGGCAGTAAGGAGAGCTAAAAAATCGCTCTCCTGAAATTGCCAAGCCTGCCACATTAAGCAATTCATCTCCATAGGATACACTGTCAATCCTTGAGCCCTCAGGAGTAACAAAAACAGTCCAAGCATCATGCCTTTTCTTCAGTTGACCATAATGTAAAATGTGAGCTCCTCTATGAAGCCCCTTAATACAACCTATGTGGATTAATCTTAGTTACACACCTCTAGAGGGTATTGAATACAAAATTGTAAGGGAGCCTAAAACCGGGCACTTGATTTGAACAAAGTTGGATCTGACCTTCCTAGAGATGTTATATACCATATATGAAAGCATTCTGACTGGTGGATCTGAAGAAGAAAATGTAAACTTCCTCATATTGCACTAAGTTAAAATTTGGGCCACCATAGCGAGCCCAAATATATACCTAGGGACCCGATTTGAACAAACTTGAATCTGACCCCCTTAGAGATGTTGTATCCCAAATATGAAAGCATTCTGACCGGTGGATCTGAAGAAGATTTTTTTTTTAATTATCCCCCATATTGCACTAAGTTAAAATTTGGCCTTCCATAGGAACGCCAAATATTAACCTATGGACTTGGTTTGAACAATCTTGAATCTGACCTTTATAACAACGATGTATACCAAACATTAAAAGATTCTGACTGGTGGTTCTGAAGAAAATTTTTAAAGAATATTCCCCATATTGCCCAAAGTTAAAAATTTGGGCTCCAGTATTGAGCACAAATATGAACCAAAGGGCTTCATTTTACAAACTTGTATTTTCCCTCTCCTCCCACCATGGATGCTGTATACCAAATATCAAAAGGTTCTGACCATTGGTTCTGGAGTAAAGATTTTTTTTACATTTTTGCAAATATGCCGACTCAGCATTTCTTCGATGCCCTCTACAGAACACCCTAACATAACCGAAGGCAATTTTTTTTACCATTCAATTCTACTGGTCCTAAGGATTCTTCATACCATACAACAGTTCTCTGTTCCGCGTGGTTTGGGAAATATGGGCATTTGAAAATATTTATATTTTTAGCTCCTGGGGTTCCCATGAGGATGCGTGATTTTTTTTTTTTGGGGGGGGGGGGGGGGGGGCACAAGTACAGTGCTTATGACCCAATAATGCTACATACCAAATTTCGTTCAAATCGGACCATCGGTTCAAAAAATAGAAATTTTGTGCAGGTCAAAAATCTTATCCCTCCCATTACAATGCCAAATATTGCTTCACGAACTTTGATTGAACAAACTGGTTCACGAACTTCGATTGAACATACTTGATTCTACACCTCAAAAGGAAGCTGCATAACAAATATCAAGTCATTGTACTCACTGGTTCATGAGAAGAAGATTTTTAAAATATTTTGGAGCATTTTCCCCACCCCCACCCTGTGGGGCTGGGCATGTTGAGTTGAACAAAAATGCAACGCCCCTTCTGGACCATCATTCACAAAAACTTTAACTTGAATTGGCCCGGTGGTGTTGACAGACAGCGGATAACAGACGACAGGTGGACAGAAGATGGACGGAGAGCGATTAGATTAGCCGAGTGTTGTTGAGTGTTGTCAAGGTGAGCTAATAAAAGTTCATATATCACAAACAATGATAAAAGTTCGAAGACACTAAACAACATCACAGAAGCATCACCAGTCATAAATACATGTACATGTATACAGTATTTACAGTACAGTCGCCGTGGACTCATCATAATCCATGCATGGAGAGTGATGTTCACACATGCGATTCCCAGGTATAAATATTATCATCATCAAAATTTTAATTAATAAAACACAGGGTTGTACCCATGTGGTTAGTGAGTGATGCAAAGCAGAGGGAGAGATTGAAAAGAATGGGGCAAGGGATATCATCAAGCAGTTCATCTCCGAGAGATGGGAGGAGAGAAGAAGCTTGGGAATCGGGAGGCAGTTGGGAGCACAAAATGAATGTTAGAATGACCCCAATAATGGAATTTATTGCCTAAAAACAAATATTTTCCAGGACTTTTACATTTTTTTTTCATTCAAAATATTTTTTATCATTACTGAACACACATAATAGTAAGTTAAGTGAGAAACATATATAATTACGTTTTGAAGGGTCAGATTTGGTATTTAGTGGGACCCCTATTGATCAGCCTGGTTGCGATTCTCATTACTGCAGTGGAATTCGTCAGATAAAACTTGTTTATTTTATAAAATTAGATCGTTTGACTGTCGCAATTTGGTTTGGTCAGCAATGGGTCGCTTGTGTCTATAAAGAATCACCTTCCTTGGCATCCACTGGCGATCTATTTTCTCATGTTATATTGATATAGAATTTTGCAGAAAGCTGGAGGTAGTCGTGGTGGGGGAACTGCTGTACTCTTCAAGAACATTAACATCAAACTCAACAAAGAACCATGTACTATGACCACATTTGAATCTTTAGATTGTTTGATAAAGGGAGACCGCTATGTTAGGCTGCTTATCATCTACAGACCTCCTCCTTCAAAGTATAACAAGTTCACCTCATCACAGCTCCTTGCTGATTTTAGCAAATATCTGCCAGCCTTTGCATCCTATGCTGGTAACATGGTCATTGCTGGAGATTTTAACATACATGTAGATGTAACAAGTGTCGGCTTTGCACAGAGGTTTTTAACCTTAATTGAATCGTTTGGATACATTCAGCTTGTGCAGGAACCTACTCATAGGAGCGGTCACATTTTTGACCAACTAATAACTCGACAAGATGATGTACCACTACTGAGAGACATTACTGTGCATCATCCAGCTTTACAGTTAAAACTAGAAGTCCTGTCACGAATAGTGCGCTTATCTAGGCTTAATTGCGCGTTGGAATTGCGCGCATTTGCCATATCGAATGACATCCAAAGCACGGCAGGTTCTCGTGGTTGCTCATAGCAAACACATGCAATGTTTCTGCCAATGGACCTCCGGGTAACCCGGAGGTCCATTGGCTGAAACATTGCCTGTGCACAGGCCATATGTACAGAATATGATAGCTTTAATTAGGTCATAACGCGCTCATTAACGCGCATATGAACGTGCTATTTGTGCGCATTTCATGACAGGACTTCTAGTTTTAACTGTAACAGACCATTTTACAGTGCCTGCACTCTTGCAGCTGACTAAACAAAGCGTCCAGAAAAAGTGTATTACTTTTCGAAAAACAAAATCTGTAGACCTAAATTCACTAACATGTGACATTCAGGCCTCACCTTTAATGACTAGAAGTGAAGATGAGTCATCTGACTCATTGGTTCTTCTGTACAACAACACTCTTACAGCCATTCTAAACAAGCATGCCCCTTCAAAATCTAGGATAATTGTGCCCAGACAGCAAGCACCTTGGTTTACCGACGACATCCGTGAAGCCAAACAGAAGCGACGCAGGTTGGAACGACTTTACAATAAAACTAAACTCGAAATACACCGTCAAATACTGCGACAACAAAGGAACATTACAAATGAATCAATCAAAAACGCTAAACGCAACTACTAGAACAGCTTGATTGCAGACACATAGGACAGTTAAACATTATTTACCATTACAAACCAGTTACTTGGTGACATGAAGCATGTAATCCTTCCTGAACGCTCAACCATTGCTGATCTGGTGTCCAGATTCACCAACTATTTTATTTCCAAAATTAGGCTTATTCAGGAAGGGATTGGTGAAGCTGAACCACCACGCCCGACAAATCTTATCATAAAAACACATTTTTCAGAATTTTCCCCAGTATCAGAGGCTGAGGTGTCAAAGTGCATTTCCTCATCACCAAACAAATCAAACAACCTTGATCCAATTCCCACGTCACTCTTGAAGTCTGTTTCTACATCGCTCGTTCCTATCATCACTAACATTGTTCAGGCTTCACTTTCTGAAGGACATGTTCCTGATGATATGAAACTAGCCTTAGTGTCACCACTCATTAAAAAACCATCACTTGACCCCAATAACTTGAAGAACTACAGACCTGTCTCAAATCTGGCATTTGTGTCTAAAGTCATTGAAAAGATCGTTGTCAGTCAACTAAATGGGCATCCATCTGTTAACGATCTAGTAGAACCCTTTCAATCGGCATACAAATCCAATCACAGCACAGAAACTGCCTTATTACGAGTACACAATGACATCATCTGTGCCTTGTCTGGTGGAAAAGCTGTTCTTCTCGTACTTTTGGATCTTTCGGCTGCATTCGATACAGTAGATCACGATTTTCGAATTGATATTCTGAATCAAAATGGGGTAAATGGGGCTGTTCTTAAATGGTTTCAGAGTTATCTAGAACATCGTTCCCAACAAATTCACATTGAAAACACCAGATCCAAAAGTGAAGCATTGAATTGTGGTGTACCACAGGGTTCAGTTCTTGGCCCCATACTATTTACCCTATATACAGCATCACTTGGACGAATGCTGAGAGATCTTGGTGTGCCATACCATCTTTACGCTGATGCTGATGACACACAGCTCTACTTAGCATTCAACCCATCTGATGCTTCTGAAACAGTTGGCACCGTGTCTGAAATGGAAAGATGCATCAACTCAGTCAGACAATGGAAGTGACTTCTCCCTCAAGAGACTTTAGGGAGAAGTCAGGGGCCAGGAGGGAGAAGTAAGTGGACTTGAGGGAGAAGTCAGAAAAAAACAAAACGTATATGACATTGTGACAAAATAAATGTACACAGAGGACACAATTGTGGAGAACAAAAATAAAAGTTATACAAACATACATACACACACAAAACTAAGTCATGTACATGAAGGTTAAAATCCCGCCCCCCCCCTCCCCCCTACAAAAACTTGTGTCGTTGATGGTTTCTGAATACCCTAACTCTTTCCCTAACAGTGATGACTTGATTTAGCATGCAGTTGATTTTGTATTTGCCTCAATGCAGTGGATTTGAAATTTAGCATTGCCCATGGTGAGAGTGTTCTTCTCTGTAATAGAAGGTATATTCTTTTAAAAAAAATATTTAAAGTATTTAAAGTAAATTTCAAGCTCACATAAGATGCTGGGTCATTCATGGTTTCCGAATGTCCTAATTGAATTGAAAAGCGTAGTTAAAAAAGTTTTCGACATTCTTCGTAAATTAAGCGTCATTAACAATTTGAGTTAATTTATTTCTAAGGTAAATGACAAAACATTTCAGTTGTCTCCCTTACCTGCTGTGCTGGTGATAATACTCTGTTCAGAAAAATGACAATTTCTGCCATCCATCTTACTGACGCGTGCGATTGGTGCTGTAAGGCTTGCCATTCTTATCCATTCTAATATGTGTGATTTCTATTGTAGCCTTATTACATTTAACCCCCTTCCAACACAAGTTTTCAAAAAAAAACTTTCAATGCAAATTGCAGGCTTGGCAATTTCAGGAGAGCGATTTTTTAGCTCTCCTTACTGCCCTCCTGAAAGAATTAAGGAGAGCGAAAAATTGCCCTCCTAAATATTTTGGTCTGGGATGATTGAGATTACATGTATTATGCTCACATTAAATTTTTGTTGTAAAGCAAAAATGTAATTTAACTTCGAAGTCACATAACATCAAGTAATTTCATTTTGAAAGTGGTTTAGTGGTAAAAGGTAATGGCTGCAACCATACCCAAACACAGTTGCAATCATTTGAAGCAAAATGGGTCACAGCAATATTTTTTTTTCTGTCAGTTTCAAGTTCAACAACTGACATCACAGTTTGAGGGGTAATTATTCAAGGAATATTGACACTATAATATACTACCATTACTACTATCCTGTCACTTGAAGCACCTGCACCAGGATGTGACTGTAGATTCAAGCAGACCTGTTGTCCAAGAAAGTCATACGCCTACCACTACCACCTTCAGGTCTTGTCAAGTGTGTGTTCGGTTGTTGAGTGAGACATCTAGATGTCTAAGAGATTTCGCTTTACCTTAGTAAAGTTAATAAAATCACTGATGTAATAGTCTGTTGGTTTCAGTTTCAATGAGTTTGTTCAATTGGATACTTAAAATGCTGTGTAAAGCTAATTGCCCTCCTATCCTAAGCTGATTGAGGAGAGCGATTTTTTGCCCTCCTGCATTTTTCAGAATGCCAGGCCTGAAATTGCGGGGCGAATTTCAATGTAACCAATTTTTCAGTGGAACAGAGCATTACCATAAGCAATTTCGACGTTTTTATGGATGAACTGTCCCCTGCACATTTTTTTTGGTTCTAAAACGGTGGTTAACTTTAATAAATTCTAATAAACTCGATGCGTGTCTTGTGTGATTCTTTGTTTTTGGTTTTAAATAGCATTTTGTGCTGGTTGCTATCAGCTGGGGCGTATTGTTCGAACGACTACGCCATTACAACTCTCTTCAGAAATATAAAATTAGGCTAGTTTAGGCTATTTTCAAGGCCGTATGACGGATTTTAACAGCAGCCGTGTTTACTTTTTTTGTGAATGCAGAAGCATTGGGTTTTTTTGGAAATAAAACATCAGAAAATTCAGTAAACTGCCATGTCTCCCAAGGAAGTTTTGGAGGGTGACATGAATTTTGCCTCCAATGTAAGCCAAGGCAACTTGAGGAATGACAAGGCGACTTCTTCGCCCTTGTCCCCCACTCGACTGACCCCTGCTTCATAACATCTCATTTGGATTACTGCATTTCTCTTTTCCTTGGTTTACCACTCATATTGCTGCTGCAGCTACAGAGAATTCAGAATATTGCTGCTCGAATTATCAGTGGTGCTA
This sequence comes from Pictodentalium vernedei, assembly GCA_031216915.1. Taxonomy (NCBI): domain Eukaryota; kingdom Metazoa; phylum Mollusca; class Scaphopoda; order Dentaliida; family Dentaliidae; genus Pictodentalium; species Pictodentalium vernedei. Next base: position 108,661,077 of record CM062295.1, on the reverse strand, counting down.
AACGCTTCGATCATATCACTCCTATCTTGAAGAATCTACATTGGCTTCCAGTCCAAATTCGAGTGCATTTAAAAATCCTCCTACTAGTATTTAAATGCATTCATGGTCTTGCACCCGCATACCTGAGTGACCTTCTCTCTCTCCACACCCACACGCTGTCTTCGCTCTTCTGACAATTTGTCACTGACTGTACCTTTCACGAGATCAGTGCTGGCGGGAGAGCGAGCGGGCTTTCTCAGTTGCTGGTCCACGACTCTGGAATGCATGCCCCAGAATCTTCGGTCGCAAACAAGTTTATCCACCTTTAAAAAACAGCTTAAAACTCATCTATTCAAATTACTTATTTCATAATTTCCGCAAACACAATCTGTTAAGCGTTTTAGAGCACCCTAGGTGGTTTCACGCTATATAAAATTAATTATCATTATTAATATTATTATTTATTGGACACAAAAAGTCGTTGTGTCTTCTCTGAATTAATTTCACCACACCAGTCACAAAGTTTACAGTCAAAAGAAATGAAAACGAAGTGGATCAAATACAGTAGTATTGCATTAATTTTCTTAAAATAGATTAACTTCAGCAGTGTTTCAATAGGTTTTACTGCGCATGTCTGACAGTGACTCGGTATTGACAACTCGACACGCTGTTGAAATGGAATAAATATATCATGATGCCCGATATTTATCCAAATTATTTTATCATGCATTTGAAGTGTAGAGAAACCTGTTAAAAAAATAATATTTACATTCACACTCTTTATATTTTTCTTCCCGTAGTTGAGACGAAAACGTTTTTGCAGTTTCGCGCGTCGAAATTATCTTCCGGCGCACATTTAGTGTTTTTAAAAAAAATTTGCTTTTGTCAACAAAAAACAACAATGAACTTGCAAAACTTTCAAAGACGATGGGCAACATATTACTTCTCAAACCCGGGATAAAATTTTCTTTGAAATGCTCTTCAAAGTCGAATTTTTTAAGGCTCAACATCGCATGACGCGTTACTGTCTGAATGACTGTATTCTCTGATTAAATTTAGTCATTTTTCAACTTTTTAAAATAATTTAAATTCAAATATATATATTGATACAGTAACACAAATAAAATTGTGAACGAAGTCAATAACTAACTAGAGCAGTTGAAAAATAAAATTGGCAAAGCTGAAGAATAGGGGACTTTTCCTTTTATGTAAAAACGACACATTTTTCTCGCCTTTTTTCTACATTTTCCTGTTACTAGTCATGTTTTCGATAAAGTGACTGAAAGATATTCATTTTTTACTAAGATTACAGATAATTTAAACCCTTTTAATGTTACGGTGCCAGAGATTCTTCTGCATTCTAGCCATTTTCAAGTGCGCATTTACATAACTTTTGTTTTCTCTTTGGCTGGCGATTGTAGGTCTGGGGTCAGTGTAGTGAGGGTTAGGGTTAGCTTACTGGTAAGCTAACCCTAGCCCTCACTACACTGACCCTAGATCATGTCGGGAACAGAACAAACAAGCGTACCAAAAACAACCAATACACAGAGTAGACGCCGAAAAACATCAAAAACATGGAGGAAAGATAAATGCGAATGTCACAAATAGCACAGGTTAAAAACGTTTGTTGGGCGGTTATAATTGCCAGTAAAATTGAATATCTTTCAGTTATTTTATCGAAAACATGACTAATAATAGGAAAATGTAGAAAAAAGGTGAGAAAAATGCTTACTTTTTACGTAAATGGAAAAGTCCCCTATTCTTCACTTCAGCTTTAGTTTAAAAAGAACAGACACAAAACGAAAAAAACAAATTACCTGGGGACGGTTTGCGTTACCCTACTATAGGACGATTTGTGTCAACATCGGGGGCGGGGGGCAGGGCAAGTCGCTGAACAGGGGGCGGTTTGGCTAAAAACGGTTCGGTGACAATTCAGTGGCATTCGAATGTAATTTGTAAAGCGTGTCCAGACTTACCACCGGCACTGGCAGTTTGAAGAGCGCTAGTTTGACGGCAATCTGCACATCTTAATTTGACAGTGTCGTAATACTGGTGGTAATTATCAGAGGGCCCGGTTTTACAATCTTCTTTTGTTTCGAATGGGTGGTATAAAGTGGCAGTTTGGGGATATACAGGCACAAAGTTGCTCAAAATTGAAACACAGAGAAGGAATTTTCCACAATATGCCGCCATGTTGTTGATTAGATACTACATGTGATCGATTAAGTGTTAAGAGTACATAGTGACCCAGTCTATTTTTGTGGACCATTTCAGAAGATTGCAAACAGTGGCGAGACTACGGAAAGCGGGCTGGGACATGCTATTTGCTAGTTGCTCTTTGCTTTTTGCTCTTTGCTTTTTGCGATTTGCTATTTGCTCTTTGCTATTTGCTTTTTGCTATTTGCGAGTTACAACCATAATGCTTTTACAAATATGGATATCAATGGAACTGGCTCACTGAACCATTTCCATTAACTGGTACAGTCACTGAAGTATTAAATGGGGTGAGGTGGTAGTAACTGTTCCTTGGCGGATCTCTGAAGTTGAGCAACGTTGAGCCCGGTTAGTCTTCAGAGGAGTGATCAACACAACCTGTCCCAGTAATAGGCCCGGGCGGGCTTACCCCCGGACAGTTTAGGTCGCTGCCATTGAAAATCACCAAACCGAAAGCCTCTACTATAAATCAGCTCCACAATCAGGGCTTGCATTTTAGCGAGGCTGGGGCTGATCAAACCCGTATTCGGCAGTGTATTTGCCTTTACAGGGCTGGAAAATCATCCCTGTGTATTTTCAGATCTGCATGTACATTAATTTTGCTGCACATTCGATAACCAAGGTCACATATTATTTGATATGGTATTAGAACATATGCCCCACTTCAATTCTGTCTTTGTACCAAAATCAGTAGCCTAAATTTGTATAGGAAGTGGTTTCACAGCAGTGTTGGCTGCCTCCACAGGCAGCCAACACTGTTGTGAACACACTTCCTATACATCTCAAAAGGGAGTAATCAGTAAAGCACCATTCGAAGTAGCTAGTTATTACTGCCAACATTATATAACATTTGACAGTAAAATCTGAAAGGCGGCCCTTAACTGAAAAAGAGGCCATGTAAAGCCTTTTCCTAGGCCCTGTCCACATTCTAGAATGGAAGCTCTGCACAATCTTCGATTGGGGTTAGGGCTTTGCAGGCGGTCTTTCATCATGGTTTTGAGGGTTAGCGTTCGCTAAGTAACCCTAACCTATAAACTTCTCCAAAGCCCTAATCCTAACCTGAGATTGTCGGGAGAGTTACAATTACGGCGTTGTTACTTATTTTCGCACATTGGATTGAACGGCTCTTACCCAACACTACCATTTTATTTATATAACTAGGGGGGGGGGGGGGGGGGCAAAAACACACCTTCTCCACACATTGTATTTAATTCCGAGTGACACAACGATTTCGTGTATCTTATAGCCTTTGTGAAATAAACCTTCAATAATGTTGTCAAAATTCATTTTATAAATAAAATAATTAACTTCTGTTGATAAAGTACACTTTCTGTTACCCTACAGTTACAAAACGCATTGGTTGTCCAATGAAATGTCCCCATACAGAATTATACGAAAAACGAAAACGGCAAAAGGCAAATAGCAAATCTCAAAAAGCAAATAGCAAATAGCAAAGAGCAAATTGCAAATAGCAAATCGCAAATAACAAAACGCAAATCGCAAAAAGCAAATAGCAAAAAGCAAAGAGCAAAAAGCAAAAAGCTTTTTTCTTCTTTGTATTACCATGTCTTATATACAATGAATAATTTGAGTGGCTGTTCAATGTAGCCAAAGAAAGAACCAATGCGATTGGTCCAATACAACTAGCAAACAGCAAATAGCAAACATCAAATAGCATGTCTCAGCCCGCTTTCCGTACGAGACCGATGCAAACTATAATACATACGCAACAATGCGAAACAAAGTTAAGAAGCAACGTGACAGAACCAGCTGACCAGGCCAAAGTCAACTCGACAAAAATCTGGAGCTATGTCCCTAGCAGATCAGGGACAATCCGCCCCAGGGACAACCCGCTCCAGGGAATTGGGCAATTCGGCCTCGGGACAAGTCGGTCTCGGCCCGGGACAAGACGCCCCCTCCCCAACCTCTTTCAAATTTATATGGACAATTGATTAGGAAAATTGAGAGATGTTAGTTATTAACGAGAAACGAACAAGGAAAGTGTTAAGCATATCATTTTATTAACGTCTTTATCATTTTTTATTGTTTACAGTACATTTATATTCTTTACAACACATCAAGATACATAATTACAAAACATGGAAATCTAAAATAAATAGCATATATTATATGAATACCGGACGATTCGGACCTTGGGCGATTTTGACGCTATTCTTGGACGATTCGGACCTTGGACGATTCGGACCCTGCACATTGGACGATTCGGACCTCAAGTTGGTGAATGTATTCCTCCTCGAGGTTAAATGTTAGGACAAGACGCCCCACCCCACCCCTTTCAAATGTATATGGAAAATTGATTATGGAAATTGAGAGATGTTAGTTATTAACGAGAAACGAACAAGGAAAGTGTTAAGCATATAATTTTATTAACGTCTATACCATTTTTTGTTATTGTTTACAGTACATTTATATTCTTTACAACACATCAAGATACAGAATTACATAACATGGAAATTTAATAGTGGACGATTCGGATTCTATTCTTGGACGATTCGGACCCTGGACATTGGACGATTCTGACCTCAAGTTAGTGAATGTATTCCTCCTCTAGGTTAAATGTTAGGTCAGTTGGATCTTTTGGTCTCTTGCTCGATCGCGCTCTGTTAGCCATGCGGACAAGTGCATCATCCGTTGGTCTTGATGTTTCAGGCAGCTCTGCGTTGTAGTTTTGGTCAGTGATCTCTTTCGCCATAACATTGGCCGACTTGAAAAGTTCTTGGTTGGCAAGTTGTTTGATGTCTGCCTTAATTTTTACTGTCATTAAAGCGCCTTGTTTTGCTGGACGAGTAAGCGTGCGTGTGTTCTGTTGAAATGACCCATCAAGATCAGACAGACAGAAATATATTAAACAAACTGACATAAGTTCACAAAGGACAATTGTTCATAAATAGTATACAACAGATCAGACAGAAAATATATTCAACAAACTGACATAAGTTCAGAAAGGAAATTACTGATTGCTACTTAATTTATTATGGTATCATTATATTTGTACATTATTGACATTGAAAAGTCCAAAACATAAATACATTAGTATAAAGCGGCAGCACATGCATAAAACATGCCTCACATATACAAACATGTATACAACACATAACACAAATAAATTGACGAGATTGTATGTTTAAGTTCACCTGACTAGATTAAACTAGAATTCCCAATATGAAATAACGAAATTTGTTTGCATCGATAAAGGCCCAAGCCGAAGGCCCCCCAACCAAAATTATTGAAAAGGAGACTTGTTTGGACATTCAGACGTTTAGATATTACAGAGGACATGCAACATACAAACAGAAACTAGTAACACAAATACCGTGGACATGAAAGTAACAACACAAAATGTAAGCATATGAATGAAGATCACACTATCCTGAAAGTGTATAAAATAATACACTAAACCAGGAAGGCTGAATGCTTGGAAGAAAAGAATCAACCAAGAACAAGACGGAAAACTACACAAAGGAAACAATAACCTCTGTGACCAGAAACAAATTGTGATGCCAGGAACATGACCAAAGTGCAGCAACTTACTAGTAATTCTTGAAATTGCTCAGTGAATATGGGCTAACCTTCTTTTGAAGTAAGTGGCTAAAAGTAGAGTGCCTGCAGGATTAAGATAGAGGCCACCATTCCGAATGGCAAATAACTCTCTTCGAGGCATTCCCGCTTTAACCAAGTACCTATAAGAATGAAAATAATGAATATTATAGTGCAAGCATAAAGTTTGCAGACTAGTGTTTACACTCAAAATGATATATTTTGACTTATTGTGATCAACAGGCCTAGGAACAATAGCTGATAGACAAATGTGTGCAGAAAAACTGGATTTAACCACAGAAATTAAATTACAGAATGTTGCTGTGAATTCTTTAATAGATAATTTAAAAACATTATTTGTGCCCACATGTAAAACAATAACGTCAAATTCAGAAATTCTTTTCTTCGCGTTAACAACACGATAAGTAATGTCGCCAATTCTTGCTCCTGGGAAGGCCAAAACTTCTGTATTTTCAATTTTGATGTACTTGGCTATGGAGTCTGACACAATGTTCGTTTGTAAGCTTCTTAGTAGTATGGGAATATCTAAAATGAATCAAACATTCTGTAAAATAGATTCACGCATACTTTGAGATACTCTTAATTTGTTTTCCATTGTGAATGATAAATATTCTTTATATGCATCACTTTGCCAGTCTCCATATAATTGGATTAATTTACTTGGAATCTGACAGTGAAAAGCATATGTTTCCTCTACGAAAACTGTGTGTAGAGTATAAAAGGGGGTTTAGTTCGGTTTTAGCAATTAAAAATTTTAACTCTGTTTGAAATTGTTTATAGGTAATTGGAAGATATTTAGACTTTTTGTCGCATGAGTGCTAGAATGTTCTATGTCTCATAGGGGACATAGAACATTCTAGCACTGATGCGACGTTTTTGTAATAGCCAAAAGGGGGAGATTGGAATCCACTGGAACTGATTGCACCATATTTCTGTAGGCATTGATGGGACAAAGAAGTGAGCGTGGTATTTCTACAAGAGGAATCTGTAAAAATCTTTCGCCAAACTGAATGGTTTTAGACCGTTTTATAAGGACAATTAATAAATTATCTGAGACTAAAACATCTTGTCTCAAGATTATTTTATTGCAATCAAATTTAGAAGCAGAATTGGGCACTAGATTTGACTTTCTACTCATGAGGAAAAAGGCAAACAAAAATAGACACCAAAATGTGGCATCCATTGGATTAGCTAAATCCAAATGAGAGAAAATTTGAATTAAAAGTCACTGGAAGGGCTTTTCTAACCCTATGCGGATTTCTCCTAGCAATCCCCCTTAATATTAATTTTAGTAAAAAGGAATCTAGATAATCAAATTGAAAATCAAAAAATTGATGTAAAATCCTGACACCATGAAGATAATTTTTAATACTGGCGACTGATTTCATAGATCTACTTAACAATTGTGCATATAAACAAATGGTATTTAATGAAGCTATTAAAGGTGAAGAGGAAAAGTAGAAACAGAAAAACAAGAAACTTCTCCACTGTGACTCAAGGTTTCTGACCGTACTATCAACATAAGCAGAGAACAAAGATAGCCTTTTCTCCTCTTTCAGGATATTCAGTTCACATACTGTAAATAAACATTACCAAGAATTAGAAAAACTGAAAACCGAGTCTTGGAGAGAAACCTCTCTCCCTGTTGGATAATGTAGATGATATTTTTCAGCATATAATGTTCCCAAATGAAACCCAGATAATAAATCTGCTCTTCTATTTTCTACACCAGGACAATGGACCGCCCTAACTTCAAACTCAAATTTAGCAGCATAAAAACAGATTTCTCGTAAACAGTTTTGCATAAACCCATCATGAGACGCACCTGTATTTAAAACTGCTACTGAAGACTGATTATCACATTTCACAAGCAATTTCCTCCCTTTGGGCAAATATGCCTAGGTCTTTATACCAACATAATGTTCAACAGTTCTAGAGCATTGATGTGCAATTTTAATGATAGAATCTCGAGAGGAAATGTTTGATGATAATATTCTTCTGACCAAGGGCAGCAGCCCCACATCCTGACAAACAGGCATCTGATTCTAAAATTTCATCTGGTTGTGACCATTCCACTAAAGCCACGACTGAAACACCATTAAATTCTCTCAGAAAATGAAACCACCAGAGTAAATCTAATTTAACGTAATCTGGAATGTTTCTAATTTCTCCCTGATCTGAAAAAGTTTTTAACCATCTTAGTAACCTAGAAACAAATAATCGACCTGGTCGGACACAAGATGAAATGAAATGAAGTTTGCCCAAGAGTGATTGTATGTCTGTTAAAGATGCCTGAGTCTTATGAAGCCAAGATTCCACCAGTTGCGTAATTTCAACTACCCGCTCAGCAGTAACCCGAAGTGTAAAGTATTAATTTCCACTCCAAGAAATATCATTTTTGTATTACTGAGATTCTCTCCTAAGCCACAACTAAGCAAGAGCCTAGATAAGGCACTATAGGCACCTGCTGCCAGCTCTGCTATTTCCACACCAACCAAATCATCTAAATAATTTAAAATATCGTACCCCATTTTTTGACATCATAAATTTAAGTACCAACGTTACCCTCTGGCAAATTGTGTGGTGATGATCTAGAATCCATGGATAACACTCTTTCCATAAAGATGTGACTTTTCCAATGAAAAGACACTAAATGTGCATCACCAGGATCAATGGGTATCTGACGATATGCTCTACTTAAATCTTTTTTGAACAATAAGCAACCTTGACCTTTATGCCTAATTAAACTGACCATTGTATCTACTGTAAGGAATTTAAGTTTAACTGGCTCGCCAAGGTAAAAGTCTTTTGAGATACCTTCATTGATATTGAATTGTGGAGGGTAACTGAGATCCAATATGACTCGTCTTTCCCAGGCGTTGATTTAGGAACTGTATTAACCCTTTACCCAACGTAACGGCCAAAACCGGCCAGCGCTATTCTCAAAAATCACCAATTAATTTTCATTGTTTTTTTCATTTTTTGTCTCAAAAACATAGGTTATGACCCCTCGTTGGAACGAGCTCGTCGAGCTCGTTCCAACGAGGGGTCATAACCTATGTTTTTGAGACAAAAAATGAAAAAAATTAGTTATTCAAGAATTTTTTTTGCAAGTGTCGTCTGCTTTTCATGTTAGGTAAAGGGTTAAGGGGTGAGATAACAAGACTGGTGTTGGTGAAAGGATTGGTCTTGAATGGACCAATTATACTCTTACTATGAATTTCAATCTCAATATATTTCATTATGGAATCAGGAATGACACTATTATCGATTTTAAGCCCAAACAAATATTTATTTATTTGTTTATTGGTGTTTAAGGTCACATACTTATGCACAATGGCTAATCATGACCGTGACAGTTTTACGGGTGGAGGAAGCCGAAGTACCCAGAGAGAACCACCGAGCAACGACGAGCAGCTGCCAGCTCCCCAACATCGAAACTCCGCACTGCAGCACAGGCAGGGTTAGATTGGTTGAAGACATGCGCACCATCGACGTGCAGTACGCCTTAGTACACGGCGTCATCGTGCCTCATGTGGACAATCGGGGTTAGGTGCCTTGTCCAAGGACACAAGCGGGAGTACGAATCGATCGCTCAGACGGTCACCCATCCGAGGACTAACCGGGCTCAACGTTGCTTAACTTCGATGATCTGACGAGAACCGGTTACCACAACGTCACCGCGCCCCCATCCCAAACAAATTGTAAATTCATATTTCCAGTCTATCTGTATGAATTTGCATAATTTCATGTTCTTAGTGTTGCCAGCGTGACAGCGTCACGACTTGACGTCGCAATTCAGACATGGAGGGAAATGAAAAGTTCACACATGCAGTCAATAGTACCAATAGCGTGTATGTCCACCATTTGCCTCTTGGATGGCAAGACATCGACGGCGCGGGATCAGAAAGTTTCGTCCCCGGGAAGTTTCGTCAGTAGTATGTCTCGTATGTTTGAGGGAAAGGTTGGGGACCTCGGAAGTGACGTCATGTCACGTGACCTAGTGGCGCCATGTTGTGTTGTCATGGTAACCCGCGTGAGCGGCCATCTTGTGACGTCATCTCCATAGTGATACGTGGTGTGAGTGCGCATGCGCAGCGCGTGTTGTTAGGATGATACGTGTTTCCGTCGTCCATTTTGTGTACTGGAGGCCGCCATCTTGGTTTCTATGGTAGCACGTGATTGCTATGTTACCCATTTTTCTGCAGTAGGACGGGGTATTTGAGGATACCTATGTCCTGACATGAAGTACCCGGATGTAAATTCCAACTAGTATCCTCAAATAATATAATGTCAGGTATTCTCGAATACCCGTATGTGCCTATGTGCTTGTGTCACATTGTGCCTTTTCACATAAGCACATAAAGCATGTGCCTTTGTGCTAGGGCACATTGTGTCACATTGTGCCTTTTCGCATAAGCACATATGACAAAAAAGGGATTCTCCAGTAGGTATCCTCGAATAAAACAATACCAGGACATAGGTATCCTCAAATACCCGTATCTGCCTATGTGCTAGGGCACATTGTGTCACATTGTGCCTTTTCACATAAGCACATATAAGCACTCAAAGCATGTGCCTTTGTGCTAGGGCACATTGTGCCTTTTCACATAAGCACATGACAAAAAAGGGATTCTCCAGTAGGTATCCTCGAATAAAACAATACCAGGACATAGGTATGCTCAAATACCCGTATGTGCCTATGTGCTAGGGCACATTGTGTCACATTGTGCCTTTTCACATAAGCACATATCGGCACATAAAGCATGTGCCTTTGTGCTAGGGCACATTGTGTCACATTGTGCTTTTTCACATAAGCACATATGACAGAAAAGGAATTCTATAGCCACGGGTGTTTCCCCAAAATGGGATTCCATGGGATATGGCCATTGGACATAGTCTTTTATTATACAGAAGGGAGATAACTCTGTATACAGATTATGGGAAATCAAGCAATCTGATTGGTTAGTTATAATTTAGATATATGAAACAACAAGAGTACTTTGAATAGGGTCAGAACTAACAAGAATAGACCAGAAATTGCTAAATATAGTAATAATAAGATAAACTGTTCCAAATAATAGGCTCTTCTACGCTACTGGAGTATACTCTAGAATAAAGGAACATGGTCAGGTAGACGTAAACTATTGCATATATAGATAGAAGCAGAGAATTCTGAAAGAATTCGAAATAGTAAAAGTTGGGGTGGATTTTGGTGATTTGGAAGGATTGTCGGGTTGTTTGTGGTAATTAGATTTATTCTTCTACAAAGGAACATACCCTCAAAACATACCCCGTCCTATTGCAGAAAAAAATGGGTAACACAGCAATCACGTGCTACCATAGAAACCAAGATGGCGGCCTCCAGTACACAAAATGGACGACGGAAACACGTATCACCCTAACAACACGCGTTGCGCATCCGCACTCACACCACGTATCACTATGGAGATGACGTCACAAGATGGCCGTTCACGCGGGTTACCATTACAACACAACATGGCGCCACTAGGTCACGTGACATGACGTCACTTCCGAGGTCCCTCACCGAGGTCCCCGAAACCTTTCCCTCAAACATACGAGACATACTACTTTCGTCCCCATTTAGTGGGAAGTTTCATCCCCGGGTAGTTTCGTCCTATGTACTTGTTAAATAATAAGCTTAGGGCTGGCGTGGGATTATAAGGTTAGGTAAAGTAATAGTACCTTTTAATTAATCACATTTTATTCAATTTTTATTCAATGATTCACAGGTTAAAAGCACTGATAACAACAAAAGAACATACAGTAAAAATATAACACATGAAAAATCTAACATTGTTTACAGGAAACAATTATTTTACAAACAGAAAAGCACATACATCAAACTAACACACAGTTACATTAGTAAACGAAATATATGGTAAATTAATATTTCATATTATTTTTTACGATGAGTTGGTTCAGGCAAATCAAATTTCACGAATACGCATACATGGAAAGTTAATATTCACCAATAATTTGTCACAAAACAAATTTAATGAACACGCATACAATATTTTATACGAAGAGTTGGATCACGCAAGCAGCGGAAAGCTCATTAAATTTGTTTTGTGACAAATTATTGGAGTATGTCCGTTACAAAATAACATAAAGTTACATTTACATTTTGAAGTTAAATTGTTTATCCTTTTACTTTTTTGTCCGGCCCAGGCGGTACACTTTGTTTACATCTATCAGAAATTTTGTTGTTCTCATGTTATTTTCCGTATATCTAATGCACAGCTAGTCTATCTCTTTGTCAATTGTTGTGTATTTTTTCCGTAGTTCCGTTTCTAGGTCGCGGGCCTCCACTGACAGCTGATCTGCTGGAGCACCATCACCAGCTTGTAGAAGGGCAGTCGAGTTCCCTTGGCATACATCCTACGTTGCAAAGCTGAAAGTGAAAAAAAACAATTCTGGTGAATATATTGATTACAATCACTTTGTTCTGACAGCACATGAACTTATATTGCTTATAATCATGACTTGTGTTTTGACAGTGCGACAAATATTAATTTGGCATTTTAAAAGGTGTGAAACTAATTGGGATTTGATCTCATGAAATTATTAATAGTATTATACACACATTCTATGTGGTTATTAGTACGTATCGTGTGCTCGAATATACCCCACGATGAGATGCTGAAATGGCTGCTGCTTATTCACTGGTTATTCACATATTGCACGAACTCTCTCAGACTGTCATTATTGGCCTTTGGAGCTATGTGGTCAAATGGTGACTTTAAGTGGTCCGCTGGCAAGAATGGTAAGGCCAGGAACTGGATGATGTATTTCTTTACGGCTGGGTTGGTGTTGTAGGCTGTCTGCAGACCAACATTTTCCGCCTTGGCGAATACAGCCTTCGTCCAATGAAACACACACCCCTTCATTTCTTTGGTCACCCCTGTACTCCCAACTGCCTCTCTATTCCCACGCTTCTCCTCTCCTACCAATACTCGGGGACGAACTGCTTGATGACGTCCCTTGCCCCATTCTTCCCAATCTCTCCGATTAGCATGTTCACCCTCTGCTTTGAGTCTCCCCATAACCACATGTCGTTCATTCTCCCATCCCACTTCCCCAATAGACTCCCAGTGAATCTTATTCTGTTGGACTGGTACTTTGGGCATTCTAGAAGAAAGTGTTCCAAGGTCTCCACCATGCCCAAATTACACATTTGGCACTCCTTTTCACTGTTTTTCCCAATTTTTCCCCTCAGCTCCAGGGACCGCAACCTCAGCTTGAATAAAAGTGACCCCTCAAAGGTGCCATCAAAGTACTCTTCAAAACCTGGCTTCTCTTTATCACGCAGGCCACCCAAATACCTCTTTGATTTGACCCCCCTCTCGCCAATTACGGTTACAATCCTCCATGACCCTTTCTCTGACGATTTTTTTACCCTGGGTTGCCCCAACGTCCAGGTTCGAGATATCCAATGAGTAGTTCTCTACTAGCTCCCTCACTTGGACAATCCACCCCGTCTTGATATTTCAGTTGAAAATTCTCGGGAACATTACTTTACACCATTGGCTGTCTGGGAGATTTACCAAATAATGAAGATAACCGAGTTTCAACAGATCTATCCTGTCCTTGATCCTCATCCACCCAAGCTCACCCCTGATTGCTTCTAGCGCTGCGGCATTACTCGGCCCCGTTATCCATCGGCCTGCATCGTTCTGCAGGATTTCCAAGCTCTTTACGGCCGTCTGGTTTAGGGGTACCACTTCCTTACCGTATGTTATACTTGGCAGACCCACCATTTCCCAAATGGTTTTCCTCACGAAAACCTTATCGAAACTGTTTCTCCCTATAAGTTTCATTTGGTTAAGGATTCGCTTCCCCTTCAGAATCAGTTTATTTGTGTGGTTTCGGTAGATGCCTCTTCCTGTAATGTTTATATTTACCCCCAAATACTCCTAACCGCCTGTCTCTCTTACACTCAATACAATGAGATACCAATATACATACATCTGAATTATAATGTTTCTTGTGTTCCTTGGATATCTGCTATCAAGAAATCGTCTGCGTGGAGGAACTCAAGATCCATCTCGAAGTGAATGTCTTTAGGTGTAGGTGGTCTGGATTTCGCTCTATGCAGTATGCAGATTGGTTATTCTCTTGTAACGGATTTAGTAACAGCAGTTGAAATATAATACACAATAAAAGTTCTAAATTACGCTGTTATAATTCGTCTGCTCATAACAGAGCTTTAATTCTGTTTTTGTTGGCTTCTAGTCATTTCCATGTTTAAAATGAATCAATGTATCGTATTGGTTCACGCCGTTGTGCATTGTGCTGTTGTTTCACAAGTCAAGGTGAAAGCGAGGAATCAATCAGATTCTAGTATTTGAAATTTTTCCCCTCGAAATTATCCTACACCACTCAATGTTTGCTAAGCACCAAATATTTGACACATCATTGTGAAATTTGCTTGTGACATATTTGCGATATTTTTGGTGGATATGACTGAGGAATGTATTGAGATAGTCCTCGGTGTTTACATTAGCTCTCTTGACAGGCAGACTTTTCGTGACAGTCATGGAAAGCATGTACCCCTCGATTTTCATGATGTTTTCGTGTACTGTCTACAGGTACATGACATGTGTAGGGCATTCAATCTTCATTTCAACACAAACCCTTATGACTTAATGATTGAATATGGCAAATGCAAATGTAAGAAGACATTTGGCTGAAGCAGAAATGTGGCGGGCTGTAGTGGTGGTGGAGCAAGGGGCTACCCGTCGTCAGGTTGGTGTAGCCCTTGGTGTGCACCATACGGTAATAATCAGAGCCTGGGCAAGATTTCAGCAGTATGGTACAGCAGTAAGACGGCATGGTGGTGGCCGAGACAGGGCAACATCTGCAGCTGAAGACCGCTTTTTGATCATTCAGGCCCATAGGAACCGCTTTGCCACAGCAATCCAGCTTCGCAGTGACCTTCAAAATGCATCCGGGGTAAATGTTTGGACGCAGACTATCCGGGCAAGGTTGCACGAAGGTGGTCTCCGATCGAGAAGAGCACGTATTCGCATTTCGCTGTCCCAGAACCACCGCCAGGCACGATATGAAGGGGCCATGGACCACGTTGGATGGACCAGAGAAGATTGGCGACCTGTCCTTTTTACAGATGAGTCAAGGTACTGCCTAGACCACACAGATAGGCGTTCTATGGTATGGTGAAGACCAGGAGAGCGATTCCATGCAGCCAACATTGCTGAGCATGACCGCTATGGTGGAGGGCCAATCATGGTCTGGGGCGGCATCAGCAGGGATGGACGTACGGAGCTTTGTGGTCTTGAATGTGGTACATTGTCTACAGAGCGGTATATCGATGAGATCTTGGATGTCCACGTCAGATTGTATGCAGGTGCAGTGGGTGATAGATTCATTCTGATGGACGATAATGTCCGTCCTCATGTTGCCCATGCTGTCGGGGAGTACCGACAGAGGGAGGGGATTGAGCGTATGCACTGGCCAGCAAGATGCACTGGCCAGCAAGATCCCCTGACCTCAATCCAATCGAACATGTCTGGAATGAGTTGCTGCTTGCAATTTCAGCCCGTCCAGTCCAACCTAGAAGTGTCCAGTAGCCTGGTGCCATGCTGGTCCAAGAATGGAACAACATCCCACAAAGGACCACCGGTAACCTGACTGGGAGCGCGAGACGGCGCTGTCAAGCTGTAATTAACAATAATGGCTCTCATACTCGATAGTGAACCCATACCAGTCCGACCCAAGATAATATCAACCCTAAAACTCCAAAGGTCAAGTTCATGGTAGATATCTCTTTGGGGTTCTTGATTACATGTACTTAATGTCAGAATACAGCCAGTGGTGGCCTGAAAGTTGGACTCAATGAGACCAACAATCAGGACACCGGGAGCTGAATTCTTCCATTGCCTTCCCCTAAATACTCATATTATAGGCTTGGGAAAGGTGAGTAAACTTCTTTAAGATGCAGGCTGCGTTGAAATTACATATCTAGACAGCTATAAGAATGTGTTGGAGGGGCTGTAGTCTTCCTCATCATCACGAATATTATGGAATCTAAGGTCTTAGAAATCGTATTAAGATGTAGGCTACCTTGCAGTTACAGAGCTGATAGTCCAACTCAGTAACAACAAGGCAGCCCCCCCCCCCCCCCCCCTCCTCTTAATAAGAGGTAAGGGCAATTGTCTTCTTAGAAATCGTATTAAGATGTACCTGTAGGCTACCTTGCAATTACAGAGCTGGCAGTCCAGCTCTGCAATCACAAGACGGTGGTAGGCAACCTTGCAATTACCGAGCCGGACTACCATGAAAACGTGTGTGTGTGTGTGTTTGGGGGGGTGGGGGTGGGGGGCAAGCTCCCTCAATAATGTCCAGCTCTGCAATCACAAGACCGACCATCCTTTTAAGAGGTAGACTACCCTGCGATTATCGAGCCGGACTACCACGAGAAAGTGGGTGTATGGGGAGGGGGGGGGGGGGGGGGGCAAGCTTGTTGAATAATGTTGGCTACCTTGTAAACAGGGCTGGACTGCCATGAAAAGGTTAAGGGGTGGGCAGGCTTCTTCTGTGTACTCTAGTTGATTTACAAAACTTGAGAGCTTTGTTAAGATGTAGATTATACTGACAGTCTGTAACAACAAGGTAGCCGACCTCCCAATAAGATGTAGGCCACCTTGCAATCAAAGATCCGGACTACCGTGAAAAAGTGTGTGTGTGTGTGTGGGGGGGGGGGGGGGGGGGGGTAGGCGCCTTCTTAGAAATCGTATTAAAATGTAGGTTACCCTGCAGTTACAGGGCAGGCAGTCCAGCTCTGCAATCACAAGGTTGTCTACCCTTTTAAGAGGTAGACTACCCTGTGATTGTCGAGCCGAACTACCTTGAAAAAGTGTGTGTGTGTGTGTGGGGGGGGGGGGGGGGTCAGGTTTCTTCAATAATGTTAGGCTACCTTGTAACCAGGGCTGGACAACCATGAAGAAGTGTAGGTGTGGTGGGGAGGGGGGGGGGGGCTTCTTCCGTGTACCCTAGTTAATTTACAAAACTTCGAAGCCTTGTTAAGAAGTAGGATATACTGGAATTACTGAAATTGACAGTTATATGAGTGTGAGCTATGTGCTGGATTACTATGAAAAAGTGTGTGGATGGGGCGGCAGGCGTCTTCTGTGTTCTCTAGTTGATTTACAAAACTTGCCTATGAACCATTTTAAGATTTAGACTATATTGGAATTACTGAAATGGACAGTTATATGAGTGTATTGGGAAGGGGCAGGGGTCTATGTATCCTCACGATTATGAGATCAGGGATCTCGGGTACCTTATTAATGGATGTGCTATCCATTATCCATGTTATTTATATGGACTTCATGAAGGCGTTTGACACCGTCCCAAACAAACATTTGCTACAAAAAATTAAAAGTTACAATATAGAGAGCGACATTCTTGAATGGATTCAGAACTACTTGACAGATAGAGAACAAAGGGTTATAGTTAACGGAGCGAGCTCAAAATACCCCTCTGTCATCAGCTGGATAGTACAAAGAAGCGTACTGGGACCAGCGCTATTCGTCATTTATATAAATGACTTGCCTGAGGCTGTAACATATGAAGTGATGATGTTCGCAGATGACACGAAGCTTCATCGACAAATACAGAAGGAAGAAAATACGCAGGGGCTGCAGTATAGCTTGCAGGATTGGTCTAACAAATGGCTTCTGTAATTTCACCCTGATACGTGCATTACGATGAACGTGGGCAAGGAACGATATGAACCAGTTTATCACCTGGAAGACAATAATGGAAAGAAACACCAACTAAAAGTAGTGGACAGGGAGAAAGACATAGGAGTAACAACAGACAAACATTTAATATTTGAAGACCGCGTCGAGTATAAAGTAATCTAAGCATACAAAACACTTGACGCTATATAAGAAAGTCCTTCACTTATCTGGACTATAAAACATTATCTAAACTATATAAGGGCCTGGTAAGACCACACTTAGAGTATGCACAACCAGCATGGAAACCATATCGTAAAAAACATATAGACCTTACTGAGGGAGTCCAAAGAAGAGCATCTATATTAACCCCTGGATTGAATAAATTGGAGTATAATGATAGATTAAAGAAAATGAAATTAACAACATTACAATACAGACGCCATAGGGGTGATAGATTGATTGCTTCAAACTATTCAATTATTACGACCCAGAAGTTCTGCTCCCAAGAAGTACTGAAAACCGGACTCGGGGACACAACTTTAAATTATATATAGAGAGACACCAAAACTAGACACCAGGAAGAATGCATTAGTCAGAGTCGTCACATCCTGGAACAACCTACCAACAGAAGTGGTGTATGCAGATGATATGGGTCAGTTTAAACATGGGGAGGACATGGTGACGGATTACAAACCATATAAGTCTAGACATTGTGAGCCGAGATTCGGCGAAACAGAATATGAGGTGGATACAGTGGTTCAGGACAGCCAGCGTCCACTGCAGACATAAAGTAACATCAGGCAGTAACATCATATAGGAATTATCGCGAAAATCGACAATTTATAATTCAAGTGGAAAAATATCACCAAGTGTGAAGAAATAATTCCGATCCATCATATCTAGACAATTAAACACCAAATTATCAATCCATATTGAATGTCTAATATGTTGGCCGTTATTAAAGTGTAAATTACAGCCATTTCCTATGCAGACAAATCGGACCGTCCTCCATTTTTAAATTGGCCAATGATCCTGGCTGCGTCCGGTAATCCGCCAAAGCGGCCGAGACCGACCAATACATGCCAAGACCCACCGAAGTTGGTTGGTCTCGGCAAGCTTTGGGGAAATTCGACAATTCTACTTCACAGCCAATTTCACCGAAGCTCGAAAAAACTGGCAGGCTCTCGGGTGTAGACTTTTTGGGGCGAATTCAAGATGGCGGAAGGTATCCAGTCGTTCCTAAATTAGTGGCATTGCCACTATCAAGAATCGTGGCAATAGAACATTCATCTTGTTTAAAAAGTAGACCTGGAGTATATATCTAAATGTAATAAATAAAGAATTATGAACATAATAGATTAAAACAGCTTTCTTGTTTTAAAAATTCACATATTTGAAAATGTCAGATTTCAATTCATTTATGTATTATAGAAATTATTTAATCCTGCTATAAATGTCCCAGGATCTCATGAGGCCACCGCGATTAAACCCCTGTTTTATACTGATAATACATGTTAACTCTTTACCTATCACAGCTTTTTAATTTTTAAAATATCAACTAAATTTTCAAAAAAAAAATATTTACCAATAAAACCTTACAAATATGGATGTCACTGGAATCGGCTCACTAAACTGGTCCAAGGGCAGCAATATTTGTACAGTTTTATTGACAAAGTGTCAGGATATTTCAGGTCATACACGCTAAAAACTAAAGTGTTAAAAACTACACTTGAAGTGCTGTATTTAACACTTACTAAGTGCTGAACTAGCACTTTGTTCAAGTGTAGATATCCCAGAACTTTACAGGTGTTACAATAATACCACTTGACAAGTGTAATGTCGCGACACTTAAAAGGAAACAACGCAGATGACGCGGATCAGGCTCGAACTCTCGAGCCTGATCCGCGTCATCTGCGTTGTGTCCTTTTAATTATGTACCCACCAAGCGCAAATCAAATTATGGACGATTCTGGAAGAACCACCAATGATAGACACATGGGAAGTGCCATCCATTCAAGTTTCAGATGTCTGACGATTGTAATGTCTAAGTGCTTAAAGCATTGCACTTTGAGTGTTAAAATCAAACCTTAAGAGTTAGAATGAGTTTAACACCTTGAAAGTGTCAGTTTTAACACTTTAGTTTTTAGTGTGAGGAGACACTTGGTGTGATTTTAAGAACTTTTCCACGATTCCAATTTTCCGAATCGGCGCAACTCGAATCGAATCGAATCATCGAGACATTTTCACTGGAATCGGCTCACTAAACTGGTCCAATGGCAGCAATATTTGTACAGTTTTATTGACAGAGTGTCAGGATATTTCAGGTCATATTTGCCTTGTAATGGATAATTTGCTGCCACAATATTAGGTAAAAGGTGAAATGTAACATCGTAATTCGCTTAATCGTCCTGGAGGGAGATCAACTATTTCTTTTGTAGTGTTCGTTGTGGTCGGAGCATGATTGGAGCGACAGTAGAACTGCCCATGTGTTATGTCTTGGAGGTAAAATTTTAAAAAATTTTATCTGTCTTACAGGGAAATGAAAAACTGAGTGATCAAATATTTTTAGACATTTGTCGCCTGTCAGGCGGCTTGCTGTGTTAGCTGAAGTGTTGAAATATTGTTTAAAAATTGTATTTTACCTCCATTATTTTTTACCCGAGCGTCTCGAAACGTTCGCAGAAAAACAAATTTCTCACCGAACCGTCTGGGCGCTGTGGTCGAGTTGGTTTTGCATGAGTCGTCCAGTATTCCAATTAGTAAGTGATTGAATTTTCTCTACTTACCAGAAGTAATCCAACAGGACGACCGCCACTGCTACTTTACTCACTTTGGTGGTGCCACACTGAATACCAGTAACTTCGGCCTACTTTAATTTCGACCCCAAAAGGTCGGGAAAAATAGTGGATTGAATTTACCGAAGTGGATCGAAATTATCGGTCGCAAGGTTGTCAGTGGGAGGGTAATCTCCTGCGCAGCCCACTAGGTATCACCTAGAGGTCTGCTATCAGCTTCAGCCATTTTAAAATGGCGGATCAAATAGAGTAGAAGAAAGACGTTTTTCGGTAGGGGGTAGAAATTGTGCTGTTGTGTACGTTAAAATGCCCAGATCTTTCCCACTTCTGTCCCTATATTTTTTTGAGAGATTTTGTAATCGACTTGAACAAAAATGAGTGCATGTCACCGCCAAACAACCGCATTCGACGCGTTTTAATGCCCGAGAATGGCGTCGATTATTCATGTTTTAATTTCAAATATATATTTCTAAGTTCGGCATAGCATTTCAGTATAGTGTATCGTAAACTACGCCCGATACCCGTCATTTTGACACCAACCACACTACTATGCTGCAATCAGTACAAAAGTTACAGCTGATTGTATCTTTTCGAAAGGGGGGGGGGGGGGTAGGCCTCACCCACAGGCGATGGACGTATGGGACTTCGCGTACAGCGTGATATAGTATGACGAAAGGACACAATTTCTCACTTTAAAACAAAAAAAAAGTTATAAGTATCGGCAACGATGAATGAAAATCCCGGTCTAATTCCCAAGTACAGGAAACATGATTTGGGTTTATTTCCAAATTCCAGGTGTGGTATCACGTCCTATCATGATGCATCTGAAAATAAGGTCCACAGCTATCATAGTGATTTCAACTTCACCCTTTGGCCACACCTGTTCTAAATGCTGCAGGCAATCCCCCCTCCCCCACCCACCCAAACCATTGCCCACACACCCGTAGAGTAGAAGTTTACAAAACGTGCTGCCATTTATTCTTCCAAGTTGAAAGAAAATATACAAAAGAAAGAACTAGGAACTTAAATGTTCGGTGACATAATATTTTTTCAACTTATTCGGGAATACATATGAAGACAGTGGCGGCGCCTGCCCCCACCCCCAACTTTTCCTTCGCTTCTCCCCAAATTAAACTTCAAATTGCTATCTGACAGTGGTTTTCCCACCCAATATCACACCGCAAAAGGCACACAACAATACACCTCATGACAGGTGTTGTAGAAATGCTCAGATATCGCTCATGGGGCGTCCAAATATGAAAATGCTTCATGGGGGAGATCCCCCGACCCTCACACAAGGGATAGGGACACGCATCCCCTACCTCCACCAGCAAAGGCCTGCGGCCTTAGGGACATGCCATCGGCATCTCGACCTTGAACACCCCACCACCTATCTTACTTACCTCCCCCCCCCCCCCCGCCCCGCCCTAAATTAAAATCCGGAGCCGCCACTGCGTGAAGAACATGTATTACAATATCAACCCGACATTCACCGATTAGATAAAAATGAATGAAAAGTCTGTGTTGGCATGCCACTCTGCAAGTGTTTTAGTAACAGTACACTCTCCAGATACATTTATGTTTAGTTAAGTGCATTTATTAACTTTGCTGATATGGATGTGTTATGAATACTATTTAGCTTTTGCTTTTCTGAACATTTCATAAATGGATATTTATATTTTTGTGAGTTGTTACATTCATTTTTATCGGATCGGTAAATGTCAAGTTGACATTAATTTTTAGTACCTGTTCTTTACGTGTATATCTGAATAAGTTAAAAAAACATCATATTACTGAAAATTTGAATTCCTGTTTCATTCTTTCGTATATTTTCTTTCAACTTGAAATAATAAGTGGCAGCACGTTTTGTAAACTTCCTCTCGACAGGTGTGTGTGCAATGGGTTGGGTGAGGCGATGGTGTTTTTTTTCTTCTTTTTTTGAGGGGGGGGGGGGAGGGGGTAGTACCTGTAGCATATAAAAAAAGTGTGACCAAGGGGTCCAGTTGTTATTACCACAATAGCTATGAATCTTAATTTCAGATCCATCATGTGAGTACGTGATACCACACCTAGAATTTGGAAATAAACATTTGAAAATCCTGTTACTTGTGCTTGGGAATTAGACCGGGATTTTCAATCGTCTGTGTCGACGTTTATAACTTTTTTATTTTAAAGTGAGAAATTGTGTTATTTCGCCATACAATATCACGTTGTACGAGAAGTTCCATACATACACCGTCCGTGGGTGAAGCATACCCCGAGGTGTAGGGGTCGGAAAGATGCAATCAGCTGTAACTTTTGCAGCACAGAGGTGTGATTGGTGTCAAAATGACAGGTGTCGGACGTAGTTTACAGCACACTATGTTGGGATGCTATGCCGGACAGAAATGGGCAGGATCTGGACACTTTAACTTGCATAGCAACACAAGATCCGCCATTTTAAAATGGCTGAAACTGATAGCAGACCTCTAGGTGAATACCTAGTGAGATGCGCAGGAGACTAGTGGGAGGGCTTCTGAGTCGGGAGAAATAGTGGGACGAAGTTAACGAACTTGTGTCGAAATTACTTTTTTGCGTCGAAATTACCGATTTGGGTCGAAGTTACTTTGGGTCGAAACTACAGTGGGACAAGGTACTGGATACCGCCACAATTGTTCAGACCAATGACGTGTCTGTTGGGGCGGGGGGGGGGGGGGTGCCTAATGCGTGTTTCACATAACATAGAGTCCCCAACTGGTCTCCAATACAGGGCCACACGCGCCACAAATGCCTCAGATGTGCACGCTCTTGGTGCACTTAATTTTCTCTCTGGAAGCTTAGTCCTAACTTGGATCCTTCGGTCGTTATCCTTTTGTTCCACTTCCCTAAAGAGAATGAGGGATGTAACGACTGGTGGGTCCTAATTAGTACTAGAGAAAGCCAAATACACTCCCCCACAACAGCTTTACGAATTTCATCCCCCCCCCCCCACCCCCCCCCCCCCCCACCCTCAACCCGCCAAAAAAATTAAATGGCTTGGACACCTCCTATTATACAATCCTCTTGGCTGTGCGCCTGGTTCAGACAGCGCGTACGCCTGCGATCGGGACAGATATTGCTAACAGAAAGTTTCAAAAAGTAAATAAACCACTTAAAAGGAACAGGAATTCCGGTGGGACGAACTGCCCAATGTTTGGGATGAACCGTTGAGATTTTGATTCTGGGACGAATCGTTCTTGGGCGAAGTAGTTTCAGTGGTTTTATCGTTACTTTCGATTTACTACAATACTAAAGGAATGCTTCTCCGTTGATTTTCGAGGCGTAACTGATTTTCGGAGTACCAGGCTAAGCTGATAGCGCACATTTCCGGAACGAGGATATAAAGAAAGAAAACTTCAAGAACGCTTATTTCAACAAAATACTAACTCAAGTCGACGAAATACTTGTATTTTGAATGGCACTTTGAAGGTAAAACCACTACATAATTGTCAATGAGCTAAAAATATTTTCAACTGGAAACGAGATAGTGCTCACAAATTTTGGATGTCATTTTTAAATTTTAGAACATATGCGTTGTCGGCCATTTGCAATTGTTAGCGCTTACAAGTTACACGTTCAAATACATGTTATAATTAAGTTTTCAAGTACATCTTACACGGAGCGGTGAGCCGATGAGCATCATTTGAATTTATTTCTTTTAGTCCGAAACGATTTCCCTGCCGCTACTAAGACACACGATTGCAACAACAGAAAAATTGAGGAGATTCTGACAAAAAAGGCTGCGGACTGCAGTCCAGACAGAGCAAAGAAAAGGTCACGTGATCGATCAGTACCAAAATGAATGGAGTGGGGGAAGGGGGGTTGGGAGTTGCCTTACCTGAGCTAAGATGCAATATAAATAAACCATATTAAGGGCCTATATAAGTAATGGAATTTTGTTTATTTTGAAATTCTCACCTCTCATATTCCTTAAATTCAGATTAAATATACACAAATTATATATCAAAATGAAGGTTGGGATGCATAGAACACGGAACACACATGTAATCAACTCATAGAGTCGACTGTGGGCACCACTGGTTCCTGGAAGTCTGCTACCGTATCCGCACCAGAACTGATAATAAAATAATATTTCATCAGAACAACTTGTGGCCAAATGTGCTTCATATATCCAAGAACAAAGCTTGGCATTCAAAACACTTTCGAATACAGCAATAGGTCTGCATTTTGGAAAAGGACAACACTGTCTGCATTTTTTATTGAAGATGGTTTCCATGCTCGACAGACATGTGCAAATCACTCGTTACCACGAATTTCCATCAAAAAACAAAATCATAATTCTGAGAAATTTCAACAGGTATCACGATACCTTGCATTGAATATGGCAACTGTGCAATCTCTATCTAATAACAGTATACTGTATGAAGGCGATCTTTTTCATTATTTGATTTTAGACAGCATTTTTACATGCTTTTTCTGTCCGATGACGTCAACCGGAAATCGAAAGTATACTCCTAGTTAGTGTTGAAACGATTAGCCGACTAATCGATGTCGACGCGATTATTAAATTAGTCGATCCCTAAATCTGCTAGTCGATTAGTCGGAACATCTGCCCCAACCATACACCATCCCCTTAAATTCACCCAACATTGTTGCGAACGTCACAAGTAAACTCCCGAAATAAAAAAACAACCCACGGAAATAACGTGTTTGATGTTTCCGACTGCATGAATAACAACCCTAGTTGGCCAACTGACCAGAGATTGAATAAGACCAGGGGTGCGTGAAGTAAACAGGGAAAAATATATGAGTGAGCTTATTCTCGAGCCTGCAGGAAAATTAGGACCCAAAGTTGACATGAAATTAGGCCACCTACGGACATCAATTTGTTCACCAGGTACTGGTAAGTTCGAAATGTCTTACAGAAACATCAAAGAGAAATTATGGAAGAACACATACCAGTTCGTATTTGGAACAATTTGTTATCACTAAAGAACCAATTACAAAATCCATGTGCTTTTTATTTTCATTTTGTAAATACATGCGGACAAATTCCTGGAAATCTGCGAGTTTCCGGGAAATTGAAAGTGAAACTAGCTTTTCCTCGAACTGCAACTGAGTTAAGAGGAAACCCAATCAGGTCAGGTGATGATTTTCAAAGCAGACAATATGGAAATTAGTAGGCGTGTTCGATGTATGCATAATTATGGACAGATAAGAGGTTAAGTCATAATACAAGAAGTTGTGTGGGAGTGTTCGGTGTACAATTATTGACAGGCTGATGACTGCTGTGGGCGTTAACTGTGCTTAATTTTCGACAGGGGATGTACATCACGCATGCGTAAAGAGCACTTCCTTTTGTTGACATTCAATGGGATGGAACGAATAATATAAAAAAAAACCTGAAAAATGATTTATTTTATTAAAATATCAGTGACTATATTGAGAAAAAAAGATTTTAAACAGAAGCTACCAACATTAATTCTCTCTCGAAATTGAAAGAGGTTTTGAGGACTTTGAAAGCTTCACTTGTCATTGTTTCATTGCAAGTATTACTGTTAGTTTTAACCAGGAAAGAACGGCGTTACACGTGTTTGATAACAATAACATGGGGGCTTCGACTAGTCGATTAGTAATCGATTACTGCTGGCGACTAGTCGATTCCTGAAAATCACTAATCGTTTCAACACTACTCCTAGTCATATGTAACAAAAGCAAAGGCTTTGGAATTTCCCCCAATGCAGCTCTGTCGCCGTGTTATGAAGAATTTTTATCCCCTAGCTTTGTTCTTGAATATGTAAAACACATTTGGCCACAAGTTGTTTTCGTGAAATATTATTAAATTATCAGTTCTGGTCCGAATACGGCAGCAGACTTCCAGGAACCAGTGGTGTCTACAGTCGACTCTATGAGTTGATTACACATGTGTTTCGTGTTCTATACATCCCAACCTTCATTTTGATGTACATTTTGTGTATATTTTATTTGAAATGAAGGAACATCAGAGGTGAGAATTTTCACAATAAACAAAATTTCATTACTTATATAGGCCCTTAAGGTCTATAGGAACCGGTCCTATTAATTACCTTCCAAAACAGTCCAAAACCGACCAAAAGTGATAATTACCGACCAAAACCCAATGAGTACCGACCCAAAAAATTAAATGAGTACCGACCCAAAAAATAATAATGTGCCGCAATATCATTGTATTTTGTCGGCAAAAGTGGTTTCATTCAGCATGTATGGCGTGCACTGTTGCTTGGTTTAAGTTTGACTGAACTAGATCCGCACTGACTGGCCAAGTTCTCATCTGACTTCTCAAGCTTAGCCCCCCACCCCTTCTGAAGTTCTGAGTCAGGGAAAATCACTCTGCTTTGAAAAACTTTGACACGTACGCCCATGCACCTGTAGTTTTTGGGCCCGACTTCTCTCTTTTTACAGTTCTCAGCTTATGTCGAGCACCTGTGTCCGCCACCACAAATAACTGCTTAAAAACCTTTGCGATTCTAAAAAATCATATTTTTTTGGTCGATACTCATTTAATTTTTTTGGTTAGTAATTAGCACTTTTGGTCAGTTTTGGACGGTAATTAGGACCCATAGGGACCGGTGAATTTCCCCAAATGGTCAAAAACAAGAGTTATAAAACAAGTAAATTAAACGATTTTAGTACAAACGGTGACAAGCAATGATACTGCTTTGATCTAAAGAATATTTTGTTTGCAGAAGTTTTAAACTAAAAAGTAATTTTATTGTTG
The DNA here is from genome assembly GCA_031216915.1 of Pictodentalium vernedei. Taxonomy (NCBI): domain Eukaryota; kingdom Metazoa; phylum Mollusca; class Scaphopoda; order Dentaliida; family Dentaliidae; genus Pictodentalium; species Pictodentalium vernedei. The sequence goes on along the minus strand of CM062295.1, from coordinate 108,634,048 downwards.
AAATTCAACTTTTAAAATGTAGATCGCACTAACAACAGAACTGAAAATTCACACATGGCACTCTAAAATTAATGAAACCAAAATTAATCCAAAACACATATCTTTAGCACTTTACCGAGGAATGAACTCGGATGTGATTTTAAAATCAATTAAAACATGTTTTTAATGTCCATTCCAAAATATTTTTCCAGTAATGACACCAGGACATGGCACCTTAAGAGAGAAATGGTACATGCAAGATGTACATAACACCTTGGCTGATGTATTTGGTACAAATCCAAACATCTAACACTGACAGAGTTGTACAATGTTGAACCTTCTTAGGAAATGGCAATACATGAAACAGCTGAATGGTCAAGGATAAATACACCAGTTTTTTATATTGTCTCTAACACCAGATGGACAATCATTGCTCAGTTGAAGATAAACAGAACTAATGAAAAGTGTAAAGCTCCAGTGAATCCTAAGCATGCATTCTTAAGGTTACACATCTTAATATTGATAAAAAAAAAATCTTTCAGAGTGGAGATTAAAAATGTGTTTTAAATAATTCAAAAAGCACCTCAAAGTTCATTTGTCGGTTAAGTGCTGTAGATACATGGTTCAGATTAATTTTGGTTTCAGTAATTTAAGTGTTCCAAATGTGAATTTTTAGTTCTGTTGTTAGTGCAATTTGAAATTTAAAAGTTGATTTTCAACAATAAAATCACTTTTTAGTTTGAAACTTCAGCACTCCAAATATTCTTCAGATCAAAAAGTACGATTGCCTGTCATTGCTTGTATGAAAATTGTTTAATTATCGTGTTTTGGAACCATTTGTTTTTGTCTATTTTGGAAAATTTGCCAGTTCCTATAGACCTTAAGTAAAAGAAATTTGTTTACTTTGAAATTCTGACCTTTGATATTCTATACAGGGCTCGCAAATAGTGAAAAAACATGATTGCCCGTCGGGCAGGCTTCTTTTGAGATCTGGTTGCCCACCCCAGAAAATAGTGGCCCGGCATTAGGACTGATATTTGATTGTTCAATTTATTTCAATGTGAGTTGATCAGATATGACAACAAACGATGTATAACAACAGGTGTTGAAAGATGGGGACAGATCAAGATTCAGTTGTCCAAAAAAAGCCATGCGTCATGACAACTGGCAATTTGGATACAGCACTGTAGTACCCCCCCCCCCCCCCCCCCCCTCCCCTATTACGGCCTGGTTCACTGCGCTACATTAACTTACTATCTGAACTGAGAACTAATCTCAAACATATTATATCGTTTGTTCAAATCAGTAACAAAAAAATTAATAAGTACCTGACCAAGAGGAAGATCAGCAACAGAGACCGTTGCAATGCTGAATGAGTGCAACATCCACTTTCACTCTCGAAATATGATTTCTGGGAAGGTAATGGTTGTGTTTGAAACGTTGTTCAGGACATTATGAGCGTACAGTATTGTCTCTACAGGGATATGACGTCATGCTGTTCTCGGTTGCTTATTGTACTGGTGCACTCCCGATATCTGGGAACATTGATTCAAATACAACCAGACTCCACTCGTGAGCATTACTGAACAAGATCAAAATTTGCCCTGAATGTCGCTGTGGGAGGTGTGAGTGTGTGTGTGCATGGGGGGCTGTCAGTCTGTTGCTAACAGTATCAGTGGGACAGGGCTAAACAGTACCGGCGTCGTGACCATTTGTTTAGGTTTGTTGAATACTTAAAGCGGTGCGTTATTGACAACCAATCCCAGCACGTGTCACCGATAATATCATAGATCAGAAAAGGAATTGTGTAGCTGTTGAAGTTTTTGAACTGCCGCCACTGTCTGAAAAGCACTTCCCCTAACCAGCGGAACGTGTATTCAACAGTTGTTTAATCATTAATTCCTGCTCGTTTTTATATTTTAATTTCCTCAAAGAATTATCTTTTAAAATCGGACAAAAAATCTGGTTGCCCGTCGGGCAGAGGGAATAGCATTTTTGGTTGCCCGAGAAAATTTCTGCTTGTCCCAGGACGTCGGATGACCCTATTTGCGAGCCCTGCCATACATTCAAATTAAATTATAATAAATATACACAAATTATACATCAAAATGAAGGTTGGGGTATACTATAGAACACAAAAAATATACATGTATGTAATCAACTCATGAGTTGACCGCAGGCACCATTGGTTTCTGGAAGCCTGCTACCGTTTCGTACCAGAACTAGTGTTGAAACCATTAGCCGGATAACCGGTTTGCAACTAATTATCATATTAATTTGGAGTTAGCCAAATTGGATAATTGAAACGTCATATCACTGGGGTAAATAATTTAATATATCTGTTATAAATGTCACAAACGCTTTACAAGTTCAGAAATCAGGTAGAGATTTTACCAACTTCCGTCATAATTTTGAATTATTTCCTCAGGCCTGGCATTCTAGAAAATGAAGGCGTGCAAAAAATAGACCATTTTTACATTCTGCCATCTTACATCCGGGTCTTCATTTGCCCCCACAAACCGGCTTTATTTATCAACATTGATCACACATGTACTGAACTGCTGATCGGCATTGAAAGCTTCATTTTTCGTCCCAGTTTTATCAATTAAAATTCAACAGTTTACCTAATCTGCGTTTGTTCTCATCCCCAAAGAGAATAAAGGTTGGGTGTTGGAAATTTGTACATTTTGCATGGTTATATTCCTTACTTGTTATTTTCATGTGAGCATTTGTACATAGTGCCATCGTACACACGGGACTCGATATGCCCTGTCGAACCGAGCCTTTCCGATTTGTTACTAAAAATGGCACCCACGTCTGCTGTACAGTACTGAATGCTGCACTGGTAGTTTGTTTCCACATTATAAATATTTTTTGTCATTGCTGTCGTTCTTTTGAAACAAAATTTTACTGTGTGCCTGCCTGCCGTTCTTCGAACGGAACATATTTAGCTTTAAAGAAGCCGATGGTACATTGAAGTTGAGAGTTGTGACGAACATTGGAACGAACATGAAGGATTGTATTACAACATGAAAATCAAAACAGATATGTATGGAATACTTTAAAGAAGCCGATGGTACATTGAAGTTGAGAGTTGTGATGAACATTGGAACGAACATGAAGGATTGTATTACAACATGAAAATCAAAACAGATAAGTATGGAATATAATAACATTGCAAAATACATAGATTTCTTTCTAATTTCGTTGGGGATGAGAACAAACGCAGATTAGGTGAATTGTCGGATTTTAATTGATAAAACGGAGGCGAAAATTAAGCTTTCACTGCCGATCAGCAGTTCAGTACACGTGTGATCAATGTTGATAAATAAAGCCGGTTTGTGGATGCAAATGAAGACCCGGATGTAAGATGGCAGAATGTAAAAATGGTCTATTGTCCCCCCTCGGATTGCCAAGGAGTGCAATTGCACTCGCAAATTTCAATGCATGTGCATGAACGCTATTTTGGCTTAAATACTCTTGGAAGTTATTACTAAGGTGAGTGGCCATTGTACTAACTTTTATTATGTCTCAAAGTTAGTTTGTCCAATCAAAATGCTTGAATACCTTCTAAAGATTCCACCGTATCGGGTTACTCACCTGATATTAATTAATATCAGGTGAGTAGCCGCCATTACTATTTTGATGCAATTCCCCTCACTTCGAATTTTCAAAATCTGAATTAAAACAAAATAAGAGAATTTAGGTTCCGAAAATATTTTCAAGATACCGTATTTTGTGATTTAAAACATGAAATATGTAAAAAGATGGGCAGAAGATAATATTTGTAGTCTGAAAAGTTCTTTGTTTTACGACTCCTTCAGTCACTGTTTGGATCGGGTTTTTGAGGTGAATAGAATATTTGTGTTGCCCCTCTGGAGTTATTTTCAGAAATTGCCAAATCGGCAACATCAACATCACTATAAATAATAAATGAACAAACTTGTTTTTGAAACATTCCGATCAAACAGAATTAACAGAAAGTCGGTGTGCGTTTCAGATTCAACTTCAAAGTTCAAGTTGCGTTATTGTTATTGTTTGCTCTACAGTAAAAAAGTGATTTTTAGCTCAACTTGACAGTCAAGCTGAGCTATTGCCATCACTTCTCGTCCGTTGGCGTACGTACGTACGTACGTTAGTATGTTAATACGTTGGTACGTACGTCCACAATTTCCTTTGGCACACCTCACAGGTCGCATTTATGATCAGATTACTTTGAAACTTGGCATGCTTGTTTGGGGTGACCTCTAGATGGGAGCTATCGATTTTCTTCAATTTCCGTCGAAAAATGTTGCCGTGGCCAACGTTCTTAGAACTTAGTTTAGTCAAACTACAATATTTCCCTTTGGCACACCCTACAGGGCACATTTTTGATTTGATTGCTTTGAAACCTGGTATGCTTATTTAGGGTGACCTCTAGATGGGAGCTATCGATTTTCTTCAATTTCCGGCAAAAAATCTTGCCACGGCCAACGTTCGTAGAACTTAGTTTAGTCAGACCTCAATATTTCCATTTGGCACACCCTACAGGGCGCATTTATGATCAAATTGCTTTGAAACCTGGTATGCTTGTTTGGGGAGACCTCTAGATGGGAGCTATCGATTTTCTGCAATTTCTGTCAAAAAATGTTGCCGCGGCCAACGTTCTTAGAACTTAGTTTAGTCAAACCACAATATTTCCCTTTGGCACACCCTACAGGGCACATTTATGATTTGATTGCTTTGAAACCTTGTATGCTTTTTTAGGGTGACCTCTAGATAGGAGCTATTGATTTTTTTTAATTTCCGGCAAAAAATGTTGCCACGGCCAACGTTCGTAGAACTTAGTTTAGTCAGACCTCAATATTTTCCTTTGACACACGCTACAGGGCCCATTTATGATCAGATTGCTTTGAAACCTGGTATGCTTGTTTGGGGAGACCTCTAGATGGGAGCTATCGATTTTCTGCAATTTCTGTCAAAAAATGTTGCCGCGGCCAACGTTCTTAGAACTTAGTTTAGTCAGAAGACTCAATATTTCCCTTTGGCACACCCTACAGGGTACATTTATGTTCGGATTGCTTTGAAACCTGGCATGCTTGTTTGGGGTGACCTCTAGATGGGAGCTATCGATTTTCGTCAATTTCCATCAAAAAATGTTGCCGCAGCCAACATTCTTAGAACTTAGTTTAATCAGACCACAATATTTCCCTTTCGCTCACCCTACAGGGCACATTTATGATTAGATTGCTTTGAAACCTGGTATGCTTATTTACGGTGACCTCTAGATGGGAGCTATCGATTTTCTTCCATTTCCGTCAAAAAATGTTGCCACGGCCAACATTCTTAGAATTGAGTCTAGTCAGACCACAATATTTCCCTTTTATACACCCTACAGGGCACATTTATGATCGGATTGCTTTGAAACCTGGCATGCTTGTTTGGGGAGGCCTCTAGATGGGAGCTATCGATTTTCTTCGGTTTCTGTCAAAAAATGTTGCCACTGGCAAAAAAAAATGACATTGGTACCAATGATCTTCAATTTTGCCATTTCATTTATAACTTACCAAGTTCAAGTTTGTCAAGTTGAGCTACAGTGTCATTGACACTTTCATTAATGTTCAAAACTGCTTTATTAGTCCTTTTTAGGTAGTAACAACAGTAAATGTACGCAAGGGGCCTCCAGATTATGCCGAGTTGGCAAGCAGCACTGATCTCAGTGGCAAGCAGTGATTCGTTTCATTTGTAAACAAGTACGGCAATCGCCCTTTGCAAAGTGATGATATGTTTACAATTACCATGGTTACACGTACCGGTGCCTGTTACTGTTCATGATTCTGCGCGGTGCTATCAATAGTGGTTCCTGAAAAATAAATTCCGGGCCGTTGTTTGTTTATGGAGAAAATTATTAATCGCTTGATTTACATGGACTTTCGACATAATAAATATGTTACATGGCGTGTAGCTGGCTGATACATTTCCATACAAGGCTCTGAGTGTTCATATCAGGTTCGGCTTCGCCTCACCTGATATGAACACTCATTGCCTTGTATGGAAATGTATCAGCCAGCTACACGCCATGTAACTTATAATATGTGGCCAAATAATTACTATTGATTAGTTACTACATGTACATGTATTTGGACACATACAACTTATCTCATTATTATCTATGGCAGAATAAGATAAATGTGTATTCACTGTGAAATAATGGATAAATAGAAAAACATATTGAATAACTGAGTTGTGTCCAATATAAACACAGGTTTTTTGGTTTTATTTTTATTAGCTCAACTTTGGCGAAGCAAAATTCAAGCCTTTGTCATGGTCCGTCGTCCGTCTGGCCGAACGTCAACAATTGGATACGGCTTGGGCTAGAGGCCGTATTTATGAACCGATCGTTATGAAACTTCTTGGGTACCTTTGTTATGACTGTGGGACGAGAACGAGTGTTTTGGGGGGCAGTCCGAAATTCAAGATGGCTGCCAGCCGCCATTTTGTACCGACGATGCAGAAATCTGTTTTTTTAACAGAACTTCCATTTGAAAGCTCTGATTTGAATAACTTTTTGTATGAATGTTTAGTACCATGGGATACATCGCATATAATACAGGTTTTTTTCTCGTGCTTACTTAAATTATGCAAATTAGACTAACTTGGATGTTTTTTTGTGCTACTTTCAGCACTGTAAGTGCAAATGCCAATACGGCTCGGGCTAGAGGCCGTATTTATGAACCGATCTTTACGAAACTTCTTGGGTACCTTTGTTATCACCGTGGGATGAGAACGAGTGTTTTTGGGTGCGGTCTGAAATTCAAGATGGCCGATGGCAGCCATTTTGTACAAAATTAGGTGCAATCAGATTTTTGCACAGAACTTCCATATGAAAGCACTGATTTGAATAATTTTTTTGTATGAATGTTTAGTACCATGGGATACATCACATATAATACAGGTTTTTTTCTCATGCAGAGATTATGCAAATTCGATGAACTTTGATTTTTTCAGTGCTGCTTACACACAGTAGGTACACATGTCAATACAGCTCGGGCTAGAGTCTATATTTATGAACCAATCTTCACGAAATGTCTTGGGTACCTTTGTTATCACCTTGGGACGAGAACGAGTGTTTCTGGGTGTGGTCTAAAATTCAAGATGGCTGCCAGTGGCAATTTTGTACCAAAATTAGGTATAGTCAGTTTTTTGTACACAACTTCTACACGGCTCAGGCTAGAGGCCGTATTTATGAACCGATCTTTACAAAACTTCTTGGGGACCTTTGTTATCACTGTGGGATGAGAACGAGTGTTTTTGGGTGTGGTCCAAAATTCAAGATGGCCACCAGCAGCCATTTTGTACCAAAATTAGTGCACTCAGTCTTTTGTACAGAACTTCTGTATGAAAGTTCTGATTTGAATAGATTTTTGTATGAATGTTTAGTAACATGGAATACATCACATATAGTACAGGTTTTTTTCTCGTGCAGAAATTATGCAAATTCGATGAACTTTGATTTATTCAGTGCTACTTATACACTGTAAATGCACATGTCAATACGCCTCAGGCTAGAGGCTGTATTTATGAACCGATCTTCACAAAACTTCTTGGGTACCTTTGTTATCACCTTGGGACAAGAACGAGTGTTTCTGGGTGTGGTCCAAAATTCAAGATGGCTGCCAGTGGCCATTTTGTACCGAAATTAGGTCCAACCAGTTTTTTGTTACAACTTCTATACAGCTCGTATTTATGAACTGATCTTCACGAAACTTCTTGGGTACCTTTGTTTTCACCTTGGGACATGAACGAGTGTGTTTTGAGGTGCCTTTGTTATCACTGTGTTTTGAGAACACATATTTTGGGGTTCAGTCTGACCCACTCTGGGACTCAAAGATTTCTTTTCTAGTTTAGCATTTGACTGTCACCCACTTTTACAATACTTTACCTATACATTTGTTACAGGCTACGGTCAGTATTTATGTACAGACCGTTACAATACTTTATATGTACTTTTGTTATCAGGGCATTACCCAGATGTTTGTCATTGCTGTGTCACATACTATACATATAGATGTCTTAACAAGTTGAGCTACAGTGTCATTGACACTTTCATTGTCCATGTTTTCAACAATTTAAAAAGCCATTGTTACATAAATATGTTGTATTGTGACAAGTTAATTGATAATTAAGTCTATTGTCTGCTTTCATTGCATAAATTTCAGACAAGGTGTTTGGTGGTATATAAATAATATAAGGGATTATTAAGTCTTTAATATTGAAATGAAGTGTGAATTTGTTGTATGGAGTCCATGGACTTGATCTGTGAAAACCTTTTATTCAGTATATGGTTCTTTAATTCCAAAATATAGAAAGTATTCAAAATGAATTCATGAATACAGCTCAAATTTTAATGTATTTGAATACGAATATGAATACATGTGAATACTTGATAAACTGTATTTGAATACGACTGAATGCGAATACTGAATATGAATACCCCAACCCTGTCACCAATGCTTGGGAGGTGCAAGCCCTCTCTAAAATGGGCAACATAGCTCATTAACGCTCACCCTTGGTCTTGAGTTGATACGCATGTTGTGGTCATGATTCGCCATTGTGCAAAAATGTGTGACCTTAAACACCAATAAATAAATATAATTTGAATTTAGGGAATATCAGAGGTGGGAATTTCAAAGTAAACAAATTTCTCTTACTTATTTAGCATCTTAAGCTGCTATGTAAGTAAGGGGAATTTGTCCACTTAAAATTGTGAACTTGATCCTGGGCTACAAAAAATTTGCTAATCAGTTTTATGTGAACAAATTGAGGCCTGCTTGATGTATAATTTGTGTATGTTTAATATGGAATATTAGACTTCGAAATTTTAAAGTAAACTAATTTTCATTTAAATATTTATATAGAGTACAGTCATTGTTGATTTATCATTTTCTTCAGGTGCGCAATACAGGCATGCAGATTTCACAGAAACGTTTCTGATTCTTAATTACTAAAATTGAAGGCATCCAATTTTTGTGTTCAACTGATTACCAAAAATGGCCACTGACCAATTACAACTCACAGTCGGCAGATCCCGATTATGATTGTTATATCGTACATGACTAGACAAGTCTAGGCTCGCAAGGAACTACATTAAATTGAACATATTTCACAGTGTTAAACGCCTGTTGAGTCGTTGACTTGGGTGCGGTAAAATTACCAGTAGCGCACACTTGGGCGGTAAACATGGCTCTCAGAGCCATGTTTACCACTCAAGTGCCCACAACTGGTAATTTTTACTGCGACCAGAATCAAAGGAGTGCAACCTTCACTTTTCTGATTCAATTAACAGGGTTATTCAGTTAAGAGATATCCAATTTAGTGGGCTTCACTATATTGACATCATTTTACATTAACAATTGATCAATTGCAGAAGATAATAAAATGTGGTTAACGAATCACAACAAATAAATGCTTGGCAACAATTGGTTGAACCAATGTTCCAGGACCCATTTCAGTTGTCATCCAGTTGCCCACAATCGGCCGATTGGGGTGGCCCATTCCGATCATCGGCTGAACATTACCCAATTTCAGCATGTTTGACAACAAAACCATGTGAAGCCAAACACACAAAACTGTATCATTGAACACAAAATCACTTACCACTGAAACTGACTATGAGGGGAAAACATCTTTGCTAAAAATGCGAGATATCTTCCAATTTACAGCGCTCTGTGCAGAACCAAGGAGAAGAGGTGTGTTCATGCTTTATCTAAAATCCAGGTTTACAGACGATCCGTCCCAATCAATCAAATACCGTTACTTTCCTGAACAGGATGTTTATCACTTTGACGTTTTGCCTCTCCAGAATCCGAATACTCGGAAAATTTTTATTTAACCCTTTACCCAACGCAGACGATTTCAAAATTTACTATTTTAAATACCATTTTTAAAAAAATTTTCAAACAATTCCAACCAAACTGTATCATGTGACCCCTCATTGGAACGAGCTCGACGAGCCCGTTCCAAAGAGGGGTCACATGATATGATTTTGTTGAAATGTTTTGAAAAATATTTTTTCAGCTGCTGAATTGGCATATTACGCGGGCGGATGTGGCCGCTTCGTTGGGTAAAGGGTTAATTATTTGTTTTTATTTGTTCAACTTTAAAGTAAAAACCGAAATAATTATTTCATTGTCCTGCAGTTAAGATTATTTTTTTCTTTGTTATCTTTTTTCACTTGCAAGTAATGATGTACACTCTCTGACTCGCAGGCATGCAGATTTCAGAAATTCATGGAGGCATGCAGATTTCAGAAATTCCCCTGAGCCTCAAAAAAAGTTCCGTGTATTTGATGCCTGGGAACCATGGACCAGCCTGGAGGGTAATTTGAGGGAGAAGTCACTTCTCCCTCCACTGACTTGAGGGAGAAGTCAGATGAAACAGGGAGAAGTGAGAAGAAAATGGAGAGCGATGATTCTGCATTCGCATGATCTACCGTTTTTTTATATTTTCATATCACACAAAAATAAATCGCTACAATTGGGCAATAACACATTTCTGTGTAAATTTATTTGTACAAAGAATTGTTTACGAGAAAAAAACATGCCTCTCTATATTAATTTATTTATAAAAAGAAAAGTTTACAATTCAGATTCAAATGGGCATTTACTTTTTAGAAGACACAGATCAGCCTTGAATTAAACAATTCAAGCGTGTCCATTTCTTGGTCCACAGTGAGTAAAAAGTAGGTCAATTTTCTGTTTTGGTTGTCAAAACGTCTTGCACAAAAATAAAATCCAGATTGGAATTAAAACTTCAGCTTTTACAAAAAAGTGTTGTTTTATGAAAAAAATTCTGAGTGTGAAAAATACTTGTTACTAATAGAAAATCTTGTCTTAACTTGACGACTTGTCACCTAATTTCAATGCAGCCAAGACAGTTCACGATTACATTGTTAATCGGGCATTGTTTTTAAAAAGATGCTGATTTTATTTTTAGTTACTGTGAAAATTAATCACAATAACAATTAACCCCAGCAATAATACTCTTTTCGGATGGAAATTACTTTGTAAATTCTACGTGAATTCACCTAATTTCAAGGCAGGTCAATTGGGAATTTACAAATTACAGGGCGACACGATTTCGCTTTTTAGTGAAGTCAGAGGGAAGTTATGCAATCCAAGGTGACTTTTTCGCCCCCAGTCGCCTGATCTCTGCTGGGAACCCCCAAAGAAACTACTTTTGGGCTCCAACACAACCTATCGGGGAACCAATTTTTATTTTACTGATTCTGTACCCATTTTCTTTGTCCAAACATTGCCTGAAAGACTGTATTTTAATTTTTTGGTTTGGTACGTCCCAATCCAAAAAATTGAAATACTGTCTTACAGACTATGTCTGAACTACCATTTTCTTATCCTGATTTCCAGTTTAAGACTTGGAAATGTTTAAGAAGGACCTAGAATATGCAGTGGATTGTTATTGATGGAGGGTGAATACATTTGAAGAAATAAAAAATAAAAAAAGTGAAACAAGTTATCTGTTTTCATTTGTGTCTTTGAACACTCAGTTTAATTCGAAAGATGAACTGAAACAATGATGACTCGGGATGAGTGTGCACATCATTACTTGCAAGTGAAAAAGATAACAAAGAAAAAAAAATCATAACTGTAGGTATTGAATTGATTGGGATGAAATGAATATAAACCTTGATTATAAATAAAGCGTGTGCACACCTCTTCTTTGTTCTGCACAGAGCACTGTACAATTAGAAGAAAATATCTTTCATTTTAGCAAAGATGTTTTCCCCCATCGTTTTGGTCATAAGTGATTTTGTTTTCAGTGATAGTTTCATGTGTTTGGCTTCAAGTGGTTTTGTTGTCAAACACACTGAAATTGGGTGCATTCGATTTTAGTAATTAAGAATCAAAAACTATTGGAAACATGCATTCGCAACAATCTGGATTGCCTGAGATTGTTAATAATGATGAATCGATATGGTAAATGAACCATCGGCCGATAACAATGTTAAAAATGTAATAATTGGCGGATACCAATATTTTAAGTGCATGAATAACTTAATCGATCCCTGCAAAGTTGCAATTAGAATCTCAAGGTGGGGGTGTGTTTCTTGCAACTTGCCACCAAATCCGCTCCCCCAGACAATTTATCCAATTGTTTTGTGCAGTCCATTCCTTAGAAGAACGGAATCACCTGTGTCAGATTGAGTGTGTGTGTCTGCTGCATATTCTCCCAATAAGATTAAATCCCTTATATTTAAAAGTCATACCGATGCTGTGGTAACCCGCAGACCTTTAGATCAGTCTACTTTGAACACAATGGCAAATATGGATGTGGCCTGTGCACACAGTTGGAGGAAAAGCACCAGTATTTTCTTCTTCTTGGCGCCTGTTTTAGATCTTAGGTCCTCCGTCTTAAAATACTAGTTTACAACTCCTTGTTAAAGGTCTTCACCATTATCACTGGTTCCCTCAAACCCCGCTTAATTTGGGTGCAATTATCTTATTTGGGCACAGCATTTACCTTCGTTAGTTGGGAAGAATTTAAAGGCCTAGTAACCTGTAAACAGACCGACAGACACTGTCCTGACTCTGGTAAATCCGACTTATTCCTTTCCATATTGGCCATAAGCCCAATATTCAGTATGTACGTTTACAATAGACCTTTCCATTTCGAAAATCACATGATCGTGTCCCACTGTGGAAGAGGTTTGGACGTCTCGTACACAGCAATTTAGGATGTTTCGTACACAAACTCTTGGGACGTTTCATACACAAGCTTATGACTATCTTGGGTCAAGTAAAGGAAACAACCCATATGTGAAACTAATAAATTTCTTGCAATAACATAAGTATATCAATACAAAACATACTGGAATAATACAAATATAAATTTCTACAAAGATAAATCTTTTCCTTCATTCATTTTCTGACATTGTGCAGTATACAAATAGAACATGTTGGAAAATATTCTTTATAATTATAAATGGGCCTAACTATATGGGAATTAGCTCTAAAAACATAATTTTTAACATCGCTGGAAGCATTTTTGCATTCTGTGAGATTCCATAGCATGCAGCGGTGTATCTAGTGGTGTAAAAAATTAAGTTTTCAGTGCTGACTCTCGAAGAGTGACATTATACATTTAACATTGCATGGTGCAATCCCTACATGATGACATACTGGATTTCGTACACAGGATTTATGATCCAAATATTCATAACATACAGTACGCGGAGAGTGTATTATCACTGAATCACCCACAGAGTGGAGATTCCACCCAAGCAATAATTGCAAATTTGTTGCAAAGCTTAACAAGCTCAAGCAAAGTTTCAGCCTATGGACCTCCGGGTTAAACCCAGAGGTCCATTGGCTGAAACATTGCTTGTGTTTTTAGTAGATATATACAAAAATTGAAAGTTATAGTTTGTGTGATAACTCCACTCCGCGGGTGATTTAGTTACAATCCACTTTCCACGTACTGTAGCATATTTCCTCCATGAAGACCCCCCCTCCCCTCTCATCCTAGTTTAAGTAAGACAGTAAGGATTACACCACCTCTGTTAACCCTTTACCCAACGTAACGGCCAAAACCGGCCAGCGCTATTCTAAAAAATCTCCAATTAATTTTCATTATTTTTTTCATTTTTTGTCTCAAAAACATAGGTTATGACCCCTCGTTGGAACGAGCTCAACGAGCTCGTTCCAACGAGGGGTCATAACCTATGTTTTTGAGACAAAAAATGAAAAAAATTAGTTATTCAAAAATTTTTTTTCTTTTCATGTTAGGTAAAGGGTTAAGGATGAAGTTTATGACTTTGAATTCCCAAGTCCCCTTCCTTAGCATAGGTGCTGTAATCCTTACATGACGTCTCAGTAAGTTGTCTTACTTAAACCAGGGGTAACGCTGGAGGTCCCTACTTGATGATAAATGTACAACATATTGTGGTGCTATTGGATGTATTAAATTCTGTTCCGTGATATTTAAAATGTGAATTTTTTTTTAGATTGAATTATAATACCTTACAAAAAGTACAGTAGTCTATTATTTCAATATAAAAAATACTTAAAAACCCTATAAAATTTGCCTGTTTACGAAATGTCCTTTCATATATGTACAAAATAATGTCTTTTGTATATGAAACACCTGTTTATGAAACGACAGTAATCCTCCATGGAAAGTGCACGTTGTATTGTTTTCAAAAAAGCCGCCTTGTATAATTTACTTACTTGTCTCCCTCCAGATTTTTTCACAATACAGTTCTTATAAATAAATCAAAAATGAAACCAGCACTGACAGTCTGACATTTTTTGTTTTAATAGGAATTTTCCACATCAAATCATCACCCTTCCAGACTAATCGCCATTGTTTACACAAACAATATGGTAGTAGTGTGCGGTTTTATTTTTCTTGTTTCGATTTGGTTTTTAAAAAAAACTCTGTTTATAGGTCGGTTTTTGGGTTTTTTTTATAGTAAGACATCTTCAGTTTCGAACAGAAACTATGTAGTGTCAATATAATGCCCATACTGTCATATTTTCAATGATGATTTAATTGGCAGTGACTAGCATTGGCCATTGGTACCGAGTGTATAAATGGCAGGCATTATCAAAACCCCAAAAAATAAAAATGAAATGTAACAGTGTTCGTAGAAAACCACCACTCAGCACTCACCAATTCTATGCCCCCCACCCCCTCATCTCTGGTCCTTAAGTTCAGGCGTAAAAGAGTCTATGATGAATTGATATTAACCTACTGGGCATTGCAAGTAATACCAAGCATTGCCAAGTGGGTCACCTAGACACCTATTCTAAGATTTTTGACAATGAACTGGATGGAGTATGGACTCTTTTCAGTACCCCCCCCCCCCCCCCCCCCCCCCCCCCCCCCACTCACCCTAAGTAAGATAATCAGCAATAATTTCATGTCAGGCTGGAATGGGAAAGTCATATTGTTTGCAGCTGGATGGGCTTCAAAACCAACCACTTTACCACATACCTATTGTCTATCTACCCCCGACCCCCCCCCCCCCCCCCCCCCCGACCCCCCACTATCGCGCGAACGCAATGGTTTTAGCTCAACGGAATTGATTTTACCAATTCACTGGTGTACTGTTTTATATTGTAACTTTCTGCGTTTGCCTCCTGCCATTCCACTTTCTATTTCTACCGCTGATGTGTTCCTTTGGTTGGCCCCCTTAGAATTAGTTGTGTGGGAATGCAATCGTGGCATGTTGACCATAGTAATATTACAGAATGGAGCTTTTTCCTGTGGGTATGGACGTTTTGGCCTCAAGACGTTTCGGCCTTCATATATTGACCTAAAGAGAATAAGAACTTGGGGTTTCGTGTTTTTAGTGGGCACGTCCAGGACAAAATGTCTCGGGTCGGAACGTCCCAAGGCTGAATCGCAGTAAAACCTCTTCCCGGATAAGCACATCAAGGGAGCCAACAGATTTACATCCGAAACACGTGGTGGGGAAACCCATGACAAATGTTATTTTCGAATACGACAATGAAATACCAAGACCTTTTTCTGATATGATATTATTCACTGTCCAGCAGATTGTAATTTTAATTAAACTGATTGACTACTTCAGACAAACCTGTTCAAAAACGAAACCAATGGTGCAAGGTATTTCCTGTAATCAGTGAAATGTAGGCGTGTTGGCTGCCTGTTTTGTCATTCTCACAGAAAACACAACCCATTTTTACGTCAACGATGTGTGATTGACAACTTGTCATACAGTACGTGGAGAGTGTATTATCGCTAAATCCCCCGCAGAGTGGAGATTCCACCCAATCAGTAATTGCAAATTTGTTGCAAAGCATAACAAGCACAGGCAAAGTTTCAGCCAATGGACCTCCAGGTTAAACCCGGAGGTCCATTGGCTGAATCATTGCTTATGTTTTTTGTCGATATGTACAAAATTTGAAAGTTATAGCTTGGGTGATAACTCCACTCCGCGGGTGATTTAGTTACAATCCACTCTCCACGCACTGTACATCATTCTGGAGTGATCAGGACATGCTGCAGTGACCCCTTTACATCCAGAATGTGGCGCGCATTGACAACACTGTCATTTCTTACCAACCTACCTCAATTGTTTACTACAGGCTTGCACTACAGTGGAAGAACCTAACTCGGATAAAATACTCTCTATTTTAATCTTTCCCAAGAGATTAGGGAAAGAAAAGTGGTGTAAAAACACCACGAAAAAATTAGAGCTGAAACGGTTAATGACCGGTGAACGGTTATTTTAATAGTTCATAAGAAAATTGGGGGAAAACATGACCGGGAGTACAGCGCAGCGAGGCCGCACAAAGTCGGACAACTCACTCGGATGGCTGGAAAATAAAGAAACTATACGATATCGTAATCGTATTATCGTCAGTGAATACACCTACCTCGTTGTGAGCTGCATGTCACTGTATGAACTGATCAACTGTTGTTCAAAACCGTAATCCAGTAAATCCATGGGTCACTTCCAGGAATACCACTGAACAAAGTGACAAACGTACCTAAACATGCCTTATATTCCATATTCATCAGATGAAAAGGGTGTAAAAAAAACGGACGCAGAACACGTGATGCTGTTACCCACTGCCGTAAACCGGTGTTAAAGACAGAAGAATTGACACTGTCGTATTTAGCGATCCTCAAATTAACCTTATTAATCTTCCCCCAGAAATTCATTATGTATGGTAAAGTAAAAACTATTTTAAAATTTAAACCAAAGTTTCAGACTTTTGTGAAGACTGAAGACGAATACTAATTACACCATACACAAAAGAAAGGAAAAACAGTTGCACAGTACGTTCTTGAGAGTTGAGACGTTCGTCACTCGTCAGTTTCGGCCCTAGGACGTTTCGACCTTGAGACGATTCGGCCGGTGACGTTTCGGCCTTTCCGAGAGCCGAAATGTTCCCGAGTGAACCGATTCAAGGATGAAATGTCCCAGAGGCCAGAACCACACACATCTAAGAACCAAGGCATATATTACTTGATAAAATGCGATCTCCCTGTCCCTAGCCCAAGTACTGTGCAGTCACTGCAGTGTGCAAGCACGACAATTTCTTTACCCATGGAGTTTATCATTTTCAATACAGACACTCAGGTGCAGCGTATGCGCAGTCACTTTTAAAAAATTCGAGGGGTGGGGTGGGGGGAGGGTATTATGAAACAGCGTTAACAGTTCATTCAGAATTTAGACAAGCTATGGCGCAATAATACTGACTGCAAATAACTTTGAACCGGTCCCTGAAACATGTGGAATGCGAGTCGGATTATGCGACAGAGTTGCAGAATGACAATGATGCCAGAATCCAAAACTCTTGTCGATTTCTGTCGAATCTTGTCAACTCTCAGCAATAACAATGAAAGGGGTGATATCGGGTTCACCTACAGGCGTACAGCTATGCCCAAAGCAATGCTTGAATGACCTTTTACTGTGCTATTACTAGCGTATTAGATACAGCGACATGAAACTTCAGACAAAAACTTACTTTCTATTAATTTCTGCCTGCAGCGCTCATCATAAGATACAGAACATTTAACCACGGTTACAAAATTTATAACCGGTCATAATCAAAACCGAACAGTCAACGGTTAACCGTTTCAGCTCTACAAAAAATAAGCCAAAACTGGGTCGTGCGCCATCTGCGCACACCCAGTATGGGACGCTCTTCCATAGTACAAATCCACGACTACCGTAAAACAGTGCGCAGTGTGTCAATCTGTCATTCTTTTGATTATCCGCACACGTGGTGGATGTGTGCCTTCTTGCTCAGTAACAGTGATATTTTAACTCTTTGATAATGGTTTTCCTGTGACTGGAATTATGGCTCTGAAGATCGTATAATAACAGGACTGTGTTTTATATATTCTCATTTATATTTTCAACCACATTCTCATTGTATATTATTTACTATTCCGTTTTCGCGAATGTTTTGTTTTCGACATCACGCGATTCGACAATGAATTTTTCGGTTGATGAATTTAATTGTTATTGGAGTTAGGTGTCAATCAGGGATTGTCTGGACAGGATTTCTTCACTCTGTTGAGGGCAGAATTTCTGTTTTTTTCGGTCCCTGCCGACCGTCTGGGTTCTGTCGTGTACCCACCGTTTTTTTTTTCTGCCACCTTCTCTCGTAGTTGAGGGTGTTCTTCTACTTTCTGTTTCTGTTGAGTTCACCTTTTTCTTCTACTGCTCTCACCTCTGTTATTTCCAGTTCGGTTCCTTTAGGGCAATTCCTTTTGCCCTCGCCTTGGTGCATTCTCGTGGCCGTTTCTTCCGCACCTGCGGGTGGTGTGGAACGCTGTCGTTTAGGGAGCCTTCCGACTCAACCACGTCTGGTGAGAATTGCTCCCCCTCCGTGGGGGATGTGCAGCTCCTCCCGCACCAACAGGGGATGGGGAACGCTGTCGTTTCGGGGCTTCCCGACTCGACTATGTCTGGTGAGAGTTATTCCCCTTCCATGGGGAATGTGCAGTTTTTTACCGTGGTGGATACTGCGGGAGCTATTGGATTTCTGGTGAAGAGATGCCTGGTTCCGGGACTATGCGCCCTCTCCAGTCAACATCTGAGGCTGTCACTAGGGTTGTGACTCCTCCTTTGGAGGCCGAGCTAGGTGGCTCTCTCCGCTTTCCCGCCAGTTCCAACAGCTCCCGTCGTATCTGCTGCTACTGCTGTTCCGTCTACAACGTCATTGGGCACCGTTTTTAGCTGGCCTCGGCTTATCCCTGCAAGGGTCTGCAGGGATGTCTGTAGTGTGGTTGTGGGGTATCGGCCTCAACCTTCCCGACTGAACCCCCTACTGTGTCCTCTCAGCCGTTGAGCACAGTAGTTTTTTACCTGCAGTGGTCTGCTGCGGTGTCTGGGAGTGTAGACGTGGGAGTATCGGCCTCAGCCTTCCCTGACTTCAACTCGGCGAAGTTGGAAGTGGCTGCCGGCCGGACCATCTACTGTGGTCTCGGCGCCGTCGAGCACCACAGTATGTGTTATTGTGTTATTGAATTCGGATGTTCTTAGTGAGGACACTATGAACTCCGTGGTGTTTCCGTCCACTCATTCTGGCCACACAACCAGTTTTGGGAGACCAACGTCTTTTGTGCAGCCTGGACCTTCTGCCCACTGTGGGAGCCCGAATTATAACTTAGTTCAAAATGAGGAATTTTCTTGAAAAATCTTCAGATCCAGCGGTTGGAGTGTTCTGATATTTGGTATGTAGCATCCTTAACCCTTTACCTAACATGAAAAGCAGACGACACTTGCAAAAAAAATTCTTGAATAACTAAATTTTTTCATTTTTTGTCTCAAAAACGTAGGTTATGACCCCTCGTTGGAACGAGCTCGACGAGCTCGTTCCAACGAGGGGTCATAACCTATGTTTTTGAGACAAAAAATGAAAATATTTTGAAAATTAATTGGCGATTTTTGAGAATAGCGCTGGCCGGTTTTGGCCGTTACGTTGGGTAAAGGGTTAAGGGGGTGAGATTCAAGTTTGTTCAAGCCATGTCCCTAGGTCCATATTTGGGCTCACTGTGTATGTAGCATCTTTAGGGGGGGGGGGGTGGGGGGGAGATTCAAGTTTGTTCAAGCCATGGCCCTAGGTCCATATTTGGGCTCACTGTTGGAGCTCAAATTGTAACTTAGTTCAAAATGAGGAATTTTCTTAAAAAAATCTTTAGATTAAGCAGTCGGAATATTTTGATATTCGGTATGCAGCATTCTTAGGGGAGTGAGATTCAAGTTTGTTGAAGCCAAGTCCCTGGGTTCATGTTTGAGCCTGAATTATAACTTCGTTCAATATGAGGAATATTCTTCAAAAATCTTCTTCACATCCACCAGTCAGAATCTTTTGATGTTTGGAAAACGGCATCTCATTGGAGGTGAGATTCAACTTTGTTCAAGCCAAGTCCCTGGGTTCATATTTGGGCTTCCTATGGGAGCCCGAATTATAACTTAGTTCAATATGAGAAATATTCTTTAAATTTTTTTATTTTTTTTTTTAGATCCACTGGTCTGAATCTTTGGATATTTGGTATAAGCTTTTCTAAGGAGGGGCAGATGCAACTTGTTGAAATCAATTCCCTGGGTTTTATATTTAGGCTACCATATCAGGTGAGCGCCCTCAGGCCCCCTGGGGCCTCTTGTTTGTGAATGCAGAAGCGTTTTTTTTGGAAATAAGACCTAAGAAAATACAGTAAACTGCCATGTCTCCCAAGGAAGTTTTGGAGGGCGACTTGATTTTTGCCCCCAATGTAAGCCAAGGCGACTTGAGGAATGACAAGGCGACTTCTTTGCCCTAGTCACCCACGCAGCTGACCCCTGCAATGTAGTACATCTTGGCTATACTGTTATAGGAGGTCAGTCCTGGAAATGAGACGGGTGCAAGTGCAATTGTTGTTGTTTTGAGAAAGCACTCTGTGGCCTGTGGCAGGTTACTGTCATAGTTAGCAGGTCCTTATTAATTCAAAGTTTCTCATATTTGGTGACGGGAGATGAATGGCTCAGTTGGTAGAGGTGCAGGCTGCAAGCTGAGAGGTCCTTTGTTCGAATTCCACCTGCGACAACCGTATTGTGCCCTTGGGCAGGACACTTCACCCCCATTGCCCACGTGGGGGCACAGTGACGCTGTGTACTAAGGCGTACTGCACGTCAATGGTGCACCTGTCTTCAACCAATGCTAACCCTGCTTGTGTGTAGTTAGTATGTTGCTCGCCATTGCTCAGTGGTTCTCTCTGGGTACTCCGGCTTCCTCCACCCCTAACACTGTTGTCATGATTAGCCATTGTGCAGAAATATGTGACCTTAAACACCAGTAAATAAATAATTAAATATATTTGGTGACAGTATTCCCTCAAAATTCATGTACTAACATTTTATGGGTGCAATTTACTCACGTGTCTGATTTCACGCGAGCTTGAAACTGCACTTGTTAATTTCCAGCACTGAGAGGTTGGCTTCTAGGCCGCTACTTTAATATAAGAAACCATTGGTCACCAGATTATTCCTTACATGATTTTAAAAAAGTATTTTTTATTGCAGAACAGTTGGAGAGGATAGAAAACTGTCATTTCTGTTTACCAAGAAGTGTTAAGCGGTTGGCTCAAATATCAGATGTGCCAATCGCTTAACTCGTCCAATGTGAACAGATAATGCCAGTTTTCTGTATTTTCCAAGTGCTTAACAAGATAAAATAAGATTTAAGTTTTAAGGAATAATCAGGTAACCAGTAGTTTAGGATATCAGTGTTCTGTGTTGGTGCCCAGAAGTATATGATAAACTCAACAATCTCTAATATACTTCCCAAAACAAATTTAAAACTGACGATATTTAAATGTGTACTCTTCTATGTTAAGATAAAATGGAAACACCAAAATATTTCTGATTAATCTGAAGTATTTAAACATAAGAACATTTGTGCAAATGTTTCTTTTTTATTACTAATTTCCAGAAATTTCTAACATAAAACTCCCTCAATTCCTACACAAGGTGCAGCTCAGTGTTACAAGTGAACTGATCGTTGTGAGTCTTGTGACAATGTTTTCACTTTTGTGGTTCAGATTGTTCCAGTGGTGTCATCCGAGTGTACAAAACCGAAAATTCTGTTTACTCTACAGTCTGGTATTTTCAAGAGAGCGATTTATTCGCTCGCCCACTGCTCGCCTTAAAGGGCGAAAACTAGCCCTCCTGGCCTTAGAAAAAAAATGATTACCATAACAGCCTATTCCTGAAACCCACATCTTTTCAGATCTCTGCTATGTTAGTGGTCTCTGTAAGACGGCCACACTGCCCCTCTCTCACCTCTGGGCCTTGCTGAGGCCCGGAGGTGTGTTAGGAGCAGTGTAGCCGTCTCACAGACACTACCTTGTTAGCAGCTCCAAATAAAATGTACAAAACTCACAAGGCAGAATTCATGAATAGAAAAACATCATTTTGACACTTATAGCTTTTGTAAGGTTGAGTTGAGGAGATCTAATCGCTCCCCTAGGCCATGCAAGTGGAGCAATTTTTAGCCCTCCTGCATTTGTAAGAATACCAGTCCTGCTGTACAGTCTGGAGCTAGTTCTTAAATCGCGAATTATTCAGAGGTACACCGTTTGAATGATACTCTTCCGTATTGACTGACAGTGGTGGTCGTTACTACAGAGATTAATCAAATTGTAAGGTTCAGTGTTTTTAAAATTACGTTGCTGCACAGTCGTGTGGAATAGAAAGGCCATTAATTAACAGTAACTGTGGTTAGACATTTCAAAAGTTAATAGTCTAACTGTTCAGTTCACCTCATTATACAGTGCAATTTAAACCTTACTTGTACCACTTTAAAAATGAACAACGATCGACTAAATATAAGAGTCGTCAACTACCACAAGAGTTGATAAATTGAATAATCGTGACAGCCCTAGTATGGAATGTGTTCGTCCCTCAGTACCCACCACCAGGGACCGATCAGGACTATTTAAAATACGCTCTAGCCTCGGAGCCTAATTTTTCAATTCATGTGCCAGATTTCAATTTACGGAGTCACACTGCTGTTTGTAACACACACTGCAAGTATGTAATAGCTCTCGTCATTTTCATTTAGTACACTATAGCAAACATTAATCTTCACTGTGGTTTCTGATCAAGTCTTGGCTGCCTATTTAGGCAGCCAAGACTTGATCAGAAACCACAGTGAAGATTAATGCTTGGTAATTAAGACTTGAAGTATTAACTTAAGCACTCTACAACAATGATAAATGATAATCATATATATAATACATGTAAGAGTGTCTCTCTCGATTATCCATCGAAAGAATATCAAAATATGATCTGAGAAGTTACGCGCCAACTGAGAAGCCTATTTCTGAGATTTAAGAGCCAAGTCCTGATGTTTCAGAACCAAATACGCACTGGCGCATGCCCAGGTCGGTCCCGGACCAGGAACAAAAAGTTATATGACCTTAGGGTCCAAGTTTGGTCTTTGATTAATGCGAATCTCAATGATGGCAGCTGGGGCTGAAGTACAATGTATGTAGTATTAATTGAAAGGACAGTTTTGGCACTGAAAAGTGGTTGGTTGAGCACAACATTGTCGATAGATTGCTCTTCACTGTTGAATTATGCAT
Source organism: Pictodentalium vernedei (assembly GCA_031216915.1). Lineage (NCBI taxonomy): Eukaryota > Metazoa > Mollusca > Scaphopoda > Dentaliida > Dentaliidae > Pictodentalium > Pictodentalium vernedei. Next base: position 108,610,960 of record CM062295.1, on the reverse strand, counting down.
GAACACTTATACTTAGAACTAAAAGTTATCAGGGCTAGCCCGGCTAGGACATTTTATCAAATTTGCTGATTTCAGTGACTCAAAATGCAGGAATTTTTTTTTTTTATGAATTTGCATGAAAATGGTGTTTTAAGACCCTTTTCATGCAAATGTATAGAAATAAAATATTGGTCGGGTTCTCTTTTTCTTTTATTTTTTTGAAAAACAGAAATTCACAAATTTGTCTCCCAAAAAGTCAGAATTTTACCTGCCTTCTATGAATTTAGTTGCATGCCAATAATCTCGACCCCATCCCTGAGTTACGATCAAATTTATTTTTAACTGTGTCAAAATAAACCTGGAGGAAGCATAAGCTCAAGATGCATGTCAAGAACAACAGGAAAGTTCCATAACACAGACACTGCAAAAAGAGAAGTACTTTAATTATATGAACAGAATTAAAACATAGGTTCTTCAGGGATCTGTATTTGCCACATGGTGCCCAAACAAGACCAAGCAGCAAGTCTGGCGGATTATCGGTTACATGTAAACACCCAGAAGAGTGGAGGTTCCATTCATCAAATAACATGATCAGGAAAACGGCAAGAAAAACAAACACAATTTGGTTTGCAAAGTATTTTTAATTTTCAATTTAGACTAGAGTATAAAATAAAATGCCACTGTAGGACTAAAATCATGACTTGCTTTTCTCAGTTTTTGAGGGTGTTGTGTAGGAGTTAATCCTCATAATTCGTGTGGTTTGTCTGTAGGCATTTATGTAATTTTAGTGTAATTTTAAATGTTTCATCAGGAATGAATTTATACTGCAAATATTGCAAACAAAGGAATAAGACACAATTTTTTTATGACCACTTGCAGTTTACCCTGAAATATGAAGTGAAAATAATATGGAGTTACTTCTTTCATTTATCACCACTTCATGCATAACAGACTTAGTGATGAACCGTTTATCAAAACTTGCTATGAACCGATAACCGATTATTTCTCTGCCGATTATGCCAATTCCAATGGTTGAATAGGACACAGAAGAAAATCTGTTTTTGCTTGTTATACTGCAGAATTTTGTTGATAAATCACCAATTAAAAAGCTTAATACCCTATAAGTTCTCATAAGTATGCATGTTTAGTACTTAGGCAAAATAATATTTGCATTTTTGGGGGTTGGGGTGGGGGAGACGATCATTATTAACGATACAATCACATGATATTGTTCTTGTGAAGCTTGTGTTTATTCCGGTAAATAGTGTTTATACGGTTTTGTGTAAGAATACAGTACACTTGGCTGTATATTTCAGGAATATACTGAGCACTCATTCTTTGTGTCTTAATTGAAAAATAAGTTTGATGCTAATGTGTGTTGTGAAGTTGTATGACTCATGGTTTTAGAGATACACACGCAACATGTCAGGCAATTCGATAACTTGAAAAATATTGCTTGGATTGTCAAGTTACTTTATATTTGTGTTCAGGTTACTGATGTGCCGAGCTGTATAGTTTTTGGTGTAAATCTGATGATTTAATCCTGAGATATTAACCCTTTATCCTTCAAACTGAAAATTTCTCCTATCCCTTTGGCATTCGATAACTTGAAAAATATTGCTTGGATTGTCAAGTTACTTTATATTTGTGTTCAGGTTACTGATGTGCCGAGCTGTATAGTTTTTGGTGTAAATCTGATGATTTAATCCTGAGATATTAACCCTTTATCCTTCAAACTGAAAATTTCTCCAATCCCTTTGGCATTCGATAACTTGAAAAATATTGCTTGGATTGTCAAGTTACTTTATATTTGTGTTCAGGTTACTGATGTACCAAGCTGTATAGTTTTTGGTGTAAATGTGATAATTTGATCCTGAGATATTAACCCTTTATCCATCAAATTGAAAATTCATCCAATCCCTGTGGCATGAGGTAACTCAAAAAATATCAATCCGGTTGTCATGTTACTTTATATATTTATTCAGGTTACTGATGTGCTGTGCTGTATAGTTTTTGATGTAAATCTGATAATTTGATCCGAAGATATTAACCCTTTATCCAAATTAGACACTCCTCCAATCCATTTCTATTATGTACCGATACCATGTATGGTGTACATAATGTCGACATCCGTGGTGGCCCTCTGTCATACAGCTTTCTACTAGTTGCGTGTATGGGTACACATCTGACGATTTCATCAGCCTATTTTTCAACTTAGTAATTTCAGGACTTGCTGTGTCCAGATGATAACTCCAGTTAGGATTATTTGATCGGAAAGAATTTTGGTATGTGACTTTCTGGGGTAATAATACAGGTCAAGTTCGAATATGGGTTTGGACCGATCATTTTTACTAGAGTTATGCCCCTTTTTTGACTTGTTTTTTCGGGGGACATGTGGCCGAGCGGCCTTTTATTTCCTTAGGCACGCAGCACAGGTCGCAATTATGATCAGATCGCTTTGAAACTTGGTATGCTTGTTTGGGATGATCTTTAGATGGGAGGTCTCGATTTTCTTCCATTTCCGTCATAAAATGTTGCCGCAAGCAAAGTTCTTAGAACTTAGTTAAGTCTATATGGAGCTATCAATTTTCTTCCTTTTCTGTTGAAAAATGTTGCCACTGACCTTTGAACTTAGTTTAGTCAGACCACAATATTTCCCCCTTGACACGCCCTTCATGGCACATTTATGATCGGATCACTTTGAAACTTGTTTGTTCGGGGTGACCTCTAGATATGAGCTATTAATTTTTTTTCATTTCCATAAAAAATTATTGCCGTTATCACCAGCCTTTGAACTTACTGCATTTGTGCAGCAACTTATCCCTTTTGCACTCACTGCAGGGAATGTTTATGAATTTCCATAAAAAAGAAGAAAAAAAACCATTGCCACAATCGATGATCTTCAAACTTAGTTCATTTGTGCGTTAACATCTTCCTTTGGTATACCTCACAGGACGCATTCATTATCGGCTTGTTTTGAAACATTGTATGCTTATTCAGGGTGACAAAGATAGGAGTTATCGATTTTCTATTCATTTCCAGCAAGTTCAAGTTTGTCAAGTTGAGCTACAGTGTCTTTGACACTTTCATTATTGAAATATAAACAAAATTAATTAATTTTTAATTCCTTAGGTAATTTAAACATTCTTTTTGAGTGTATCCTTTCAGAATTTGTGTCATGGGCTACTGCATGGGCTGAAGGAAACTTCTGAAAAATTTCATCCAAGAAAGATGGTTACAAGAAATGTAAGTATAGTAATTCATCTGTTCTTTTCAGACAGAAGGTATCAAATTTGAAAGGTATGAAACCTTGCAAAATTGTTTAACCCTTAAAGGCCTAATTCCGACTTTGATCAAATTTTTTGTACAGAACAGGTGCCCCCAAAATGGAGTCTTCAGAGTTAAATCACAAGTTACATTCTAAGCACCTTGGCAGTTGTCTTTAGGCAAGACTTGGCTGCCTACATAGGCAGCCAAGACATGCCAAAAAGCAGCAGCAAAGTCACAGGATGTAGACTGTCAGAGAGGATAAAAAAAATGTGAAAATCTCAAGGCCCTTTAGAGTTAACAGAATAATGTTACTGTTCAAGATGTGAAGTTTATCATGACTATAGAAAGAGAGCAAGCCTTAAGAGTGGACCCAAATCACCTAATCGATTCGTGCAAATATCTAAGGTGTGAACCAACATTGATTCGCGCTGTGTATCAATGTTTATTCGTGGAAGCATTGAATGATTTTGGTGTTAATTTTTTATCGAGTAGGGTTTGCATAGATTTGTTTGACTACAGGGGAACAAACAGGTGGTCACAGTGCCGTAGCATGTTATTTAATCCCAACATAAATTAATTCCCTTCTACAGCCCTCGCAATTGGCTTTGGCAATCGGCATTGCCGAAGCGATTTGCTGAAGCAAATGGCACTGACTACGGCACACAGTTGCTGTAGTAGAAATAATCCACAGTGGTGTTTGACTTGTCCAAACTTGGACCCAAAGTCCGTAATATATTTTTTGGTTTGGTACATCCTGTTCTACAGGATGTATCAAACCAAAAAATTATATTATAGACTTTGGGTCCAGGTTTGGACAAATGTGTGACATGCAGTAGTTCACTGTGGACAACGAGAGACACACACCGGTAGCTGAAAACGGAAACTCGCAGCCAACATTACACTTAAACTTTCTGTCATTGGTTTGTTTATTGTGATACCCCTCTCGAAAACAATTGAATTCGTGCCGTACACATGCGCATCTTCTCCATATATAAATATGTGTGGGGGGTTCCCAGACTGAGTTCTACATTTACAGAAAATGGGTCAACATTCATTTTTTGATTCCAGGGAATTTACATAAATACAGGTAAACAAACAGCATGTTTTTTCTGAGAAATAAGTTTGAAATGTATTTTACTCAATATTCAGCTCAGATGAAATTCATTCGTTTTGCAGTCCCGCAAATTTTGATCGCAAACTGACAAATCGACCGTGCATATGACATTGCTGGGGTGGATTCAAGTAAAAAATACTAACTTTGTCATCCAAAATATCAAGTGGATTTCCACCCCAAAAGCCACGAGAACGCTCCTTTGGATAGCAGATTTCAAAATTTTCCTAGAGCGAAACCCCCCCCCCCCCCCCCCCCCCCCAGACCCCGCTAAAAAAATTGTGCATTCATCACTTGCTGCAGATGCCTTCGGCATCTGCATATATTGCCTTCCCAGAAATGCTGTAGTAACTGCCGAAGCACATAAAATTTGCTATGGCAAATGACTGCCGAAGCCAAAAAATTTGAATTGCGAGGGCTGCTTCTGTGACTATTCCACATATCAAGTTGTGGCAGTTGATAACCATATCGTGCACACGCATGCTATTTATTCAAGGTGGAGCAGCGTCAATCTACTTAGTCTCCTCACTCAGATCTCTCACTCTGGGCTCCGGTTACATTTCATCCTGAATATTTCATATCAACCTCAAAACTGGAGCGGTTTGTAGCCACTATCGGGACATTTTGTCCCATCGGTTTTTAGCTCATCTTGACAAAGCCGAGCTGAGCTAATCTCATCGCTCTCTGTCTGTCCGTCTGTCGTCTGTCATCCATCAACACCATGTTTTGGTCTTCTCCAAAACCACTGGACCAATTCAAGTGAAAGTTTGTGTGAGTGATGGTCCTGAAGGGGCATTGCATTTTTAGCTCAACTTGACAAAGTCAAGCTGAGCTATTGCCATCACTTCTCGTCCGTCGGCGTACGTACGTACGTATGTACGTTAGTATGTTAGTACGTTAGTACGTACGTCAACAATTTCCTTTGGCACACCTCACAGGTCGCATTTATGATCAGATTACTTTGAAACTTATGATGCTTGTTTGGGGTGACATCTAGATGGGAGCTATCGATTTTCTTCAATTTCTGTCAAAAAATGTTGCCACGGCCAACGTTCGTAGAACTTAGTTCAGTCAGACCTCAATATTTCCCTTTGGCACACCCTACAGGGCCCATTTATGATCAGATTGCTTTGAAACCTGGTATGCTTGTTTGGGGAGACCTCTAGATGGGAGCTATCTATTTTCTTCAATTTCTGTCAAAAAATGTTGCCGCGGCCAACGTTCTTAGAACTTAGTTTAGTCAGAAGACTCAATATTTCCCTTTGGCACACCCTACAGGGTACATTTATGATCGGATTGCTTTGAAACCTGGCATGCTTGTTTGGGGTGACATCTAGATGGGAGCTATCGATTTTCTTCAATTTTCGTCAAAAAATGTTGCCGCGGCCAATGTTTTTAGAACTCTGTTTAGTCAGACCACAATATTTCCCTTTGGCACACCCTACAGGGCACATTTATGATTTGATTGCTTTGAAACCTGGTATGCTTGTTTGGGGTGACCTCTAGATGGGAGCTATCGATTTTCTTCAATTTCCATCAAAAGGTGTTGCCGCGGCCAACGTTCTTAGAACTTGGTTTAGTCAGAAGACTCGATATTTCCCTTTGGCACACCCTATAGAGCACATTTATGATCGGATTGCTTTGAAACCTTTCATGCTTGGTTGGGGTGACCTCTAGATGGGAGCTATCAATTTTCTTCAATTTCCATCAAAAAATGTTGCCGCAGCCAACATTCTTAGAACTTAGTTTAGTCAGACCACAATATTTCCCTTTGGCTCACCCTACAGGGCTCATTTATGATTAGATTGCTTTGAAACCTGGTATGCTTATTTACGGTGACCTCTAGATGGGAGCTATCGATTTTCTTCCATTTCCGTCAAAAAATGTTGCCACGGCCAATGTTCTTAGAATTTAGTCTAGTCAGACCACAATATTTCCCTTTTGTACACCCTACAGGGCACATTTATGATCGGATTGCTTTGAAACCTGGCATGCTTGTTTGGGGAGGCCTCTAGATGGGAGCTATCGATTTTCTTCGGTTTCTGTCAAAAAATGTTGCCACTGGCAAAAAAACTGACATTGGTCCCAGTGATCTTCAATTTTGCCATTTCATTTATAACTTACCGAGTTCAAGTTTGTCAAGTTGAGCTACAGTGTCATTGACACTTTCATTGTTCAACTCGATATGCCCAGCCCCATAGGGAGGGAGTGGGGGAAAATGCTCCAAAATATTTTAAAAATCTGCTTCTCATGAACCAGTGTGAACAATGACATGATATTTGTTATGGAGCTTCCTTTTGAGGGGTAGAATCAAGTTTGTTCAAATGAAGTTCGTGTATATTCGCAATATTTGGCTTTGTATTGGGAGGGGTAAGATTTTTGGCCCCGTGCAAAATTTCTATTTTCTGAACCAATGGTCCTGTTTGAACCAAATTTGGTATGTTGTATTGTTGGGTCATAAGTTCTTGACTCGGGCAAAAAAAAAGGTCCTGCATCCACATGGGAACCCTGGGAGCTATAAATAGAAATATATTTTCAAACACCCACATTTCCCAAACCACACGGAACAGAGAGCTGTTATTTGGTATGCAGCATCCTTAGGACCAATAGAATTGAAGGGTAAAAAAAAAATTCCATCGGTTATGTCAGGGTGTTCTGTAGAGGGCATCGAAAAAATGCTGTGTCAGCATATTTGCAAAAATTTAAAAAAATCTTTTCTCCAGAACCAATCATCAGAATCTTTTGATATTCGGTATAAAGCATTCATAGGGGGGCCAGATACAAGTTTGTTAAACTAAAGCCCATTGGTTCATATTTGGGCTCAATAGAGGAGCCCAAATTTTTAAATTAGGTTAATATGGGGAATATTCTTTAAAAGTCTTCTTCAGAACCACCAGTCAGAATCTTTTAATGTTTGATATACATCATTGTTATGAGGGTCAGATTCAAGATTGTTCAAACCAAGTCCCTAGGTTAATATTTGGGTTTCCTATGGAATCCCAAATTTTAACTTTGTTTAATATGGGGGATCATTTTTAAAAAATCTTCTTCAGATCCACCAGTCAGAATGCTTTCATATGTGGTATGCAACATCTCTAGGGGATCAGATTAAAGTTTGTTCAATTCGAGTGCCTGGGTTAATATTTGGGCTCCATATGGGAACCTGAAATTTAACAATATGAGGGAATTTCTTCAAAAAATCTTCTTCAGATCCACTAGTCAGAATGCTTCATATTTGGTATACAACATCTCTAGGGTGGAGGGGGGGGGGGGGTGGTGGGGGGGGGGGGGGGGTAGTATGTTCAAATCGGATCTGTAGGCTAATATTTGGGCTCGCTATGGTAACCCAAATTTTAACTTAGTGCAATATGAAGAAATTTCTCTTCTTCAGATCCAACAGTCAGAATGCTTTAATATTTGGTACACAACATCTGTTCTAGGGAAGTCAGATTCAACTTTATTCAAATCAAGAGCCTGGGTTAATATTTGGGCTCCCTATGGGAGCCAGAATTGGCCATGTTGCTGAAGAATTAAAAACTTTGTTTTCAGTACCCACTAGAGGTGTGTAACTAAGATTAATCCACATAGGTTGTATCAAGGGGCTTCACAGGGGAGTTCTACATTTTACATTATGATCAACTCAAGAAAAGGCATGATGCCCGGATTATTTTTGTCGCTCCTGAGGGACTCCAGGATTGACAGTGTATCCTATGGAGATGGATTGCTTTATGTAGACTTGGACAGTGTTTGTATTGTGTTCTGTTCAAGATGAGCACTTCAGGCCCTGTGGGGCCTCTTGTTCTAATCGGATCTACTTTGCATTCTGAATACTGCAAATATTAAAAAAATACACTTCACAGACCAATGCTCGAGAGGTGCAAACCCTCTCTAAAATGGGCAACATGGCTTATTAAAGCTCACCCCTTGGTCTTGAGTTGATACTCATGTTGTCATGATTAGCCATTGTGCAGAAATATGTGACCTTAAACACCCAAAAAAAAAATATTTAACAGACCTTAGATTCGCCAAGAATGTGCAAGAATGATCTTGCCCCCCCCCCCCCCCCCCCCCCTCCTTCCATCAGTCCGTCCATCTGCCTGTCCACCAGTCCATCCCAAAGTTCAGTCATGAAAAACTTGTAAAGTATGTGGTTGAGTAACTTGATATTTGGTATGCAAGTGTATCCTATTGCTTTATACCCATAGTGAAATGCAGGTGTTGTGCGAGATTTTATTGCCAGCCAGAGTCATGGCCCTTTATGGACATTGTTTGAATTTGTCCACCTTGAAATTAATTCATGAATAACTTGTAGAGTACTTAATTGAATGACTTCATATTTGGTGTGTAAGTCTATCCTATTGATGTCCACAGTACAAGGCAGATGAAATGCAGTGTATTATTGTAGGAGTTATTGCATTTTATGGACTTTGATATTGTTTGTCCCAAAATTCAATCATGAAAAACTTATGAAATATGTTGTAGAATGACATGATATTTGGTATGCAAGTGTATCCTATTGGTATCTACCTATAAGGCAATGCTGATGTTATTGTTGAGAGTGTTATTTTCAGAGTTCTGGCCCTTTATGGACTTGGTATTCTCATCCCAAAATTCAATCATAAATAGCCTGAAAGAACTTGATGGAATGACTTAATATTTGATATGCAAGTGTATCTGGTGTATCCTATTCATGGCTACCCAATGTCCAGTGCAGGTGTTGTGAGGAATATTAATGGCCGAAAACTGTGCATTACAAAATTAGAAATATTTTGTCCATTTTAAAACCTAAATATAGGTTTCAACACTCCTCCCAAAAGAAATATTTTGTCCGGTTTAAACACTCCTCCCAAAAGCCAAAACATGGTCTTTCAACGCTCTAACGATTAAGATCAATTTACACAAAAGAATTAACTGGAAAAGACATTAATGACAAAATGGTCATATGAATCATATTTATCTGTTAGGGAAATGGAACTTGGTATCCATCCATCTATCTCTCCGACTATCTTTATACCCCCCAAAAAACTGTATCACCTGTAGTCAGGCTTGTTTTTTCTTCCAGTATTTCAACTGAAAGGAACTTGTAAATTTTTATTTTCATCCCATTAATCCCATAGCCACTATTCAGAATTAGGTGCACAGTGGCTCAGTGCATGGAAATCTTGGATAATTTTCATTTCCTCCCCATTTCTTTTGAACTTGAACAGTTGATTTATGGTGTACATTTATAGCTAAACGATATCAAGGTCAAATTCAGTTGAACTATTTTTGACTGCATCTTAAAATTTGGGGTCAAAGTCTACATCAGAAATTTCCATTCCGTAACTATTGAAAGACCTATATCGAAACAGTTTCTGGCATGCTTTTTATAACTAAACAGTATCTTGTTTTTTTTGGAGTTGAAGATTTGAACATGGATGTTGCAAAATGCTTATGAACTTAGGTCAAGTTGAATGACTGTCTCTCTGATGTTGACTTTAATGTATGTGGGGGTGTTTAATGAGCTGTGCTTACTGATAGTCTAGTATTTGAGCTAAGTCAGGAAGCGCGGTGGCTCAGTGGTAGACTGTTGGACTTCTATGCTAGAGGTCCCGAGTTCAATCCCCGTCCGGGACGACCCGTGTTGTGTCCTTGGGCAAGGCACTTTATCCTGGTTGCCTACATGGGGGCACGTTGACGCTGTGTACTAAGGCGTACTGCACGTCGATGGTACACATATCTTCAACTGCTGTAACCCTGCTTGAGTGGAGCTTGAACAGAGAATGTTGAGCTGACAGTTGCTAGTCGATGATTGGTGGTTCTCTCTGGGTACTCTGGCTTCCTCCACCCGTAAAACTGCCAAGGTCACACTTAGCTATTGTGCATAAGTATGTGACCTCAAACACCAATAGATAAAATAAATAAATAAATGAGCTAAGTCAGGTTGACCAATAGTGACCACTCACTGTATCTCATATCTTGTGTGCCATCCAAGAACAAGGTGTTCACGACTTATGCTCCAAAACCACTGATCTCATGTCAGTTAAATTTGAGGTGATTCTTCTGAAATCGCATTTTGATTTTGTTCCAATCATCTGGACCGACCCCACATTGACTGGGTCGAGAAAAATGCTCACGAGTTCAATGACTTTATATTTGGTACCAAACTTCCTTTTTGAGGTGTAGAATCAAGTTGTTCAAATTTTGTAGTGCAATATTTTGTAATTTGAGGGGCAAGATTTTTGGCTTCCCAAAATTTCTATTTTCTGAACTGATGACCTGATCTGAACCTAATTTGGTATTTTTGAGGCCTAATTAATTGATTGATGCAAAAAAAAAAAAAGCCTTGTTCCTGCATTGCCGTGAGAATTCAGGAGATAAAAATAGAAAGATTTTCAAAGTCTGTATTTCCCAAACTGCAGAGAACTGTTATTTGGTATGAAGCATCCTTAGCACCAGTAGAATAGAATGGTAGATGAAATGTTCCATCGATTGTTTTATAGATTACTGTAGAGGAATTGAAAAAAATGCCGAGTCAATTAAGGCCCACAGTTCATATTTGGGCGTGCTCTGGAGCCCAAATTTCAATTTGGTTTAACTTAGTACAATATGAGAAGTACTCTTTAAGCCTGTTTTGAAGAATCTTCAGGACCAACAGTCAGAATCTTTTGATATTTGGTGTATGAAATCATTAAGGTGGTCAGATTAATTGTTGGGTCCCAGATCAAGTTTGCATTTTTTTCTGCTCCACTGATTTTTACCGAAATTTCGGCCCTTGGACTCTGAAAAATTCATCAAAATTACAGTTTTCCAGACTTTTTTTCTACACGCTTCCAGATATTGAGCTGATTTTTGGTATGTTAGTCTAACATGGTGGCCTACAGATCAAGTTTGCATTTTGTTCCGCTCCACTGATTTTTACCGAAATTACGGCCCTTGAACTTTGAAAAGTTCATCAAAATTACAGTTTTCCGGACTTTTTTTCTACACGCTTCCAGATATTGAGCTGTTTTTGGGTATGTTAGTCTAACATGGTGGCCTACAGATCAAGTTTGCATTTTGTTCCACTCCACTGATTTTTACCGAAATTATGGCCCTTGAACTTTGAAAAGTTCATCAACATTACAGTTTTGCGGACTTTTTTCCTACACGCTTCCAGATATTGAGCTGATTTTTGGTATGTTAGTCTATCATGGTGGCCTACAGAACAAGTTTGCGTTTTGTTCCGCTCCACTGATTTTTACCAAAATTACGACCCATTGGATTCTGAAAAATGCATTAAAATTACAGTTTTCCGGACTTTTTTTCGCACGCTTCCAGATATTGAGCTGATGTTTGGTATGTTAGTCTAACATGGTGGCCTACAGAACAAGTTTGGGTTTTGTTCCGCTCCACTGATTTTTACCAAAATTACAGCCCCATAGACTTTGAAAAGTTCATCAATATTACAGTTTTCCGGGCTTTTTCTCTGCTTGAATTCTTTCAATACCGTTGAAACTGCAGAACACTGTTTTCTGCACTATTCCCAGAATCTATGTTTATTTTTAAAAAATGATTAGAGCTTGAAATATTGGGGCGCGTGGGTATGTGAGCTCACTAAGGTTCTATATTTTGTGTAGCAGCATCGCAAATACCAAAAAAAAATCATCTTACTGGACAACAGAGTTATGAAGCGTTACATGACCTCTGTCCTGTGTAGTATTGGATGGCCATAGTTGCAAATTAAATCCTTTATAGAACTTTGGCAGCTGAGTGTATTGGGGCCCGTTGCGCCCTCTTATTTAATATAGAAAATCTTTTCAATAATGATTTTTCAATCAAGATTTGAGTGCCAGATTTAGGGGTATCATGCCCCCTGATTTTAACACTGATATAATCAAAAAACGTTAAATGTTCTCGACCCAAACTAAGGCTCCAAAATGCCTACATGTTTCATATATAAAGCCTTTGCAAGTATGATTTAACACCTTTATCATCAAGCCCTGGAGGTCATATATAGTGGTGCCATTGGACCCTTAAAAAAAACTTGAAAACTTTACCTATAGTTTGATGAATTCGAGCAGACAGGCATATCTGCTCATTAACGTGATAATTTGAACAAATATCAATGGATTTGGCCGATATTTGGTGTGTGAGACTTTCTTAAAGCCTTGAATGACTTTGAAAACCAGTGTCATTCAGTCATACTGAGCAGACTCATAACTCTCAGTAAATTGCCCCTGTTTTCAGTTCATTAGTGGTTGAGATAACTTGAACAAATATCAATGGATTTGATTTTCTTATAATGACAAGCCTTATAGATGTGAAAAAAACTCTATTCCAATCGGCGTCTTGTAATCATTGTAAAACTGTGTAATGGAGAAATCATTTTAAAAATCTCCGAAAACACAGCTCCAAATGCTTTGATGTTTGATATATAAAATCTTCGTAAGAATGATTTATGAGTACTCAACTCTGCATCGATGATGTGTAATTTACAAGTTCTCAATCTCAGAAAACACAGCTCCAAATGCTTTGATGTTTGATATATAAAATCATTCTAATGATGATTTACAAGTACTCAACTCTGCATCGACAATGTGTAATTTACAAGTTCCAGTGGATGGATTCATGCTGAACGTGGTTTTTCAATATGTGGCATTTCAGGGAAGAATATTTTTAGCTCACCTGACTTTCAGTCAGGAGAGCTATAGTCTTCACTCATCGTCCGTCGTCCGGCGTCTGGCGTCGTCCGTGAACATGGTGTTTGCGTCTTCTCCTCCCAAATCGCTGAACCAATTTAATTGATATTTGAGATAATAGTTATGACATCGCAATTTGATTTTGTTCAAATCAAGTTGCCTCGCCCGTGGGTAGGGCCACACCCAAAAAGTGTGCTGAAATCTTAAAAAAATCTTCTTCTCATGAACCAGCAGTAGCAGAGACTTGATATTTGGTGTGCAGCTTCCTTTTGAGGTGTAGACTCAGATTTGTTCAAGAGAAGTTTGTGGGGCAATACTTGGCGTTGTTATGGGAGGGGCAAAATTTTTGGCCCTGCCCCAAATTTCTATTTTCCAAACCGAGAGGCTGATTTGAACCAAATTTTATGTGAGGGCTTATTGGGTCATAAGTACCTAATTTATGCTGATTTTTTTTTTTCCCGTAGCCCCATGGAACCGCAGGAGCTAAAGATAGAAAAAAATTAAAACGCCCATATCTCCAAAACTGCACGGCACCGAGAATTTTTATTTGGTGTGAAGCTTCCTTAGGACCAACAGAAAGAATTGGTAAAAAAAAAAATTGCCATCGGTTTTATCATAGGGTACAGTTTCGGGACTTTGAAAAAGTGCTGAGTCGGCACTTTTTAACACTGTAGGCAATGGGAAAAACATTAAAAAATCTTCTCCAGATCCAGCAGGCAGAATCTTTTGATATTTGGTATGCAACATTGTGGGGTGGATCTGATTCAAGTTTGTTCAAATCGGCCTCCTGGGTTTATATTTGGGCTCAGTATAGGAGCCCAAATTTGAACTTACTGCATTTCAGGCAAATTTCTTTGAAAATCTTCTTCTCCAGATCCAGCAGGCAGAATCTTTTGATATTTGGTATGCAACATTGTGGGGTGGATCTGATTCAAGTTTGTTCAAATCGGCCCCTTGGGTTTATATTTGGGCTCAGTATAGGAGCCCAAATTTGAACTTTGTGCATTTCAGGCAAATTTCTTTGAAAATCTTCTTCTCAAGATCCAGCAGGCAGAATCTTTTGATATTGGGTATGCAACATTGTGGGGTGGATCTGATTCAAGTTTGTTTAAATCGGCTCCCTGGGTTTATATTTGGGCTCAGTATAGGAGCCCAAATTTGAACTTAGTGCTTTTCAGGCAAATTTCTTCAAAAATCTTCTTCTCCAGATCCTGCAGGCAGAATCTTTTGATATTTGGTATGCAACATTGTGGGGTGGATCTGATTCCAGTTTGTTCAAATCGGCCACCTGGATTCATATTTGGACTCACTATAGAAGCCCAAATTCGAACTTAGTGCATTTCAGGTAAATTTCTTCAAAAATCTTCTCCAGATCCAGCAGGCAGAATCTTGTGATATTTGGTATGCAACATTGTGGGGTGGATCTGATTCAAGTTTGTTCAAATCGGCCCCCTGGGTTTATATTTAGGCTCAGTATAGGAGCCCAAATTTGAACTTAGTGCATTTCAGGCAAATTTCTTTGAAAATCTTCTTCTCAAGATCCAACAGGCAGAATCTTGTGATATTTGGTATGCAGCATCCTTAGGGGGGAGAGATTCAAGTTTGTTCAAGCCATGTCCCTAGGTCCATATTTGGGCTCACTGTGGGATCTTGAATTGTAACTTTGTTTGAAATGAGGAATTTTCTTAAAAAATCTTCTTCTTCAGATCCAGCAGTCGGAATGGTTTGATATGTGGTGAGTAGCATCCTTGGGGGGTGGGGGGGAGGGGGTATTCAAGTGTGTTAAAGCCAAGTCCATGGGTCCATATTTGAGCTCCCTGTGGGAGCCCAAATTATAACTTAGTCAATATGAGGAATTTTTCTTTAAAAATCTTCTTCAGATTCAGCAGTTGGAATGTTTTGATATTTGGCATGGATCAACCTTAGGGGGCTGAGATTCAAGTTTGTTCAAGCCAAGTCCCTTGGTTCATATTTGGGCTCACTATGGGAGCCTGAATGACAACTTAGTTCAAAATGAGGAATTTTCTTTAAAAATCTTCAGATCCAGCAGATGAATGCTTTTGATATTTTTTATGCAGCATCCTTAGGGGGGTAAGATTCAAGTTTGTTCAAGCCATGTCCCTAGGTCCATATTTGGGCTGATTGTGGGAGCTCGAATTGTAACTTGGTTCAAAATGAGGAATTTTCTTTAAAAATCTTCTTCAGATCCAGCAGTCGGAATGTTTTGATATTTGGTGTGCAGACTCCTTATGGGGGTGAGATTCAGGTTTGTTAAAGCCAAGTCCCTGGGTTCATATATGGGCTCCCTGTGGGAGCCCGAATTATGACTTAGTTCAGTATGAGGAATATTCTTTAAAAATCTTTTTTTAGATCCACTGGTCAGAATATTTGGATATTTGGTTTCAGCTTTTCTTAGGAGGAGCAAATGCAACTTGTGGAAATCAATTCTCTGGGTTGATATTTAGGCTACCATGTCAGGTGAGCGCCCTCAGGCCCCCTGGGGCCCTTGTTGTATTTGGTATACATCTCTAAAGGGGGGAGATTCAAGTTCATATCAGGTTCCTGGGTTAATATTTGGGCCCCCTATGGTAGCCCGAATTTCAACTTGGTGCAGTTTGAAGAAATTTCTTTAAAAATCTTTTTTAGATCCCCCAGTCAGACTGCATTCACATTTGGTATACAGCATCCTGGTAGTGGAAGGGAAGGGCTCAGACTCAAATTTGTTCAAGTTAAGTTCCTAGGTTGATATTTGGACTCCCAAAGTTTTGCATTACTGGAAATAGGGGCATAATTTCTGTGGTAGCATCCCAGTACTAGGGCTGGGCGATATGGGAATCGGAATACCGGTAACGATATCAGAAAAAATATCGCGATATACCGGTATATCGTGCAGCAGTGTGTGAAACGCATATCAAGTGTGAGGGATATCATGAATAAAAAATATATTTTTGGAGCAAAAGATAGAAGTATAATAATAACTCTTTGGCCAGCCGCTGATTTGTCGCGGTCCTCATAAGAGAAGGCCATCATTCCCCCTGCACCCCACCCCCTCTTCCCCTCTTCTCCTCCCAGCATTCAGATATAAACTGCTTAATAGTGTCCCTCACTTCCTCTTTTTCAATTTCTTCAATAAGCATTCCTACCCTCTCCCTCGTGTCCCCCTTCAGCCATCTATCCTTTGTTTCTTCACCCCACTTCTGCATTATTCTTCCAGTAAATTTTATTCTATGAGGTATATACTGTGGACATTCCAAGAGAAAATGTTCCAGGGTCTCCACTACTCCAGAGTGGCACATTTGGCATCCCTTTTCCCCATCTATCCCAATTTTTCCCCGAAGCTCCAGTGATCTTGATCTCAGTTTGAACAGCACTGACCCTCCAAAGGTGCCATCTAGGTACTTCTCAAAAGCTGGCTTTTCTTTATATTGTAACCCCTGCAGTGATCTTTTCACGCTAACCCCTGCTTGCCAGTTTCGATTGCAGTCTTCCATGACTCTCTCTTTGACAAACCTTTTGCCTTCTTTCATTCCTACTTCTATGTTTGTGACCTCTATAGAGTAATTGTCCATTAGTTCCCTCACATGTTTTGACCACCCCCGTTTCTATATTAGAATTCCAAATGGTATCGAGCATCAATTTGCACCACCACTTACTGCTCTGGAAAAATGAGTGATTTGAATGGAAGACCATAACAATCCATGTCTACAAAGTTATTGAACCTATTGTTTAATACGAAAATAAGCCATAAAATTATCATGGGTTTACTGGCTTTCATCTGAATCTGGGATACAAGTAAATTAGTCTTTGTCAATTTAATTCCTGTAAAAACATAGCCAGCCTCTCTTGACTGATAAGCGTTTAATTACTGAGCCAGTCAATTGTCACATTGTGTTAATTGCGTATGTGTGGCTTCATGAAAACAGTGGCAAGCAAAACTTTTTATCAAAACAACGGGTATCCAGTTGATGGGGTTCCGAGGGCCTGGTTTCACAAAAAAACCAGTAGTAGCTCCTCCCCTTCTCCTATCTTCCAGCAGTGAACGTCCTCAGATTACAATGTCAAATGTCATCTGTCACATGTCAGGCCAGTCGGTCTGTTGATCACCCTTCACTTTCATGATAGTCTGCAGGTGTCAATCACCAGCCGACAATGTTTTCTCCCAGTGATGGCATCACACCTCTGTCATATTTGACAAAAATTGTTGCACATTTCGCAATTGTGAATATGTGTGATTTGAAACATTTTTGTGTCAGATTGCTGACAACGAATTAAGCGATAAGTATGGCTTGCTGATTACAGTTCAAACAAATGCGACCAACAGCAGGTGACCGTGTTTTTACAGCGTGACAGTCGGGTGTGTTTTCCGTGTAACAACAAACTATTTGTGTGATGTGTGCTACTTTAATTATTCGCTAATTAAAAATAATCAAACAAATTTAGCAAACAAGTATTAAATTTTTATTTCATAATTTCTCCATGAATGCTTGCATGTCGGTGATGATAAGCGAGATAGAACGTTACTCACTCTCATCATCTCTTGCTGTTTATCATTTGTTCACGAAATAAGGAAAGATAAACTTCCTGTATTTTCAAAGCAACTTTCTGTGCGATTTAACGAAAAAACACATGTTGAAATTTTATTATCATGTGACCCAAACCAATATCGTTACAGACGATATACCGGTATTGCCAAAAAATAGACGATATTTAACCGGTACCGATTCCAATACCGGTATTTACCGGTATATCGAAATATCGCCCAGCCCTACCCAGTACTAGAAAAAATCTTGCATGGACAACAGAATTATCAATAATTAAATAACTTCATTCCTGTGTCGTGATAACTAGCTATAGATGCTAATTAAATCCTTCTTTAAACAGCTATTGTTAGCTGCGCGCCTCAGGAGCCCCATAGGGCCTCTAGTTTTTGTTTTTTTTTATCCAAGATTCATTTTGCCACAATGCAAAAAAAAATTAAAATATTTAAAATTGTCCCTTAACCCCCACCCCTGGGGTCAATTGAGCATTAACATTTTTTTCTTTCTCCAAAATGCTATTTGTAGGATTTCAAGTGATTTTAACACCTATGCCCCAGCCCCCCCCCCCCCCCCCCTCTCTCCCCATTTGGGGGTGCAGGGGGATTAACCTTGCTTGGCGATGCAGGCCACTTTTTATCCTTGTTTTACAACCTTGAGATTACTAGGTTTGTCAATGATGATTTGTTATCCACTTTATTGAATGACATTTGCATGATTTTAATCTTACATCACATGCACTACCATCTGAGACCATAATCTAGTTCATGTATTGTCACTATCTCCATAAATTAGTCAATTTCATGAATGAGACTTTCCATAGCAACCCCAGAAATTGGAGCCGTACTTTACTGTCGTAATTAAGTTCTGAATTGTAAAATAGAACCAGTTAACCCTTTACCCAACGCAGACGATATCAAAATTTATTATTTTAAATATCATTTTTAGCTCAACTTTGACGCAAGTCAAATTTGAGCTTATGCCATGGCCAGTTGTCCGTCTGTCCTTCAACAATTCAATACGGCTCTGACTAGAGGTAGTATTTATGAACCGATCTTCATGAAACTTCTTGGATACCTTTGTTATCACCGTGGGACGAAAACGAGTGTTTTGGGGTCCAGTCCGAAATTCAAGATGGCCGCTGGCAGCCATTTTGTACAAAATTAGGTGCAATCAGATTTTTGCGCAGAACTTTCATATGAAAGCTCCGATTTGAAAATTTTTAGTACCATGGGATACATCACATATAATACAGGGTTTTTTCTCGTGCATAAATTATGCAAATTAGATGAACTTTGATGTATTTAGTGTTAATTTCAGTACTGTAAGTGCAAATGCCTATACGGGTCGGGCTAGAGGCTGTGTTTATGAACCGATCTTTACGAAACTTCTTGGGTACCTTTGGTATCACCGTGGGACGAGAACAAGTGTTTTTGGGTCCAGTCCGAAATTCAAGATGGCCGATGGCAGCCATTTTGTTCAAAATTTGGTGCAATCAGATTTTTGCGCAGAACTTCCATATGAAAGTGCTGATTTGAATAATTTTGAGCTCACCTGACTGAAAGTCAGGGTGAGCTTTTCTTATCACTCTTCGTCCGTCGTCCTGCGTGAAGGTGGTGTTTGAGCCTCTTTCTCCTAAACCACTGGCCACATTTTAATTAAATTTCAGGTAAGTGGTGGTTATATAGGGGCATTTTGAATTTTATCCAAAATAGGTTTCGGCTCATATTGAACAGAGGTGTGGGGGAAAAAATGGCCAAATTTTTTGAAAATCTTTTAATGAACCACCAGTAGCAGAGACTTGATATGTGGTATACAGAGTCCTTTTGAGGTTTAGAATCAAGTTTGTTCAAGAGAAGTTTGTCTGGCATTATTTGCCTTCGTTATGGGAGGGGCAAAAATTTTGACCACGCCTAAAATTTCTGTTTTCAGAACCGTGAGGTCGATTTGAACCAAATTTGATATGAGATGATAATGGGTCATAAGTAGTTGATTGATGCAAAAAATAATTTTCTCATTGCCCTGTGGGAACCTCGGGAGCTAAAAATAGGAAAAACCTTAAAACTGCCATATCTCCAAAACTACACGGCGCAGAGAATTCTTATTTTGTATAAAGCTTACTTTTATCCAGTAGAATAGAATGGTTAAAAAAAATCCCTATCGGTTTGATCACAAGGAACATTTTTCAGGACTTTGAAAAAGTGCTGAGTCAGCACTTTTTAACACTGTAGACAATGGGAAAAAGATTAAAAAATCTTCTCCAGATTCAGCAGGCAGAATCTTTTGATATTTGGTATGCAACATTGTGGGTGTGGGGTGGATCTGATTCAAGTTTGTTCAAAACGGCTCCCAAGATTCATATTTGTTCTCACTATAGAAGCTCGAATACAAACTTAGTGTATTTCAGGCAAATTTCTTGAAAAATCTTCTTCTCCAGATCCAGCAGGCAGAATCTTTTGATATTTGGTATGCAACATTGTGGGGTGAATCGGATTCAAGTTTGTTCAAATCGGCTTCCTAGATTCATATTTGGGCTCACTATAGAAGCTCGAATTCGAACTTAGTGCATTTCAGGCAAATTTCTTAAAAAATTTTCTTCTCCAGATCCAGCAGGCAGAATCTTTTGATATTTGGTATGCAACGTTGTGGTGTGGATCTGATTCAAGTTTATTCAAATCGGCCCCCTGGGTTCATATTTGGGCTCACTATAGAAGCCCGAATTCGAACTTACTGCATTTCAGGCAAATTTCTTAAAAAATCTTCTCCAGATTCAGCAGGCAGAATCTTTTGATATTTGCTATGCAACATTGTGGGGTGGATCTGATTCAAGTTTGTTCAAATCGGCTCCCAAGATTCATATTTGGGCTCACTATAGAAGCTTGAATACGAACTTAGTGCATTTCAGGCAAATTTCTTTGAAAATTTTCTCAAGATCCAGCAGGCAGAATCTTTTGATATTGGGTATGCACCATGCTTAGGGGTGGTGAGATTCACGTTTGTTCAAGCCAAGTCCGTGGGTTCATATTTGGGCTCACTGTGGTAGCCCGAATTATAACTTAGTTCAAAATGAGAAATTTTCTTTAAAATCTTCGTAAGATCCAGCAGTTGGAATGTTTTGATATTTGATATGCAACATCCTTAGGGGGGTAAGATTCAATTTTGTTCAAGTCATGTCCCTAGGTCCATATTTGGACTCACTGTGGGGGCTTGAATTGTAACTTAGTTCAAAATGAGGAATTTTCTTTAAAAATCTTCTTCTTCAGATCCAGCAGTCGGAATGTTTTGATATTTGGTGTGCAGCATCCTTAGGGGGGTGAGATTTAAGTTTGTTAAAGCCAAGTCCCTGGGTTCATATATGGGCTCCCTGTGGGAGCCTGAATTATAACTTAGTTCAATATGAGGAATATTCTTTAAAAATCATTTTTTTTTTTTTTTAGATCCACTGGTCAGAATCTTTGGATATTTGGTATAAGCTTTTCTTAGGAGGAGCAGATGCAACTTGTTGAAATCAATTCTCTGGGTTGATATTTAGGCTACCATGTCAGGTGAGCGTCCTCAGGCCCCTTGGGGCCTCTTGTTTTAAATCTAATCTCACGAATAATAGGACAATACTATTTCAAGTTCCTCCCTTATTTGATAGAACGCTTCACAAATTCCTAAACTGTTCCATCTACAGTAAATACCCATATCTTGCAACACAATTGCTGGCTTTTCTTTTAACCATGCAAAATATTGCCACAAAATATGTTTCTTTTCTTATATTGGACAGAAATGCATACACCTACTGAGTTTGAAGTCAGTTGTCACTCAAGACAAACAGAATAACTGCAGATATTTTATATCAGGCCTCTGGGGGTGGATGTAGGAGTGTCATATTGCTCTCAGATTTAAACTCTTAGTTACTGAAAAGTATTAAAAAAAAATTCCTTTTCTGCCAAACTACATTGCTATGTGCTTCCATATACAGCATATTTGTAAGGCCAATTTGCATGTTTGTTGAGATTGAGATTCTGGTGTCAAAGTATGGGGGTATTAGGGTGAGGGCTCAGACATTTTAACTCAGGTCAATGGATGCAGCATTGAAAAATATTTTCCCAGAAGCCACTGATATAAATAATTTCACTTCACATTTGACATAATTTTCTGGGAGAGCATCATATTATGTCCTTATTTCTTAAAATAAATAGCTGTTTAACCCTTTACCCAACGAATCGGCCGCATCCGCCCGCGTAATATGCAAATTCAGCAGTTGAAAAAAATATTATTTTTCCAAAAATTTCAACAAAACCATATCATGTGACCCCTCGTTGGAACGAGCTCGTCGAGCTCGTTCCAACGAGGGGTCACATGATATGGTTTTGTTGAAATTTTTTGAAAAATTTCAAAAAATGACTTTTAAAATAATAAATTTTGATATCGTCTGCGTTGGGTAAAGGGTTAATGAATATGTGGGCAATCATTATTATCAGTGTGTGACTCCTAGGCTGCATGTTGAATATATCACTTGATCCTCCCCTCCCCCCCCCCCCCCCCCCCCCCCCCCCCCCCCCCCCCAATAACCAACAATTACTATGGGTTCCCCCAGTTAATACCATTGAACTGACTTGAAAGATACCAGAAATGTTCAAAGGGTTAAATCCTGTTCAGGAAATGTCTGAAAATCCTTGGAATTCAACCGATAAAACTTTTTGACAGTCCTTTGGATTTAGTTTCTGAAACTGGTACTCTGTTGAAATATGCAATAGAGCTGTAGGTTTTTAAATTTCTTGTTCGTTTTCGGTTTGGTTTTTTGGGTGGAGAAAAACCTCGGTTCGATTCGGTTTTCGGTTTGTTCATGAGGCCAAGTAAAATTCAATAAAACTCATTCTTCTGTCCAGAGTCATAACTGAATGGTAGTGAAATTGAGTGAAACTCAATGAATGCCCGAAATAAGCTATAATACATGAAGAATCAGGAAGGCCAATATAATAATTACCTAAATATACAGAACTTTTATTGTGCTTGGCCATTTTTCGAGGTCTGACACCTACACGCAACTTGAGGAAAGCTGCAAACACAACTAAACTGAAATGTGGGAAATTCACAGAATGTAGCCTTCCCAAAGTAGTGAGAGTACCCAGACACTGCCATTGGCAGTGTTTGGGTACTCTCACTACTCTGGGATGGCTACATTCTGTGAATTTCTGCAGCAAAAGCTGGCAAGAGAGTATTTAATAAAAGAAACAAAAAACTTTAGATTACGGGATGTCGACGGTTTCGGTTTTTAAAAAAAACTAAAAACCTCGGTTCGGTTTCGGTTAACCTACAGCTCTAATATGCAAATGCATGCTTTTACTTGTCAAAAAAAGCAACATTGCCATCCTTCAGTTAAATACAAGCCTGATACAGTTCAATACCGGTATGAGTACAGATAAATGTCAGGTGATGTAATTTTAAAGTTGAAATTGCTAATTATGTTTTTCTTCTTCACAGGCTTGAATGCATTCGTTGAAACTGAGAAGTTAGCCTTCAGCGTGCAGTATTATTGCCCATCGACAGAGAGATAACATTAATGTCACTGAGGTAATATTGAATAGCTCCCCATGGGAACCCTGGAAACTTTGGACATGAAACAGTTTTTGTTTACTGTGGGAAACAAGTTCTGCTTTACTAGTGAAATAGGAACCGATAAACAATGCCTGTGGTGGATGTCCTCTAATGTTGGCAGCAGAGGCTTAAACGATTGGCTAAACTTGTCTTCAAGTATTTCATGTATCTGATCAGTGTTCCAAATTTCATGAATGTTGGAGAAGGGGAAGACCTGATTTTGTTGTCTGATAAAAAAAAACCCAAGCTTGGTTCAGTTGTGTTTTCAAGTACTACAGTGGAGCTCACTTAATTGGATATCTCTTAACACTGAAGAACCCTGTTAACTGAATATAATTTCCAACACAAAACCATTTACCATACCTCCAGTACAAATTTGACCTGTTAATTGAATATAGGTTATAGAGTAAACTCCTGTTAATTGAATAAAAAAGTCTTGCAACCTGTCGAGAAATTACCTCGACTCTCCTCAGTTTTCCTTTGTTTATAGACTTATTTGGTCTCAGTACATCCAATACAGGCATTTAATCTATTATATCTTGTTTGATAGAGCTCAGGGAGCTCTGTCAAACAAGATATAATAGAATAAATTCTAAGTTTATCTCTAGAATACAGGAAAGTGACACAATCCCTGTTAATTGAATACTCCTGTTAATTGAATAATTTTAATTGGCAAAGTGGCCATTCAATTAACAGGGCTCCACTGTAATATGAAAGCATGGGTATTTGCACCGGCTGGAAGAGTGGTGGGTGAATGATTTAGATTCTTACAGATGCATAGATAGACACCCATTCCCAACAACGGTTTCAATGGTGTTTGTTATCAATATTGAGGGCTTTAATTAACAATTTAATTATTGACGAGGAGCATATTTTTTTTTTTTTTTTACAAATGGGTGGTGCCATCTTGCATACATAATATTATATAAACCAGTGTACTACAATAAAATCCTCCGAAATTCTTATGCACCCAGCCTCTTTGAGGATGGGGCATTATGTTATCACCATGCCCGGCTTCCATCGTCCGTCCCATTAACTTTCGCATTCTGTCAGTTAACTAAAGTTCTACCAACCGGATCTTTACCAAACTGTGGGTTAGGTATGATGAGTGGAAGAAGCCTATTTATTTTGACCATGATGTGCCAAAGGTCAAGGTCACAGTGACCTCCAATGTTAAACACACTTGAAATTGGTTTCTGCTCTATAACTAAAGTTCTACCAACCGGATCTTTATCAAACTTCGTATGTGGGTAAGGTATGATGAGTAGAAAAGCCTATTTATTTTGACCATGATGTGCTAAAGGTCACAGTGACCTCCAATGTTAAATACACTTGAAATTGGTTTCCGGTCAATAACTAAAGTTCTACCAGCCAGATCTTGACCAAACTTCATTTGTGGGTTAGGTATGATGAGTGGAAGAAGCTATTTATTTTGACCATGATGTGCCAAAGGTCAAGGTCATGGTGACCTCCAATGTTAAATACATTTGACATTGGTTTCCGCTATAACTAAAGTTCTGCAAGACTGATCTTGTTGTTTTTTTTGTAATTCTATCCATGATATTGCAGGAGGGGGCATATGCCATGCATCACATTCCTCTTGTTTTAAAATCTTCTCATGAACCAGTGGGTACAATGACTTGATATTTGGTGTGTAGCTTCCTTTTGAGATGTAGAATCATGTTTGTTCAAACAAAGTTCACGGAGCAATATTTGCCTTTGTAATGGTGGGGAAAGATTTTTGGCCCTGCCCAAAATTTCTTTTTTCTGAACTGATGCTCCTCCAGTTAGAACCAAATTTGGTATGTGGTATCATTGAGTTATAGGTACTTGACTCATGCAAAAAAAGATGTTCCTGTGTCCCCGTGGGAACCCCAGAAACTAAAAATGGAAATATTTTCAAATGTCCATATTTTCCAAACCACACGGAACAAAGAGCTATTATTTGGTATGAAGCATCCTTAGGACCAGTAGTATTGAATGGTGAAAAAAAAACCTTGCCATCAGTTGTGCCAGAGTATTCTGTAATTTCTGCAGGTGGCATTGAAAAAGTGCTGTGTCAGCATGTTTACAAGAATTAAAATTAAAATTTTCCCCAGAACCACTGGTCAGAATGTTTTGAGATTTGGTATACAGCATCCATAGGGAGGAGGGTAGCGGGGCAGATTCAATTTTGTTCAAATCGAGTGCCTGGGTTAATATTTAGGCTCCATATGGGAGCCCAGATTTTAACTTTGTACAATATAAGGGAATTTCTTTATAAATCTTCAGATTGAATCATTTCATATTTGGTATAGTGAGGGAAGATTCAAGTTTGTTCAAATTGAGTGCCTGGGTAAATTTTGGGGCTCCCTCCCTATGGTATCCCAAATTTTAACTTGGTGCCATATGAGGAATAATCTTTAAAAATTTTCTTCAGATCCACCAGTCAGAATCTTTTGATATTTGGTATACAATATCTATTGGGGGGATCAGATCTAATTTTGTTCAAATCAAGTCCCTGGATTATTATTTGGACTCCCAATTGGAGCCTGAATTTTAACAGTCCAACATGAGGAATAATTTTTTTGTTAAAGTCCCTGGGTTGATATTTGTATTCCTTATAGGGGTGGGGGACAAATTTTAACATAGTGCAAAATTGTTAATATTCTCAAAATCCTTTTCTCCAGAACTACCAGTCAGAATCTTTTGATATTTTGGTATACAACATCCTTCAAGTTTGTTCAAGTCAAGTCCCAAGGTTGATAATTGGACTTGCAAGTTTTCCATTACTGAAAATCCTGGCATTATCTTTGTGGTAGCATCACAATACCAGAAAAAAATCATCTGGCATGAACAGCAAAGTTAAAAATAATGAAAGAACTTCATTCCTCTGATGTGTTAACTAGCCACAGATGGTAATTAAATCCTTCTTTAAACAACTTTGGTCAGTTGAGTGCCTCAGTCCCCATGGGGCCTATTTTTGCATTAGTCATTCACAAAAGTGTATCTTACTGAGGTGGATTAAAAAAATATGCAGACTGCTGGGGGTGGGATGGGGTAACATTTTTTTTTTGGTGGATTTTGGAGGGGTTGGGTGGTGATGAGACAATTGGACGATGGTGTATTCAAACCATTACACTCGTGGGAACCCCAGGAAGTGAAGCAGTGCTTGTTTACTGTGCTAAACAAGCTCTCTTTTACTGGTAAAATAGCACTAAGTCACAAATGCTTGGGTGGAAATTCTTTAAAATGGGCGACATAAGAATAAACGATTGACTAAAAAACTTGGATCTCCAAGTTGTTGGCGTGATTAGTGATTGTGCTGAAATATGTGAACTAAACATCAATAAATAAATAAATCTTCAAACCATTGACATTTTTTTGGTGGGGCTTTCTTCTTTTCAGCTCATCACTTGGGATGGAGTAGGGGAACACTCTTGATATTAGTTTTTGTAGAGGACATTCAAGGAAATAATAGTGTGATCCATCCGTTTGAGTTTTAGAGATCTATAGCATTTCCATTTTAGTCAATGTTTCTTGTGGATTTGCCACAGTTTCGAGTGAGTATTTTCACCTGGTTGCACCTTTGTTGTAGTCATGATGTAGTGAAAGATGTGGAAAGTGACCTCAAACAACAACAGTGATAAATAAATAATACCTTGTTGGTAACAACAACACACAACCAAGGTTTTTAGCAAAAAGAAAACAATACAACTGCAATGTGAATTCCACATCCTCCCATCTCTATTGGTTTTAGCGTCCATTTCTCTTTGTTACAGCAGTTTAATTTAAAAATTTCATAATTTCATTACTTGTTTAGCACTTTTGTTGTAGAGCTGAAAATGTTTCTCATTCATGTAAGTAGACAGTCTTTATGTTACTATCTACAAAACTTTAGTCTGGACAACGTTGCTCTCTGTCGGTCGGTAGTTCTCCCTGGGTATTCCGGCTTCCTCGCCCATAAAACTGTCCGACATGAAGGGACCCTGTCTGTCAAAAGTGTCATTAAATCGCAGTGAATAATCTGGGCAACTGGTACAATACATATATTTGGATCCTTAGTACAATTATGCACGATACATGGGAAAAGAAAAGACATGGAAACCGGACCTTTCTCAAAAACTGACTCACGAGTAATAACTTGGTTTTCTCACAAAATATTGATGCTCTAATAATTTAATCATTTGCCCCGCCTCTGCGTTTGATTGGTTGAAAGCATACAGCGTGAAAGTCGTCAAAATCGTATAAACCAAATCACGTCATGATTTGGAATGTATACACGTTCGCACACATCCGATCCAACTTTGAAGACCCTGGAAGCCACGCCCACTCAACTGAAATTGTCACTGTGAGGGCGTAACGGCAGACTGATAGATGGATAACAAGCTTGTAAACAAAGATCAATGATCGAGTTTTCATCGCCTCCATTTGGCGAGAATATAATGATAATTTCTCGGGAACAGTTGAATTTAATAAAATATACCGAAGTGGGAGACGAATAAAAAGATCATACACCCAAACATGATTTTGGGGGAACTTAAAAAAATGTTTTTAATGCTATTGTTACGTGACTTGCTAAATGTCTGTCGTCTGCAATCGAAAATCAAAACAACAAAGAATTTGACAATGATTGACGTGACCTGTTTGTGACACACTTTCCTGAGTTTGACTGTTGTCTTTTGCGAAAATTAAAAGTTTTTCGTTCACGTACACATAGTTTTTATATTTTAATATTACAGCCGGATTAAATTATAAGAAATAACTGTTGTTTACCGAAAACAACAGTTATTTCTGAAATAACTGGAAAATTCCCAGATAACCCTTTACCCAACATAGACGATTTCAAATTCAAAATTCATTATTTTGAATATCATTTTTTTTTAATTTTTAAAAAAAATTTCAACAAAACCATATCATGTGACCCCTCTTTGGAACGAGCTTGACAAGCTCGTTCCAAAGAGGGGTCACATGATATGGTTTTGTTGAAATTTTTCAAAAAATAATATTTTTTCAGCAGCTGTATTTGCATATTACACGAGCGGATGCGGGCGATTCGTTGGGTAAAGGGTTAACTAGTTTGTACTAGATCTTCACGGTATTTCAATTTCAATTTCCGTGACGACATCCAAAAACAATTTCGCAATATACTGTTAAATATGTCACTTTAAAAGCAGGTGACTCTACCTGGCATTTTGCGATTTACCAACACATCTTTCCAATCTAAAAACTAATTCCCAGAATTTGTGGTTGAGATTTCCGTACAGTGTTGTCAACTCTGGGGTTAATTTGCGGATTGGAACTCAGTATAAATGGAAAACAATGTCAAAGTAATGATGGATGTTAAAATTTGGTGATACTTGTGACCTGAATAAGTTACGAATTCAGTGTCCCACAAGTCAAATTTCATTAACTCGGTGCAGGAGCCATCGCTGTTTACTTAACATTTAAATGACAGCAGGGGGCATGGTGGCTCAGTGGTTACAGCTTGGACCTCAAATTGCAAGGAACTTGGTTCGATCCCAGGGACCGATCAGGACTATTTAAAATACGCTCTAGCCTCGGAGCCTATTTTTTCAATTCATGCGCCAGATTTCAATTTACAGAGTCACACTGCTGTTTGTAACACACACTGCAAGTATGTAATGGCTCTCATCATTTTCATTTAGTACACTATAGCAAACATTAATCTTCACTGTGGTTTCTGATCAAGTCTTGGCTGCCTATTTAGGCAGCCAAGACTTGATCAGAAACCACAGTGAAGATTAATGCTTGGTAATTAAGACATGAAGTATTAACTTAAGCACTCTACAACAATGATAAATGATAATCATATATATAATACTTGTAAGAGTGTCACTCTCGATTATCCATCGAAAGAATATCAAAATATGATCTGAGAAGTTACGTGCCAACTGAGACGCCTATTTCTGAGATTTAAGAGCCAGGTCCTGATGTTTCAGAACCAAATACGCACTGGCGCATGCCCAGGTCGGTCCCTGCGATCCCTGCCTGGGGTCATTGTGTTGTGTCCTTGGGCAAGGCACTTCATCCCAAGTGTACATGTTGGGGCATGGTGGATCTGTGTGCTAAGGTGTACTGCATTTCGATGGTGCACTTGTCGTCAACCAATGGTAACCCTGCATGTGCAGAGTTAGTACGTCGGCGGTTCTCTCCGGGTGACCCTGACTATCAAAAGTGTCATTAAACCCCTTTAAATCAATAAATGGCAGCAGACAAATAACTAGGAATGGTGATATCGGTTGAAGGCATTGTTAATATGGAAATAATGGATTTGTGACATCTGTCAGTAAAACTGAATATAATGGGTGGTTTCTGGAAAAATGGTGAATGAGAGGATCTCGTGAATGAGACTTGTTTGCTAACAGGATATGGACATGTGTTTTACAAGAGAACAATTTACAATACATTATATTTTACACAATTGTTTCTCATAAAGTTACACACAAACAACTAACAAAGACCACTAGTAACAATAACATGACTCATTCAGACTCATTGATTATTAACTTTTTGCTAATTTTTTCTACCAGTGTTTTTACATGAGTTAAAATAACAATGGGAAATTGCCTTTTGTTAAGGTTTCTCAGACTGATATTTTTATCGCTCATTTTTGTATCAAGCCTGTGCAGACAGGGCTTAACCATCTTGTCAATCATGCATCTTGCCGAGCAGTAGGTATTAGGTAGTATTCATACAGTTTCAAAAACATATTCAGTTTATAATTGAAGATGTTGCAATCATATCTTCTCCATTGTAGCTCATTATATACACAGGGTTCCCGCAGGGCCCTGAAAGCCTTGAATATCCTTGAATTCGAAAAATGACCTTCCAAGGCCTTGAAAGTTCCTGAATTTTCTGGAGCTTTGAATGTCCTTGAAAACGTACAATTTTTTAATCCGTCGTTTAGCGCACAAATAATATACACAAATTTAACAGTGTTTACAGCAATCTGTATTATTATTTACAATAATCACACATGTCCTGCAACAAATTTTACCCTTGGTTTGAACAAACACATTAATCAAGCATCAACCTGCATTGACCAATCCCAAAGCTTGATTCTTAATGGAACTGGAGCAACAGTCATGACTCAGAGAGGGCTATTTTTAGCGGGAACAGATTGCTGTAAATGCTGTTAAATTCGTGTAGATTATTTGTGTGGATACGACCGAGTTACTACGACTCCCCAAAACCTGTGCCAGGAGAGCTATTATATACTTAAGTCTATTATTAATAAGGGAATTGAAGGTTTTAGGAGATCTGTTACAGCGCTTAAGGAGAGCAATTATGACTCTCCTTAAATTGCTTTTGCAGGAGCCATGGAGGGTGGGAGCTATAGCTCTCCTCAAAAGACCAGGCCTGAGATAAACATTCTGCATACTGCAAATTTTGCCAAAAAAAAAAATCATCATCTTGGTCAAGGACGAGTCAGCATTAGTAGAAATGAAACATAAATGAACTAAAATAATTTGTTTGAGCAACATATATTTATTTTGGCAAATAATCAGTACCAAGTAGCCTTTTTATTATAATATGTTATCAGCTAAGAGTTATCAGTTTGGGGATGAGATACGTTCCTGAAAACAGTCGCATTGTTGAAAGACATCGTTACAGCTGTTTAATACATTCAATTCAACTAATGTCAAGGTCGCTTGCGCACATGCACATTGCTTGCAAATAGTGTAAACAAATCTCAATGTAGCGATCAAACCACGGGCAAATAAATGTCCTCAAAATATACGAGAAATAAGAGTGTGGCATTGAGACCCATGCACACTCTGAAGGACACTTAACTTGATAAACAGTAAGTTATTTTGAACTTTTACACGTTACATCACTTGTATTGGAAAGTGAAACTCGAGTACAAACTTCACGGAATTAACATGTTGGTTGCTGTAAATAATGTGTAATTGCATGTATAATTTATTATGTCATTGTCAATTTGATGATTGTTGCAAAAATAACTTGATGATTGTTGCAAAAATAACTTACGTTTTGTTTTACTCTTCACCAAAAGGTGAACATAACAATATCTCTATCTCTCTGTCATTGGCGTGGAAGTCTTCTAAAATTGTCAACATGGGTATGATAAATAAATAACTACTGGTATTCATTTTTCGAGGATGATTTCTGGTAAAGATTTCAATACTTTTATTACCAGTATATCGCAATACTCTGCAGCTCTAGATGACAGCCCTTGCCACAGATTGGTAAATTTGTACATGTACATGTCGGGGACTAGTTATCTGCTACTGGCATTTGTGAACCCAAATATTCAATGCCATTCTTACTTCTTTTCCAACCATTTATGTGTGTGTTATGTGCATTTCAATACACCTTGAAGGAGGAACTCCTGTCCCTGTGTTTAGTGATTATATGATAAGGATTTGCAACTGCCATCAACTTACTGATTAGTTGAGTGCACAATCGGTCAATTGAGAGTACCTATGTCGGAAGTCACAAGCAAAAGGAGTATGTTCAAGAATGCATAGAATAGAGTTAATTTTAAAGTACAGTCAGGTTGAATGGTTCATTGACCTCACGAGCGAGTCACTGTGTGTATCAAAATAAAAATACGACATCGGCAGAAACAAGTTAACAGTGCAGCATCTTTGATCAATGATGAAAGATGCCAAACTGTTAACTTGTCTCTGCTGATGTATTTCATAGAGTAATCACACTACACTTGGCATGTGCATCGTGAGCAGCTATCAAAGGGAAGATTCAACCAATCAATGAGATTAGACCAGTCATGATTCTTGTCAATCACTGTGGCAACTTAAGCTTTTACTGCGGGAATGAGATCATGAATCAAACGTAAATGTGAACTACTTTGACTCTGTGGTGTTCTATGTAACCATTGGCTGGAACCGATGTTCAGACATTTCTACTGATGGTCAACCGATGGCTTAAAATTGGCCAATGTCAGATGTGATTGCCGAGCATCCGTTAATCACTACCTGTGTTTATTGTATTTGGTTTAATATTGCACAATTCACTGAAGAGACCCAAGGCAGGGCTCTGCCCAGAAATTTGCACCTGACTGGCACTCAACGCCATTGGAAGAATCCTGGCAAGTTAAAATGCTTGTTTGATAGTAATTGAAGAAAAGAAGATGCATCGGTTAAAAGATACATCGTTTTCCTTATTTTTAATTTTTTTTTTCTGGCATAGTTTCCTTTGGATGAAGTTGTGCCTTGAGGTGTTTACTGTTCCTCTATTGATGTTCATAGACCGACTATTTAAATCCAGCAATGTTTTCACAAGTGGAAACTGCAATATCTATGTTCTGAATATCATGATTTTTCTTCCCAATATGCCCTATTTGCAGGGGGAGGGAGGGGTGGGGGGAGGGTGCCTGGAGAAGAGAAATGGTGCTTGTTTACTATGGTAAACAAGCTCTGTTTTACTTGTAAAATAGGACCCGGTCACCAATGCTTGGAGTGCAAGTCCTTTAAAATGGGCAACATGGTAACAATTGGCTGGACTTCACTTTATATACATGTTGCAGTCACGATTATCCATTGTGTAAAAATATGTAATCTTGAACACCAATAAATAAATAATATGCACTAAAGGAATAAAAAATTGTTTTCTTTCGCTCCCTTGCACTTGCAGAGAAACAACAATCCTCCGTCATTGCAACAGGAGAAAGAAAGTGGCAGTGTTTTCCCCCAGGGTGCTATTGCTGGATTGCACTCTTATCAGACTTGTCTTTGACCTTGGAATCACATATGCATCACAGGTACAAGACATGAGTGGTGATAGGTGTTTGAAGTTTGCTGGCATATATCACCTCTTAAGTGCATCAAGGTGCCATCTGCAGTGCTCTAGCATTACATATGGAGTTTTGTTGCATGCACTCAATTGACAATATTTTCTCTTCCATGTCTACCAAAATGAATAAACAGTGTGCAAACTTATATCTTTACATTTGACTTAATTGGTTGGTAATATTAAGAACTAGTGGTAGCCACTTATCGCATTGGCTGTGGCTAATTGATTAGTCATTTCTACATGTACACCACAAAATATATCTTTGGGATCTCGCGGGGAGAAGTTAAATCTCCTTCCACTGACATAACAAATACCTGATTATGTTCGTAAGTAAATAATTTCTTTAACCCTCTCCACACTGATGAATGTGTTAAATAACAAAATGTCATGCACCAATTTTTTCTCTTAATGCAACTAGATTGAGTGCTCATTGAGCCCTTCCTATCAAGATTGAATTGGTTAAATTCCTAGTAGCATAATGTGAGAAATTTGCTTCTTGAAAATTTTGATATTTCAACTGAAGTCTAGAGGGGCTTACTTAACCTTGTAAAGGGGGCACGGTGGCTCAGTTGGTAGAGGTGCAGGCTGCAAGCCGAGAGGTCCTCGGTTCGAATCCCACCTGCGGCAACCGCGTTGTGTCCTTGGGCAAGACACTTCACCCCCATTGCCCACGTGGGGGCACGGTGACGCTGTGTACCAAGGCGTACTGCACGTCTGTGGTCCACCTGTCTGCAACCAATGCTAACCCTGATTGTGTGGAGTTGGTATGTTGGGGAGCTGACAGTTGCTCGCCGTTCTCTTCGGGTACTCCGGCTTCCTCCACCCGTAAAACTGTCACGGTCATTGTTAGCCATTGTGCAGAAATATGTGACCTTAAACACCAATAAATAAATAATATAATAAATAACCTTGTAGAGAATTTTTTTTTTTAGCCACATGAGCTGTTGCCATCACTTGGCGTCCATCATCATCTGTGGTTGTCTGTGTAAACTTTTCATATTTTCATCTTCTCTGGAACTACCGAGCCGATGTGAACCAGACTTGTCAGGAATTGTCTATGGGAGGTCCTCTACACCAATCCTCATTTTGTTCCTGTCGGTTGAAAAACATAGCCACCAGAGGCATTCTTTGATTCTGATTGGTCAATTTTTAAAAAAATCTTCTCTGAAACTTTCAAGACCAAAACTCCACATGCTTGATGACTGTGTCACCCTCTACCAATGATCCTCATTTACTGTTGATCGGGTTTCCAACATGGCCGCAATTGCGGCTCATAGTTACTATGGAAACCCTATGAGAAATCACATTTTCATCTTCTCTGGCACCACTGAGTCGATGTGAACTAAACATGGCAGGAATGGTCTGTGAGAGGTTCTCTTATCAGAATAATTGAGGGATATGTAGTTCTGCCTGCTGAGCGATTAAAGGCTCTTTGGTGCCTCTAGTTTTAACTTGGTGCCCAATTTATGTTTGAATCAAATGTGTTGTTTTTAGCTCGGAGGTATTCTATTCTGATCACTTTTCGTCCGTTGTGAAAGTGGTGTTTGGGTCTTTTTCTCCAAAACCACTGGCCACAGTTTAATGAAATTTCACATGAGTAGTGGTTATGTAGGGGCATTTGGGTTTTTCTTCAAATTGGGTTTCTGCTCATATTGAGGAGGGAGTGGGGCCAAAATGCCTCAATTTTTAAAAAAAAATCATCTTCTCATGAACCTGCAGTAGCAGAGACTTGATATTTGGTATACAGCTTTCTTTTGAGGTGTAGCTTCAAGTGTGTTCAAGAGAAGTTTGAGGGGCAATATTTGTTGTTATGGGAGGGGCAAGAATATTTGCCCCAACCAAAATTTCTATTTTCCAAACCGAGAGGTTGATTTGAACCAAATTTGACATGAAGTATTAATGGGTCATAAGTACTTTATTTATGCCAAAATTCTTTTCAAAATGCCCTTTGGGAACCACAGGAGCTAAAAATAGAAAAAAAATTCAAATGTTCATATCTCCAAAACTACATGGCACGGAGAGTTCTTATATTTGTAAAGCTTCCTTAGGACCAACAGAATGGAGTGGTCCCAAAAAATTGCTATTGCCTTGGTTACAAGAAGAATAAATAATTGTGTAATGTATTTTTGTACAGACACGATCAAAAATTTAATTAAATAGTCTATGACTAATCAAGGTTTTACAAATTAAGCTTTGGTTCCAATGATATTTCTTGGCACAATGTAGTGCATTCTGATGGGTGTCAGTATTATTTAAAGTGACTCACTGTCTCCACAAAATTTCATTCTCTTTTCTCTGTCCCTATCCCTTGTCTTTCTCCTCACACTCAATCCCTAATCCGCACAACATGATTTCCTATTACAACACCAATCAAGTCCCAATCAGCAGGCAAGTTGGAAAGTGATCAGTGAACATCAGGTTCACAAACAGAATAATGAAGATTATAGCATTCAGTAATGAAACAAAATTGAATGTCAACAGAGTTTTGTCACAAACAGCCAAGCTGATGGGTTTTAGTAAAAATCAAATTAGGAATGCTATAAAAGAGTGGAGTTGGCAGAGTAGCTAAATTATAAATGGAGAGTAAAATGTTGCTGACAGACTGAATTGTCTTAAGAATAGTGTATTTCAGAAATTCCAAAATTTGTACGCTACTGGAAGTTGTGGCAAAGAATATTTCAATCACAGAAAACACTCGAAGACACAATTGTGATACTAATTCATGAAAAAGGTAAAAAAAAGCATCAGCATATCTAGAATGGAAGAATGTTTGGACTTCTGCTATTCACTATGGCTTGTGGCTTAGGCATTGTGTGATGGGTAACATTGATCACATGGAGTGACTGGGCAGTATACATGTATGAATCTTTCAAAAAATGCTTCCCACATCTTGAGCAGGATATGTTCTTACGCATAAAAAAGGACAGAATTTGCCAATTATAAAATGAACAACTTAAACATTCGTACATTCAGAAAATAATTACCTACTGAACTAATTAATGCTGAGTATGTGATCAAACACTAGAACATTGCTTGTCAAATGATTTCTCGGAACAGGTTCAAGGAATTATGAAACCGATGATATTTATCTGATGATCCATTGTTTCCATTAATGTAAGCTTGGTTGTAACTCAAGCCCGAGACCCCCATGTCTTACAGACAATTTATTAATGGTCCGAAAAATTGACAGAAATGTTTTGAATGATAGGGCTGGATGTTTCTTTGGTTTTCTGGTTCTGTTCTATTTTTTTTTTTGCGGCAAACTGAAAAACCGAACTGCAAGACCCAACAAAAACCCACTGAATGGTTTTACTGTGATTGTGCATAAACTGATCAAACTATTGAACTGGGCAGGAACTGGACCAGTGGCCCCTATGGACTCTTGTCTATCTGGCAAAGAGGCAAATATGTCATGTTCTCATTGTCACATTTTCTCACTTATTAACTTGCGCTCTTGTCGAGTCAATAAGAGAGAAAATGTGACAATGAGAACACAACAAAGATTAGAATAATATCCATTTGTTACTCTGGGGGGCGGGGGGGGGGGGGTGGTGTCGCAGTAACCGGTTCTTGTCAGATAACCGAAGTTAAGCAACGTCGAGCACAATTAGTAGTTGGATGAGTGACCATTTCAGCGACTGATTCGCACTCCCGCGTTGTGTCCTTGGGCAAGGCACTTACACCTGATTGCCCACATGGGGGCACGGTGGTACTGTGTACTAACTGCATGTTGATGGTTTACATTTATACATTCAGAAAAATAATTACCTACTGAACTAATTAATGCTGAGTATGTGATCAAACACTAGATCATTGCTTGTCAAATGATTTCTCGGAACAGGTTCAAGGAATTATGAAACCGATGATATTCATCTGATGGTCCATGGTTTCCATTGATGTAAGCTTGGTTGTGACTTAAGCCAGAGACCCCCATGTCTTACAGACAATTTATCAATGGTCCGAAAAATTGACAGAAATGTTTTGAATGATAGGGCTGGATGTTTCTTTGGTTTTCCGGTTCGGTTTTTTTCTGAATCAGCAGGCAGGGAGCATTAGACTTCACATTGAAAAGTCCACTGTTCTATCCCTGTCAGGGGTAACTTATTGTGTTCTTGGACAAGCCACTTACACCTGATTGCCCACATGGGGGCACGGTGGTACTGTGTACTAACTGCATGTTGATGGTGAACAATGCTAACCCTGCTTGTGTGTTGAACCCCAGGGAGATTGGGCTTTTGGGGGGGGGGGGGGGGGTGCTGTCATACCAGCTATTGCAAATTTATTCCAAGTTGGGGCCTGAAGTGTCATTTACTAGATGTTCTTAACACATTAAAAAACTAAACAGACACCCGAGATTTTTTCTTAACAGGCAGCCAATACTTGTCTAGAAATCAATGCTAAGCAGCTTGACATGTACAGGTTTTGATCAAATGGGAATTCAGGACAATTGCCCAGGCCCTAAGGGTTAACCAAACTCAAAAGAAAAATTACTTCCTTCACAAAAAAGAACACTTTGACTACTGCCAAGCTTCATTGAAGCCTTACAGGTAGCAAACGTAGGAAAATTTGAAAATACAGATTGTTTCATTATTCAATGATTGGTTCAGTTCAGTTTTTTGATATCCCTTTGATATTGGTTCGGTGTTTTGCCTATCTCTATCGGGAACATAGAATTGTTTCCAATACAGTCCCCTGTAGGAACTCTGCGAAGTGAAGCAGTGCTTGTGAACAGGTTCTGTTTTTGCTGGTAAATTAGGACCCAGTCACCACTGCTTGGGGTGCAAGTCATCAAAAATAGGCAACGTGGGTATAAATGATTGGCTAAACTTGACTTTCTCTCTATGTTGTGGTCACGATTAGCCATTGTGCAGAAATATATGACCTTAAAAACTTCTGAACCGATATAAGCGAAGTTTTAGGGAATTCTTTTGTGACAATGCATATTGATTTTGTTCAAATCAAGTCACCATGCCCCATAAGGATGGGATGTGGGTTGAAATTTCCTCAAATTGTAAAATAAAATCATTTTTTAATGATGTGTGTTGCAATAAGTTGATACTTTGTATTAAACTTCCTTTTGAGGTGTACGCAAATGTTTGTTCATGACAAGTTTGAGAGGCAATATTTTTGGCGATTGGATCAATCATAAGTATTTCATCCATGAAAAAAAAAAATTTTTTTTCCTTAAGTCCTCATTGGAACCCAAAGCGCCCACAAAACCCCCCAGAAGAATATTCAAATGCCCATATTTCCAAAACTGTACAGCACCAAGAAAATTTTCATGCCATGAAGCATTCTTGGGACCAGTAGAATTGAATGGGCCTAAAAAAAAAGATTCCAATTGCTTGTGTCAAGGGTACCTTTTTAATGCTGTTAGTAATGAGAAAACACAGCTTTTTAAAACCTCCAGAACTGCCAATCAAAATCTTTTGATATTCGCTATCCAACATCCTAATAGGGATAAGATTCAAGTTTGCTCAAATCAGTTGCCTAATTTAATATTTGGACTCCTTATGTAAGCCCAAATTTTAACGTGGGGCAATATGAGAATTCTTAAAAAATCTTATTCAGATCCACCAGTAAGAATCTTATGACATTTGGTACATTGCATCCTTAGTGGGATCAGATTCATGTTCATAGAAATCAAGTCTCTAGGTTCATATTTGTGTTCCTTATGGAAACACAAATTCTAAAGCTGCAGTGTGAGGAAAATTCTTTAAAAATCTACTTCAGATCCAACACTCAGCCTTTTGATATTTGGAATAAAACATCGATAGGGTTGAGGATCAGATTCATATTGTTAATCGTTTACCCAACACGGACGATTTCAAAATTTATTATTTTAAATATCATTTTCTAAAATTTTTCAAAAAATTTCAACAAAACCATATCATGTGACCCCTTGTTGGAACGAGCTCAACGAGCTCGTTCCAACGAGGGGTCACATGATATGGTTTTGTTGAAATTTTTTGAAAAATAATATTTTTTCAACTGCTGAATTTGCATATTACGCGGGCGGATGCGGGCGATTCGTTGGGTAAAGGGTTAAAATAAAAGCCCTGGGTTCATGTTTGGTTTCTTTTTTTGGAGATAAAATTTTAATTTGGTGAAATA
Organism: Pictodentalium vernedei; assembly: GCA_031216915.1. NCBI lineage: Eukaryota > Metazoa > Mollusca > Scaphopoda > Dentaliida > Dentaliidae > Pictodentalium > Pictodentalium vernedei. Next base: position 108,571,925 of record CM062295.1, on the reverse strand, counting down.
TGAGGAATACCAATTCTCGATTCGTTTTTCAGTTTTTGTTGGTACTATCTTTGTTATGTCTATCAACATCGCAGATTGATGAATGCACCTGTAGAGGGACATATGCCTAAATGAGATGTGTGGCATGCACAGAAGCAAGCAGGTTATAATTTGACAACAGTCACAGGTGTACACGTAGCCTTTAGGCATCTGTCTTTCAACTGGAGCATCCATCAATATGCAGTGTAGATTTGATGTGTCATTTTATGGTGCTCATCATCTTGTTAACCTGGTAAATGAGACATCTCGGAGAATTGAATTAAATCTTGACAATATCAGATCCAGTGGCATAGCAGCAGGCTTGGCAATTTCAGGAGAGCGATTTTTTAGCTCTCCTTACTGCCCTCCTGAAAGAATTAAGGAGAGCGAAAAATTGCCCTCCTAAATATTTTGATCTGGGATGATTGAGATTACATGTATTATGCTCACATTAAATTTTTGTTGTAAAGCAAAAATGTAATTTAACTTTGAAGTCACATAACATCACGTAATTTCATTTTGAAAGTGGTTTAGTGGTAAAAGGTAATGGCTGCAACCATACCCAAACACAGTTGCAATCATTTGAAGCAAAATGGGTCACAGCAATATTTTTTTTTCTGTCAGTTTCAAGTTCAACAACTGACATCACAGTTTGAGGGGTAATTATTCAAGGAATATTGACACTATAATATACTACCATTACTACTATCCTGTCACTTGAAGCACTTGCACCAGGATGTGACTGTAGATTCAAGCAGATCTGTTGTCCAAGGAAGTCATACGCCTACCACTACCACCTTCAACCCCCCGTGGGGGGTTGAAGGTGGTAGTGGTAGGCGTATGACTTTCTTGGACAACAGGTCTGGGTACACACACAGGTCTTGTCAAGTGTGTGTTCGGTTGTTGAGTGAGACATCTAGATGTCTCAGAGATTTCGCTTTACCTTAGTAAAGTTAATAAAATCACTGATGTAGTCTGTTGGTTTCAGTTTCAATGAGTTCGTTCTACTGGATACTTAAAATGCTATGTAAAGCTAATTGCTCTCCTAAGCTGATTGAGGAGAGCGATTTTTTGCCCTCCTGCATTTTTCAGAATGCCAGGCCTGTAGCAGAGGGGTGGGGTATGCCCCCCTAATCCCCACACCCCACCTTAATATTAATGTTCTGCGATCTGAATGGGACATCAAGTAATTAAATTATAGATGACACACCATAGTTGGTGAAAATTCAAGTTCTTTCCAGCCCCAAAATGTCTCCCAATAGCACCATTTGGTGTTCGTTTTCAAAAAGACCTCCCTGGGCCTCCCCCTTGAGAAACTTCTGGAAAAATATACCTTTCCCCATCTGAAAATTTCTAATTATGGGTTATGCTTGTGGCATAAAAATACTTCCCCCCCCCCCCCCCCTCCCCCATCACACACATATCCCTGTTGTGCCCTCCTCCCTCTCCCTCTAATATAGAGATCTTGCTACATGCCAGATCAAATCAAATCCTCAAACACCTTGCAAGTCTATACATGGAATATATTAAACATGAATGTATTTGTTCCTTTACTCTTGTAAACATCACCCAAGACAAGGTGTAACTATCAAACTAGGTTTTCTTGATGGTAAATACAGAAAACCACATGAAAAAGACCAAATAAAGTAGGAAAAGTTGGTGTGCCAGTCATGTTATGAAGCATAACTGTTTTCAGCAACTACAGATTTTCATACATTGACAAGTTTGAGGTCCAACATCATTGTATATTTATTTCCTGCAAAATAGTCAAAAGTGAAGAAATAAAGAAGTAATTCAGATGTTAACAATTTAGTGCCTGTTCACTAAATAATCAGAGGTATGCAAATCCTCCAAAGTGGACAGCATGCAAGCCTTGATTGAAGTGATGTCTCACAATGCATTGGTAAAGTGCTGTTCACTTTAACCAACGTAACGGTCAAAATCTGCTAATGCTATTCACAAATTCACCATTCAGTTGTTATTACATAGCTTATGACCCCTCATTGGAACGTGCTCAATGGGCTCATTCCAATGAGGGGTCATAAGCTATGTTTTGGATGCAAAAAATTTAAAAGAAATTAAGTGCTTCAAGAATTTTATTTGCAAGTGTTATCTGCTTTTCGTGTTAGGTAAAGTGTTAACTATTGAATGTTTTGACCAGTTCAAAAAGTAGTGAGCCGCAATTTCCCTGCCTTTTGTAACATGTTTACATGTGATAAACATGAAAACTTTTAATGGCTTTGAGAAAATTCTAGGATCTGGAATCTGCAAGTCTGGTTAATCAGTGTAAACAGTGATTTGACTTTTTCCATCATTGAGTCATGGACGAGTGACAGCATTTATGCAGCCCTCGAAATTCACTATGGCATTTAGCAGTGCCGTAGCAAAATGCCACAGAAAATTGACTTTGCAACGGCATATATTTGCCGTAGTACAGAAAAAACGACGAGCCAAGAAAAAATAAAAAATCGCCGAAGTCATAAGACATTGTTTAGTAACAGCTACAGAAAAAAAAAATAAATAAAAGAAAGAAAAGCAGTTACCCCCCCTCCCCCCGCCAAAAAAACCTCGTCAAATTGATAAAGCTTTTGAACACAAACGCCATGTGAAGTTAGCTTTCTGTAATTAGAAATTGCTGTTGTTAAAGACGCTTCTCGTTGTTGCTTTTAATGCCACGCGCTATTCCCGCCCTCGATTTGCTCAGTAAGAGGAAAAATTGAAATGCTTTGTCGGTGATGCAGCAACCCATTGAAACCAACTTGAAAAAATTGACTTTCCCACATTCGGCCCCCTTTGAGTTTGTGCATTCCACAGATTTTTCCGAGTCAATTCAGAGGTTTTTCGTTACAAATTTACCCAGGACTAAACTCTTTGCAGATAACGCTGAACACGTCTTTCAACTGTTGTGTACTTAACCCGGCATCGCATGATGTGTACGCATTAAGTTTCAATCAATAACAATGCCGTATAAATTTAGTTAAAAATGGAAACAAGTTTTCCCCAGAAAACACTAGATGATGGCGAGTACATACAGAATCTCCCTCAATATCTACGACATGTTTGGTTCAAAATAGAAACGAGTTTCCCCTACAAACAAAATGGAAGTGGAATGTAATTATTGTTAACTGTGCTGATTGTTTTTGGATTTTTTTCAGCAATCGGAATTGGTATGTTTGGGAATGATTTCAACAACATAAAAAGTCATGGCACAAATACACTTGTCGCCCAGGACAAGTGAATTTATTTGTTGGTTGTCGCTAGTAGAAATTACTTGTCGGCGACAAGTAGACAAGCGTTATTTCGACCCCAATTCAGCGAGCCGAACGTAGTGGCTACCCCTTTACATTCAGATTCTTACCATTCAATCCTATAGAAAAAATTCCCATCAAGTTTTTATGGGAACTCAAAACTCGAAATTAGGAATATATATCAAGCTTTCTCCCTTATTACCAGCTGCAATCGATAGTACACGTATTTCCTTACATTTGGGCAGAGTTTATTGATCCAAACTATGTTTTATCCTCTAATTACCGTCATTTGAAGACTCGCGAGGTGTCAACGGAAATTTCAAAATCGGCCATGTTTTTGTATAAATATAAAACAGTAAAAACAATAACCTCATTTATGAAAAGGTCTATTTGTTTCGGTGCCATTACCGGGTTATTGTTTTTACTGTTTTATATTTGTACAAAAAAAACATGGCCGATTTCGAAATTTCAGTTGACACCTCGCGAGTCTTCAAATGACGGTAATTAAAGGATAAAACATAGTTTGGATCAATAAACTCTGCCCAAATGTAAGGAAATATGTGTACTATTGATTGCAGCCGGTAATAAGTGACGAAAGCTTGATATATATTCCTAATTTCGAGTTTTGAGTTCCCATAAAAACCTGATGGGAACTTTTTCTATAGAATTGAATGGTAAGAATCTTAACGTAGAAGGGTAGCCACTACGTTCGGATCACTGAACTATTTCGTCCCCTGTAACATGGTAGATAGTGCCAGAATAAATGCTGTAGTAACTGCCGTAGCATTGGAATTTTACTGTGGCAAAACAGTGCCGTAGTAAAATAGCCTCAGTTTCGAGGGCTGAATTATGACCTATTTCAAGCATCACTTGATAACATAACATTTCTTGTGTTGATATGAAATTCTTTCAATCATAGCATCTCGGATGCTTTCTGGTAAAGTCACATAGAATACCTGACATTTATAGCATACACCGAAACACACTGGGGGTGTGGAGGGGATGGTCCCCCTGCCCCAACAACACACAAACATAAAATATTTGTTAGAAAATGTGGATTTCTGCGGATTTGTTTTCATTGAATAATAGTCCATTCCTGGGATTGGAAGACAGTAAAATGTGCCAAGATTCAAGGAAATTATGCCCGATGTTTTTTCCCAACCTTTGAGGTTGAGTAATCTCGTACAGTGTAACCCAATTAATTGAATATATTTTATTATAATTGTATTACCCTGTTAATTGTATATAACTTAGAGAAAACTGAACTATTTACCATACCTACACCTACAAATTTGCCCTGTCAGGTGCCTATTGGTAATGGAGTGAACCCCTATTAACCCATTTCCCTCTGATGTTGTCTTTACTCACCTCTTCATTTCTGTTTATCCATGGTTATCTCCCCTGGAGTAGTCAACTATTTAACAATTTATATTTTGATTGGCAGAGTGTGGTAAGCGCTGTCAATCAAAATATAAATTGTTGAACTTTTGACAAAATACATAGTAATAAGCCAAGAAGGGAAATTTGAGATTCTAACACCAGGGTGAATGGGTATTAATTGAATAAAAAGTTGTGTAATCTGTCCAAGAGTCACCAAATTTTCCATGTTTCAACATGTAAACATTATGTGCCTCAATGCATCCAATGTTGGCATTTAATCTGTTATATCTTGTTTGACAGTGCTCAGCAAGATACAATAGATTAAATTTGTATGCTGTTAAATTAATATTTTTCTCTGGAAAAGTGGCTATTCAATTAACAGGGTTTCACTGTAATACCTTCTTTTGCATTGCTGGGGGAGGGGGGATGTTGATGCAGTCACAACTGAGAAATGCATTTTTGTGTAAAAGAAACAAATTCAATCAATCAAAAATAAAAAAAATCAGGTGGAGAAAATAAAAAAATCAGGTTGAACCACCAGTAAACAATTTATTCATATTTTAAAAAAGAACTGGAGTGGATAATACTTAATTAGACTAAGGTATACTTACCTGTAGGATAATTGGGATTATCCTTCGCCTTCCTACATAGATATATAGTTCAAAGTGCAGATTCCAGCGCATGCGTAGAAAACCCACTTTTAAAAGCTAAACAACTAAAAATAGAAGTCTGCGACCCAATTTCATAGTAATGAAGTGCGAATTCTGAATACAAGAAAAAGGGTTGGGACAATGTAAACCCAGATAAATCCGGGTGGGATTGAACTATATATCTATGTAGGAAGGCTAGGATAATCCCAATTATCCTACAGGTAAGTATACCTTAGTCTAATTAAGTATTATCCACAGCAAGAATTGGAGTACACACACACACACTTCATAAAAAGTTAAATTCTCAGGTAAAGTGTTAAGGTTAGCTAATCACTGACTCGGATTTTCTTTGTGCCATCAGTCGGATTACAACCCACTCAAAATTCAGTGACCACTTTTGTGCTTGCCCCATTGTGGATATGTACCCATGCCTTGCCAAACGGTACACATTTTTCACTGTAAATCTTTGCTTCTGATGCGTGGCCTTTGATGCAAACAATTGAAGTCGGAAGGAATTTGGCTAGACTTTTGGAACTAATGAACCTTTTTAAATGTTTTAAAGGCTTGTGACATACCTATTTCTAAAGAAGTCTCAAGTACAAGATGTGGGTTTTCCGATTTGGATAAAAGAAGTTACAAATAATTCGCACTTCACTGTGTAGGCCACAGGAACATCTCATGCCAATGAGATGTTAACCCTTTACCTACCCGTAAAACTGTCACGGTCATGATTAGCCATTGTGCATAAATATGTGACCTTAAACACCAATAAATAATAATAATAACCCTTTACCTTACCCTATACATGCAAACAAGATTTTTGAATAACTAATTTTTTGTCTGAAAAACATAGCTTATGACCCCTCATTGGAACCAGCTAAGGAAACCTGTTCCATTGAGGGATCATAAGCTATGTTTTTTAGACAGAAAAAAATAAAAATGGAATGACGTTTTTTGTGTATGTCACTAGAAAATGTGGATTTCTGCGGATTTCTTTTCATTAAATAATAGCCCATTCCTGGGATTGGAAGACAGTAAAATGTGCCAAGATACAAGGAAATTATGCCTGATGTTTTTCCCAACCTTTGAGGTTGTCTAATCTCGTGCAGTGTAACCCAGTTTATTGAGTATATTTTATTATAATTGTATTACCCTGTTAATTGTATATAACTTGGAGAAAACCAAACCATTTACATACCTACAAATTTGCCCTGTCAAATACCTATTCGTAATGGAGTTTACCCCTATTAATTGAATAAAAAGTTGTGTAATCTGTCCCAAGAATCACTCGGACATCCACCAACCTTTCCATGTTTCAACATGTAAACATTTTTTGCCCCAATGAATCCAATGTTGGCATTTAATGTTATATCTTGTTTGACAGAGCTAAACAAGATACAATAGAATAAATTGTATACTGTTAAATTAATATTTTTCTCGGGAAAAGTGGCTATTCAATTAACAGGGTTTCACTGTAATACCTTATTTTGCATTGCTGAGGGTTGGAGAATGGTGATGCAGTCACAACTGAGAAATGCATTTTTGTGTAAAAGAAACAAATTCAATCAAAAATAAAAAAAAATTAGGTGGAGAAAATAAAAAAAATCAGGTTGAACCACCAGTAAACAATATATTCATATCTTAAAAAAGAACTGGTGTGGATAATTTGCGTCTTGTTTTAGATCTGCAGCACAGCAAGAATTGGAGTACACACACTTAATAAAAAGTTAAATTCTCAGGTAAAGTGTTAAGGTTAGCTAATCACTGACTCAGATTTTATTTGTGCCATCAGTTGGATTACAACCCACTCGAAATTCAGTGACCACTTTTGTGCCTGCCCCATTGTAGATATGTACCCTTGCCAAACAATACACATTTTTCAATGTAAATCTTTGCTTCTGGTGCGTGATCATTGATGCAAACAATTAAAGAAGTCGGAAGGAATTTGGCTAGACTTTTGGAACTAATGAACCTTTTTAAATGTTTTAAAGGCTTGTAACATACCTATTTCTAAAGAAGTCTCAAGCACAAGATGTGGGTTTTCTGACTTGGACAAAAGAAGTTACAAATAACTATCCCACTTCAGTGTGAAGGCCACAGGAACATCTCATGCCAATGAGATGTTAACCCTTTACCTTACACGATACATGCAAACAAGATTTTTGACTGAAAAACATAGCTTATGACCCCTCATTGGAACCAGCTAAAGAAACCTGTTATGAGGGATCATAAGCTATGTTTTTTAGATGGAAAAAAATAATAAAAATTGAATGACGTTTTTTGTGTATGGTGCTTGTCGTTTTGGTCATTGCGTTAAGTAAAGGGTTAAAACATGGAGAGCAATGAACCTGTTATTTTTCATGTTGTGAATGAGGCTTTTGAGTTACGGAGAACTTGAATACCACAATGAATGAAACATTCCTTTGAAAATCAAGTTTAGCATGCTTGAGAGACAGGTTTTGGTGCAGTGTTCTCTATAAATAGGGATGTGCAGAGACAGGTTTTGGTGCTTGGCTACCCAAGTTTCCGTGTTCTGGATAAATGGTGATGTACATCTGACCAGGAAGGCTTCTGGAACACTCGGCAAAGTGGAACAGTCAACAGTGCAATAATCTTGATCTGTTTGGGGCTCTGTGCCCAATTTTACTGTATGTGGAGGACCTATAGATATGTTTGTAGGTAAGGAAGTTGAATAAAATTTAGAAACAGTTATACCAATCATCTGATTAACAGAACTCTTTCCAACAATTCATAGGTTGATAGTGTTAATCGATGCATTCCAGAATGTGCAGAACATTGTAATAAAACACTCGACAGTAGTCATGATTGGAAGGATAAGGGTTAATAACATGAATAATCAGTCTTTCAGTGTTTAAAAAAAAAAGTGGCAGACATTTTAAGGCCAGTGTTTTAATTTTAAAGGTCTTTATACAATAATTTCTGTGTGTATTCAATGTTCAGTGACCCAATACAGATACTGGGAAATGTTATAAATACTCTGCCTGAAATGCTTCAGTACAAAATGGTGTCAAAGTTATGAGATCGCCGAAGGTGATTTTTTTTCATCAAAAATATTGGCTTCATTCTCTTAATTTCATGATGTAAGTATAGAACACAACTTGCATAGAGTACAGGAGACGGCAATCAACGACCCTTGGTGGAGTTTTTCCTGTATTTTACGCAAACTTTTGCTGTGTGTAAAATACAGGAAATAAACCCTTTCAGATCATTGATTCTGGTCCCCAGCCTTCCACTCTCATTGCGTGTCTTATTACAAACTGGATGCAGTGTGCCTCAATACACAGTACCACTGTGCCCACTTCGAGATTAAGAGCCTTGCCCAGGACACAATGCAGTTAAGACTTGTAGCCTGAATAGCTTGATAATCAACATCAAGTGCAGAGGTCTGCAACATTTTTTCTGTGGCTTGAAATTCTGCTTCTGCTCTGGCCTGATTTGAGCATTAGGCCATTAAAAAAAAATATGCTAGACTTTCATCCCTACACTGATATTCAAGGCCTGCTGCTCTCCACCCCTGCACCAGTTTTTATGTGTTGTTCATTCTTAGTACCAGTGTCTCAACATCGCTCCAAGATGAAAAGGATCTCCACCAAAGTAAATCAAAATGTGTAAATAAATACTTTTGCTTGTGTTTTTGCCACATACGATACAGTATGTTCAGCTGAGAGTGACATAAAAATACAGACTAACAGATTAGCTAGTTAAGTGATTCTGCCATTATTTTAGTCAATTTTGATTCTGTTATTCTGTAAAATATGAAAGTAAAAAATTTAGGATCAATTGCATTTATTATAGCCTTTCAGAGTTACTGCCCATGGATTCTGCAATTGTAACAGTTTGAAAAATCTTGTTGAGCAAACTGCTTTTCATATTCTTTAAAATCTTAGGTATACAAGTTCAGATGTGCATGAGATAAATTTGTTGGCGGCTAGATTAAACATTTCTGTTACTGCCCTTTAACTTATTCAGACTTGGTTGTTCTGTTTAAATCTTGTAAAAGCAAATGTTTTTTTTTACATTTTTAGCTCAACTTTGGCTAAGCCAAATTTGAGCTTTTGTCATGGCCCGCCGTCCGTCTGTCTGTCCGTCCATATGTCAACAATTGGATACGGCTCGGGCTAGAGGCCGTATTTATGAACCGATCTTTACGAAACTTCTTAGGTACCTTTGTTATGACTGTGGGATGAGAACGAGTGTTTTTGGGTGGCGTCCGAAATTCAAGATGGCTGCCAGCCGCCATTTTGTACCGACGATGCAGAAATCTGTTTTTTTGTACAGAACTTCCATATGAAATGCTCCGATTTGAATAATTTTATGTATGAATGTTTAGTACCATGAGATAGATCACATATTATACGGGTTTTTTTCTCGTTCTTAAATTATGCAAATTAGACTAATTTTGGTTTATTCAGTGTTACTTTCAGCACTGTAGTGCAAATGCCAATACGGCTCAGGCTAGAGGCTGCATTTATGAACCGATCTTTACGAAACTTCTTGGGTACCTTTGTTATCACCGTGGGACGAGAACAAGTGTTTTGGGGTCCGATCAGAAATTCAAGATGGCCGCTGGCAGCCATTTTGTTCAAAATTAGGGCAATCAGATTTTTGTGCAGAACTTCCACACGAAAGCTGTGATGTGAATAATTTGTTGTATGAATGTTTATTACCATGGGGTACATCACATATAATATGGGGTTTTTTTCTCATGCAGAAATTATGCAAATTAGATGAACTTTGATTTTTTCAGTGCTACTTACACACAGTAAGTACACATGTCAATACGGCTCGGGCTAGAGGCTGTATTTATCAACCGATCTTCACGAAACTTCTTGGGTACCTCTGTTATCACCTTGGGGCGAGAACAAGTGTTTCTGAGTGCGGTCCAAAATTCAAGATGGCTGCCAGTGGCCATTTTGTACCGAAATTAGGTCTAATCAGTTTTTTGTACACAACTTCTATACGGCTCAGGCTAGAGGCCGTATTTATGAACCGATCTTTACGAAACTTCTTGGGTACCTTTGTTATCACTGTGGGATGAGAACGAGTGTTTTGGGGTATGGTACGAAATTCAAGATGGCCACCAGCAGCCATTTTGTACCAAAATTAGTACAATCAGTCTTTTGTACAGAACTTCTGTAGGAAAGTTCTAATCTGAATAAATTTTTGTATGAATGTTTAGTAACATGGAATACATCACATATAGTACAGGTTTTTTTCTCGTGCAGAAATTATGCAAATTAGATGAATTTTGATTTATTTAGTGTTACTCATACACTGTAAGTGCACATGTCAATACGGCTTGGGCTGGAGGCTGTATTTATCAACCGATCTTCACAAAACTTCTTGGGTACCTTGGGACGAGAACGAGTGTTTCTGAGTACGGTCCAAAATTCAAGATGGCTGCCAGTGGCCATTTTGTACCAAAATTAGGTCCAATCAGTTTTTGTCACAACTTCAATGCAGCTCGTATTTATGAACTGATCTTCACGAAACCTCTTGGGTACCTTTATTTTCACCTTGGGACAGGAATGAGTGTGTTTTGGGGTGCCTTTGTTATCACTGTGCTATGAAAACAAATATTTTGGGGTTCAGTCAGACCCACTCTGGGACTCAAAGATTTCTTTTCCAGTTTAGCATCTGACTGTCACCCACCTTTACAATACTTTACCTATACATTTGTTACAGGCTACGGCCAGTATTTATGTACAGACCATTACAATATTTTATATGTACCTTTGTTATCAAGTCATTACCTAGATGTTTGTCATTGCTGGGTCACATGCTATACATGTACATGTCTTGACAAGTTGAGCTACAGTGTCATTGACACTTTCATTCAAGATATTGTTTTGTATGGAAGACAATTGGGGACATGAGTGAAACAAATGGGCCCTTTAAAAAGTTGCAATCATAAATTCAAAAGTCAAAATTTGCCTGTCCCCAATGCACTTGTTCATAGTTTTAAAATTTTGGTGAGCTTGTTACAATAAGGATTGACATAGTCTTGTTGAAATTATTTTTCAAATTATTTTTTTTAAATTTCTGAATTTGTATTTTATGTGGACTGGTGTGGTCGATTAATTAGGTAGGGGGTTAATTCAAAGCATCACTAAAGATGTTTTTAGTTGAGATGTGACGAAGTAAAACTCTGCTTATAGTTTGATGAATGGCGGGTGGTCATAAACAATTGGTTTCCGGACAATAACTTGATAAAGGTTCGACCCACGTTCATGAAAACTTCATAGGTAGGTTGGCCTCGGTGAGAAGAACCCTATTTATTTTGGACTCGTTAGGTCAATGATCAAGGTCACAGTTACCTTGAACATACTAAATCATAAACAATTGGTTTCCGGAAGATAACGACTAGGGTTGAACCCACATTCATGAAACTTCATATGTGGGTTGGCCTTGGTGAGAAGAAGAACCATATCTATATTGGATGTGTTAGGTCAAAGGTCAAGGTCACAGTGACCCTGAACATGGTAAATCACATAAACAATTGGTTTTTGCACAATAACTTGATAATCAACCCACAGTCATGAATCTTCATAGGTAGTTGGCCTTGATGAGAGATTGAACCCTATATATACTGGACTTGCTAGGTTAAAGTTCAAGGTCACAGTGACCTTGTATATACTAAATAGTAAACTTTTGGTTTCCGGATGATAATTTCAATTTTTAGCTTAAGTTGACAAAGTCAAGATAAGCTATTTCCATCACACGTGCAGAAGTCTGTTAGTCTACGAGTCTGTCCACATTTTCCTCTAGCACAGGCTGTTCCTGTTCCTGTCCGATCGTCACGAAATTTCATATGCCGGTTTGAGGTCCTGTCTAGATGAGAATGTCCCCTTTTGGTCGCGATCGGTCAACCGTGGTGGCTGCCCGAGCCCAAAACCCGAAAACCTTTAGCACAGACTACAGGTTGTATTTATGAAGGGATTTCATTGTAACTTGGTAGGATGCCTCTGTATAATATCTAGATGAGAATGTCCCCTTTTGGTTATGATCTGTCAACCGTGCCGGCTGCCCAAGCCCAAAACCCAAAAACCTTGAACACAGTCTACAGGTTGTATTTATTGAGGGATTTCATTGTAACTTGGTAGGTTGACTCCATGTTATGTCTAGATGAGAACGTCCCCTTTTGGTTGTGATTGGTCAACTGTGATGGCTACAGGGGCCCGAAGCCCAAAAACCTTTAGCATAGTCTACAGGTCATATTTATGAAGGGATTTCATTGTAACTTGGTTGGATGACTCCAGATAATGTCTAGATGAGAACGTCGCCTTTCGGTCACGATCATTCAGCTGTAATGGCTACCAGAGCCCAATACCCGAAAACCTTTAGCACAGTCTACAGGTCGTATTTATGGAGGGATTTCATTGTACCTTGGTAGGATGAGTCCATATAATGTCTAGATGAGAAAGTCCCCTTTTGGTCGTGATTGGTCCACTGTGACGGCTACAGGGGCCTGAAGCCCCAAAACCTTCAGCACAGTCTACAGGTCTCATTTATGAAGGGATTTCATTGTAACTTGGTAGGATGACTCCAGATAATGCCTACCCTTTTGGTCGCAATCATTCAACCTTGACGGCTACCCGAGCCTAAAACCTGAAAAACTTTAGCACAGACTACAGGTCGTATTTATGAAGGAATTACATTGTAACTTGGTAGGATAACTCTATAATGTCTATATGAGGACGTCCCCTTTTGGTTGCGATCAGTCAACCATGATGGCTACACAGGCCCGAAAACCTTTAGCACAGTCTACACAGGCCATATTTATGAAGGGATTTCATTGAAACTTGATAGGATGACTCGTTTTGGAATAATTTCACTGTAACTTGGTAACTTTCGCTGACATACATTAGCTGTGAGGGCCACATTAACCCATCCCTCAGTTCTTTAGTACAGTGTACACTTATTATTTTTATTGATAACGTAGCCTACAGGGAACAGAGATTAACATTCTCCCAATTATCACAATTCTTGTCTTATTTCATAATCCTTTCATAAACATTGAACATTATTCTTTTCATCAAACACAACACACAGACAAGTTAAGCTACAGTGTCATTGACACTTTCATTCAATTTGACAATGGTTGAACCCACATTCATGAAACTTCATAGATTGGTTGGCCTTGGTGAGAGGAAGAACCCTGTCAATATTGGATTCGCTAGGTCAGAGGTCTAGGTCACAGTGACCTTGAACATACTAAATCGTAAACAGATGGTTTCCGGATGATAACTTGAAAATGGTTCCACCCACCTACGTGAAACTTCATATATAGTTGACCTTGATGAGAGGAAGAAGCCTATTTATTTTGAACCCTGCGAGATGAACGGTCAAGGTTACAGTGACCCTGAACAAAAAAATCGTAAACAATTGGTTTCGGGATGATAACTTGATAATGGTTCGACCCACATTCATGGAAACTTCATAGGTAGGTTGGCGTAGATGAGTGGAAGACCCCTATTTATTTTGGGACTCAAAAGGTCAAGGTACAGTGACCTTGAACATAGTAAATCATAAACAAATGGTCACCGGTTGATACCTTCACAACTGTTTAACCCATATTCATGAAACTTCATCTGAAGGTTGGTCCTGGTGAGAGGAAGAACCCTATTTATTTTGGACTTTTAAGGTTAAAGGTCAAGGTCACAGTGACCTTGCACATAATAAATCATAAACAATTGGTTTCTGGACGATAACTTGAAAATCGTTCAACCCACTTTTGTTAATCTTCAAAAGTATGTTGGCCTTGATGAGAGGAAGAACCCAACTTATTTTGGAATCAGTAGGTCAAAGGTGAAGGTCATAGTGACTCTTAAATTATAGTAAATTGTATTTTCCCGACGATAAGTTGATAATGATTAAACCCACTTTTGTGCTGTCACAACTTAACATTGGATCGGTGATCCTATTGGCATTTTCAAAACTGAAAAGCTGATAAAAGTCTTTTGTGACTTGAACAGTTTGGAAAACAGTCGCTTTATTGAAATTGCATGCACATTGTTACACATCTGAAAAACCTGTTGGAAACAAGGTTCTAAAATTAAATGCAATACACTTTGTATTTTGGTTGGAAAATGAAGTAAAATTTTAAGACTTGCTTCCCAATGAAGCAGTAGACTACTTGGTAATGGTGAATGAGTTTGATTCCCTCTGCGTATTTGGACAAGAGATCTCTTGAACTGCATCTCTAAAGGAAATGGTGATTTGGATCTGGTAATTGGTAGCTAGGGCCGGCCTAAAGTAAACAAAATGGTATAAACTATTGACTCGATTTTATGCTTTTGTTTCTGTCATGATAAAGCTTGGATGCAGAAAGTGATCTTAAACACCGAAAATACAAATTCCCTCAACCTGATTTGATTGGTCCAGAATGCCTGACACAAACACCGGAGGGTATTTCTTTTTAGCTCACCTGACTTTCAGTCAAGAGAGCTATAGTGATCATGTGTCGTCTGTTGTACGTGAACATTGTGTTTGCGTCTTCTCCCAAACCGCTGAACCAATTTAATTGATATTTGAGATAATAGTTTGTTATGACATCGCAATTTGATTTTGTTCAAATCAAGTTACCTCGCTCCTCAGTAGGGCCACGCCCAAAAAGTGTGCTTAAATCTTAAAAAATCTTCTCATGAACCAGCAGTAGCGGAGACTTGATATTTGGTGTGCAGCTTTCTTTTGAGGTGTAGACTCAGATTTGTTCAAGAGAAGTTCGAGGAGGTATATTTGCCTTTGTTTTGGGAGGGGCAAGAATTTTCGCCCCGCCCAAAATTTCTATTTTCCAAACCGAGAGGCAGATTTGAACCAAATTTGATATGGTGGCTTATTGGGTCATAAGTACTTAATTTATGCCCAAATTTATTTTCTGTCGCCCCTTGGGAACCGCAGGAGCTAATAAACAGCTGCGCCATGAGCGCATGATACGCCCTTTATTAATAACAAGAGGGAAGCTCACAATATGAGTATACATGTATTGCCTATATTTTGACGAATGAAGTACCATAACTCTGGAATGACTAATTGAACAGCGACACCAACCGAAAGGGAGCTTCCTTCCATCAACATAAACCACCTACCAAAAAATCGTGAAAATCTCTAGAGGCATTCTCGAGTTCTCATACGACGTGTAAAAAATCAACAATTTTCTAAGTAATAAAGTCCCATAACTCTGGAATGACTAATAGAACGGCAACACTAAATGAAAGGGAGCAGGGAGCTTCCCTCCATCGATATACACCACCTATCCAAAAATCACGAAAATCTCTCAAAGTGTTCTCGAATTATCGTACGTGTGACCGGACGGACAGATGGACGGACGGACAGCGGTATACCATAATACGACCTGTTTTTTCAAAACGGGCGAATAAAAATAGAAAAAAATTAAAATGCCCATATCTCCAAAACTACACGGCACTGAGAATTCTTTTTTGGTGTGAAGCTTCCTTAGGACCAATGGAATGGTCAGAAAATAATATTGCTATCGGTTTTATCATGGGGTACTTTTTGGAGACTTTGAAAAAGTGCTGATTCAGCATTTTTTAACACTTGGGGTAATGGGAAAAACATTTAAGACTACTTTTCTCCCAAACCACTGCTCCAAAAGCTTTCAAATTTCACATATAACATCTTTGGAAGATTGTTTCACATGTTTATTGAAATCAAATCTCTGGGTCCTTATTTGGGCTCTCTATGGGAGCCCAAATGTTTAAATTAGTGCAGGGGCCACGGTGGCTCAGTTGGTAGAGGTGCAGGCTGCAAGCCGAGAGGTCCTCGGTTCGAATCCCACCTTCGTCAACCGCGTTGTGTCCTTGGGCAAGACACTTCACCCCCATTGCCCACGTGGGGGCACGGTGACGCTGTGTACTAAGGCGTACTGCACGTCGATGGTGCACCTGTCTTCAACCAATCAATGCTAACCCTGCTTGTGTGGAGTTAGTATGTTGGGGAGCTGACAGTTGCTCGGTGGTTCTCTCCGGGTACTCCGGCTTCCTCCACCCGTAAAACTGTTGTGGTCATGATTAGCCATTGTGCAGAAATATGTGACCTTAAACACCAATAAATAAATATAATTAAATTTGTGCAGTATGAGGAATATTCTTTAACCCTTAAGTCCTCAGATTAATTTAAAGTATTTATGGCCTTTTTCTGTTTACATAGTTATTGATGACTTGGCAGTGGTTCTACATCACTGCTAGCTGCCTAAAAAGGCAGCCAGCAGTGATGTAGAACCACTGCCAGGGAAAATTCAGTCTACACACAAGAGTAATAAATAAGATTACACAATGGAGCACCTGCTTCAATGCAATATAAAAGTGGCGGTTTGGGGCTGTATGGGGGCTTAAGGGTTAAAAATCTTTTTCAGATCTACCAATGAGAATCTTTTGATATTTGGTATGCAGCATGCTTAGGGGGGTCAGATTCAAGTTTGTTCAAGCCAAGTCCCTGGGTTCATATTTGGGCACACTGTGTTGAGCCCGAATTATAAATTAGTTCAAAATGAGGAATTTTCTTTAAAATTATTCTTCTTCAGATCCAGCAGTCGGAATGTTTTGATATTTGGTATGCAGCATCCTTAGAGGGGGGGGGGGGGGGGGGGGGGGGGGGGGGGGGGGAAGATTCAAGTTTGTTCAAGCCATGACCCTAGGTCCATATTTGGGCTCATTGTGGGAGCTTGAATTGTAACTTAGTTCAAAATGAGGAATTTTCTTAAAAAATCTTCTTCAGATCCAGCAGTCGGAATGTTTTGATATTTGGCATGCAGCATCCTTAGGGGGTAAGATTCAAGTTTGTTAAAGCCAAGTCCCTGGGTTCATTTTTGGGCTCACTGTGGGAGTCCGAATTATAACTTAGTTCAATATGAGGAAGATTCTTTAAAAATCTTCTTTTTTTAGATCCACTGGTCAGAATCTTTGGATATTTGGTGTAGCTTTTCTTAGGAAGGGCAGATGCAACTTGTTGAAATTAATTCCCTGTGTTGATATTTAGTCTACCTTGTCAGGTTAGCGCCCTCAGGCCCCCTGGGGCCTCTTGTTTCAAGTTCGCTCATATGTGAATTTGACTGGGAAAAGTTGATTTCCTGAAGGATGATAATGGCCCAAATTGTTTAGAATTATCATTGCTTTGTATCATCATTGTTGCTAGAAATGGCTTTCTCCAATTTATCAACTGTTAGCCCGGAAAATTGCTTTGCCATAGAGAAGATGCAGCATGAAGATGAATGTAAAATATTGTTTTTTCTGATTCTTGCAGAAATTGTTGGTGCTTCAGTTTTCAGGTTTCTTTCATTTGCCAAGAGAAAAAGTTTATTCTTTTTCCAGACATGTCAGTGCATTTTTCGAACCGATTCAATAAAACCGTTTTGAGAGACCACTGTGTCCTTGTACCGTTTCGTTGTTTTACTCAGTAATGAACCTGCCATGAGAGACCATCTGTTTTGAGATAACATTTTCGTCTGGCAAAAAGGGTGGTCTCTCAAGACGAGTTCTACTGTACTTCAAATTTACAAAATTCTTGACCGTCATTAACATGAGGAAACTTATTTTTTTGCAAAAGCATTTCCGGTTTTGTCATTACTTCATACTTATTTAAAATAAAAATAAAATTATACCTATTTAGTACCCTCAAGCCTTTACTGAGGGTTTTTGCATACTTTTCAAAACATTTTGCAGTTTGACACACGTGTTGAGTGTTTGTTGTGGTGCTTTCCACTGTTGTTATCGATTACGCATAACCACATAACTGAGAAAATATGTTAAAACACAAATTGCCCAACATTTGTACAGAGATGTAAAAAAAAAAAAGAAGGCTGATCTGAACTTTTGTTACCTTGTCTTGGGTTGTGAATGCTGAAAATGTTATTAAATTCCTACCACCTTCACCTATTGAATAAGACAAATTCTTTCAAAACTTAAAGTTTTAATTTTTTGCCTCAAAAACAGAGCTGCTGGCCCCTCAGTGGAACAAACTAAATCCAGTGAGAGGTCATATTATGTTGTGTGTTTGATGCAAGAATTTGCAAACTAAAATTTGAGTATGATTTTGTAGCTTAACTTGACAAAGTCAAGATAAGCTATTGCCATCGTGCGTGCAGAAGTCTGTCAGTCTCAAGTCTGTTCACATTTTCCTTTAGCACAGGCTACACCCTGTAGTTCTTGTCCGATCATCACAAAATTTCAAATGCAGGTTTGAGGTCATGTTTAGATGAGAACGTCCCCTTTTAATCGCGATCGGTCATCCGTGATGGTAGCCCAAGCCCAAAACCTGAAAACCTTTAGCACAGTCTACAGGTCGTATTTATGAAGGGATCTCATTGTAACTTGGTAGGATGACTCTGTAATGTCTAGATGAGAACGTCCCCATTTGGTCATGATCCGTCAACCGTGACAGCTGCCCAAGCCCAAACCTTAAAAAACATTTAGCACAGTCTACAGGTTGTATTTAATGTGGAGGGATTTCATTGTAACTTGGTAGGATGTCTCCATATGATGTCTAGATGAGAACTTTCCCATTTGGTCGCAATCAGTCAACGGTGACGGATACCCGAGCCCAGAACCTGAAAACCTTTAGCACAGTCTACAGGTCGTATTTATGGAGGGATTTCATTGTAACTTGGTATGATGACTCCATATAATGTCCAAATAGATGAGACTGCCCCCTTTTGGTCACGATCGGTCAATTGTGATGGCTACAGGGGCCTGAAGCCTGAAAACCGTTTGCACAATCTACAGGTCGTATTTATGAAGGGATTTCAGTGCAGGACGACAACAGATAATGTCTAGATGAAAACGTCCCCTTTTGGTCCTGATCATTCAGCCGTGTTGGCTGTCCGAGTCTAAAACCTGAAAACCTTTAGCACAGACTACAGGTTGTATTTATGAAGGAATTTCATTGTAACTTGGTAGGATGACTCCATATAATGTCTAGATGAGGACGTCCCCTTTTGGTTGCGATTGGTCAACCATGATGGCTACACAGGCCTGAAGCCCGAAATCATTTAGCACAGTCCACAGGCCGTATTTATGAAGGGATTTCATTGTAACTTGATAGGATGACTCGTTGGAATAATTCCACTGTAACTTGGTAACTTTGGTTGACTTACATTAACTTTGAGGGCCACATTAACCCACCCCTAAATTCTTTAGTACAGTCTACATCTCAAATTAATTTTATTGAAAACATCGCATACAGGGAATAGAAATTAACATATTCTCAATTTTCACAATTCTTGTCGTATTTCATAATCCTTTCATAAACATTGAACTTGAACATTATCCTTTTCATCAAACACAACACAGTCAAGTCATTGACACTTTCATTGTAAATACTGGGGGTGCAGTGGCTCAGGAGGTAGAGGTGCAGGCTGCAAGTCAAGAGGTCCTCAGTTTGAATCCCACCGGCAGCAACAACGTTGTATCCTTGGGCAAGAAACTTCACTCACATTGCCCACATGGGGGCACGGCAGCATTGTGTTCTAAGGCGTACTGCACGTTGATGGTGCACTTGTCTTCAACCATTGCTAACCCTGTTTGTGTAGAGTTAGTATGTTGGGGAGCCTGACAGTTGCTCGCCATTGCTCGGTGGTTCTCTCTGGGTACTCTGGCTTCCTCCACCCGGAAAACTGCCAGACACGGGGTGACCCTAGCTGTTAAAAGTGCCATTAAACCCCAATAAATAAATAAATTTGTGAATACTGCTGACTGATTAATGCCATTATGTGAGAGAAAGGGTTGCCTACAAACCTTTTTGAAATGATGTGAATGCTGATTATCATTGAAGTTACTGATAACTTGTATTAAGAGAGATGATCATTTTACAAAATTTAATCTCTCTCTCTCGGTGGGAACTCCTGGAAGTGAAGCAACACTTGTTTATTGTGGTTTACCAGCTCTGTTTTGCTGGTAAAATAGGCCCCAGTCACCAGTGCTTGGGGTGGTAGTCCTCTTAAAATGGCAACATGGGTCTAAATGATTGGCTGGACTTGACTTTTCATCCATGTTGCGGTCATGATTAGCCATTGTGCAGAAATATGTGACCTTAAACACTCATAAAATAAATAAATGAATAAATGAAACTAAACAAGTGATAACCTCCTTATTTATTAAACCAAAACAAGTTTGTACAAAATGTTCTCAGATCTGTTGCAGTTGTTGTTTCCTCTTCTCCAAGTTCAGCTGTCTGAATGAGGAATGGGGAAGCTGTGACGATCAGATAGCTACGGTAATCAATGGTAATCAATCTCTTCTCCCAATAAGATGAATATCCACTTACTACTCTGAATCTTATTTTGTGTTGAATTATCTCTAAAACTCATCTCTTCATCAGCCTAATCCTTACTTACTGCCATCTTAAATTCCTCAATACAAAACTAAGCTTCAAGTCACTCCATTATGCCTGGTCACACCAATTTCCTGATTGTGTTTGGCTAAAATGGTGAAAGATTTTGTAACAAACTGGTTGTGTCAAGTAACACATTGGGGTAGACAACTCTAGCTTGATTCATATCGGCCAGTATTGGTGATGTGTCATATCAGCCAAGTTTGAAGTCGTTTGATACTGGTTTGAATCAGTGACAGAGACAGGGTTAATGTGCACCTTCCAGCATGTGCCATGGGGTTTGGCCCTGGGTTAAAAAATATGAAAAAATGTTTTCAAAACATGCCGTTTCCCCGATTTTCTGATCCAAACAAGTGCAAAGGAGGGTGTTACAGAATGTGTGTGTTGGGTGGTGCATTGATTAATATACTATACCATTGAAACAACTGACAATGAAAATAGTTTTTTGTGCCAAACCATGCATTAAAATCATATATCGACAATGTGGGAATACCAGCCTGTGTGTTTTGGTGTACATTCAGATTCTACACTTGGCTCATGGTTTGATCACTTTGACCCTCATCCACGCAAAACGTTACTATTCAGTTTAAAGATTATTACAGAAATAGACTGGCGTATAAATAGCCTGCCAGACAAAAATGGAATTAATTGGCCAAAGTTTTGTACAAAATCTGTTTACATTTGCAGATAATATAGCACCAAATTCCAGTTTAATGATATATATACAGTACAGCCGTCATGGACTGGTCACTTTCCACGGGTGGGCAATACTTTGAATTTTTTCATGTACGCAATAATATTAGATTCCCAACACAAATAGAAATAATCCTCAAAAATTTGATTAGTGAACCACCAGGTATGGACCTGGACCCGGTGCTTCATTAATTAAAATTTTGCTGATTATGATTTTCATTTCCTTGTAAATGCTTGCATGGACATCACTGCCACGCATGGTTTATGAACAGTCCACGGTGATTGTATCGTACATACTGCAAATTTAAAAACTCTTCATGTAACATTTAGAATGTCAGTGTGGGTGGGTATATGCTAGCTGTACCATCCTGTGTTCTACTTTTGTACTCTACAAGCAGCATAATTTTATCTGGTGTACAGTGGTGGGACATCATGGGCTTGGAACACTTTCTGTCCCAACATTCACCCCTTAGTTCGGAATAAAATGATCAGTTATAAAATGCCAGCTGTACCATCCTGTGTTCTACTTTTGTACTCTGCAAGCAGCATAATTTTATCTGGTGTACAGTGGTGGGACATCATGGGCTTGGAACACTTTCTGTCCCAACATCGGGCTGGAGGGAGGCCCTTTGTCATTAAATGGAGAACCTGTACCATGCATGTTATTTTATTGAACACATTGTAGCATCACCACTGTTTCTGTATGCTAAGTATTTCACAGTGTGGGGGGGGGGGGGGGGAGGGGGGGCAGAGGTGTTCAGCAGGGTTTTTAGCTCACCTGACTGAAAGTCAGGGTGAGCTTTTCTGATCACTTTTCGTCCGGCGTCCGGCGTGAAGGTGGTGTTTGGGTCTTTTTCTTCCAAACCACTGGCCGCATGTTAATGAAATTTCATGTGAGTAGGGGTTATATAGCGGCATTTTGATTTTTGGGCAAATTAGGTTTCGGCTCATATTGAGCAGAGGGGTGGGGCAAAAATGCTCCAATTCTTAAAAAATCTTCTTCTCAAGAACCAGCAATAGCAGAGACTTGATATTTGGTATGCAGCTTCCTTTTGAGGTGTAGACTCAAGTTTGTTCAAGAGAAGTTTGTAGGTCTATACTTGGCGATGTTATGGGAGGAGCAAAAATTTTGGCCCCACCCCAAATTTCTATTTTTTAAACCGAGAGGCCAATTTGAACCAAATTTTATGTGAGGGCTTATTGGGTCATAAGTACCTAATTTATGCAGAAATTTTTTTTCCTGTAGCCCCGTGGGAACCACAGGAGCTAAAAATAGAAAAAAATTAAAACGCCTATATCTCAAAAACTGCACGGCAGTGAGAATTTTTATTTGGTGTGAAGCTTTCTTGGGACCAACAGAAAGGATTGGTAAAAAAAAATTGCTATCGGTTTTATCATAGGGTACTTTTTCGGGACTCTGAAAAAGTGCTGAGTCAGTATTTTTTAACACAGTAGGCAATGGGAAAAAAATAAAGAATTGTTTTCTTCCAAACCACTGCTCTAAAAGCTTTCATATTTTACATATAACATCTTTGGAACATTGATTCACATATTTGTAGAAATCAAATTCCTCGGTCCATATTTGGGTTCCCTATGGGAACCCAAATGTTCAAATTAGTGCAATATGAGGGATATATTTTAAAAATCTTCTTCTTCGGATCCACAAATCAGAATCTTTTGATATTTGCTATGCATCATCCTTAGGGGGGTGAGATTGATGTTTGTTCAAGCCAAGTCCCTGAGTTCATATTTGGACTCCCTTTGGGAACCCAAATTGTAACTTAGTGCAATACGAGGTATATTCTTTTAAAATCTTCTTCTTCGCATCCACCGGTCAGAATCTTTTGATATTTGGTATACAGTATGCTTAGGGAGGTGAGATTCAAGTTTGTTCAAGTCAAGTCCTTCGGCTCATATTTGGTCTCCCTGTGGGAGCCCAAATTATAACTTAGTTCAATATGAGGAATATTCTTTAAAAAAAAATTTTTTTTCAGATCCACCAGTCAAAATGTTTTGATATTTGATGTACAGCATTCTTAGGGGCTGAGAGTGAAGTTTGGTAAAGCCAAGTACCTGGGTTCATATTTGGGCTCACTGTGGGAGCCCAAATTATACCAAAATTTTTATTTTCCAAACCAAAAAGTCGATTTGAACCAAATTTGATATGAGGGCTTATTGGGTCATAAGTACCTAATTTATGCCGAAAATTGTTTTCCTGTCCCCCACGGGAACTGCAGGAGCTAAAAAAAATTTTTCTTTTTAAATGCCCATATCTCCAGAACTACATGGCACTGAGAATTTTTATATGGTGTGAAGCTTCCTTAGGACCGGAAGAAAAAAATGGTAAAAATTTTATCATAAGGTTCTTTTCTAGGACTAAAAGTGCCGAGTCATCATTTTTTAACAGTGTAGCTAATGGGAATAACGTTGAAGAATCTTCTTCTCCCAAAACACTGCTTCAGAAGCTTTTATTTTTGGGCTCCCTATGGGAGCCCATGTATAACTTAATTCAGTATGAGAAATATTCTTAAAAAATCTTTTTTTTCTGATACTCCTCTCAGAATCTTTTGATATTTGATTTTTAGTTTTCTTAGAAGCGGCAAATTGAAATTTGTTCAAGTTCTGGTTTATTGATAAAATTGGGCCCAGTAACCAATTCCTGCGTTGAAAGCCCTGTAAAGTGGGCAGTAATAGGCATAAACGATTGACCAAACCTGATATTATAATTATGCCTCTGTAATGATGTAGCCTTAGAAAGTGACCTTAAATTCCAATAAATAAATAGATAAATTATTGAGTACCCAATATGGGGATCTAACATATGAACACTCTGGGTTACTAAGTAGAGAAAACACTTTTATGTTGAAAAACTGATAATAACCACAAGGCAGAATCCCTTGCTATTTTGGTGATATGACTCGGCCAGTATCAGGTGAGCGCCCTCAGGCCCCGTGGGGCCTCTTGTTTTATATTCTTTCAACTTTTCTTGTGCCCAGTCACAATATTTTTATTTCTTTAAATTTACATGAAAATGGTCTTTCAGACAATTTCATTTAAGTTCCAAGAACTAAAATACCTACACCCACAAAAAAAACATTATTTCTTCAGGTTATTAGTATGGGGGACACCGATCTTGACAAGATCTTTACTTCTTTGCAAAAATGATTTCAGTTTATTTTATAAAAATGTAATCACCCCTTAGTTTGGAATAAAATGATCAGTTATGAAAATGCAAAAATTAATACACCTAACTCTTATTAAAGTTGAGCACTGCACTGAAATTGATCAACACAGTCCTTTTTTCAAATGGTTCAGATATCAAGGACCAATGTCCTGTGAACAGATGTGAAATATGTATTTCCTGGATGGTTCATTTAATTTATATTCTTAACTATTAAACTAATTGTAGATCATTCTAACTTTACACCCTTAAAAATTAAACTTTCAACCAGAGGAGTACAGAAACCATTTGTGATGTGGCAATTGAAAGCAACTAATCCCAAGTGGACATCAGTTTATTTCAAATTCATCTCAGAATTAGAAGTGTAATGCCCAAGACTGAAAGATATTACAGTGAAAGGTTTTTTTTGAAAAACAGCTGCTGCTTTAAAAAGAAAGGACTTGTTCAGGAATAGGCAAAAGAACATTTCAGGAGGAGGAAAATAGACCATTTGTAGGTCAGTATGATCTTTTATCCGATTATATTTTTTTCCATGGAAGATTAAGTATTTTTACATAGCTGGAGTGCTGTGATTGTACAAGCAGTTTCTTTATCAATCTGGTTGCAGTGTGGTTGCCTTCAGGTCGTTACACATTTACACCAGTGGATTGAGATAGCAAATTATTGCAAAAACAAAATAGAATCAAGAAAAAATAGCATTTTAGATGCTTTGTTTTTCCATTTTATTTTTTCAATGGATAGTGTTTTAGGCAGAAAAGTGGATAAGGAATTTAGACCACATCACAATCCAGTTATGATTTGGTCAATCACTTGTCCACTTTTATTATCTCTGTAAAAAGGTGCCAAACATTTCTTATTTTAGTATCCAAGCTGACCATGTACAGAGTTAGGGGGGCACACTGTTAGAAAGGATTCACAGGGTGTCACATAATGGCATTTCATCAGCAAAAACATTCTGGAAGCGCTATCAAAAATTGTGGACCCGATCACAACACAGAAACAGTAAAGAAGAAAAAGCTTGAGGCAACGAAATCCAGGTTTCAATATAGATCTGCAAACGAATGTGCTCTGTGAGATCTTAGAAAACTGGCCATTGCTCATCAAGGGAGTTAACTCCCCCTGACATTGTGAAGATCCCTTCCAACTTGAAGATGTAATCCTTTGAACCTGAGGGGCCACTTTTCCGGCCCAGGAGCGTGATACATCATAATTTCAGTAAGTAGGATGGCTACTGAGTTAATGTGTGGGTAGACCAATTAATATTTTCAGCATGCAGCCCCATGGCTGCATGTTGAAAATATTAATTGGTCTACCCCAAAATAATGATTGTGGTCTTTTCCAATTGCTCCCATTGAACTGACATGGAATATACCACCAGTGTTCAAAGGGTTAATATGTTAACACAAGTCAACTTCCTTCATCCTGAAAGCAAATTTCAGCCTTTGCCGCAAACCCTATTTAGGTTTTGAAGATATTGAAGGGAATATGTTTCCCACAGGTCTGTGGAGCATCCTCTTGTAAACAAGTTATGCTGTACTGGTAAAATAGGACCTGGCAATTCATCTCAAGTGAGGCAGCATTGGCATAATAAATTGATTGTCAAAACTTGATTTGTATTGCGGTTGTGGTTTAACGATAGATGCAGAAATGGGCCTTAAACAGGGGAAATTGATGATTAGCAAGGTCATTTTTTGACATACAAGAATTTTTTATTGAATTAACAAGAGTTTAGTCTCGCCTGTATACAATTAACACATCAGATTTGTATTGAAGGTATCAATCAGTGCTTTTGATTTGAAAATACAAGGATATCTGAAAACAACACTTATAAAAGAAGCGTGGTTGCACTCACTCTTAATTTTTCCTAGAAGAGTGAAAATATTTTTCAAAAGCTCTTTGATCAGAATTTACCTTGCTGTGTGGTGTCTAGAAAAAATTCATCAACATTTTGATTCATGACTATACTAGGCAAAAATTGTGCTATTGCGATGAAAATCACATCTCCATCGGCGATTGGAATAGCAGTGTCGAAGATGTTAAATTATGATAGCCTTTACTCAGATTGGAAAATAGAAATGCAAGAATCGTGAGATTTGTTTCTTTAAGCTTTCCGGGTTGACTTTTAAATCGCCTGAATTTCAAACCAGTCCATGCAGAGCATGCATTCTATCACTTTAGAAAGCCAACCAACTTGTTCCTGTAAGAAAGCTTTCAGCATGAAGGTTTGCTGAGTTCGATCTGTTGAGCATTCTAATAAGAGCATAACTGTACTTAATGGAATTGCAGTTTGCATATGGCAGCGGTGTGAATTGTCATGAAGGAAAAGTATTCATCGAATAGAAATAAAGCAAATCAAATTTTCCCTGAAAATTCTCTTGTATATTGTGGTCTAATCAGAAATTTCTGCACTTTGTTATTGTGCTCAAATGCTTTGAAAACAGAAAAGGTGACTGAAGAAGTGTACTCTGATGATGCCATTGTTCCATGGCCTGCATAACTTAATCAACCCTCAATGATAAGCTAGACAAACTATGAACAATAGCCTCATTGAATATTAAATGCACCATGTGACAAAACGGTGCAATTTGTTTGGTCAGTATGTGCACTATGTGATGCGAGTTATAAAACATCATTCAGTGGTAAATATCATCATGTGACGTTTTATATTTTGAACCAACCTTATTACTGTAACATTTACCCAAAACAAGAATGTGTAGAAAAATCATGAACTTCTGTGGATGTACTTCCACTGTCAGCGTTAATTAAAATGACAGCAGTTTGCAAGTATACTGTTAACACCTCATTTGTATGTTTTAATTAGTGTAATGGAATCTTGAATCTTTGTCCGGTAATTTAATCTATTTACTTGAAAATTTGAGAAGCGCAAAAAAGAGAGCTTCTTGTTTCCAATTTAGAAGCACAAGTGCGATAGTGCTCCTCACAACGACAGCACTGCCAGGTATGGAAAATGGTTTGGTGTTTGAAAGTTTATCAATTAACAGGTTATTCAGTTAACAGATGTCCAGTTACATGGACTGTAAAAGCACTCTCTTTTCAGTAGGAAGTGACAAATGTACACATGTTGATTGAGACTTCATATTAATTGGTGTTTAAGGGTCAAATATTTCTGCACAATGGCTAATGATCACTACATGAAGATATTTATTTATTAGTGTGTAAGGTCACATTTATGTTCAATGGCTAATCGTGACCACAACTTAGAAATAAAGTCAAGTTTAGTCAATCGTGTACACCCAAGTTGCCCATTTTAGAGCACTTACACTCCAGGCATTGGTGACTGGATCCTATTTTACAAGTAAAACAGCACATGTTTACCACAGTTAATGAGTATTGCACCACCCGGGGGTTCCCAGGGGGGGGGGGGGGGGAGGTTTCATTATTAATATATTGCAAAATTAAGACTGAATCGAGAAATTCTCTAGAAAATAATACCAGTGTTATTGCATTTTTCTTTCACCAATAGAGAGATTCTACAGTGTTTTAGGCAGTGAAGTGGATGGGGAATTTTGACTACATTGTCACCCACTCACAATCCAGCCAAAATTCTCTGTTTGCCTTTGTAATTACAGTTTTTGTAAATTATTGTTTGAATTGTATCAAAACAAAATGGAACACCAAAGTTCAAGTGGCAATTTTTACTCAAATCATCTAGTGCTGAAGCGGCTAGGGAATCTCATAGCCAGTAAACCGTTTAATTCTACCATTCATTTACCAATTAATAATGGCCTATAATTTGGGAGTGAAGAATATGGATACACATTATTTATTTATTATTTATTTATTGGCGTTTAAGGTCACATACTTATGCACAATGGCTAATCATGACCGTGCCAGTTTTACGGGTGGAGGAAGCCGGAGTAAAAGGGGAGAACCACCGAGCAACGACAAGCAGCTGCCAGCTCACCAACATCGTAACTCCGCACTGCAGCACAGGCAGGGTTAGATTGGTTGAAGACATGCGCACCATCGACGTGCAGTACGCCTTAGTACACGGCGTCATCGTGCCCCCATGTGGACAATCGGGGTTAAGTGCCTTGCCCAAGGACACAACGCGTGAGTCCAAATCGATCGCTCACACGGTCACCCGTCCGAGGATTAACCGGGCTCGACGTTGCTTAACTTAGGTGATCGGTCGAAAACCGGTTTCCGCAACGCCACCACGCCCCCTATGGATACACAAAGATGTGAACCGCGATAACGTGGCCTTGACATGTATGGAAGTACAGTGGAGCCCACTTAATTGGATATCTCTTAACTAATTAACCCTGTTAATTGAATATAACTTCCAGACACAAACCCATTTACCATACTTTCAGTACAAATTTGGCCTGTTAATTGCATATGGAGTATAGGAGTACACTCCTGTTAATTGAATAAAAAAATTGAAGAATTAGACTGATTTTCGCTGAATTCCGCACATTTGTAGACATTATTAGTCTAATACATCAAATATAGGCATTTATTCTATTATATCTTGTTTGACAGAGCTCATTGAGCTCCGCCAAACAAGATATAATAGAATAAATGCTCTGTTTTTAGCTGGAAGATAGTAAAATGCCCAAATTCCTGTTAATTGTATACTACTGTTAATTGAATATTTTTCTCTGGTAAAGTGGCTATTCAATTAACAGGATTCCACTGTACTTGGTATCTTGTAAATATCAAACTATTGTGTGAACTACTTGGCCCTAACAGAATTTAACTTATGCAAATATCGCATAAAACAGGCATGAGAGAGCAAATTTGCTAATTTTGACTATTTGATGACGAAGGTGCTGTAATATTATTTTCATGTGAATTGATGACCATATATAGTGAAGTAGTGCTTGTTTACTGTGATAAAGAAGCTGTTTCACTGGTAAAATAGGACCCAGTCTCCAATGATTGGTGTGGATTGTGGAAGTCCTCTGAAATAGGCAACATGTATAAACGATTGGTAGGACTTTATTATGCCCATGCTCTGGCCATGCTTAACCATTGTACAGAAATATGTGACCTTCACACAACAATAAATAAATGATGACCAAAATGCTGTAATATTATTTTCATGTAAGTTTATTGAATTAAAATGTTCGTCTCCCTTGATAATTTCACAATAAACCGGTACCCATTATTTAAGTAAAAATTCCCCAAAATTTTTACTATTTTTCTTATTTATTAAAATTTAGTAATAGCGGCAAATATAAGCTAAATTACACATTCTTCACTCTTTCATTCCTTGATAAAATGATCAGACCTGAGTATTTTGTGCAAGATTTCTGCAAGTTACAAAGGATTTTCCCACCTTGCCCTCAGTAAGTGGTTAATACTTTAATGTCAAAATTTCAAACTATAATTTTTTTAATATTTACATCAATGTTCTTATGGTTAACCCTTTACCAAACGAATCGGCCGCATCCGCCCGCGTAATATGCAAATTCAGCAGTTGAAAAAATATTATTTTTCAAAAAATTTCAACAAAACCAGCTCGTTCCAACGAGGGGTCGCATGATATGGTTTTGTTGAAATTTTTTGAAAAATTTGAAAAAATGATATTTAAAATAATAAATTTTGATATTGTCTGCATTGGGTAAAGGGTTAATGAGTTGAAAAACTATGTAATTGGAAAAAAAGCTTGTCAACTGTTTGTTTGGTACAGGTCAATCAATAATTATTTCAGTCTGAGAATTATTTGGAACCGAGACGGAATGGATAAACATCACCACAATTGATGAGGCCATCCATATCGAATCCTTGGTGAATATTGTTCCTCTTCTCTTACAGACATGATTGATGATAGAAACAGTATTTAAACTGAATCAGTTGTTTGAGATCAAATATACAATCATTGATTTTAATGCAATGATCAGTTGTGTTAAAATTATAGTATGTAATTTCAAGTTTATCCTGTGGGGACTCTGGAAAGTGCTGCTGTGCTTGTTTACCGTGGTAAATAATCTTTGCTTTATTGGTAAAATAGGACTTTGCGTGCCTGTGGTTGAAGTTTTCTAAAATGGGCAATATGGGTATAAACGATTGGCTGGACTTGACTTTATGACCATGTTGTGGTCATGATTGACCATTGTGCAGAAATGTTTTACCATAAACACCATTAAATTTACAGTGGTAAATAAGCTCAGTTTTACTGATAAAATAGGACCCAGTCACCAATGCTTGGGGTGCAAGTCCTCTAAAATGGATAACATTGGTCTAAACGATTGATCAAACGACTTCATCCCCATGTTGAGGTCATAATTGCCCATTGTGCAGAAATATGTGACCTTTTAAATAAACACTATTAAATATAAACAATGTCAAATTTCAGCTTAGTTGTTGGGTCAGTTAAGTCACAAAAACAAAATACTGATATATCTACAGTACTTGATTGTATGCTATGTGCAGCATCCTTTTTATCTACCATGTTCTCTGAAATAATCATAAATATAGTCCTACAAGTTGTTTTAGGGAATGTTGTAGATGTTACAAATTTTATCCTATCCAACACTACGCTAGAAGAGGACATCTTCAATAATATTTCCTGAAATTACCAAAAAAAAAAAAATCATTTTTGTCTCAAAAATGTAGCTTACCATTCCTCATTGATAAGAACGCAACAAGCTTATTCCAATGATATATCATAAACTATGTTTTGGAGGCAAAAATTAAAAAACATGACCAGGTAGATTTGGTCCATTTTGTAAATGTTACGAATATTATCCTGAACACACCAAGAAGAGAACAGTTTCTAAACTATTTCTCCAAACACTGAAAAAAAATCATTTTTAGCTCAACTTTGGCGAAGCCAAATTTGAGCTTATGCCATGGCCAGTCGTCTGTCTGTCCGTCAACAATTCAATACTGCTCGGGCTAGAGGCCGTATTTATGAACCGATCTTTACAAAACTTCTTGGGTACCTTTGTTATGACCATGGGACGAGAACGAGACTTTTTGGGTCCGATCCGAAATTCAAGTTGGCTGCTGGCAGCCATTTTGTACAGACTTAGGTGAAATCAGATTTTTGCACAGAACTTCCATATGAAAGTGCTGATTTAAATAATTTTTTGTATGAATGTTTAGTACCATGGGATACATCACATATAACACGGGTTTTTTTCTCGTACGTAAATTATGCAAATTAGACTAACTTTGATGTATTTAGTGTTACTTTCAGCACTGTAAGTGCAAATGCCAATACGGCTCGGGCTGGATGCCGTATTTATTAACTGATCTTTACGAAACTTCTTGGGTACCTTTGGTATCACTGCGGGACGAGAACGAGTGTTTTGGGGTGTGGTCCGAATTTCAAGATGGCCGATGACAGCCATTTTGTACAAAATTAGGTGCAATCAGATTTTTGCACAGAACGTCCATATGAAAGCACTGATTTGAAACATTTTTTGTGTGAATGTTTAGTACCATGGGATACATCACATATAATACGGCTTTTTTTCTCGTGCAGAATTTATGCAAATTAGATGAACTTTGATTTTTTTCAGTTCTACTTACACATAGTAAGTACACATGTCAATACGGCTCGGGCTAGAGGCTGTATTTATCAACCGATCTTCCCAAAACTTCTTGGGTACCTCTGTTATCACCTTGGGACGAGAACGAGTGTTTCTGAGTGCGGTCCAAAATTCAAGATGGCTGCCAGTGGCCATTTTGTACCGAAATTAGGTCTAATCAGTTTTTTGTACACAACTTCTATACGGCTCAGGCTAGAGGCCGCATTTATGAACCGAACTTTACAAAACTTCTTGGGTACCTTTGTTATCACAGTGGGATGAGAACGGGTGTTTTTGGGTGTGGTCCGAAATTCAAAATGGCCACCAGCTGCCATTTTGTACCAAAATTAGTGCAATCAGTCTTTTTTGTACAGAACTTCTGTATGAAAGTTCTGATTTGAATAAATTTTTGTATGAATGTTTAGTAAAATGGAATACATCACATACAGTACAGGTTTTTTTCTCGTGCAGAAATTATGCAAATTAGATGAATTTTGATTTATTTAGTGCTACTTATACACTGTAAGTGTACATGTCAATACGGCTCGGGCTAGAGGCTGTATTTATCAACCGATCTTCACAAAACTTCTTGGGCACCTTTGTTATCACCTTGGGACGAGAACGAGTGTTTCTGAGTGCAGTCCAAAATTCAAGATGGCTGCCAGTGGCCATTTTGTACAGAAATTAGGTCCTATGAGTTTTTTGTCACAACTTATATACAGCTCGTATTTATGAACTACTGATCTTTACTAAACTTCTTGGGTACCTTTGTTTTCATCATGGGACAGGAATGAGTGTGTTTTGGGGTGCCTTTGTTATCACTGTGCTATGAGAACAAATATTTTGGGGTTCAGTCAGACTCACTCTGGGACTCGAAAATTTCTTTTCTAGTTTAGCATCTGACTGTCACCCACCTTTACAATACTTTACCTATACATTTGTTACAGGCTACGATCAGTATTTATGTACAGACCATTACAATACTTTATATGAACCTTTGTTATCAGGTCATTACCTAGATGTTTGTCATTGCTTTGTCACATACTATACATGTACATGTCTTGACACATGTATTTTGGTTAAATGTCATTGTGAAAACTCGAGATGTCACAATCAAGTGAACTTGATGAAGAATCTTTGGATTTAACCCTTTTAGAAGTGATAATAATAGTAAAAACAAGATTTTGTTGGGCGTCCCTGTTTATTAACAGCCCTCCAGGAATGATTAACAACACTCGGGCCGTAAACAGCCTTACATGCGTTTTGTTTACACATGTGTAATTATGGCCAAGTGAATTGCAAATTTTGCATACCCATTCTGAGACAGGGAACATGGAGGGATTAATACATTGCGTCATGCTTATTTTGAGACTTGTTTCAACTGCGCGCCAAATTCCAAGAATTTCAATCGTTTCCTGTCATATCTGTTTACCGCGTTATAGTGTGCGTTTGAAAAAACTATGCCACCGAAAGAAACCAAGTCGCTACAACCGGCCAAAGGGCGTGGTTCCTCGTGGTTGGACGATGAAACACAGACACTGATTGATATATGGGCCGAGATGAATGTTGAAGAAGAGATAGAAGATCCTAAAACGAAAAATAGTGAAAGTCGTTTCTCCTGAGTCACACCCATAACCAGAGCGGTACTGACCAAATATGGCACAATTCGCCATCGTCTTGTTCTGGTTGCAGATATTAGTCTGTCCATTGTGAATGTTTGGAAGAGACTGTGGACCCGATGGAATAACCGGCGTTTATATTATAAGCGACTTGTAAATGCCACGCAAATACTCAACATTTTTAAAATACATGTGAACGCATTGCAAATTTTACTATTGCATACACTGGTAAAAATTGCACATGTGTATCTTTGCATACTATGTAAATGTTGGCCATGTGAATGAGGCTTAAGAGAGGATGGGTTTGAAATGCACCATGCTGCTAAGCTGATCGTCTAACCACACTATTTTAAAACAGTTCCGAGTTTGTTTTTTTTTCTCTCTCAAAAGTTTTGCTTGAAGGCCAAGAAAATGAAGCCTAAACTCAACCTGAAACAATTGGAGGCACTTAAGCCGCACTTTTAAAGATGACTTTCACAAAAGTCCTGACAGACTGTAAAAATAAGATTTCTGGGAGATCTTTCAGTTTTGGGTTTTTTCACATCACATTTCATCAGTTTTTGTTCTTGTCAAATAACAATTATTTTTTTCGTTCAATTCACAGAGAACATCTTTCAGACTACTTTTATGTAAATTCAAAGCAGTGGCGTAGCTACCGGGGGGAGGGTGGGGGAGTGCCTTCCCCGCACCAAATGTATGCTCCTCTCTTAAAACATAACTCAGTGCAGCTTTCAAACAACAGAGCCCCAAAATTTGTCAACATATATAGGGGCAATAAACAAGCTATGAATGACCCAGATTCGCTTTTGAAGCATCCAGTTTCACTAAATTTACTCTGTGGTTGTGGGTGGGGGGGGGGGGGGGGGGGGGGGCTATCCTAATTCGGATCCTTTGGTCTTTGTCCCCCCCCCCCACTTCCCCAATTTGTGGAAGTGGGGGGGGGGGGGGAGGAGGCAACGACCGAAGGCTCATAGTTAGGACAGGGGTGGGGGCTCGAAACCCCACACAACGGCCTTTAAAATACCATATTTGCCTCCTCTCCCCATCATATAAAGTCCTGGCTACACACTTCGAGTCAAAGAAAAGAAAATCCTACACCACAGAAAGCTTGGGTTTGAGACATTTCGCTGTTTGGAAAGATGATTTCAGTTTATTTTCTTAAAAATAATCTCATGTCTTCATATCAGGGGGAATCCAAAGTAAACGCCGTACTTAACCCTTTGAACCCTGGTGGTTCTATGTCAGTTCAACGAATGCAATTGGGAGAGTTAATTATTATTTGGGGGTAGACCAATCAATATTTTCAACGTGCAGCTTTAGGGCTGCACGTTGTAAATATTGATTAATCCACACACCCACAATTTAACTCGACAGCCATTCTACGTAGGCTTAGTGAAAGTATGACGTATCATGTACCTGGACGGAAAAAAAGGCCTAGAGCTCGGCTTCAAAGGGTTAAAAGATTTTCGAGCTGTGACGCATAAACCGATGCAGTTTAAGGGGGTATTTACTTTTCCTTATCAAAATTCCACTCCCCATGCCTATCACCTGCTTTATACTTTCGTGTTGATCATTGCTGACTGATTATCTGCCCCCCCCCCCCCCCCCCCCCCCCCCCTTTAAAAAAAGAATTCCGTTCTATGCCGCTGTTCTTGAGGAATTGGGCCTAACCAAGTGTCATTTCGTTTAAAAAAAAATAGACCTAAGTGGATTGACAAGGGGAATGTGCTTCGTTGAAATTTGGATAAAGTTTTGTCAGTATTGATCCTGTGATTAGCCTTCCAGATGAATTCATGAAATTCACTTTTGGATCAGATGCCTTTTTATATCAATCAGGTTGCAAGAAAACGTTTTGTACGTGCACACGCGCGCGCGAAAATAGGCATGAAACACTCAAGACTATTCTGTGCATGTATCATGCAATCTCTTCGTATTGGAACATAAACAAGAAACTTTCTGTGAACAAACTTTAATTTCTCTCACTTAAAGAAGATGAATAGACCTTGATCTCAAAGGATTGTGTGGCTGGTGGGTGGTTCACAAGAAATTATTTTAAAATAATTTAAAGTTCATTGGACAGGGTTCCAAATAGTGGGGGTTAATATCATTCAAAAACACTTGAAAGGGACATGGTTGCAAGTAGACCTACACCTTAAATTCAGAAATGTTTGTGCCAGCTTATTATGCTTGACTGAGTTGTGCAATAATCCAATACAGAAACGGTTTATGTAAAGGAAATGTAACAGTAAAAATGAAAACGAGAAGTAATAACGAATTCCACATATTAGTGGATCCAGTATGTGGGTTACAATTCACTGTTTTGGTGCAAACGGCGCCTCTAGTGGACCTTTAGTGGAGGATAAAAGTTCCCTGATTTATCTGATTGGTGGAAAGTGAACTGAGCTTGCAAGTAAAAAATAAAATTTTAAAGTGCACGTTTTGAAAAAAAAGATCAAATATTGGTGACAATTATTGTCTTCTGGAAAGTGTGATAGAAGATCAAAATTGGGTGGGAGTAGGTAAAAAAATGTCTATTTCATTCCTGAAGCGCGAAACTGGACGGGAGCAGAGGAATCGCCAAATTAAAAGGCAAAAGTCACATGGCTACCTATATTTTTTTTTCAGTATATTTTTTTCATGAGATGATAAACTAAATGGATAGATGGTTGGTTTTTGCCCAAATCAGCTTGATGAGAGGAAGAAAGATTAGCACTGTCGTCCTAGGGGAAAAAACAGTATATTGTAACCTTTATGCGGTTCCATTTTTTTTTTTTTTGGGGGGGGGGGGGGGGGGGGGTTTCCAAGTCAAATAAATCTAGACATGAGAATTCACTTTCGCATTCATTAAGCCTATCAGGAGCAATAATTATTCCAGTGTACACGCGCGCTACATAAATTCAACAACAGATTATTGCATTTTATACCATGATTACCTATTCTACTATATATGAAAGGCCTATGACATAAATTTTAGCTTTATACACCAACCGTGGTGAACACGCCAGCAACGGGATTTAAACAGTTAAAATTTACACCAACTGTGGAACTACATCTAAGTTGACCTTTGGTGACGTCGACTCGAATGCGAACCTGTCTAAATTTATCGCACGTCGCTTCGCGAAGAGTGAAATGAAAGTGACAATTATTTATTACGTTTTTTAATGTGTTTATCCCTTAAAACGCCGAAAATTAACATTAACATTGTCACGTGTTAATAAAGCATCCATAACTCGAAACAGTATGTTATGTTCAAATGAAAAACGCCCTGTTTCTTTTTCTGTCTCGTTTTGGTGATCGAGAAAATAATAACAACTCTTAATAATCTGATGATCAAGAGTATAAATAAAATATACCCAAAGTAGCTTGGTGTACCAAATGTTCACCACTGGTGGTGAAGTGGTGTT
This sequence comes from Pictodentalium vernedei, assembly GCA_031216915.1. Classification (NCBI taxonomy): domain Eukaryota; kingdom Metazoa; phylum Mollusca; class Scaphopoda; order Dentaliida; family Dentaliidae; genus Pictodentalium; species Pictodentalium vernedei. Next base: position 108,534,861 of record CM062295.1, on the reverse strand, counting down.
AACCGCGCGCCAAAGGCTCACGGTTAACACCCCTCGTGAACATTTGGTACACCAAGCTACTATGAGTATGTTCTATATTTTACCGAACCAGTATTCTATGCTAACCCAAGTACAAGAACGCCTCGGACGGTGGATTGCTACTATTCCAGTGTGAGTTGCTATTTGCTTATATTGTCAAAATAGTTTATACTCAACAAAATATGTATAACTACAGAGAACAGGACTACAGAGAACAAAACAAAAGAAGCACAAGGAAAAAATCAGCCGATGGTCCGTGAGCAGAAAATTTGTAAGAATCGTTGGACCGCTGTTAAAAAATTGTGAATAATTCTTGGGTGAAAAATCTACCCAACAATAGGCCTAGAAGTCATCCGCCCTCCCTGAACTGTATGCATGGACGGTGAACCGAACCCCTTACACACACGTGCGATGTAGGCCTTGTAATAGGCCATGGGCGCAGATCTCTAACAAAAAGTGGGGGGGGGGGGGACGGGCAGATGCCGAAGGCATCTGCAGCGAGTGCCGCAGGCACGAGCCGGCAGAGGGGGGTTTGGGGGGGGGGGTGTTCTCCCCCCAAGAAAATTTTTAAATTGCGCTTTCAAATGGTGCATTCTGGTGGCCTCTGGGGTATAATTTCTCTTAATTATTTAGTAGAAAAAAATATGTTTTTCAACAGCCTGTTGTAATTTTGTCAAAATGCTTAACCATAATTGTTCCCGCTTTACCGAGCGTTCCCTATTAGATTAACACAATTCAACTGTTCGGTGGATTAGCATAAGGGCCCAACAGATGGAGCGACGACGTATGTGTCGGGCCCGTTAATGGATTAACAGATCCAATAACAGCCCGACACATACGTCATCAACAAGTCGCGTGAATTGAATGAATTCGATCGATAAATTTCGTTTTCAAAATGTAAACAAAACAGACGATACTGTCTTGCACATTTTCACGAGCTCAGTACCGGCCTATTACTCTCTCTGCATAAGAATTCTGTCTGCAACATTGATATTCCGATATCAAATAGTTATGCTGCTTATGCATTCGTGCAACCCACAGCTGTGTCTGGCTGAGTAACAACTTATAATAATTGAAGGCGCAGTGTTGAACAACTGTTCGTTGAACGTTACGTCAGTCCAAACATGGACCCACAGACATAGTCCGTAATATAATTTTTGTGGTTGATACGGCTACAGTACAGGCCGTACCAACCCCAAAATTATATTACGAACTGTGGGTCCAAGTTTGGACTAGTTGAACGTGTATCAGAAGTGAATCTCTCATTAAAATTGATGAGAGGGTGCAGCAGTGGGGGAGCATAGTGGGGGACATACCCAGTGGTGGGGGGACATGGCATACCATGTCCCCCCCCCCCCTTGATGTGATCTGGGGGGACACGCCCCCCCCCCCCATGATCTGCGCCCATGTAATAGGCCTGTTATCCGAAGAGTGGGGTATCACAAACCTGCCAACGTGCTGTAACACCTCGCCGCTTCGCGATTGGGCGTCACATACCGCACGTTGGCAGGTTGTTCAAATTCATGAATACCTCCAACTCAGTAAATTACTTAACACACCAATTCCTTTGTCTTCTCCGGGTTCGTGAAATACCTGATAGAACAATAGACTAGGTGTTGAACACAGTCCTGCACTCACTCACCATTCCTGGGTCCGTTCGTTCTGTGAAATGGCGTGTTAGTAAGTTACTAACCTCGCTGTCGGTATTCATAAATTTGAATAACCTGCCAACGTGCACGTTGGTAGGTTGTTCAAATTCATGAATACCTCCAGCTCAGTTACTTGCACACCAATTCCTTTGTCTTCCCCGGGTTGTAAAGAGACCTGAAATACCTGATAGAAAAATAGGTATTGAACACAGTCCTGTACTCACTGATCATACCTGGGTCCGTTCGGCATCACGTACCGTACCGGTACCGCACGTTGGCAGGTTTTTTCTTTATTTTGGCTTATTTGTTTTACAAGAATTGGCGAACAAGTTATGCAACTCATATTAACCTCATCGTGGCCCAATGACGTAGGTGTGTGGGATGACCTTCATAGCGGCAGCTTCGTGGCCTAGCTCTTCTCGAATACTACGAAGGGATCTTTAGCATGCACAGAGTGTGTCTCTTTCCGAACAGAGGACAGCCATTTTACGTCCTGGCAGGTTGTTCAAATTCATGAATACCTCCAGCTCAGTAACCATTACATATCAATCCTAGAAACTCTTGAGATTTGACCCCAGAGTGTGATCTGATTAAACATGATTTGGCAAGGAGTAGCCTACACCAAAATACCCTTTAAATGTTCCAGTTGCATTAAAGGAGAAAAGTTGCTAAAAAAATTGTTGTGAATCAGACGGGGCAAACACTGATGAATTGTAGCTGCCACATATTTGTAACGTGATCATAACTGTGTTAGTTGCATCATGTCCAGTCAAGGCGAGTACCGTCTGAAAACAGTCACCGGGGTTTTACAAACAGACACCAAGTAACCCCTAAAATTGCCGTGTTCACACTCTGAATACTGTCATTGACAGGTCTCCCCTCCCCATACTTTTGAAAAATCCTACATCCCAACACTCATCAAGATGGCTGTTTGTTGTTTATATCGGCGTGATTAATGCATCTTCCCAACTTCCACTCAGTGTCTCCTTGCATGCTGCTGGCAGATATTCCTGCCCAGGACAGGAAATCTCTTGCCAGTAAAATTTGTGAACATTTAAAAAAAAATGTCCCCTGAAAATTGTATTGACATTTTGACCAGTGATTTATTGAGAGAAATTTTCATGAATTTTCCATCAAATCTAGTCAAGGCTGCTCCAAAGCAGCTATGATTAGATTTGATGGAAACTACTTGAAAAATACTCAGCGGCTTAAGAGTTAATCCTGTTGTGACCCAATATATCACAATTCCGAGTCGCGGCTCATAAATCACACAAAGCGAGAACTGTTGACATTGGGTTTGTGGAGGTTAAATCCTCACAACATTGACAATAAGTGCCGAGAAAAAATATTCTTTAAAAGTCAGTTTATAGAATATTTAAATAAGGACTGCAGAATAAGTTTTTGGATCCCACAGCATATCTTATTTATAGTAGGCCTGTAGAATGCTAGTGTACCAATAATGCACCACAAACAATGCATAGGATACAAGTGGATTTTAGACACGACGATTTTTGTCGAATTGTTCCTATTAACATTTACCTTGATGTTGCGAACATGTAGAGGAGACCACGCACAATCTAGTCGGCAAACTTCTGTGTCCAGCGTGGTATTCGATTTCCTGTAACTTTTCTTTTGACTCACATAGCACATTTTTTCGTGAGCTTTGGATTGGGGGAACGCAGGCGAAAAGCTCGAGTAGACATACTTTTCAGGCAGATTAGCAGAATAATACAGTGGGATTGCACTAATTATACCAGGACTTTTGTCGATGCAGTTGGTGTTAAATTGTCATAGGAACCCGATTGTGTGGCTTTTGTCGGTGCAGTTTTTTTCCGGGGAAAAACGGCGACTCCTCGGAGTCCATTCAGAACTGCACACGGCAAGTGGTATAAGTACTGCATATGTATATGGTACGCTATGTATCTACAGTGACGGATGTACACACAGGGCTCTGGACGGTTGACATACCATTGACCAGGGATGTACGTAGCTAGAGGTTTTCGAAGGGAGGGGTGTATGGTAGTGAATTTCCAACTAAGGGGAGAGACCGAAATTTTGAAAATGAAACAATGAAAGGGGGGCATGAAATTGATTGTAGTAACTAAAATGCCAACACATTTAAAATAGAATCATCAGGGTATTATTCAGGGAATTGAATATGTGCTAAACAAATGCTAAAGCTGAGAACTTTGAACAATTCACTCTGTCCTAACATTAAATCAGATCTAATGCAGGAATGTTCAATTTTCGATGTTGAACCATTTTGTTACTGTGAATGATGGATTAACTCATCATAACGATTTTACGTGTGATTTTCTTGAAGTGGAGGGAAGCTTTTTAATCGAGTTGTGACGAATTCAAACTCGAAATATAATTTGATGAATGGCGGCGTAAACAATTGGTTTCCGGTCGATAACTTGACAATGGTTCGACCCACGTTCATGAAACTTCCTTGGCAGGTTGACATAGGTGAAGGGAACCCTATTTATTTTGTACTCGCTAGGTCAAAAATCACGATCACAGTGACCTTGAACATAGTAAATCATAAACAATTGGTTTCCGGATGATAACTTGACTATGGTTCAACCCACATTCATGAAACTGCATCTGTTGGTTGGCCTTCGTGAGAGGAAGAACTCTATTTAGGACTCACTAATTGAAAGGTCAACGTTACAGTGACCATGAACATAGTAAATCAAAACAATTTGGTTTCTGGATGATAACTTGATAATGGTTAGACCCACGTTCATGAAACGTCGTAGGTAGGATGGCATCAGTGAGAGAAAGAACACTATTTATTTTGAACTCGCTAGGTGAGAGGTCAAGGTCACAGTGACCTTCAACATAGTAATTCGTAAACAATTGTTTTCCGGATTGATCAATGGTTCCGCCCACGTTAATGAAACTTAATAGGTAGGCTGGCATTGATGCAAGAAAGAGCCCTATTTATTTTGGAATCATTAGGTCAAGGTCACAGTGACCTTTCACATAGTAAATTGTAAACAATTGGTTTCCGGACGATAAGTTGATAATGATTAAACACACTTTTAAGTAAAGGAGACATCTGCATCACTAAAGAAGCTCTAAAATCCAGATGGATGGAATTTCGTTTGTCTATCTATGCATATCGTTGCATATCAGTTGTCTATATATGCATACCGTTTGTCTTTATATGCTTATAGTTTGCCTTTATATGCCTATCATATGCCTAGATATGCATATCGTTTGTCAAAATATGCATATCCTTTGTTTTTATATGATTATATGTCTAGATTTGCATATCGTTGGTCTTTATGTGCATATCAGTCGTCTATGTGCATACCGTTTGTCTTTATATGCTTATAGTTTATCTTTACATGCATATCATTTGTCAATATATGCTTATCGTCTGTTGATATATGCTTGTAGTTTGTCTATATTTGCGTACCATTCGACATATATGTAAAATTTTCGACATATATGACATTTCATTATAGTATGTTGCGTTGAAATCACGGAATTAACATTGGAATTCTGTTCGCGGAATTATTTTTCATCGGTTGATAGCATCATGCAGATACTGTCTACTGCAGGACTGCTATGGTTGAATTACAAGTCCAACAACGGAAGTAGGAGTGAAAACTTCGAGAAATATCGAAAGATTATGTTAGAATAACTATTTAAATTAGTACTTTCTTTTTAATTTTCGCCCCACGTTTCCCATGAAGTATTTACAGTTTTTCTACAATCCCTGCCTATGCACGCGAAATTATGTCGGAAGACCAGGTCAAAGCTGCGTTAGCAGCTATTAATATGGAAACTTTGTACCCGAGATTCGAAGCAGAACGGATCTCGGGTACAGTTGTAAGACAGCTTTCAGAGATAAGGAATATCTACAATAGGAGACCGAATAAGATTGGAGCCGAACATCAAGGTACGTAGGCCTACAATGTACAGTGACATTCGGGGTCATTGTAAACGGGTCAGGGAAAACCGAAAACTGCAGGTCTGGTGTAAACATTGACCTGTAGACCAATTGGTGTTTCTGAGATCGATTGATGTTCCCGAATTAAAGAAAATGACACACATTGAAGTGATCGCAATTCACCAAGAATGAAAGGTTTTTGTGGACATACCGCCCCAAAACCAGTTCGCCCAGTATCACTATCAGGCCGGGTCTCACTAAACACCCTAAATCACCCAAATACGCCCAATTGGCCATACAAATTACCCTGGGTTTGGGAACTTTAGGCTCCGAGAAGTTTCGTCCACCACTAGTGGGAAGTTTCGGCCACCACCAGTGGGAAGTTGCAGCCTCCGTAATTCAGTCCCTGTCACTAGTATCAGTGACGTACCGTCAGCCGGGGGGAGGGGGGGGGGGGGGGGGGCATGGCCCCCTAAACAGGTCGGCGATTTTTACCGATTGGAGTTTTTTAGTCCCATCGAGCTATTATAGTTATAGTCCAATCAGGCAAAACATTTCGATAGATAATGCGACATTCATGGAAAAACCTCAAATGACGGAAAATGCTCAAAATATTTAAAGTATGAAACATTTCAACTAAGCCCCTCCCTAGGTGCAGGTTAACTTCCACTTCCTCCTAAGTTCAGTAGGGTAAGAGAGAGAGAGAGAGAGATTTCTCTACCAACTTGACTAGTGAAATGCCAGGACTAGTTGGTAATTCTTCCATAACAAAGCTTATTTATTAACACCCCCCCCCCCCCACCCCACCCCCCCCCCCCCCCCCAAAAAAAAAACCAAAAAAACAAATTACAAATTATAAAACACAACAAAACACCAATCCTTGCACTCATCTGGTTGCAGACATAAAAATACAGCAGTTGTATCATATGTATTTGCACATTTTCAACCCCACCCAAGTTATAATTCCAAATGTTAAAAAAAAAAATTTGAAAGTGAGATTTTATAATTCGGCGACTGGGTATGAGCATAGCAGTCAATTTAATTTTAGTTTAAAATATTTTAAAAAAAAGGAGAAAAAGAGAAGATTTTTGTGATGTTATGCAGAAAAGCAAAAAAGAGCAAAAAAACTCCCCAAAATTTACCCAAATTAACTCCGGAATAAGGGTGAATAGGGGAATGATTCACGATTTGTCTGAAAATGGTTACTATTGTGGAGAAAATTTGTGGTTTGGAGAAGGTTAAAATCTTGCTGATTTCCATAGAAAAAGGACCAGGATTTATATCATACTGGGAACAATTACTGTCTTTAACTTTTCTGTTCAATTTGCCTTTATGAAGTTAATTTTTTTCAAATTATCCCTTGTGGTGTGACAAAAGCAGGCTTTCCAAACCTGAAATTTTTAGCATGACTCCTCTTGGCCGTAACAAAATTAGAAAATAAGTTTCCTTCAGAGAAACTGGATAGGTTTGCAACTATTCCTTCCAATACAGCAATAACCCCAATACTGCATTTTGAAGCTGTTGATTCTTTAAACCCCCACCCCACCCACCCTCATCCTCCACCCTCCTCCAGCTTCCCCAACGCAGTTATTTTTAGCCTCACCTGACTTTCAGACCCCCGATTTAAAAAGTCCTTAATTGATAAAGCCTTGAATAATTATTCGCGTCCAAACTCAAAATGTGACAAGCCCAACGTGCCCCGACTGTGTCATCCGCCAGCTGTAATCTTCTGACATCTCATCCTCCTACCCCCATCCCTTAATTCTAAAATACATTCTAGCACCCCCTGAATTACAAATAAAAGATCAGACAACCCCGTCTTTGGGAAAGCACTTTGATACACTGATGCCAAAAAAACTTGATATCTTTCTTTTTACGGGAATGGCAGGAAGACA